>CM063522.1:8461110-9661110 GCA_032199755.1 Ambrosia artemisiifolia
ATTGACTATAGAGAGCTTAATAAGTTAACCATTAAGAATAAATACCCGTTACCAAGAATCGACGACCTTTTTGATCAATTACAAGGTGCAAAATATTTTTCTAAGATTGATCTTAGATCGGGTTATCATCAATTAAGAATAAAGGATGAGGACGTTTTTAAGACTGCTTTTCGAACCCGATATGGTCATTACGAATTTTTAGTCATGCCTTTTGGACTAACCAATGCTCCTGCAGTATTTATGGACCTGATGAATAGAATTTGCAGACCCTTCTTAGATAAGTTTGTGATCGTCTTTTTAGATGACATTTTAATTTATTCTAAGACTGAGAAAGAACACCAACAACATCTAAGAGAAATTTTAGAAACTCTTAGGAAAGAAAAGTTGTATGCAAAATTCTCCAAATGTGAGTTTTGGGTGAAGGAAATCAAATTTCTAGGACATGTGATTAATGAAGAAGGACTACAAGTAGATCCTACCAAAGTAGAAGCCATTCAAAATTGGGGAACACCTAGAAACCCTACAGAAATTCGGCAATTTTTAGGGTTAGCAGGGTATTACCGAAGATTTATTAAGAACTTTGCTAGATTAGCCCTACCCCTTACCGCTTTAACCAAGAAAGTTTCTAAGTTTAAATGGGGAGAAAAACAAGAACAAGCCTTTCAGAGTTTAAAGGAAAAATTGTGTGAAGCCCCGGTGTTAGTTTTACCGGAAGAAGGAAAGACATTCACTGTGTATTGTGACGCTTCCCAACAGGGATTGGGATGTGTTCTAATGCAAGAAGATCAGGTGATAGCATATGCCTCAAGACAATTGAAGAAACACGAACAAAATTATGTTACCCATGATCTAGAATTAGGAGCAATAATATTCGCTTTAAAAATTTGGAGACATTATTTATACGGTACAAAATGTACAGTATATACTGATCATAAAGGCCTTCAACACATTTTTGATCAAAAACTTTTAAACATGCGACAACGAAGATGGATAGAAGTTTTAAGCGATTATGAATGTGATATAAGATATCATCCAGGAAAAGCGAATATTGTAGCAGACGCTTTAAGTCGGAAGGAAAAACCTTTAGGAGCTAAGGCTTTTAGAATCACCTTGATAAATGAATTTTTAAATCAATTAAGAGATTTTCAAAGGAAAGCTTTAGAACCTACTTTAAGAAAACAAGAGGAACTGAATGGAGAAGGAGAAAGATTAGTAGAAGGTGCAGATGGCATCTTAAGACATGACTCTCGTATATGGATACCTCGATATGGTGATCAAAGAGAAATTGTACTAAAAGAAACCCATCATTCGAAGTATTCTATCCACCCTGGTAGTCACAAAATGTATAAAGATCTTAGGAAGAATTTTTGGTGGCCAAGTATGAAAAGAAATGTTGGAGAATTTGTAGCCAAATGTATAACCTGTTCTAAAGTCAAGGCAGAACACCAAAAACCTAGCGGATTATTAGTTCAGCCCGAAATTCCCGTTTGGAAATGGGACCAGCTTACCATGGATCTTGTAACCAAGTTACCAAAATCTACAAAAGGTAATGATGCCATTTGGGTGATAGTAGATAGACTAACTAAATCAGCTCACTTTCTACCCATACAAGAAAACTTTGGAGTAGAAAAATTAGCAAAGATATATGTGAGAGAGATAGTAACAAGGCATGGAATTCCCCTTTCTATAATCTCAGATCGAGATGGTCGTTTTACTTCTCGATTCTGGGAAAATTTCCAAGATGCCTTAGGGTCTCAAATTAGGCTTAGTACTGCCTACCACCCACAAACAGACGGACAAAGTGAGAGGACGATTCAAACGCTGGAGGATATGCTGAGAGCTTGTATCCTGGAATTTAAGGGAAGTTGGGATGTACATCTACCATTGATCGAATTCTCATACAATAATAGTTATCATGCTTCCATCAAAGCTGCACCCTTCGAAGCATTATATGGTAGAAAATGTAGATCTCCAGTATGCTGGAATGAGATCGGAGAAACCCAACTGACGGGCCCACAAATCATCCAAGAAACCACAGACAAAATAGTTCAAATCAAAAAGAAATTGGAAGAAGCTAGAAGCCGACAGAAAAGTTACGCAGATAATAGACGAAAGCCATTAGAATTCCAGATAGGAGACTACGTCCTTTTAAAAGTAGCCCCGTGGAAAGGTGTTATCCGATTCCAAAAACGGGGAAAACTTAATCCACGATATATAGGTCCATATCAAGTGATGGAAAGAATTGGACCAGTAGCCTATCGTCTAGACTTACCTCCAGAGTTAAATGGGATTCACGATGTCTTCCATATATCTAACCTCCGAAAATGTGTAATAGACACACAAGCTATCATTCCCTTAGACGATGTCCAGGTAAACCCCCAGTTACAATTCACAGAAGAACCTATAGAAATAGTCTCACAGCAGGAAAGAAGACTAAGGAGGGGAAAAATACCAATAGTACAAGTCAAGTGGAATGCGAGAAGAGGTCCAGAGTTCACCTTTGAACGTGAAGATAGGATGAGAGCTAAATACCCCCATCTTTTTATAAATCAGGTATAATATAAAAACAATTTCGGGGACGAAATTTCCTAAGGGGGGGAGAATGTAACGACCAACGAAAAATAAATAATAATTAATAAAATAAATATTATTGGGCCACCTTAAGGTCTAGCCCAATATCCTTACCCGGATCATAATCATAGGCCCAGTTCCAGCCCAACTCGTATGATAGCCCACTAAGAGGACCCGTATAGGCCCATTGGACCCGATAACATTTAATGGGCCACTAATTGGGCCCAAAAGGTTAAGATAAAGTATTTGGGCCTATAATATGAAAACCCGATATATACTAGGAAACCGCTATGCATATAGGGCCAAATAGTATGCTTGGATAATTATTATTGGGCCGATATTGATGAACCCGATACATTTATAGAAACCCGGCAATATGTTGGGCCAAATCTTTGGGTCCGGTTGTATGTTTGGGCCCTATTAGACCTATATCCTAGTAGTAATCCATTAAGAATTTAGATAACCATTTCTAATAAAAAGACTTATGAGAAAGCCCACTACCCTTTTTAAACCAATCGGCCAAACACCCCTAATTACACTATGCCGCCAAAAACAAAAGAGGGCCACCTATCATATCCACCTCAATCCTAACTTATCATGTGGAGCTTCCACCTAAACAACTCTAGTATATAGAGTATCATCACCTTGCATGCAAACATATCCTATAAAGAAACCTACTAAATCAATCGGCCCTTACAAAACCACTTCCAAAACCATTGAACCATTTCATCCAACATGCAAACCACCTTCTCCTTCCCCTTCACCTTCATCGCAAACCTTCCAAAATAACAAACCACCTCTCCTTTAATAGAAACACTAACTTCTTTCCTTTAAAATCAAGGTTCGGCTACGGTTGTTAGTTTATACCGGCCGATTAAATTAGAGATCTATCCGGGTAAGTTCTAATCTTAATCTAGTAGGAAACACGAGTGCCAAGCTGTAATGGCCAGCTTACATACGTATTCATAACCAAGCTGTAATGGTCAGCTATATATACGTATATATATATATGTGTATATTAACCGTATGTGTGTAAACAGGTGATCCGCATAATTCCCGAGCAAGCTTTTCGTCTTAGAAACCGTGTGGAAGAACAACAAGTGAGTGCATGTACCCCCATAATCGTTTTAATGTTTCCCGGGGTGAATATACGTTTGTGTCGTTTTCATGAAACATGCACGAGTATGATATAATAGAATTAATAGAAACCGGTTAAATAGAAACTACGTAGAGTGGATCCATTCGGTATCATAGAGTATAGACCCGGACCGATTAGAGGCCACGGGACCATATATAATCGATCTATACTCGTAAAATAGAATAACCGGATCATCGCATGCATGTATGATTTACGAGTCGAAATGGTTGTTTAAGGTCTTGACATCACTCACTAGTTTCGACTAACGTATTTTAAACGTATATTTCAGGAGGTTAGCATATCTATGGAACCCGAGCTTAGTTGTGGTGTTAGTGAAATCATGGAAGAAGTTTAATGTTTATAAATAAAGTGTGGTTGTGTAATGAAGTTGAAATGTTTTCGAAACAGTTTATACTCGGCTTGACCGAGTGGAATGTGTAAACGTTTGTTTAATGATGTATAATATGGTATGTTTGAAGTATGAAAGTGTTTTGATACAAAAGAACTCATAATCGGCTTTCCAAAAGAAAATGAAAGGATTAAACTTATAAACTAGTTAAGAAGTTAACTACCAATCGGTAATGACTCGGTTTAAAAATCGGGTCGTTACAGTATGTGCAATGCTATAGTATGAGATTCGAGTAAATCATTCTAATTACTACGTATGTAAACCAAAACTAGTATGCTCACCAATGCTTTATGTGTTGACGGATATTTTATACATGTTGCAGGAAATGTTTGATGCAGGATATTCAAGAAATCTACTTAGGATTGGACTAGAAACACACGCTAGTTTAAATTCTATAATTTGATGTTGTACTTTCCATTCTATGAAACAATTTGTATTTTGTTATCTTTTAGACAATGATTATGCTATGAATGAAATTTTATCTTTAAATTATATTGTCATGAATTCTAGTGTCATGAAGTCTTTGAACAATCTATCCCAAGTCTCGCCCCGATGTATTCCGCCATCGGTTGGGGTGTGACAGATTGGTATCAGAGCCATGACTATAGGGATTTAGGAAAATTGCCATGATTGTCCTAGACTATAGTTAGGAACCTATTTGACCATTCTTTTATCATGCTTAATATACTTGTGCTCCCTAATTGTTTCTACTCCATTCTCTTGGTCCTTAAAATTTACCTTCCTATTTGTGGACTACTCTACACTCGAAGACGCTCGTATAACACAAACGAAAGGAAATCACCGAAATAGGCGTGAAACCCTCACTTTGGTGATAACTTTCAATCCGCGTAAAATTTTTGTGTTTTTGAAACTACACCAAGATAGGAGTGATATCCTCACCTTGGTGGAAATTTCACAATTCTCGTTCTAGTGGACACTTACCAATTGAAGGTTGGAATTAATTTTCTTACCACATTGGACAAAGTGTACAAACCACACTCAAAGAAACGACCTCGCTAAGATAGGAGTGAAATCCACAACTTAGCGACTAGTTTCAATCCTTGATATTTTTTTTTAATCTCGCTAAAATCTCAAATTTACTAATGACAAGAAACATGTAGTAACTGGAAGGGTGAATACCGTTAACCGCAGGTTCGGGGAGAGTATTTCCACCTATTAAGCCAAAGCATGTTTTAAACTCAAAGGTAAATTCGAACCACTTTGGTTAGTCTTAGTTCCGTTCCGGAACACTCCAATTGCTTGCTTAAAACAAGCCTCTCATTTTATGTTAATATTATTTTCAATGTTGTTTCATGCTATGTTTTCACTACATATATTCGATTTACTTTTTTTTTTATTTTTTTTCTACTCGCATACAATCTCAAGACTCGCATTTCAAGCTACTCTAGCGATCTCCAAACGATACTAATAATCGCAAAACCAACACGAATCGAAACTTCCTTATGATTAACTATGTGCTCTATACTTGCTTATACATACGTGTTATGCTATTTTAACAATGTGAAACTTGCGTACTATACGTGTAACTAGAACTTGCATACTAAATCTATGAGAACAACTTGAGCTTATGTATTTTGTTTATCTAAATTTGCATCAATTTCACCGATCTAATCTTACCCGCAAGCTTTTCATTGGTAACCAAAATTCTAGTAACTTATTTCCTAAATTCAAAAGTCACTTTGTTTAAAAACGTTTATACAAATCTTCTCATGTATGATTCTCGTAGATGTCTTCTCGTCTCAACAGCATCGACCTCAACCAACTGGCGAGCCTTATTGCCCAAGAATTAGTCAAGATTCTCCCTAACCTAGAGACGCCAACAAACCCAATTCCAAACCCCGGCGATACCATCCAAGTCAGCACAAACCATGTAGATACTAAACCTACTACCCATACCCCTACCAAACAAACGAAAAAGGGTAACCGAAAACGCAAAAACCTCAAACAAAACCACACTTCGACAACTCCTAAGACACCGAATCCCAACAAAAAGCAGTATCGTGGAACCTTTCCGCTATGCGACAGTTGTAAATATCACCATCCCACTCACACACAATGCCGTATATGCGCCAACTGTGGTGCATATGGTCATTTAGCCAAAACATGTCGCTACACCACTAAACCACGACCCGAACAACCTACTAGTACCACCTCATTCACTAAAAACAATGGATGGCTATGCTCCGAGTGCAACGACCCAACCCATGAATGCAACCAATGCCCAAGACTTGCCTTGGTGATCTACGATGCTGGAAAACCCACTCACCACACTAAAGAAGATTGATTTTTCTTTTCTTTTTATAAAAAAATGAGAATTTCCTTTATGTAATGTTTTCAAGAAATTATTCGGATGTGAAATTTTCTTTACGAATTATGAAATACCATCGTTATCTTAGTTTACAATCATAATTTATCGGCAAAATTCAAATATCGCAAAACCATTTTCTCATCGCGCACAATCTTTTTCAAAATTTTTGAACAAAAATTCTTCCTACTATTTCCAAGAGGATGCCTAATCTTCTATATAATCCTCACCTTCAAAACACTAACAAATGTTGCGTCGAGTCTGTATGGCAAACAAGATTCTAAATGGAAAAAGTGTTTAAAAAAAAAGATTCTTTTGTAAACCGGACTTGTGAGCAAAGACACGCTAAATCAAATAACCTACTTCTTTATAACCCCAAAACCTTTTCTCTTGAAATCGTATCACGAGTCAAAATATTCATCAATGCCAAACTAAAATTGTCAATAAACTATTTTTCTCGCTTAATAAAATGGATTTTGCATAAATCAAACGACCATCTTCGATAAAACATTTACACTAAATTTTTCCCACTTCAATTAAATATGTTTTTCTTTAACATCCAACGGACTAAACTCTTCTACCGTCAAACTTGACCCTTAGTCATGAAAAGCTAAAATTGCTCGCGTACCCATAAAACTCAATTTGTAATAAACCCGAATTCTATATTGCCCACAGTCAAAACATTTTACGCGTTTTCATTAGGAATCCAACTGTCCATTCTTCTGTTGTTTGATTTTATACATCTGGACGTAACCACATATGCACAAGTCTACACCATCATGTCATGAAACCATACATCTACGCCAAAAACGCATACGGTTAACACCATCAAAAACCTACTTAAGGCCTTTTTACATTATGTGTTTGCATGTCACGTTGCTTGCTATGTTTACAACATTAAAACTGTTTAAATGTCTTGGTTTAATTTCTTGTCCTTTGTGTGTAAGTATTCGTGTTCACTAGTGACCCACACATGACGAAGGCAAAATTATTTGGACCATACGACAACTGGACTAATTACGGGTGCACACGTAATTACGATAATTGGCCGCATGGAAAACATAACGAGCCCTAGTGTGTGTAATCTAACATGACTCGAATAACAACGCGGATGGAGTATGATAACGACATGGTACGCCCTACAACGTAAATGTCCTGTCATGCTACCAAAAGTAGAGTTATTCGCGCCATGAGAAGTTGGGTTTCGAATTAAAATTTTAATCAACACGTACATTATTTGTTTTTGGTAATACCACTTAAATTGTAGTTCACTAGTCTAAATATGTTTGTATCACTTATCCCTTAGGCATACCATAACTTTGTTTGAACCACACTCTTTACTATGTAACATCATCCATGCTATGAATAATCTGTGCTTGCAATCTACATCAAACTCCACTCTTTCCTCATGCGTTCCTTGCTTAATCATCAATCCTTCGTTTTCAAAACTCGCTTTCTAAGGCCCGTAAACTTTGGCCCGATACTCAAAAAGCTCTTATACAACTAAAACAAGATTTTCTCTCACTCTCTCATACCTCCTTGACTAACTATATACCGGATTTCCAAAACTAAATAACAACTACTTATTTCGCCAAAATATTTTTTCCATATAGTCCAATTTCTCGTTTACTTAATCCCCTCTACAAGTTTTCTAACTAAAAGTTTCGACCTCGTGCAAACCAAATAACTAGTACTAACTACTACTCATTCCCACATCTAGTCACTCATTATACTCATGTTTTTACTATTACACCCACTTACCCAAGACACTTATTCTGCAAGCCAACAATTTCTACTAATTCATATATGATATACCGTATAACTACCTATTTTACCAAAATTTCTATATAATGTATGATATACTTAACTACCTTCAATTTTCACTATTTTGCACGTACAAGTATCTATTTTCCCAAAGATTTCTATATGTTATAAAAATATACTTACTTACCTTCACAAGGTTTTCGTTTTTTTTCATACGGTATACTTACTATTGCTACTTCATATACACTATGAAGATGCTTATTTTCCAAAAAAAAAAAAAAAAACTTCTTATCATTTCATGTATATATTATACTACTTTTCTTCAAAACTGCTGCGTATACAAACCTATTTATACATACACCTTATTTCACTATTTACAAAATGCTTACGTCGGTTAAGTTCTCAAATTTCTACCTACGACATTGGGTTAAAATTCTAAAAGTACTCCTCTTACGAACATAATTATCGCACAGTGACTAGATACCGTATTCGCTTTAAACATAATAAACTAACAAGCTTTGTTCTCATATCAAACTATATACATATTTTTCAAAACGCTGACTTTTAATTAAATTTCGAGACGAAATTTCCTAAAGTAGGGGAGACTGTAACATTCGTACTTTTCGTATTTTCCATTCTAGTCCTTGTACTCTTGTATCTTTCATTTTGTACCCTTGTACTCCCGAGCTTATGATCAATGGAAGAATATTTTGTCAATTGCATTTAACTTTTAATCTATTTCAATCTTTCTATGTATTCTATTTTATGCAAACTTTACACTTTACGCTTAAAAACGAGACTCTAATACGAAACCGAAACATAAACGAACCCGTACGAGTTAGGAATCAAGCCCAATCCAAAAACATGTCAAAATGGGCTTAAACCTTAAGTTTTAACCTAAAAACACGTCCAAAACCAAGTCTGTTGGGCCAAGCCCAACCAAAAAACATTTTTGGGCCTAAACACCTGGTCACGTCGCGTGACCAGATTCTGATTTCCCGTCACGTAGCGTGACGAGACCTGTCTGGCAGCACAAGAACCAACTCGTAATTACACCCATTTATCTCACCTAAACACCTCCCAACCACCCTAATTACTACATTAAACACCCAACCAACCCACCTTACCTATAAATACAACTCCTCTCCACCCTTTAACCCCTTGTTCATCCTTAATCTCTCCACAATCACTCTCTAATCCTCCAAGTTTTGAGCAAACTTCCTGATTACACATCAGTAAGTTTTCCAAGCTCAAACCCTCTTTCTCTTCTGTTTTTCTTTCTCTTTTTCATCTAAAACTCCTTGGAGGAACCTCTAGGATCTTCCCCATATTTATCCACAGAAGTGTGATAAGGGTAGAGCACCTAAAAGAGGACCCAAAGGTGTTTGTTTTTCTGAATTGTTTTTATGTCCTAAGATAGTTTGTTGTGAAAGAACCAACCAAGTCTACTAACAATCTAATGTTAGAAAGATTTGTGCTATGGTATTGGGTGACAAAGGAGAGTCAAGACTCATCCAAATTAGTCCCCAAACTTTACTTAAACTTCTTAGCTATACTATATAATAATATAAACATATACTTTCAAGTTTCTATCTTACTAGCTTATTAATCTTTGGAAGGTTTGTGGTTACACCCTACCTTACCAACTCTCTTGACCCTTCTTGTGCTATGGATTTATCCACACTAGAAAGGGGAAATCCCGTGTCCAAAACCCACGTTTATTCCATAAGCGAAGTGGTTATGACATGAACCTATCAAATGGATTCACATTCCTAACCTTATACCATCCGAATCATCTATGATGATTTTGTGCTTGGTCTAACTTAATCTCATGACCATCCGGATTGCCCTAAAGGCAATTTGTGCTTGGTTTGCCTAAAAGGCTTGCATGACTCTCGTGAATCTATAATCTAAAACTCGAACCTAAGACTTTAATTCTTAATTCTAGTTAATCGGAGCTAAAGCTTAATCTTCCAAGACTTATCTTTAGAACTATATCAAGACGCACCCAAAGGTGAGTTCATACTTGTCCCCTTTTTACTCTTTATCACTTTTGGGGTGTAAACATGTATCATATGCAAAACACACTAATGCTTTCATAAACACACATGCTCAATCTATTAAACATACTTATATGCTACTTGCCATGCTTACGATTCTTAGATACTTAGACATAAATCATTAACTATTATTAGCCCACTTAACATGTATAGCGCTATAGGACTAGCACACCGCCCCCTTTATGGGTCATTGTTAAGATTTAAACGGCCTAGCATGAATATGTTAGGTATACGCTGTGGTACTCGCGGGTTTGAGTTATGTTCTTTGTATGGTTTGTATGTGCAATGCTATAGTATGAGATTCGAGTAAATCATTCTAATTACTACGTATGTAAACCAAAACTAGTATGCTCACCAATGCTTTATGTGTTGACGGATATTTTATACATGTTGCAGGAAATGTTTGATGCAGGATATTCAAGAAATCTACTTAGGATTGGACTAGAAACACACGCTAGTTTAAATTCTATAATTTGATGTTGTACTTTCCATTCTATGAAACAATTTGTATTTTGTTATCTTTTAGACAATGATTATGCTATGAATGAAATTTTATCTTTAAATTATATTGTCATGAATTCTAGTGTCATGAAGTCTTTGAACAATCTATCCCAAGTCTCGCCCCGATGTATTCCGCCATCGGTTGGGGTGTGACAACAAAGAGGTTCATGAGAAAACTAGTTTGGTGCTTGCTCATGATATAACTGATCCTGCCCTCTCTGAGGACACTATCAGGGATTCAGATGATTCCATTAGTTTGGATGATGAATCAAACATTCCACAAACTGAATTGACGGTTGAAGTTGAAGATCCTGTATCTAAGGTCTCCAAGCTCAAGAAGCTGGTCACCAAGGATCAGGTTAAAGACCACTTAGCCCAAAAATCCCCACAAGTGGCATCTTTAGAGAAGTCTGAAGATCACCCAAAAACACACCCTTCACAAAAACAACCTACCCAATTCTCTGGGCTTTCAAGCATAGATTTGAACCAGCTATGCAGCCCAGATGGTCCCCTGTTCCAGATAATGAAACAAATCTTAACTGATCAACTCAAAACATTCACAACTGCTTGGGAGTTGAAGGCCAACAACCAATTTGGGTTGATAAATTCCAGACTTGCTGAACTGAACAAGAAGATGGATCAAACACAAGATCAGTTAGCAAGGTTGTCTGCTGCAACTTCTCACTCTCTAAGGCTTCCAGAAGTGGATGAAGCCAAAAAGGGGGAGAAAACTAAGGAACCAGAACCTGAAGTTCTTATTAGAGAAAAGAGTGAATTGCCAAATCCGTCCCTGGGGTTTGGCCAATATTGCTAGATCCATCCATTTTGAGAATTTTCGACTTTTGAGCCACTGAACTTTACACTTCTGTGCCAAATCCGTCCAAATCACAAACCCAGTTAAAAAATTCTATTAGCTCGAGGGTATTTTAGTCATTTCACTCGAAAATTCTCTATAAGATAAGAAAAATAAAAAAGAGGGTTGCCAAGAGTCGAACCTGGGATACAACCCGGTTCAAATCCTTAAGCAAAGACACACAACCACCTGGTCTGCATCAGATTTGGTATTTAATTCGATTTCGAAATGATTTTATATGATCATTAACCAGAGTCATCTTCCCCAACCTAAATCCTAAGAACCCTAATTCTCCAATTGATAATTCCCATCACTGTTGAGAAGAGTGAAAGTTCTTCTGATGACAGGTGGTCATCAATAAAGAAGCAACAGCAGCATGTATTCATCAACAGAGATTGGGGCGGACTCTTCTCAATCAGCTTGCTTTGGCAGAAGCAAGAGTCGATCGCCACGATTAGGTTGCGAAGAAAACTAAAATATATCCATTTGAGAGGATGCTGCAGCAAAAACATATTTAGGTTTCCAAGAAGGGGAATGCAATACAGCTATTTCAACGATGACTCTGGGAATTATCAATTGGAGAATTAGGGTTCTTAGGATTTAGGTTGGGGAAGATGACTCTGGTTAATGATCATATAAAATCATTTCGAAATCGAATTAAATACCAAATCTGATGCAGACCAGGTGGTTGTGTATCTTTGCTTAAGGATTTGAACCGGGTTGTATCCCAGGTTCGACTCTTGGCAACCCTCTTTTTTATTTTTCTTATCTTATAGAGAATTTTCAAGTAAAATGACTAAAATACCCTCGAGTTAACAGAATTTTTTAACTGGGTTTGTGATTTGGACGGATTTGGCACAGAAGTGTAAAGTTCAGTGGCTCAAAAGTCGAAAATTCTAAAAATGGATGGATCTAGCAATATTGGCCAAACCCTAGGGACGGATTTGGCAATTCACTCTAGAGAAAATCCTGAAGCTGAAAAGCCAATCCAAAGACCAGGAAAAGAAATTTTTCAGGAGTTCTCATCATCTAAGGCACAAGAAGGAACTGCTGATCAGACTTATCAAACTGCTGAAGACAATCCTTCAGTAGTTGTGAAGACAGACAAACCATCAGCAGTTTCTCCTTCCAAACCAACATCAGAAGTTTCTAAGGCACCTGAAAGAGAACCTGCTTCCATTCCCATGCCAACTACAACTTCCACAACTGTTTTAAACCCTACTCCCATTGCCATGTCAAAAGAATTGTTGGAGAAGAGTTTGAAAGAGGCTGCAAAGAAGGCCAAGGAAGACAAAGTATGGAACAGCCTGGAAACTAGAGATGATCTGAACTTTCAAGAAAAACTGATTAAGTATCAAGAAAAGCTTGATGAGCTTGAGGCTGAAGAAAGAGCACTTGAAGCTGTTGTAGAAGAAGACAAAAGGGCACAGCTGATCACATTCATAACCAAGAACTCCAAATCAAAACAAGTGGCTCTAAAAAGACTCTCTACTGAAGAACTGACAAGAAGAGCTCAAATGCTATCTGATAGGTTAGCAACAGAGAAAGAGAGGAAAGCCAAAAGAGCAGAGATTGTAGATGAACTGGTGGCAAATGGCTATGGTTCAAAGGCCTCAGTCTCAAAGTGGAAAGAACAAACATTATATGAGACTTACAAGAAGTACAAGGCCAGCAAAGCTGCAGAGCCAGAAAGGTTTGAAACTCCTGAAGTTCAACCAACTTCACTCATAAGGAGATCTTCTGGTGCACTAAGAAAGCCTGCCCCAAAGAGAAAAGCAGAGGGAGAACCCATTGTGAAGACTGATTTCAAGATGGTACTCTTGGAAGGAAATCAGTTAGTGCATGGAGACTTTGATGTAGAAGAAAACCCCCTGCTTACACAATTTAGAGACAAAGCTACCTATGCTTATCAGCTACAACAATCCATTCAAGAAAAGTCACATACAAGAGTTGTAACAGAACATCACTTGCCCAACATGCCTATTCAAAGTGGTGTTGACCTTCAAGGTAGTCAAGAATCTCACCTGAGAGTCACTGAAGTCGAAGACATTCCCCAATCATCCTCAGGTTTACCCCAGGAAACAGGCTTGGTTTCCTATGCCTCTGACTTTGACAGGTCAAAGGTAAACATTATTAAATGGTCATTTACTGATTCCAACTTAGTACTAGTGACCAGGAGAGATCGTTCAAGTAAGGTCTACAAGAACTCAAAGGAGTTGAGTGTTCTATCTTCCAAAGACCTTCTCACAATTCAACATCTTACACCTGAATTGGGATCTCTCACTGAGCAACAAAGATGTACTCTTACTACCCGGATGACAGCAGAAATCTGGAGGATACTAGAAGAGAGAAAGAATCAACAATAAAGATTGGATAAGGTTTTGGCTTCATCAATCCAGGGGGAGATTGTTGGGACAAAGAGGATTGAAGAAACCACCTTTTGATAACCTTAGTCCAAATCATATTCTGCTTAAGTATGAAAAGAACTGCTGAAGAAGAAACAAGAAGTACTGAAGAACAAATTCACAAAGTTCTGAAGTCTAACCAGACACTACACTGAAGAACTACTGAAGACAAACTACTCATCAGCAGTTTGTCACTCATCAGCACTTTGTCATCAGAAGCTTCTAACCGACTAAAGACTTCAGTAGTTTTATTATTATATTGTTTTGTTAAAGTCTTGATTTCAAGTTTCGATGTACAGACTGTTGTAACCTCATCTTAAGCCGAATATCTTTGTTAAATATCTTAGATAACTTCAGACAACAGTTTAGTATGTTGGTCTATAAATAGATGAGTTTGTTCATCTATTTTAGACATGTGATATTTTTGTAATTTCCTTTGAAATTAATTGAAATCCTTCGGGCTTTTTAACTTATAATCCATTTCACATCTGAGAAACATAAATTGCTTTACTGCTTTATACTTGAACTGTTTTATTGTTTCTCATTAACTGCTCAGTCAAGGGGGAGTAATAACTCCTTTTAAAAGTGATCTTTTAATCTTTGAACACTTATTATTCCGCTGCTCATTAACTCTTATATAAATCTGTAACACATAAGTGTTCTTAAAAGAGGCCACTGATCCAACAAGGGTATTTATTTTATTTTATTTTATTTTTTGATTTTTTTTCAATATTGTTAAACATGTATTTTAGTACCGAAATCTAAAGTGTAAGGTAATTACGTAATTACGTTTGTAGAGTAATTACGTAATTACTCTAGTGTAAACTAATGTAATTACTCTAATGACGTAACTAACCTATTTTTTATTTATTTTTAATATTATCCATCTATAAAGCATGTTTAAGCAGATGGAAAAAAAATTAATTTCCCCCTTCATTTCTTATGTTTAGTAGGTTAAACTCATTTGTATTTGATCTTTACTCTATTTTTCATAATTACATTATTTTTATTGTATAAATAAATATAATAAACTACGTAAAAGTGTGTGATAAATAATTTATTTTTATAATAGTTTAATAAATATAAATAATAAGCTGTTATATATGTAATATCATAAAATAGTATTTTGTAATAATTTGATAAACTATGTATATGTTAATTTATGAGAATTGATTTTAATTATAATTCTTACTTTGCCCGTTGGCCGACATCAATCCATATCTAAGAAATTTCTTACAACAATTCTAACTTTCAAAGTATTTTCCTTCACCGAGCATTTTTCTAACAGCATTTTTCTAACAGTGTCTAATCTAGTCCAGATTTTTCTTTTTGCTGATGTGACAACTTGTATGGAAGAAAAACTTGATAATTTGCGGACATGGTTTTTATATGGCACCGTCACCACCTCAACCTCCACCACCACCACCTAACTCCGATAACCCCATCTGTGTTCACCACCATCTCAGATCACCACCATACCAGACCATTACTACCTCCTAACTCCGATAACCTCACCTCCGTTTACCACCATTTTATATCACCACCACAACCATACCATTACCACCCATATTAGACCATCACTGCACCCTCCATTACCAACCACATCAAAGCATCGCCTCCGACACCACCATCACAAACATGAAAAACTGACAGTTCCATCAACAATGAGAAAGATTAAACCAATGACGGTTTTATTTGATGTGTAATGAGCAAATATAAAGTAGGGCATGCATTTTATAAATGCATCTAGAAAAGATCTTCAAAGCCAAGTGAATCTTGTGGTGATTTAGGGTTTAGATTGTAGAATCTTCAAGCTAGGGCTTGGGAAAAGAACAAAGTCACTAGGATTTCAGCCAACTTCAGTCCGTTGTTGATTCACTAGGTTGGTCGGATTGAAACTCACGATGGTGATGGCTGTGGGTAGTGGCAGCAACAGTGGTGGTGGCGACGATCTAGCATGATGGTGGTGGTGATGGTGCCACATAACAGCTTTGTTGGCAAATAACCAAAATTTTCTTCCACATAAGCTGCCACATTAACAAAAAACTAAATGAGTTAGATCCAGTTAGAAAAAGCTTGGTGGAGAAAATAATTTGAAAGTTAGGATTGTTGTAAAAACTTCTTAAGATAGATCAATGTCGGCTAACGGGGCAAACTTTAGATTATCTAAATCCAATAATATCGAGCTTTATAAATTTATTTATTTTGTAAATAACTCACATTTATATATCATTTATGAGGCATTTACATAAATACTTTCTAACAAAATATATAGATCAATTTTAAAGTTTTTTTTAAATATTTTGTAACAAATGACGCCAAAACAGTTTCGCGCGCTGCCTTATACAAACAAAGAAGGCGCGAATGAAGAAGAATGTACCGCCGCATATGGTAATCTACGCCGAATTCCGTTCATTTTCCCCCATTCTTCATCAGAAAACACCGCATTGGAGATGCTCTTACACCATCAAAACATACCCAAAAATGATTAATGTGAAGGATATTCGAATCTTAATCTTACATATAAACAAAAATATAAACAAAATTTAGATAATAAATCCGTACATTGACTAGCACCACCACCACGTCTATCGGTTACAAACTCCAACACCACATGGATCCCACCTGTCACATATCTTTTTATATATATATATACCACCTATACATACATACACCCACCCCCTACATATCTTTATCTATCAACAACACTTGTACACCATCACCATTCATACTGGACAACAACAACATATTTATTATTAATATTATTATTTATATCCTTATCTTTCACCGTTCCTTCCCCATTTCAACGTAATTCGAAGGTACCAACAATCTCCAATTCATCAAATTAAATCATTCATTTCATTTCATTTCATTAATTCAATAAATATTAATCAATCGGTTAACGAATTTGCAGGAATATCATGGAGTTGGAATCTCAATCCGATGCGGGTGAGATTATGTTGTTCGGCGTACGAGTGAAGGTTGATCCGATGAGGAAGTGTGTGAGTATGAATAACCTTTCACAATATGAATCATCTAATAACATTCTCGTGGGTAACACCGGCTACGCCTCTGCTGATGACACGGTCCGCCACCAATCCAACGGCAGCAGAGACCGTAAACGAGGTATTTCATCGTTGTTGTTACGGACTCAAACTGTTGCAAGGTATGGGCTTGTCCCGCATCTGTTGCACATAGTACAATTAGTGACAAGTCCCATACCTTACGGTGGGTCCAGTCCGTAACAATTAATGTAGTAGTTGCGTGTTAACAAAGTTATTAACTTATTATATGTTTATATTTAATTTATCAATTTTTAGTAAGATTTGTGTATTTGAATTATGATTGATTGTATCTATTGTGAGCTAGGTCATTGAATTCGGTACCTATTAATATTACCTTTATTAATTAAACTAGTTAATATTAATAATTATATTATATTGACATTGATGATTAAAGGAGTTCCATGGACTGAAGATGAACATAAGCTGTTTCTGCAAGGATTACAGAAGGTAGGCAAAGGGGACTGGAGAGGAATTTCTAGAAACTTCGTCAAAACTCGAACGCCTACGCAAGTTGCAAGCCATGCTCAGAAGTACTTCCTCCGCCGGACCAACCTCAATCGCCGTCGTCGTAGATCTAGCTTGTTCGATATCACTACCGATTCGGTGAGTCTTAAAATTTTTAATTCAGTATCAAGGTGTTAGATAAGACTTTGTTTTTTCCATCTGATGGGGGTTCAGTCCCCCTTGGTACACAAAAAAGCGTGTAGTTTAGTAATAGAATTAAATAGTGCGTGAGTTGTTAAAAAAATAGTCATGTCAGGTGTCCCTCCCTATGACGGCGGGGGTTCCAGTACGGCGGTGGTGGACAGTTGTGTAGATTTAGGATGTCAAAGTTAAAGTCAAACCATTAAACCTATGATTTAGGCCTATTGTCATAGGCTTTTTGAAGATCAACTTGTGTATGGTTTTTTGCAATAATGTGTTTTAACACTTTCATGATGATTAGGTTGCTGCTACTATGCAAACAGAAGAACAAGTTAATGAAAACAACAAGGTTCAAGCTGTTGTTCAACAATCCATGCCACTACCACCGGTGCAGCTCCAGAAACCAGCGGAAATGATGACCTTGAACAATGTTGGGCAAGTCGATGGCGGGGCAATGCAGATTGTCCGCCCATTCACTGTCGTTTCAGCTGCTAACCCGTCAGCTAGGATGGATCTGGATCTTTCTCTAACGTACAATCCCAATCGATCGGGTTCGTATCAAGTGATCACAGGGTTCAACAATGGAGATAGCATAATTAGTGTTAGTTAAAAATGGTAAAGAGAATAAAGAATAAAAACAGTAAAGTAGTTATGTGACTTAAAGTTTTCTTGTTAAGTATGTTTTTAAGGTTAATTATGGTGTTGTATGTCTACCTTTATATATCTATAATGTTCAAAGGGAAATTGAATACAACACTAGTTTTATACATTTTGTTTGTTTTGGGAGGTGGGGTTGATCTTATGGATGGTTTATAGAGCATGCGGTGAAATATCTTAAAGTGGAGATCACAAATTCACAGTATCACATGTGGATGTGAGTGAGTCAATTGATGTAGGCTTTTTATCACACACATATACATGAGGTTGGAGGCAATAGAATAGACAAAATAAATTATTTATTTTCTAATTTAGATAATGGGACGATTATCGGGGATTTTGTTCAGGTGGCTAAAGCACTTGACATTATTAGTTTGGAGGGGCCATCTTTGGGGCTCCAACTTAGAAAAACTGAGGAGTTCTGGCCGTCGTGTGATGGGGCGAAGGTCCAGCCCGGTCTGTTTCCTAGTGACATTGGCAGACCGAAGCAAGGGGTCAAACTGGTCGGCGGGGCAGTGAGTCGCGATGCTGATTTCATAAGTGATTTATCTGCTAAAAGGGTGACGTGGGTTGTTGGCCTCATGGGGCTCCTCCCTAGATTGCGGGATTCCCAAAGCGAGCTTCTATTGCTTAGATCATGTATGGGGTGGCTAAGTTGTTCTTCGGTTTGCGTACCCGCCAGCCTCCCTTTGTGGAAAATAATGTTTCATGTTTCGACAAAGGCCTCCTAGAGGCCATAGAAGACATTGTTGTTTGTGGGGTGGGGGGTGTTTTTCAAGGACCTCCAGTGCGGGTTGCGACGTTACCGCTTCGGCTTGGTGGGTTAGGCCTTTCCTCAGCCCGGGACACGGCAACCTATGCTTTTATGGCTTCTAGATCCCAGTCCTCGGGGCCGCAAGACCAAATATTATGCAACAGTGGGGTTGCTCATGTTACACGGATTATTCTGGTGCTATTGACCTTTTACAATGATCCCTTCCTGACTGTGATATTAGCGGTTTCTCTAATAAAGAGACCGCCCCCAAGAAGCCATAGAAATCTCTGGCGAATGCCCTTTATAGCCGAATCGCAAAAAGTTTGGAGGAGGATTTCTGTCTGTCCCCCGTCAGAAAGCCGTTTTAGAATGCTTGCAAAAGCCTCACGCCCAAGACTTCCTTACTGTTTGACCCAGATCACTCGTACCAGAAACGGGTACAAAATCGAACCGAACGCCGATGGTACGCGATCTGGATCGGTAAATTTGTATGTTCCCGATTGTTAGCCAATTCGACCTTGTAAAGCCCTAAACCTGGTAAAACTTTGTGCTTATTAAACTATATGAAATATGGGGGCTTTACAAATGGATCAATGAAACACGTAGCTAGCCCATAAAGAATCTTGGTTGCTTCGTTAATAACGAACATATGTTAAATTAATACTAGAAGTTATGTGTTAATGAATTATTACAATGAATCACTAGTAGGGGGCTGATTATGACAATATGGCAAAGATTGAAATATGGTGGGTCAAAACAAAAGTGTGGGTGTGAACACACACACACACACATTTCAGCTCGATCAATACCGACAAAAAACACACACTTGAAGAGCTCTCAAGAAATCAGCCCCAAATATTGCCAAAATCAAGAGTTCCTACATATGCATGATGAAAATTATTATCATCTAGTTCTCTATTCATCCTAAGGTAACTCCAGACCCTTTTATTTCATCCATAACCATGGTATGTGGAAGATAGTGATTCTAAGGTTTATATAAAAGTGTGATTTCTTAGCATATATAGGTTTCTATGTGTTTACTGGCATCAAAGAAACTATGATATGTGATAAAAGTTATATATTGCTTGATTCATGTGATTTAATTGAAACTTCAAGTATGTAAGAAGTGGGTTTTAGTGCTAGACAAGAACCACACTTATAGACTTAGGAATCATGTATAAATGTTGATGTTTTGTTATATAAATAAGGAAAAATTACAGAAATCGTCCATTTATGTTTACATCGTTTTTCAGTGGATGTCCTTTAACTTCAAAAGTGATGAAAACCGTCCTTTATGTTGTAAATTCTTGCAGGTCTCGTCCTTTAGGCCTAATCTGGTTAGTTTTTTTGGTTAAGTTTGGTCATGTGCCTTGCACATGAGGGCAACCTGGTAATTTTGCTTATTTACTTAAAACATATTAAAACAACCAGAAACCACCATCTTCCAACATTCAATCTCCAACAACCACCACCATTCAATCTCTGATAACCACCACTATTCAATCTCCGACAACCACCACCACCTAATCATTGACAAAGTAAACCCCAATCCAAAAACCCCCAATCTAAAAACCCTAACCCTAACCGCCATCTTCGATCAAGAAACGCCAAAATCCAGAAACCCTAACTACCATCCTCGCTGAATTTGGGTGGAAGAAAGTCCCTGCTTCACACATGGAAATGAATGAAACGCAGCAGATTATGTCCATATTAACAAACATGAAAATGCAAGAAAAAAAAGATAGATGGGGTTGAGATTGCAGGATGGATCGAATGTTATATCAGACCAGATCAGCTTTTATTGGATTCAGACACCGCTGCTCACCAGGTTTGGTATGGTAACTCAGTTGGATTTTTGGTTGAAGGGGAGTGGTTATAGGGTTTTGAATCGACAGGGAGGTGGTCGTGGGAGTGGTTATAGGGTTTTGATGTATGTTAAGTTGGATTTTGGGTGAATTTGGGCATTTTGTTGTTGACCTTCTTTTTGGGGATTGTTTAATGGTTTTGGGTATTATTATTGTAGGGTTGATGAAATTTGGGAGCTTTAGATTGTGGTGGTGGTAGGTTGGTGGTAAAGGTGGTGGCAGGTTGTGGTGGTGGTGGTAGAGGTGGTGGTGTGGTGGTAAGTTGGTGGTGGAGGTACATAAATTTGTTCGTGTAGGCTATGGAGGTGGTGGCAGGTTGGTGGTAGAGGTGGTGGTGTAGCCTGGTGGTGGATGTGGTGGGGGTGGTGGTGGTTATTGAAGAATGCAAGGGGTGGTGGTGATAAAGATGATAGAGATGGGGGCATAACTGTCATTTTGCCCTCATGTGGGTCTACATGACCAAACTTAACTCAAAAAACTAACCAGGTTAGGCCTAAAGGACGAGACCTGCAAGAATTTACAACATAAAGGACGATTTTCATCACTTTTGAAGTTAAAGGACATCCACTGAAAAACGATGTAAACATAAAGGACGATTTCTGTAATTTTTCCTATAAATAAACATGATTTGATGGTGAAATCAACATTTGATTGTGTAAGTAAGGCTATGGTAAAGTCATGTAATCTAAAAAGCTTAGAAAAGCTACTTATAAAATTGTGCACTCAAGGTGTTCGATAAAATGCTTGAATGAATGAAATTTCATGAAAACATATGGTAATGATATAATTGATATATGTGTTAAATTCGGTTTATGTGGAACCATGAAATGGACTCACAATGAATGAATAACTAAGCACCTATGCGTATGTAGCATGAAATAGGTGTGAAGTCGGAAAGCTCAGGAAGCAAGGGAGGTAAAAGATTTGAAGTTGGAAAGGCTGCGAGTAAGGTAAGTCACTCGACGACTCATGCTTGTTTAAACATCAAGTTATATGCCTTTGAGATGTAAATATCCATGCTTGAACAGTACCACAAGAGCTTCACAATGGGAAGCTTGTATTCGAATGCAACTCAATAGGAACAACCTTAGTCAAAGGTTGGAAATATGCCAGGTAAGTCGTTATACGACTTAGAGTCATATAGATACGCTTGTAGCTTGTTAAATTAGAATGGTGGCATTGAGGTTTCAAAACCATGAGATGTGTGGATGTGATTATCTATAGTCGATTCTTGTCGGGAGTTGACCAGGCGAGAGAAACACCAAGGAAAATGATTGAAAGAATCATAGTTATGGGATCCTCGCCTCAATGGTGACAAACATAACTACTTGTCAGCATCAGGATCGATAATAAAGTTATTCCCAATATTGTCTATTAAATCTACACGAAGGTTCAAGTGCGCTTTGGTGCTATGCAACGTCCACATATTTGACTACTGTTGTCCCTCATCAACCGACACAACATTTTTATTAATGCTGTTGAGATCGTATTCGCATATCACATGACCCTCATCTTTGATAATCATGTTATGTAATAATGTATAAGCATACATAACGTATCTCCGTTTTTTTTGTTTCCACGCACACGTCGGGTGTTGGATAGTGTGTCATCGTTGCTTTAACACACGAAATAACCGTTCCACATCTTTTCTTCCCGCTTCTTGGCATTTCACAAATTTCTTTCTTTTATCATTAGTGGCTTCCGATATGGTTTTGACAATTGCTGAGTAATCGGGGTGTATACTGTTGGCAAGATAATACACGTGCTTGTTATTCCATCCTGGAAACCATAAATGAAGAATCAGGTCCTATACCTTGTATTATGTTTTGAAAACATCCGATCTTGCTACAACGTTTAAGTAGTTGTTTGAACCAGAAACTTCAAAAAAAGAATGTCAAATTCGTAGATCTTGTGAAAAGGCAGCTTCTAACGTTATTGTGGGATGTCCTTGATCACATCGCGTAAATTGTGCTCGACATGCATTAGGGCGATTACGCCATGACCAATGCGTACAATCAATACTGCCTAGCAAGCCAGGAATTGAGAATTGTTAGAGAGAATTGTGAATTGTTTGAAAAGAATTGTGAATTCTTTGATTAATATAGGTTATAAATAATAATTTTAAATTAGTTTTTTAACCGACCGTTTCAAATGGTCAAATTTGACCATTCAAACAAAATGAAGCTCGATGAGGAGGGGGATATCCCATCGTTGTTGTCGATTCCCAATGGAGGGGGTAGTGTTCCCGAGGAGCCGAGCGCCAAATCAACTCACCGACCCCGTTCCCGACCCATCCCACAAAGCATTAATAGTTTGATGATTGTTTTGTGAGTATGATATATACCTTTGTATGTAGAAGTGAACATTTTATATGAATCATTAATCTATAACTATTAATAAAAGAATTGACTTATGATGATGTGGCATTCAATGGAGGCCTCATCCTCTCCTTGAATGTGCCACGTGGCACGTTGAGGTGAGAGTGTTTAATTTTTTTTTTACTTTTTTTATTATTAATAAATCTAATAATAAAATTAATTAAAACCCTATACAATATATGCATATCTTAGAATTTAAAATAAAAGATTTACTTTACCAATTAAAAACAAAATTGGATTTTTTTCTCTCATATTTCATCCCCTAATTTTTAAACGTTAATATCTTTTATATTCTAGAGTTTTTAAAGAAAAAAATTACACCAAATTAACGAGTGTTTTATTATCTTTCCAACGAGTATCATAGTGCTATATAAAAAACGGAGAAAAAAACGACTATTTTTTGTGGAGTTTTGTTCATACATTAAAAAAATACAAAGTATTCAGGTTATTCATTAATCATGTATAGGCAAGTCATTAATTATGTTCAAACCAGTAAATATGAATTCTATAATATTAGAGTTATACATTGTTTAAGGTTAGGCGTTAACATTGGAGATACATTGTTAATTGTTTTAGGTTAGGTGCTACACGAAACTTTCCTGCATGTAACTGTAAAGCGCATCAGTCTATTTCGTATGTAAAATTGATATGTCATATTAGATTTTTCAACCCCGGGACGCTCCCGGGATAAAAGCTAGTTAAATATAAACGGTTTAGGTTTAAGATTTTTTTCACGCTATAATTTAGTGTTTTGACTTAAACCTCATGCTACACACACATTTTATTTTAATTGAGAATCGATAATGGTTGGGAACCAAAGAAGACACCTTTTGTACTTTGATAACGGAACATACAAAATAAGAAATAACATTATTCATATGGTCAGCTAAATAAACTATGCTTGAGGAAAATCAAACGCTTAACAACATAACAATAACATAATTGGTAAAACAATTGGAGTTAATGTGTTGTTTCCCTTGAGATCAAGAGTTTGAGCCCCACCAATTCACCAAAGACATATATATTGGGGTAACAAATGAAGTTAAGGTGTTAATCCACTTAAGGTAAATGGTCCACGCCCACTAAAGACGAACGGGTGTAAAAAAATTATATACTATAACATTTACAATCGATTCTTAGGAACAGCATGAGTAGGCTAAAATGAGCCGGACATTTGCCTTTGTCTTATTGGTCTAGAAATACTATTTTACCTGGCTTTGTCTTATTCATTTCGAATTTACACCCTTTTGTTTTCAAGTTATTCACAAAATACCATTGAACAAAATCTCTATTTAAAACCAAACAAAAAACCTTTTATTGCAAGTTATTTACGGAAATGCCATTAGACAAAACTTTTATTTACAACGTAATTACGTAAATGCTATAACCTTTTATTTACAAGTTAAGTATGAAAATACCATTTATAGAATCTTTTATTTACAAGTTAATTACGTAAATGATATTTGTTTAATATATAAGTCGAGTAAAGTGCACAAGTTCACCACAACTACTGTTTCCAGATGTTGGTCGACGTTGTAGCGGCGACACCTGGGCGACGGAGGTGAGTTCAGCGCTAGATTAGCGGTGTAAATGGCATTACCGCGTTCAAGTATACACGTCGTAAGGCTGGTGTTAATATCCGCGGTTATAACGGTCGTGAAGGTGGTTCAATAATTAGCTGGCAACAAGGGTTTGACCTGAGAAAAGGGTTGCGACCATTTTTAGGTGAACCGGCTGCTCGGTTTAGTACCCGCCGATAACGTAATTAACCGTACAAAAAATTCACTCTGCTGTATGTGTTCGCGCCGCGTAAAGCGTGGCGGGTAATATACTAGTTCTGTAACAAAAGCAATAGAACATATTTTAAGGTTAAGAGGTATTAGGATACATGTGGATGTGGGGTTGATCATGATTGTGTGGTGGTATAAAACATGGTGGGGCAAGGTAAGAGGATAATGTTATCTAGCCATCCATTGAGGATTACTTTTTGACACCCAATATGGGGTACCCATGCTATGCTACTATTCTAGAACCTCATAGCCTTGATTAAAATACACACACATAAGCGGTTACATCTACTTCATGCTGGCAAGGCTTGAAGATCTAATATTCTATTACTTGATGTATGTTTTTGGGTGGTTATAATTAAACCCCCCTACTTCTATTTTTACCTCCTGAAAGCGTATCGCTTAGACCTAAGCGAGGCGCTTTCTTTACTTTTTAACTACCTCGGTACGAGGTCAGAAAAAGCTGATTTTTGACTCGAAGCGCCTCGCTTAAGCCTAAGCGAGGCGCTTCGAATAAAAAGATTTTTTTGTTATTTTTTGGTCTTTTGAGTTAGTTTTTTTTTTTTCAGCCAGACGTTTGTCAAAAGAACATTTTTTATGTCAATGGGAGGGTAAACAAAATCGTCGATCCGACTGTTGATTTCTTTTTGCAACAAGGAACAAAATGTCAGCTTTTTCCTGCCACCTCGTATGATTTGGCTAACCTGTCCAGTTATCAATCTCACTGTCCAACAACTGAATTTTACTTGCTTGCATGAAAAGTTTATTTTAATTGTTCGTTTGACAAACGTCTGGCTAACCTATCCAGTTATCAATCTCACTGTCCAACAACTGAATTTTACTTGCTTGCATGAAAAGTTTATTTTTATTGTTCGTTTGACAAACGCCTGGCTAACCTGTCCAGATATCAATCTCACTGTCCAACAACTGAATTTTACTTGCTTGCATGAAAAGTTTATTTTAATTGTTCGTTTGACAAACGCCTGGCTAACCTGTCCAGTTATCAATCTCACTGTCCAACAACTGAATTTTACTTGCTTGCATGAAAAGTTTATTTTAATTGTTCGTTTGACAAACGTCTGGCTAACATGTCCAGTTATCAATCTCACTGTCCAACAACTGAATTTTACTTGCTTGCATGAAAAGTTTATTTTAATTGTTCGTTTGACAAATGTCTGGCTAACCTGTCCAGTTTATCAATCTCACTGTCCAACAACTGAATTTTACTTTAATGATCAGGAACATTCCAAATAACTGTTCAATTTCAGCTTTTGTTTAACAATTTTAGCAACTTCCATAGAGAAGTTATCAATCTCATTGTCCAGTTATATTACTCACTGTCCAACAACTGAATTTTACTTGCTTGCATGAAAAAGTTGTTTTTAATTGTTTGGGAATATATTTTCTGATCAAAAAAGGCATAACTGTAATGATCAGGAACATTCCAAATAACCGTCCAATTTCAGCTTTTGTTTAACTCATGACAGATCCACCAAATCATTTCTTCAAGTTCATTTCACCAAAAAAGGCATAACTGTAATGATCAGGAACATTCCAAATAACTGTTCAATTTCAGCTTTTATTTAACTATTTTAGCAACTTCCATAGAGAAGTTATCAATCTCACTGTCCAGTCATATTACTCACTGTCCATGTTTACCTTCAACGATCAACAATCAACACACACCGCTAACGTCCAACGGTAATGAGTAACCTACTAACCTCTATAATAGACTTCATTTATTCTTCTTCATCTTTTTCTACTTGAAGTGCAGAGTAGTAACCGTTCATCTTCTCTTGTCGGAGAGATATCTGTCAACGATGAAAGAGGTATATGTACAATGATGTGGTTTGTTTTAGATAAGGAGGTATATGTACAATGAAGTTTTTACGCTAAATAAAACTTACACGCAACTTTTTGCTCTAGTGGTGTGGTCTACCTTTTTGCAAAAAGACTTTTAGTCTTCAAGACTTCTATTGTTTCGGGTTCCCTTTCATCGTTGACAAATATCTCTCCGAGATGATAAAGGTAGATCATGGAAAGTTCAACTCAAGAAAACAAAGATGAAACCGATTAATGTTCTTTATATATGAATAGTGACCCTCTGGCAATCATCGTTGGTAATAATGGCAAGATATGTGGCTTTAGTCCTTTACGCAGGTTTGCCAGAGGGTCATTATTCATACATAAAGAACATTAATCGGTTTCATCTTTGTTTCTTGAGTTCAACTTTCCATGATCTACCTTTACATTATTATTATTATTATTATTTACATTATTATCGTATTTGCAACTTAGTTCCTTTCTATCAAAAAACAAAAACGAAGGTTTGCGCGTTAGCGCCGATCCGATTGTTAAAAGTATCAAGACTATGAAATTAGTAAAACAACTGAATTTTACTTGCTTGCATGAAAAGTTATTTTTAAATGTTTGGGAATATATATTTTCTAGTAAAAAAAGGCATAACTATGATTATCAGGAACATTCCAAATAACTGTTCAATTTCAGTTCAAACTTTTCAAACACCTGCAACATCTCAAGAGTCGAGGTCCTCTGAAAAAGACATCGTACAATGATTTGGACTTGCAATATTTGAAAATTATCATTTGTTGACATGCTTGGTAACACCTTGATCTGCAATATTTGAAAATTATCATTTCTTGACATGCTTGGTAACACCCTGATCTGTAATATTTGAAAATTATCATTTCTCGAAAAGTAATTAAAAACACTTAAAAATGAATTAAAAACAATTGTTGTGAGTTAGGTTTAGTCGGAGGACCACGTACAATTATTCATCAAAGTTGTACAAAACTGGATGTTTTTACTGAAAAACCCAAACGAGCAATAAACGAAGCGAAACGGAGAGATATAATTTTCTTGGCTTGGAAACAACTTAAAAGAACAAAAAATGAATTAAAATTATTTTTTGGTCAGTAACAGATAATTTTAAAGAATTAAAAGAAATTCATTTTTTTTAAAAAAGGACCAAAGCGCCTCGCTTTGGTCAAAGAGAGGCGCCTGTGGTCTAATCAAACCACTCAAGCGCCTAGCTTTGGCCAAAGCTAGGTACTCAAGCGCCTCGCTTTGGCCAAAGCGATGCGCTTTGGCCTTTTTTTAAAAAAAAATGAATTTCTTTTAATTCTTTAAAATTATCTGTTATTGACCAAAAAATAATTTTAATTCATTTTTGGTTCTTTTAAGTTGTTTCCAAGCCAAGAAAATTATATCTCTCCGTTTTGCTTTGTTTATTGCTCGTTTGGGTTTTTCAGTAAAAACATCCAGCTTTGTACAACTTTGATGAATCATTCATTGTACGTGGTCCTCCGACTATACATTCGATACCCATATTTTTTCAGAATATAATTTTTGCATGCTTAATTGATATGCTTGACTTCCGGACTATATTATAATTGATCGTTGGTGGTTTTCATAGCACCTTGTTTGATTACACTTGTGTTCAGCCTTTATCAGGTTGCCTTCATCGCTGACAGTTATCTCTCCGATAAACAACTGAAAAGTTGTTTTACTAATTTCATAGTCTTGATACTTTTAACAATCGGATCGACTCTCACACTTATGCATAGATCAAGGAGATTGATGAAGATATCTCTCCGATAACAACTGACTTTTACTTATGGAATCTTTGTATGAAAAATCGAAACCATCTCATTCCATGTTCTCCATATCCATATCTTGTTCACACCAGCTTTGTCATCACAGTTTCCAACCACTAATACCAGATTGATGATACTCAATTTCGGTTGATATAGAGTATATCAGAGAAAGATTTAGTTGAAAGTGGATACAATGGATTCAGTTAAATGCTTACTGACTCTAAAACTTATACATTACATCAATTTTCAAGATAACTCTTCTGTTATAGGAGCGATATATGTCAACGATGAAGGCAACGTGAAACGACATGAACATTTATAACCTTTTTGTACCTGTGGCCAAAAGAACTGGGCTTTAAACACAACTTTTTGCTCAACGTAATATTATTGTAATATAATATTCAGATTTTGATTGCACCGAATCCAGTCTTCAAAGTACCTCTTCTTTCAAGTTTCTTAGAATCATTGAAGATAACTCTTCTGTTATAGGAGAGATATTTGTCAACGATAAAGGTAACCTGAAACGACATGAACATTTATAACCTTTCTGTACCTGTGGCCAAAAGAACTAGGCTTCAAACACAACTTGAAAGTGGATACCATGGATCAGAGAGATTTAAGCTAATCAAACTCATACTCAAGCCGGTGCAAGTTATGTTGTAGCATCTTTGATCATCTTCTTGTAATTACTTTCAAGTTTCTTTATAATCATTGAAGACAACTTTTCAGTTGTTATCGGAGAGATAGCGGTCAACGATGAAGACAACATGAAAGTGAATACCATGGATCAGAGAGATTTAAGCTAATCAAACTCATATCTCAAGCCGGTGCAAGTTATGTTGTAGCATCTTTGATCATCTTCTTGTAATTACTTTCAAGTTTCTTTATAATCATTGAAGACAACTTTTCAGTTGTTATCGAAGAGATAGCGGTCAACGATAAAGACAACCTGAAAGTGGATACCATGGATCAGAGAGATTTAAGCTAATCAAACTCATATCTCAAGCCGGTGCAAGTTATGTTGTAGCATCTTTGATCATCTTCTTGTAATTACTTTCAAGTTTCTTTATAATCATTGAAGACAACTTTTCAGTTGTTATCGGAGAGATAACGGTCAACGATGAAGACAACCTGAAAGTGAATACCATGGATCAGAGAGATTTAAGCTAATCAAACTCATATCTCAAGCCGGTGCAAGTTATGTTGTAGCATCTTTGATGATCTTCTTGTAATTACTTTCAAGTTTCTTTATAATCATTGAAGACAACTTTTCAGCTGTTATCGGAGAGATAGCAGTCAACGATGAAGACAACCTGAAAGTGGATACCATGGATCAGAGAGATTTAAGCTAATCAAACTCATATCTCAAGCCGGTGCAAGTTATGTTGTAGCATCTTTGATCATCTTCTTGTATTTACTTTCAAGTTTCTTTATAATCATTGAAGACAACTTTTCAGTTGTTATCGGAGAGATAGCGGTCAACGATGAAGACAACCTGAAAGTGGATACCATGGATCAGAGAGATTTAAGCTAATCAAACTCATATCTCAAGCCGGTGCAAGTTATGTTGGAGCATCCTTGATAATCTTCTTGTATTATCTTTGTTTATTATATTTGCAACACACACCTTCAACCCATTCCTGGTAAACCAGGGAAAAATGGTTATATTAAAAAACTTCAAGATTATTGTTTTGTGGTGTAGATCAGACGAGGACTTGCCTGTGTCTTGGAAACACAAGGATGACACACGAAGCTTTAGACTCCAACCGGATCCCTTGATTGCCGCATTTAATGAAATTTAACGCGCATACCGCATTCGGATTCTGATTGCACCGAATCCAGTCTTCAAGGTGCCTCTTCTGTCAAGATGTTCGTCGATTGCACCTGAACGGGAAGTTTAAATTTTGAATGATGTTCGTCGACTGCACTGAATCTAGTCTTCAAGGTACCATGGATCAGAGAGATTTAAGCTAATTAAAAAAAATTGGAAACACAAGGATGGAAAAACCCACTAAAAAGCCTAAAATTTCGGACCCTAACACACACAAGACGAATGTTGCAACATGAGTTCGACCAAGATGACACACGAAGATTTAGACTCCAACCGGATCCATAGATTGCCGCATTTAATGAAATTTAATGCGCATACCGCGTTCATTGACTATACGTGGTTGATGATGTCAAGTTTAAGTCATTGACGTTTGATTAGGGTTATTACTTTGTTTTTTTAAATTTTTTTAACTTTTTATAATTATTAAATTAAAAAAAATAAAAAAACCAACTCAAAACATCAAAAACCACTCCCAAAATAAATCTTTGATTCGAAGCGCCGCGCTTCGCTTTTAAAAATCAGCTTTTCCTGCCCCTCGTACTGACCTCCTCGAAATGAGAACAAAGCGTCTCGCTTAGGCCTAAGCGAGGGGGGGGGGGGGTTGAAATAGACGGAGCCATGTTTTTAACTGCTAAAGGAAGAATGAGTTCGTTTAAAAAATTCTAATATTAAAAACTTAAAACTTTAAGTATAAAAATAGTTAGTTTTTAATATATTACAACTTGTTTATAAAGTTTAAAGGAATAGAAATTGAAAGCAAGAGGTGAATTATGAATAAAATCCCTAACCTTTCGAGAAGTGTACAAAAGCGTAATTTACAAGAAATCATTGGTATACATAAGTTACTCCAAAACTATGCTATTTTACATAAAGTAAAACTTAATATGAAAGCTATTCGTGATTTGTTTTCAGCAAGTGTTTTTAAGAAATTATGGAATTTAAAGTAACAAAATCAACTGAGGAAACTAAAATGTGTGATACATTTAATTAGTAAAACAATCATTCACAATAAAAAGATGTTTATTGCAGTTAGATTACAATTCCATTTGTTCCTCAACCGTACAAGTCAAAATTCATATTAGACTAAGAGTAATGGTTGCAATTTTTTAATTATCTTGTTACAAAGTGGGTACCATATTATTGTCACGTAAACACGAACTCTCATTCATTCTTTTTACTTTAGTGTGTATTGGTTTCACAAATTTTAATCACCCAACATCCGTTAAAATAATATTTGATTCAATTAAATAAACTAAAGAAAATTGGGAAAATAGGTTAACACTTTTGGGTCCACACCTTCTTCCTCTTCACGCTCGTTAACTTATCTCAATCCCCTTTCACCTCCTGTAACGCTTGGTTGGGGGGGGGGGCGTCTGATCACCACCACCGTGGTAGGAGATATGATCTGGTTAGTCTTTCCAAAATGAACTATGTACCAAGCTTGTTATGAAAATTTTCATTTCCATTTCAATGGATTTCCAGGTACCAAAAAGTCACAAAAATTAACTCCTTTAAAGTTAGATCACTTAGCCCCTTCATCTTCGACGTAAGAGCGCTCGACCAATAACCTATTACACACTCTTTCAAGGGTAAATGCTTCTACGCAAACAAACCTGCTTGTCTATACACCCCTACCTCTTGTATCATTAAGCGGGGTTCATTTTAAGTGTTAGCACATATAAACAACATCATCACAAACTTCTATAAGTTAGAAAGAATATGAATATATTTTATAAACTTAAATTCAACTTGTTAGAAAACTTACATTGATGATCGCCTCAACGCCTCGCGTGTTTCCCAATCCCTGCACTTGCTCAGAAAACGAAATCATAGACATGAACCGGGCTTGTGTTTGACACAATTCCCTTAAACAGATTCTTCGTCTGTTCCCAGGGTACACCGGTTCGAAGCAGTGTCGATGGTGCACTGCCGGACTATCCCACTTGCCTGAAAAGAAACCGAAAGAGGCTGTATACATAGTTCTGTATGTGTGTGTATGCGACATTCAGAAAGTTTTCTCTAGAGTTTTACACGATGGGTTGCAACTTCGTTTTGTGTATGTATCTATAACAACACAATGCCAATGTAGCTTATTATAACCAAGATTAAGAATGAAACTTATGCTAGCAATTATGATGTAATCAAATTCGAGATTAATGATAATTAATCTCGTTTATTACACTTAATTGCTACTGAAAACCAACAGACTCAAAACAGTCTTTGGATGCTTCTTCTAGTTACAACCATTAAAAACTATAACGGGTAGCAAAAACCGTGTCGCGCGGACCCGGGTTTTTCGAGCTGCATTCGTGTCCGCAGATGCGGGCGTCGCGTTGGTTCAAGAATTTTTCCTGAACCAGAACCCATTTTTGCACCCCCCCTGCGCACGCGGGTAGGTGCCAGAGTATAAAGTAACTTAACATTTTACTTCTTCCCCTCAAGCTTCACCTTATAAACTCTTTTACTTTTCATCTCCCAACCAATGTGGGACAAACCAAACTCACATTCACACACATATTTCCAACAATCCCCCACATGAATGGGAGTTGCTTACAGAAAAACAACCTCATTCCGATTAAATTTCAACAGTTGAGTTTTGCATACGATAGGTAGGTGTGACCCTTTGAACCTTCGCTTATGAAACGCACTTAGCCCACTGGCTCTGAGTAGAACGCGATGTCTTTGAACTCGTCTGCCGTTTGTGTGGACGACAATACGCTTCACACAAGACTCTCCCTGACAACGTCAAGTCCTCATAGTTGTGTCCGTTATGGTCATGGACACGTGCCTGGTTCTGCGAGAGCTCTTAAGTATTGTGCCCCAACAATACCCTTCGAAGCGACCCCACTTCTCTCTCACATAGGTGATCTACTGGGACTGGTTACCTCAGTCAAATCATTAAAAGCCATAGGCTTAACCTCCACCTTGTCACTTTTTAGGAATGGACTAGGAAGCTTATTTAATTTATAGTAAGCTCCCTTTTTCAAAACGTGGGGTTTCCACCAACTCTCCCCCACAGTGACCTTCGCCAGTTCATACAATTAGGTTGTCCTATTGAACTCAGATCTTGGGATCTCCAGTCAACTGAGTTAGGTTTTCCTTCGCATAAACCTAGCCTTTCATGGGCTTTAGCCCCATTCCTATTGACGACTTCTGAACTAACTCTCTGCTTAAGCCTTTTGTTAGCGGATCCGCGATGTTATCCTTTGACTTCACATAGTCAATAGTGATAACTTTTATAGAGATTAGTTGTCGTACCGATCATGCCTACGTCTTATATACCTATCCTTAATGATACACATTGTGATATGAGCTCTGCCAATTACCGATTGACTATCACAGCGTATGCATTGGCCCCATGCCGGCTTCGGCCACCTAGGTATATCCTTAACAAATTGACGTAGCCATTCTGCCTATTCATCCTCTTTATCCAAAGCGATGAATTTTGATTCCATCATGGATCTAGCAATAACCATTTGCTTAGATGATTTCCATGTTATCGCGGCACTTCCAAGTGTGAACAAATACCCACTCGTTGCCTTGGAATCATTCATGTAAGATATCCAATTCGCATCACAGTAAATTCAATAACTGTTGGATATCTTTTATATTGCAGCCCGTAGTCTTGTATGTATCCTAATTACCAAAGCACCTGTGTCACGTAATTCCAATGAATTAAACTTAGGATGCTCGTGTATCTACTTAGCTTGCTTGCTAAGTCTGGTCTGATACAACTTATCAGATACATCAGGCATACATCAGGCTGCCAATAATTCTTGAGTACTCTAATTGGTTAACAGGCTCACCTCGTTTCTTAGCTAGACATTGACTTGTGTCAATGAAAGGTCTAGCCACATTAGAGTCATTTCCATCGGATTTCTCAAGAATTTTGTCCACATAATAGGACTGACTTATAACAAGTCTTTTCTAGGTTCGTGTGATTTGTGCTTCCAAAATCACATCCGTTCACATCAAACCTTTTATTTTTAATTGCAAGTCACCTCCACACTTAAGTGTTATTGGATAACTACCAAATGGGGTGATGAAAGTTTCTTCCTTTCATATGTACCTTGAAAACTTCTCAAGTACCATTTTTAAATCCCTACGGATTGTTTCTTAAATGGCTCTTCCCCCACATTGCTTGCACTTTGATTAAGTTTGAGTAATACCACTCATGATGACATTAGACACCCGTGATAAGATAGTGACTATCTATATCTTTATGTTATTGGGGTCATCCATTATATTACTCAACTCATATTACTCACACGAACCGTTTTCTGTGCTATATGAGTTCTCACATTCAGCTAAATAGTATCATAACCGATGAACTATTTATTCGGTCCTTTCGAGTCATCCTTTTTAATGAATTATATATTTTCTTGTACAAAATTCATTCTTATGTCTTCACATATGTTTGAATGTTCAAAGTTAATTTATTCTCCGTGGAGCATCTAAATTAACAAGTATTAGTCTAGCATGCTTTAGACTACGAATACTTAGCATGTGAACAGAAGATGCCTCATTCTGATTCCTCACAGCCTTAAGAGATAACTCACTATCTCTTTCTAACATTCACGTCTTAGTTTAGACACAAAATGAGATTTTGTTTACCATTCCAAAAACCTTGGTTTAAAGAATGCTTCAAAACCATAATTAATTCCATCCATTAGGATCAAGACTCGTTTGCCTTTAATCTCCAAGGCTTCACCATTAACTCTTTAGGACTTATACATAAGTCTTAACATAAATCACTTTGATGAACATATTCATCATCAACAAGTCAATTAGATTGACACCCGACGACATGACATTTACATGTCCCTAAGTGATATGTATATATTTGTTGAACTTATTTATTGGGCGACTCTCCCAAAATATATCACGAATCCTGCATATAGTTCAACCAACATTGATGGTTTGTAGAGACTCTACACGTCCATCAATATTCTAAGTCTTTTATAATAAATCTCACAATATTTCTCAAAGACTTATGAATAATAACATACATTTCTATCATATGTTATAGTCATCAAAACTACATTTGAGCATTTCTACGTAAATGCTCTCAACATTTGATGACATATCTCGTTTTCGTGTATTTAACTTCAATACACTTGCCACGTTGACCATGATTATTTCAATGGGGATGGATGAAGAGTTTTTTTCTTCTTAGTCACTTAATTAGAGACTTAAGACTCTAATTAAGATTCTAATAAAACCCTCAACACATGGCATTAAGAACTCTACTCAAGAGTTTCACCACTCAAGAGTTTCACCATATGAAATAAAAACTCATCAAATGGCATTAAGAACTCTACTCAAGAGTTTCACCATATGAAATAAAACCTCATCAAATGGCATTAAGAACTCTACTCAAGAGTTTCAATCATACACTTAATTAGTCTTAAAACTATAATCAAGTGTCATAAATAAATTAACTCTACTAGAGAGTTTTTCTTCAATTCACCATATGAAGAGTTTTACTAATTAATAATTATAATTTACCAAATTATAATTTCAATATAATCCAAAATATATATAACATATTATATATATCTTTAACCGGATTCATATCAAATCTCAAAGTGTTATTCTCTTCAACACTTTATCGTTCGACGAAATGATAACAATTATATCGTCTCATGGCGTGTTTTGAGGTACTCCCTCAATACACTGCTCAAAACAACAAAGTTGTTAATAATTAACTACTCACAAGTAGTCGAACAGGTAAATATGTCCAAAACAACGTCAAGTTGTTTTACACTAAATAATCTCTTTAGACTATTATATGGTTCAAGTCATCATACTTCTATACAAGTATCAACCATATATAAATTGCAAAAGGCATGTTTTATTCCTTCAAAACATTTCTTCTTTTACAAGTGTTTATTAACCATAAACTATATATAAAAGTACAAACGGTTACACGTTTCATCATATAGATTTTTGGTTATATTAAATAAACCTTTTTCCAACACACCCGTTAGAAATAAACAATTAACCAAAATCATTTTAAAGGTCATTGGTTTATATTCTCAACAATTTCTAACCTGCTTGTTAGAATTACACGATTATGACAATCGTTTTAGAACTTGTTAGTTTATATAAAATAAACAGTTTCTAACATCCTCGTTAGAAAATTAGACCATCTATATAAATGGTATTCACTTTGGATTTTCCAAAGTGTGTATCCGTTTCAAACTCACTTGTTAGAAACCGTCAAAATTTAACCCACCTGGTTTAATGTTGATTATTTTCCAAGATAATCATTTCCAACACGTTTGTGTATTTTGTACACTAATCCCTTCTAACACACTTGTTAGAAAGTATACACATCTTATTTTGTCTTTACAAACTCATCAATTCTAACATCCCCGTTAGAAAATCAATATATAAGTTTACAAATTAAACTTACGATCTTGTAGATAATAATTTCTAATACACTTATTAGAAATGTTCCATGACACGTTATTCTTTCAACGTCGTCAATTCTAACACGCTTGTTAGAAGTACATGTTTCAAAACCTCATATTTCGAAACCTTTTATTTTCCAATACTCTTATTAGAAAAAATAAACATTTCAAATAATTTGAAATTATCTTTCTTATACTCTTACTAGAAAGAAAACGTTATCAAATGTTTTCATGGGTTTACAAATATTATGACTTTTCTAATACTCTAATTAGAAATGTATTGTTTCAAAAATGAAAACATGTTAATAATCCGGTTATCTAAACATGACATAAAAACCCATGAGGCCGAAAATCATGTATCAAAAATTTCTTTGTAACATATTAGTACAGATTAAAGATTGCACTCCAAACATGAATTTAATCCGATTCATATAACATATTTCCAAAAGAAAACATTTAGAAGATTATAAAATCTTGATTAAAACATTTACATGTATTTAATCCGATTCATATATCCTTAACAAGAAGGATTTAACATTCTATGTACCAAAGGAAAAACATTTACAAACTTTCGCGAATCCAAATTCCTTAGGAAGAACACGGAAGTTTGTATACTACTCTGTTTAAGTTTGTTAGAAAACTTACATTGATGATCGCCTCAACGCCTCGCGTGTTTCCCAATCCCTGCACTTGCTCAGAAAACGAAATCATAGACATGAACCGGGCTTGTGTTTGACACAATTCCCTTAAACAGATTCTTCGTCTGTTCCCAGGGTACACCGGTTCGAAGCAGTGTCGATGGTGCACTGCCGGACTATCCCACTTGCCTGAAAAGAAACCGAAAGAGGCTGTATACATAGTTCTGTATGTGTGTGTATGCGACATTCAGAAAGTTTTCTCTAGAGTTTTACACGATGGGTTGCAACTTCGTTTTGTGTATGTATCTATAACAACACAATGCCAATGTAGCTTATTATAACCAAGATTAAGAATGAAACTTATGCTAGCAATTATGATGTAATCAAATTCGAGATTAATGATAATTAATCTCGTTTATTACACTTAATTGCTACTGAAAACCAACAGACTCAAAACAGTCTTTGGATGCTTCTTCTAGTTACAACCATTAAAAACTATAACGGGTAGCAAAAACCGTGTCGCGCGGACCCGGGTTTTTCGAGCTGCATTCGTGTCCGCAGATGCGGGCGTCGCGTTGGTTCAAGAATTTTTCCTGAACCAGAACCCATTTTTGCACCCCCCCCTGCGCACGCGGGTAGGTGCCAGAGTATAAAGTAACTTAACATTTTACTTCTTCCCCTCAAGCTTCACCTTATAAACTCTTTTACTTTTCATCTCCCAACCAATGTGGGACAAACCAAACTCACATTCACACACATATTTCCAACACAACTCATTATATATTGTGAAACTGAACACCATAACATATACTGATATCAATGCCATTATCGATTCAAACCAAACTACATAAATTAGTAGCACTGACTTTTTTTTTTAGATTTAACAATTTGAACAAGAGTTCACAAATATATATCGGGGGACGGGGTGTCACCAGAAATGCTTACGGGTACCCCACTATCAGCAAGGTAACACCGCTGCCACCCATGCTGGTAGTGATTTCGTAAACCGTTTTCTGGTTCTATCTAATGGGCTGGTAAAGTGTGTATTAAATGCAACGGTCGAATTTATATGTTTTTTAATTCCATTTTTTACTATTAATATATTTTAATTTTTTCAATCGGTCATATTTTGTGACCGTTTTTATCAAACGACTATGTATATACCCAAAACAATGCCACGGTCTACTATCAAAAAAATAAAAATTATCGCCATACATTAAAAAAAAATGAGTGACATTGAGGTCGAACATGATCAAGTTTCCATTCCCCCGCTCAAAGTGCACCCGATTTTACACTCAACCAATAGTAGCATTGAGTTTCTCATGGACCTTGCCAAGCGAGCTGCAGAGGAAGACATAACATCTAGAAAAAGATTGTAGATCCAACTTTCAATTCACTCGTGGGATCCGGGCGGTCCGGGGGGGAACACCATGGCTCTGATCCCGAGGGAGGCAATATTCAGTTAATAGATGACTATTTTGACGAAGTATCAAAATACACCGAGACACAGTTTAAACTAAGTTATCGCATGTTGAGACGTCTATTTCTAAAAATTGTAGCTGATGTTGAAGCAAACTTCGAATGGTTCAGAGAGAGCGTGGACGGTCAGTTTAGAAAGAGTTTTACGCGCATGCAAAAAATATCTTCAGCAGTGAAACAACTCGCAACCGGTAATCCTCCAGGTGAATACGATGAGTGTTTATGTATGTCCGAGATGACGTCGCGCGAATGTTTACAACTTTTTTGCAATGTCGTAATTAAGTTATACGGGGTTGAGTTTTTACGAACACCAACAAGTCACGACATTGCATGTTTGTACGAAGCACATGACGAAAGACATCACCTTCCCGGCATGATCGGTAGCATTGATTGCACTCATTTAGTATGGCGAGCATGTCCAGGGGAATTACAAGGACAATATATGAGAGGCAATCACCAATACCCTATGATCATGCTAGAAGCGGTTTCTTCGCAAGATATGTGGTTTTGGCATGGACTTTTTGCCCCCCCCCCCCCCCGGTTCACTCAACGACATAAATGTTGTCCAACAATCCCCGGTTTTTCTTACCCAACGAAATAGAACGGCGCTGCAGTGTCCATTTACTTTAAATGCAACTTATATAGACGTGGGTATTATCTTACCGATGGCATCTACCCAACATGGTCAACGTTTGTGAAAGTGTTTCGATATCCGACCGATTCGAAGGAAAAGAAATTCGTGAGGGTGCAAGAGGCGGCAAGGAAGGATGTTGAGCGAGCGTTCGGAGCATTAAAAGAGAAATGGAGAATTACCGCACGACCCTTGAGGCCGACGACCGTTGATAGGTGTAGCGTCATCGTCTATATGTGCATGATATTGCACAACATGATCATTAAAGACGAGGAGCGTGCGATATCACCAGTCCACATACGCGATCCCCCAATCCAACAGGTGTTCGATGACAATGCCCTTGCGGAGTTGAGATACTCTGATATGCACTTCCGACTTCGAAATGATCCCGTGGAACATCTAGCCGACCTTGATCTACCATACCTCGAAGTGGATGCCCCCGAATAGTTTTTCTTTTATTTAGTTTATTTTTAATTTGTGTGTGTTTGTATTTCTATGTTTTATTTACTTTTAACATTGTAAGTTTATTTTATTAATTTAATAATATGTTTAATTAATGTTTCTTTAAAAAAATCAAAAAATAAAGATTTCAGTGAAGTGACTCAGTTAAGTGTTGCGTTCAAAGAAGTGTTTTAGTGAAGTAAATCAGTGAAGTAATGTTACAGTAAAGGATTAATGTAAATCAATAAAGTGAAAAATGAAATCTTCAAGGGCCCTTCCCCTCAGATCAAACAAGATGAATTCAAATTCTTGAAAGCATAAAAATGCTAATTAATTTTAGTCTTGAGATGTACACTCGAGGTGTGATCTTCTGCTTGATTCATGCGATTATGTTTAACCTTAGCCTTCTCGAACTATACTCCTCGTACTTGTAAGACAAAACAAATGCTTTCTACCTAATCTACCACTACTTCTCTCACTTTTCTATCCTCGTACAACTTAACTTGTGTATGTCTACAACTCGAGATTTGCACAAGTCAAACAAGATATACCAAGATATACTCGAATTAAAAAAAAAAAAGGCTAATGTGTACTCAGTCAACTTTCTTGTTATCATATCATAATAACCGGACTCATTTTACACGATTTAAAAAAAAAAAAAACTCAACTCATTAAATTATTATTTTTTTTGTTGCTGAATATAATTGATTATACATACATCACACAAATATAACCGTGACAAATTACATCAAGATAGCGGGCAGACGGGCTACAAGCTGCGCTGCCACCCCTTTCTGAATGTCAAACCCTAACCTACTAAAAACGAACCCATGCCCTCGCGACGTCGAGACACTGCTATGATGAGACGGGTATTCTCGAAACATTTGGGGTAGGTGACGTGTATACTCAAAACATTTGAGATAGGTGATGAGACGGGTATTCTCGGGTATGGGATTAGCTTTAAAAATATTCATAGAAATGAGACGACATGACACTAGGTGATACGTGACTTGCTTGCAAAACATATGCTCATTTACTCGAACCATATAGTCAAAGTTTTTATATTTCTATTTTTTGTTTCATTGAGGTATAAGACCGGGTATGCTATAGCTTTGGAACACGATTCTGACTAGATTCTATCAACAAGTCCAACACCAGTTTGCCATTTGAAAATTAAATATAAAAAATGATTGTAGAATGTAGAGTGGGTTAAGTTAAAAAAAATAGAGTGAGTGTGAGAATAAATAAAGAGGATTTATTATTATTATTATTATTATTATTATTATTATTATTATTATTATTATTATTATTATTTTAGAATTGACCGTTATGAAACGATTAAATATTAAATGGCCCACCAAACTTTGCTGTTTTCCTTCATTATTGTACTCGCACCCTCTCAATAGCTCCCCCTGAATAGCGCTCGGAAATGAGGAATGAGAGCGCTATTGAACAAAAAATTGGTTGAGGTGGAGGGGGTGCCACCCCACACTGGTCAGCCTAAGAACTTATATTCCAAAATTAGTTAAAACAACCTGCCAATATGGGGCTAGCCCACTTGATAGATACAAATGTATCTTAGATGGGAGGTCCAAGGTTCAATCCTTGGCAATGATGTTATAATTTAGAATTATTGGTGTAATAGTATAGAAGATGTAACATTTGCCATTGAAAAAATAAAGTTAAAACAACCTGAAACATTCACAACCGTATTCTTTCACACCCACTCCATTTTTAAACTCAACCCACTCTACATTCTATAATCATTTTTTTTTATATTTAATTTCCAAATGGCAAACCAACGTTGGACCACATCGTCGCAAACCACCACAACCCACCACATGTAGGTCCCTACCCGTCGCCTTTTGACACCGCAATCTAGTTAGGGATCGGGCAAGGTCTTGCATGTATTATTTCTAGATGTTGGCGAGGTAATTTAATCGTGTGACTGTTGCACTACTGGATTTTCTGTGGTTCGATGGGAATGAAGGGGTGTTTGGTAATGAGGCCGCATATCAGAATGAATCTATGATGGTTTGATAGTGGCAACGTTTAGGCCCTTCTCGTGGCCAAACTTGACAAGTGGCCTAATCAGGTTAAGTTATCGTACATAAGCAACCTAAAATGTTATTTTAGTTAAATTACAATGATGATACGTTATATTTTAGAATTTTATTATACGACTGGTGTATTAAAGCATTGTATAACCTAAAATACACATATGACATACCACATAAATACAATGTATCAATAAAGTATTTTTATGTCTAAAAGGATCTAAAGTACAAAACCAGATATAAAAGCCAAACTTCCAACTAGCCACATACAACATTATCGAATATCAATACACTTTACCCTTTTTGTAAAACTTTCACGTAGCGTTTGGTATGATAGAATGAAAGGGGGAATGGAATGGACTATTACGGGATAATGAAAAATAGTGTGTTTGGTTGATAAATGGAATGAAATCACCAATTCTATAATGCATTCCATTCCCTCAAAACCATTTCATCCACCTCCATTTTTTTTCCATTCCATCCCTTATTCACCTTTTTCTAACAACACCAAAACCCACCACCCACCACCATTGTCACCACCCACCACCGCTGCCACCACCACCCACCACCGCCGTCACCACCCACCACCGTTGCCCATTACTGTCGTCACCACCCACCACTGTCGTCCTTTCCACCAACCACCGCTACCCACTACCTTCACCCACCCTCCATCGCCGCCACCCAACGCCGCCCACTACCGTCACCCACCCACCGCCGCCTCCACCACCTGCCACTATCACTCACCACAATTTCCTTTACCCACCACTACCGTCACCACCCACCACCGCCACTACTCACTATCGTCACCCACCCATCATCGCCGACATCCACCTCCACCCATCGCCACCATCGTCGTCGACACCATCACCACCCACCACCACCACCCACCATCGCCATCGCAACTCACCACCACGCTACCGCCACACACCACCACTTACCATCACCACTGCCAACCACCACCCACCACCCACTTCTGCCACTACTCACCATCGTTGCCTACCCACCATCACGACCATCCACTTCCACTTTCCACCGTCCCCACCACCACCGCCGCCATCCACCATCATTGCCACTGACCACCACCCACCAAAACCGCTCACCACCGGTTTGATTCCTTAGTCTTTTCCTGTCTATCCAACAACAGAAAACAATGTTTTGTTTCATTCCCACATGACAACCAAACAAGACATGGAATGGTAATTATCATTACTTTGTCCATTTCATTACCTCGTCCATTTCATCCCTTGTCCATTGCATTACCTTGTCCATTTCATTCCCTCATCCATTCCATTACTCCATACCAAAACACACCCTAAGAAAAAGTCCTAAAATAAGCTAGAATTTTATTTTGTAATGTAACTTTTGGTCATTTTGAGTGAGTGTGTTCAGGCTAGGTTCTCTCTAGGGTTTGTGATTATTCTGAAAGTGTGTTATCAACTTGTAAACATTATTGTTAACATCTTTTGACAAGTAATTAATGAGAATGGATATTGAAAAGGTGAATTTGGTTGTTTGATTCGTTAACTATCATATTGTAACTGATCTAGGGTTTCCGCACCTAGATTGGTAGACTTGTATGATTAACTAATCTGTTTTTGACAAAACGAACCTCTACACAATGTTTTAATCAACCTCATCAATTGTATGAGGGGAAACCAATCTTATATAGAAAAGAGTTACAACAATCTCTCTTTAATTATAGGTGGTTAACAAATATAAAGGATACACACTAATGACAAAGAATATTTACAAATATTTATCTAATATAAACACCATAACATATACTGATATCAATGCCATTATCGATTCAAACCAAAATACATAAATTAGTAGCACTGATTTTTTTTTAGATTTAACAATTTGAACAAGACTTTGCAAATATATATCGGGGGACGGGGCGTCACCAGATATGCTTACGGGTACTCCACTATTAGCACGGTAACACCGCTGCTACTCATGCTGGTATTGGTTCCGTGAATTGTTTTTTGGTTCTATCTAATGGGCTGGTAAAGTGTGTATTAAATGCAACAGTCGAATTTATATGTTTTTTAATTCCATTTTTGACTGTTAATATATTTTAATTTTTTCAATCGATCATATTTTGTGACCGTTTTTATCAAATGGCTATGTATATACCCCAAACAATGCCACGGTCTACTATCAAAAAAATAAAAATTATCTCCATACTTTAAAAAAAAGAGTGACATTGAGATCGAAGATGATCAAGTTTTCATTCTCCCGCTCAAAGTGCACCCGATTTTACACTCAACCGATAGTAGCATTGAGCTTCTCATGGACCTTGCCAAGCGAGCTGCAGAGGAAGACACAACAACATCTAGAAAAAGATTGTAGATCCAACTTTCAATTCACTCGTGGGATCCGGGCGGTCCGGGGAGGGGGGGGACCACCATGGCTCCGATCACGAGGGAGGCAATATTCAATTAATAGATGATTATTTTGCCGATGTACCAAAATACACCGAGACACAGTTTAAACTAACGTATCGCATGTCGAGACGTCTATTTCTAAAAATTGTAGCAGATGTTGAAGCAAACTTCGAATGGTTCAGAGAGAGCGTGGACGGTCAGTTTAGAAAGAGTTTTACGCCCATGCAAAAAGTATCTTCAGCAGTGAAACAACTCGCAACCGGTAATCCTCCAGATGAATACGATGAGTGTTTATGTATGTCTGAGAGGACGTCGCCCGAATGTTTACAACTTTTTTGCAATGTCGTCATTAAGTTATACATGGCTGAGTTTTTACGAACACAAACAAGTCACGACTTTGAATGTTTGTACGAAGCACATGAAGAAAGACATCACCTTCGCCCAGCATGATCGGTAGCATTGATTGCACTTATTTAGTATGGCGAGCATGTCCAAGGGAATTACAAGGACAATAAATGAGAGACAATCACCAATACCCTACGATCATGCAAGAAGCGGTTGCTTCGCAAGGTATGTGGTTTTGGCATGGACTTTTTGTTCCCCGGTTCACTCAACGACATAAATTTTGTCCAACAATCCCTGGTTTTTCTTACCCAATGAAATAGAACGACGCCGCAGTGTCCATTTACTTTAAATTGCCACTTATATAGACGTGGGTATTATCTTACCGATGGCATCTACCCAACACGGTCAACGTTTGTGAAAGCGTTTCGATATCCGACCGATCCGAAGGAAAAGGAATTCGTTAGGGCGCAAGAGGCGGCAAGGAATGATGTTGAGGCCGACGACCGTTGATAGGTGTAGCGTCATCGTCTATACGTGCATGATATTGCACAACATGATCATTAAAGACGAGGAGCGTGTGATATCACCGGTCCACATACGCGATCCCCCAATCCAACTGGTGTTCGACGACAATGCCCTTGTGGAGTTGAGAGACTCTGATATACACTTCCGACTTCGAAATGATCTCATGGAACATCTAGCCGACCTTGATCTACCGTACCTCGAAGTGGATGCCCCCGAATAGTTTTTCTTTTATTTAGTTTATTTTTAATTTGTGTGTGTTTGTATTTCTATGTTTTATTTACTTTTAATATTGTAAGTTTATTTTATTAATTTAATAATATGTTTAATTAATGTTTCTTTAAAAAGATAAAAAAAAAATAAAGATTTTAGTGAAGTGAATCACTTAAGTGTTGCGTTCAAAAAAGTGTTTTAGTGAAGTAAATCAGTGAAGTGATATTACAGTATAGAATTAATGTAAATCAATGAAGTGAAAAATGAAATCCACAAGGGCCCTTCCCCTTAGATAAAACGAGATGAATTCGAATTCTTGAAAGCATAAAAATGCTAATTAAAATTTTTTTTTCTAATTAATTTAAGTCTTGAGATGTACACTCGAGGTGTGATCTTCTGCTTGATTCATGGTATTATACTATTATGTTTAACCTTAGCCTTCTCGAACTACTCCTCGTACTTACCACTACTTCTCTCACTTTTCTATCCTCGTACAACTTAACTTGTGTATGTCTACAACTCGAGATTTGCACAAGTCAAACAAGATTTACTCGAATTAAAAAAAAACACTAATGTGTACTCAGTCAACTTTCTTGTTATCATAATAACCGGACTCATTTTACACGATTTTTAAAAGGGTATTGCTAAATGCACTCCCCTTTTTTTAATTTTTACTGGTTATACTCTCCCCTTTTAAAATAAATACAATCATACCTTTTATTTTGTATTTTCTTTAAATTGAATTTATTGTATGTTTTTAAACAATTAAAGGATAATTGAATTATATAACCAGAAGTTATTCAAAATTCTTTATAGATTGAATTCGTATCCATTAAATATGTACTCCCTATACAAGTATTTTTTAATTTTTGACTTTATTTGTTACGGCATAATATTTATTAAAATATGATATGAAATGAATAAATTTTCTGTTTCATTAAAGTAATATAAAGAAGTTTTTCAAAATTAGCCAGTACACAAGTATTAGTTAGTTCAACATAATTATATACACACATATATAAAGTATATTATATCTATTTATATAATAATAAAGTTTTCTTACTTAATCTATAACTTATAATAAAAGAATTGAACTTTGATGATAATAAAAGAATTGAACTTTGATGATGTGACATTCAATAGAGGCCTCAACCCCTCTTTGAATGTGCCACGTGGCATCATATAGGATTTTTTAATTTTTGAGTTTTTTTAATAAATCTATATATATTATAATTATTTTAGAAAAGATAAGAATTTAAAAACAAAATTAAATTTTCTCTCTAATGTTTCCTCCCATAACTTTTAAACGTTGATATCTTTTATACTCGAGATTTTTTAAAGAAAAAAATTACACCAAATTAACGAGCGTTTTATTATCTTTCCAACGAGTATCATATTGCTATATAAAAAACGGAAAAAAACAAACTATTTTTGTGGGGTTTTGTTTTCAAATATATTTTACTCTACTAATAAATCACAAACGATAAACATAACTTCATAGACAGAGATTCCTTTTTTTATATTTGAATATGATAACTTATGGCAGAAATTTGTTTAAAATAAATAATAATAATAATAATATTCATTAATCATGTATTGGCAAATCAGTAATTATGTTATCATATTAGATATTTTATTATGTTATATTAGATATTTCAACCCCGGGACACTCCCGGGATAAAAGCTAGTATTATTATATATTAATGGAAAAAAGAGATTGATAAACAAATACGTAAGTACATCAAATGTAATGTTACTATATTTATTAAATATTATAAATTTATTTGGATAATCTAAAGAATTTAAAATATTTGTTGGCAAAGTTTAAAACGAAGAGGTAAAACAAAGGAAAAAGTGTAATATTTTTAAAAGTAGATATAATAATTTTTATAGGGGTAAAATTTGACAAATTTAAAACTATTATTTTAAAAAAGGGGGTGTAAAAAGTAAAAGTGGGAGTGCATTTAGCCAACCCCTTTTTAAAAAAACTCTAACTCATTAAATTATTATTATTTTTTTGTTGCTGAATATAATTGATTATACATACATCACCCAAATATAACCGTGACAAATTACATCAAGATAGCGGGCAAAAGCTGCGCCGCCACCCTTTTCTGAATGGCAAACCCTAACCTACTAAAAACGAACTCATGCCATCAGGCGCCGAGACACTGCTATGATGAGACGTGTATACTCGAAACATTTGAGATAGGTGATGAGACGGGTATTCTCGGGTATGGGATTAGCTTTAAAAATATTCATGGATATGAGACGACATGACACTAGGTGATACGTTACAATATATACACATTTTTTTTAATTAAATGGGGCCCTTAAAAATTTGGGGACCCTAGGCCCAAGCCTTACCCTCTTCCTTTGTTGGGTCGGGACTAGCAAAGGAAAATGGGTGGATGGGAAAAAGTAGTCGGGGGGAAACCGGGGAACACGAGAATACCGTTCCCCTGAAATTGGGAATTTGGAATCGAGTCAGAGTATTGGGATGACTCCGTACACTTATAACCATACACAACGCATTAGTGAAAAAACATGTTAAGCCAGCCCAATTTGACCCATACAGAAATTTTTATTCACTTTAGCTCCTAACCCATTATTTCACCCATCTATATTTCTCATGTTAGCACCTTTACTATAATGTTAAAAGCCTTTTGCTTTTAACAAATCAAGTGTATTAAATAAAGTTCGAGTAGATGAAGGATGACTGCTTTATTGCAGCCGAAAAGATAATCTTTATTGAGTGGATTTCCTCAAACATCTCCATAAAAAACTTGTACATTTTAACTAACCAGATAAAAATGTTAAATCAACAAAAAATGAAATGACATATGTGTTATATTATCAAGTTACTGGATGACTATATTATGTTTAAGTAATCTCAGTGACCATGTTAAAGTTAATTAAAGGAAATAAAATATTTGTATATATTGTTAAAACTATGATACAACCTTAATGAAATATATTTTCTTGTTAAGCTACATATAGAAGCACATGTCTAGAAAGAATATCGGCAAAGTCATCCTTTTTACTTTACTTTCCTAGTGATAGTGGATTCCTTTTTTCCTTAACAATTAAGTAGTTCAAAAGAATCCATTTGTAATCCACTTCAAACCATACATGAAACTTTATAGCAAAGGTAATGAGAACACAAAATGTGATTCTCTTTTTTTTTTTTTCAAAATTCAAAGGATATAAAGTTTTATGTGATTTTCTTGTCTTATATTCAAGAAAGGTAAAACCATGATAGGGTTTATAAGGATATCATTATATACATATTACTTTCTTAGTTATGAGGAAGTGATGGTGCTTAAAAAGGTGTCACGAATCCTTCCTGTGTGCAAAAGCACACCATCGTGTACGGGTTGTGTACACTTGCATCCAGCATCATCACAAGCCGTTTAAGAGACGCTTTTACTGTTTGGATGCTGAAAAAGAAATAAACAACTGCTATTGTTAGGAATATGGTATTAAAGGAACGGTTGTAATGGTTCGTAATAGGCAGTGTTGTAAGAATCGCTAGGTGCTAGTCGGCCAGTGATGTACTGACTAGCGATTAATCAAGATTAGTAGGGATTAATCGTGATTAATCGGATTGGATTTTATATGTAATTTCCTAATTTATATATACACACACATTTTATATGTAGTTTTTTAAGTAGATATATTTTAACCTCTTCCTCGACTCATATCTTTAAGTATATAAGATTAATCGCTAGAATTTGTAGGTTTTGGCCGGAATTTAGCTAAACAGCCACCGACTAGTGATTAATCGGTGTTTACTCGGTGAACCCCCGACTAGCGATTAAGCAAAAGCTACGGTAATAGGCTTTCTCTGTATACTTTGGATGTTGAAAGAGGATATGTCTAAATCAAAATCGAATTTACACACACATTTACAAATTTAAATCATATTCACATACAAACTCGCTTACAATTTCTGCAATTCTTTCTTTAATTAGTCCAAAGTTCATTAATGTAACCAAATCATTTACAGGGTCAAGTCACAAGTCAAAGCTCGTAACTCATAACTAAAATCATATAATAGCGATTACATGTACTTGCAAGCGACATAACGTGTAGACAACCCTTACAAACTTGAATTATTCATCCACTTTTTATTCAATTCTATCTTGAAGCTGAACAAATTCAGCTAAGACAATTAGCTAGTAAGATGATGATGATGATTGCAACATAATATGAGGTGGTGGTGGCAATACAAACTCATGAAGATTGGTCATCTCATTACTTGCATCCTTCATGTTTTTGGCATGCACTTTCTTGATGAAATCGCCTGCTTCCTTATCAACACTTTCGCCATCATCTTTACTCACACGAGCATTAGACCTACTTGTTTGATCTGGATGCACAAGATAAGAAACAGTGGGCTCGTGTGATCTAAGGTTTCTTGGGTACTGAGCGCGCACAGATGGCTCAGGGTTATGTGTGACTCGAGCCAGTGATGGTGGTGGGTCATGGGTTCTAAACCCCATCTTGGCTATTGATATGTAAGATACTTTCACAATGTTTGTCATCAACTTCATTGACTTCTCACAAACGGACTTGTTGCTTCTATTTTTGTTGTTCATGGTAACGTCGTAGTCTTGATAACAAAAAGACCAAGATAAGATACACAATATATGTTTGCGTGGATGAGTGTCGTTAGGTTCTAGCGATCGGTCTTTTTATGGAGGTTTTACTAGGCTATTAAAAATGTATGTCATGTATCATGAGGCGAATCATCTTTACAAAAGCTATGTAGATAAGAAGAATTTTTCTACTTTTTGAAAATTTTATATAACATCACAAATTTTCTTGTCATACATTGAAACATCTCTCCTGATTCCAGACAAAACGTTATTTAACACGTATTGAAAGTGTAATTCGTAAGTGGGTAAAGATTCTTGCAATTTATGTTTTGAAATTGTGGTCCAATCACTCTTATTGATGACTTTTACGCAACAACAAACGTGTAAGATTTCAAAAGTTATGTCTTGATTTGTAACAAGGCTAAGATCCCAAGTATGTCTTGGGATAGTTGGTTAGCGTTTGATGTTTCGGGTTGCCTTTAACTCCTGTTTGTTCGTTTTTTCTCTCTTTTATTCTTCTTGTTTTGTATCCTCAGCCTTTTGTTGGCTCTTTTTATATATATATAAAGTGATTTGCCGTTCAAATAAAAACAGTGTTTTATACTTTACACTGGGGATGAGCATTTCGGTATTAAATACCGAAAATACTGATAACGGTTCATTTTTTGAACCAATTCGGTATCAAGTTTTCGCGAAAATCGGTATCGGTATATTCGGTTAGGTATCGGTTCGGTTCCAAGTTTTCCCAAAAATCGCTATTTGTATTTTTGGTATCTGTATCAGTTCGGTACCAAGTTCATCCCTACTTTAGACTCCAATAATTTTTTATTATATTACTTTCAATCTTTAAAATTTCAAGTTTTTGATGGTCTAAACCCACTCTTGTGATTTTAATGTTCTTAAGATGTTTTATATACAGTTTCTGATGATTTCACATCCATTTATACTGTGTTGCGGCCTTTGAGCGAGAAGCCGAGAACCATTAGTTGATCCACGTGGATCGCTTAGACCACAACACCCTTGCTTGAGAGCTACCGAGAGCGACGCCAAGCTACCACCCTCGCGTGTGGTAGCGTGTGGTAGTGGTTCAAATATAGCCGTTGGCTGGTCAAAGACGACCGTTGGCCAGCCAACCGTTGGCTAAAGCTTATTTTTGGCAAGTTTTGATCAAAATTTCACAATTTCAATTCTCACAATTTCACAATCAAATTTTTTTTTCAATTAACTCTCTACAAATGGCTTTGGCATGGAATGACTTTTCGTCGTCCGACTCGTCTAAAGAAGACGATTTGTTTATGGAAGTGGGAAGGATAACGATTGAATACTTGATGGCTCGGTCTCGAAGACAAAGAACTCCCGCGCTAACCAAACGAGCAGCGCTTGACCGTGATAGAGAGGGAGCAAACGAAACTTTTATACGACACTACTTCAGCCCGGATCCCGTCTATACTGAAGAACATTTTAGACGACACTTTCGAATGAGCAGACAATTATTCATGCGCCTATCAAATGATTTGTCGGATCGTTATCCTTTTTTTCAACAAAGAGAAGATGCAAGGGGCCGACTAGGGTTCACATCCATACAAAAATGTACCTCCGCTCTTCGGCAACTAGCCGACGGGCTTTCATCGGATGCAATGGATGAGTATATTGCCATGTCCGAAAAAGTTGCGCGCGACCCTCTTCATTTTTTTGCCAAGGCATATATCTATATATAGTTTACATTACACATATTGTTTACACTTTTATTATCAAATGTCGTTTAAAATATATATATATATATTTGCTTAGGGATCATATCTATTTACTCACGAAGATATTTGCGTAAACCAACAATGTATGATATCCAACGCATATACGAGGTTCATGGTGAAAAACATGGGTTTCCCGGAATGCTTGGTAGTCTCGATTATACGCATGTTGGTTGGGCTATGTGTCCTACGGCTTGGCGAGGACAATTTCATCGAGGTGATCATTCTGGACCGAGTATGATACTTGAAGCGGTGGCCTCGCATGATCTTTGATTTTGGCATGCTTTTTTTGGAGTTGCTGGGTCAAATAAAGACCTAAATGTTATCGACCAATCACCTATATTCGATGACCTTATCGACGGGGTTGAGCCGCCCCAATCGTTTTACGCTAATAACGTAAATTTCAAGTACGGCTACTACTTGGTCGATGGTATTTACAACGAATGGGCGACACTTGTTCAAGCTTACTCATCTCAACTTGAAGACAAACGCAAGTACTTTACAAAGAAACAAGAGTCGGCAAGAAAATATATTGAAAGAGCGTTCGGCGTTCTTAAAAAAAGATTTTCGTTGATTGCCAACCCAATAAGGTTTTGGACACGACAGAGGATTATGGACGTCGTCTATACTTGTATTATTACCAAGGTGATATCCCACGTGCCCAATCGACAATCGCTGATATCCAAAGACTCGACAACATAAACAACTTCAAGAACCGTGAGATACACAGAAACCTCCGTCATGAATTTATCGAGCATTTGTGGGCTAGACGTCCCGATGATCGTGTATTAGATTAGTGTTTAGTTTTTTATTGTTTGTATTATTGTAAACATTAATCTAATTTTTAGTTAAGTTTATTTTTGTATTAATATTATAAATTTGACGAATTTAGAAAGTCTTTAAAAATAAAAAAATCGGATATAGTTGTTGCTCACCTCTAGTCACAACAGGATCATGTGAGCGACCAGCAGCTTTATCAAGCTGTCAACTATGCGCTGGCTTGGCACAATATGAGAGGATAAAGCCATGACTCACCTCTAACCACAACGCATAGTCTCAGCAAAATATGTGAATTAAACTAAGGAGACAGTTTTTATGGACGAAAGGCAATTGAGTTTTCTTTATTTATTTTATTGTTTGAATAATTCGAAATTTGTATTGATGAATATTTTTGCTTGTGGTATATATGTGTTAAGGATTTGATCCCTATGAAAAGTTTAAATTATTATAAATTTTGTCTTTTATGAAGTCTAAAAATTATGGATTATGTCTTTTAAAACTTTACCTTTCACTCGGTATTCTTCATTTAAAAACTAGTCATGTTGTTTGTCCTTTACACTTAACCTCGTTTAAGAATCCAATTAGCCACAATCTTGTGAGATGCAGGTGACGGTAGTTCTGTCATTTCCCATTTCCTTTTAATCCCACCTCCTTTAATTGAAACCCTTATCCCCACTCTATTAAAACCTCCAAATTCACAACTCATTTTTAACCCTAATCATCTAATCACGTCCAGAGCAACCCTAATCATTTGAGCAGCTACGTTATCAAATTATGGATGATCCTTCTCGTCCTCACTGTTTGATTCATAAATCCTAGATCAAAATGAGGTTGATGAACTTTACAATTCGTTTTTTTTAATTGAACTTTGGTTTTTTGCTTGATTTTGTTCTTACTATTTCTCTACACAATCAAATGCAGTTGGTTCTTCTCATCTATTTTCCATCAAGATACATCATGGTGGTATGTTTTCAAGACGGAAGTATGAAAGAAGTGTTCACGACATTGTTGACATGCTAGATGTCGACAAGTATTTTGTACACGCACTCGATGGTATTATGGAACAACTAGGTTATGATGATAGGTGGGTAAGGTGCTACCACTATTTAGTTCCAAATTATGAGTTAGATTTTGAGTATATATGTGGAACATGACACAACAACACTATACACCTATTTCTGTTCACCAAGTAACTGATGAAGAGACAATGGGTATCCAGGACAATAATATAACCAAGAACATATTATGTTTAAGTTGGACTTTTGTTGTGTCTAATTTGAAGGGGGGGGGGTATGGTTAAAAGGAGATAGGAAATGACAGAACTACCCTCACGTGCATCTCACATGGTAGGGCTAACTGAGTTCTTAAATAGGGCTAAGTGTAAAGGACAAACAACATGGTAAGTTTTCACATAAAGGATACAAAATGAAAATAAAAGTTTTAGAACTTGATCCACAATTTTGGCCTTCATAAAGGACAAAATTCGTAATTCCGTCATGAAAAGTTATAGATTTAGTTTCACTTTTCACTTATGGGTGACGGATATGGTCCATAACAATTACTGTTATTAACTTTTTTGTTAGTTTAGTAAAAGAGTTAAATACAATCTGAGTTTATGTCGTTGTACCAAATCTGCAGGTTGAGTCACTTCAATTTAGGTCTACTGAGTCCCCATCATTTCAGAATTAGTCAATTGAGTCCATTCCACTAACGTTATAAGTTTATGTCATTAACTAACTCAAGATTAATGCTGACCTTGAGGGAAAAATATTCTTTTCACTAAGCAAAACCACTCGTCACCTTCAAAATCCCATTCCATTTGCATTCCTCACCTCTAGCAACCTATCACCATCCCCGCGCCACCCCTACTACACCACAACCAAACCAAACCACCAACCACGCCCACTGCACTAACTAGCTAAACATTTACTGGTTTACACCATAAACTAAAACGACACAAAGCTAACTCCTAACAAAATGAAACAATCAAGCATTGTTGTTGTTGTTGTTCCACATCACGTTGCGATCCTCTATATCCAGGCGACGGCATGGATCCTAATCCAATGGATCGGATGGTACCTTATTTTTGTGTTCGTTTCACAGGAATGAAAGGGAATTGGAATTGGAAATCGAATTTGAATTGGATTTTGAAGAATCCCTTAAAATCCTATAATGTGTTTGGTTGGTATAATCATCAATGGAATTGGAATGGAAAATATGTAAAATGACATTACTACCCTTTAAAACTAGTAAATTGACATGAATTCCTACATATTTGATAACATTCCCTCCCACCTTTGAAAGATTTTAAATCCCAAAAATTGGAGGATTTCAAGTGATTTTAATTCAATTCCAATCATTTCTTTTATTGAAACGAACATGATATGGAATGGAATCAAATTCCAATTCCTTTCAAAGAACATATTATGTTTAGGTTGGACTTTTGTTGTGTCTAATTTGAAAGGGAGGGGTATGGTTAAAAGGAGATAGGAAATGACGGAACTACCCTCACATGCATCTCACATGGTAGGGCTAACTGAGTTCTTAAATAGGGCTAAGTGTAAAGGACAAACAACATGGTAAGTTTTCACATAAAGGATACAAAATGAAAATAAAAGTTTTAGAACTTGATCCACAATTTTGGCCTTCATAAAGGACAAAATTCGTAATTCCGTCATGAAAAGTTATAGATTTAGTTTCACTTTTCACTTATGGGTGACGGATATGGTCCATAACAATTACTGTTATTAACTTTTTTGTTAGTTTAGTAAAAGAGTTAAATACAATCTGAGTTTATGTCGTTGTACCAAATCTGCAGGTTGAGTCACTTCAATTTAGGTCTACTGAGTCCCCATCATTTCAGAATTAGTCAATTGAGTCCATTCCACTAACGTTATAAGTTTATGTCATTAACTAACTCAAGATTAATGCTGACCTTGAGGGAAAAATATTCTTTTCACTAAGCAAAACCACTCGTCACCTTCAAAATCCCATTCCATTTGCATTCCTCACCTCTAGCAACCTATCACCATCCCCGCGCCACCCCTACTACACCACAACCAAACCAAACCACCAACCACGCCCACTGCACTAACTAGCTAAACATTTACTGGTTTACACCATAAACTAAAACGACACAAAGCTAACTCCTAACAAAATGAAACAATCAAGCATTGTTGTTGTTGTTGTTCCACATCACGTTGCGATCCTCTATATCCAGGCGACGGCATGGATCCTAATCCAATGGATCGGATGGTACCTTATTTTTGTGTTCGTTTCACAGGAATGAAAGGGAATTGGAATTGGAAATCGAATTTGAATTGGATTTTGAAGAATCCCTTAAAATCCTATAATGTGTTTGGTTGGTATAATCATCAATGGAATTGGAATAGAAAATATGTAAAATGACATTACTACCCTTTAAAACTAGTAAATTGACATGAATTCCTACATATTTGATAACATTCCCTCCCACCTTTGAAAGATTTTAAATCCCAAAAATTGGAGGATTTCAAGTGATTTTAATTCAATTCCAATCATTTCTTTTATTGAAACGAACATGATATGGAATGGAATCAAATTCCAATTCCTTTCAAAGAACATATTATGTTTAGGTTCGACTTTTGTTGTGTCTAATTTGAAGGGGAGGGGTATGGTTAAAAGGAGATAGGAAATGACAGAACTACCCTCACGTGCATCTCACATGGTAGGGCTAACTGAGTTCTTAAATAGGGCTAAGTGTAAAGGACAAACAACATGGTAAGTTTTCACATAAAGGATACAAAATGAAAATAAAAGTTTTAGAACTTGATCCACAATTTTGGCCTTCATAAAGGACAAAATTCGTAATTCCGTCATGAAAAGTTATAGATTTAGTTTCACTTTTCACTTATGGGTGACGGATATGGTCCATAACAATTACTGTTATTAACTTTTTTGTTAGTTTAGTAAAAGAGTTAAATACAATCTGAGTTTATGTCGTTGTACCAAATCTGCAGGTTGAGTCACTTCAATTTAGGTCTACTGAGTCCCCATCATTTCAGAATTAGTCAATTGAGTCCATTCCACTAACGTTATAAGTTTATGTCATTAACTAACTCAAGATTAATGCTGACCTTGAGGGAAAAATATTCTTTTCACTAAGCAAAACCACTCGTCACCTTCAAAATCCCATTCCATTTGCATTCCTCACCTCTAGCAACCTATCACCATCCCCGCGCCACCCCTACTACACCACAACCAAACCAAACCACCAACCACGCCCACTGCACTAACTAGCTAAACATTTACTGGTTTACACCATAAACTAAAACGACACAAAGCTAACTCCTAACAAAATGAAACAATCAAGCATTGTTGTTGTTGTTGTTCCACATCACGTTGCGATCCTCTATATCCAGGCGACGGCATGGATCCTAATCCAATGGATCTGATGGTACCTTCTTTTAGTGTTAGTTTCACAGGAATGAAAGGGAATTGGAATTGGAAATCGAATTTGAATTGGATTTTGAAGAATCCCTTAAAATCCTATAATGTGTTTGGTTGGTATAATCATCAATGGAATTGGAATGGAAAATATGTAAAATGACATTACTACCCTTTAAAACTAGTAAATTGACATGAATTCCTACATATTTGATAACATTCCCTCCCACCTTTGAAGGATTTTAAATCACAAAAATTGGAGCATTTCAAGTGATTTTAATTCAATTCCAATCATTTCTTTTATTGAAACGAACATGATATGGAATGGAATCAAATTCTAATTCCTTTCAAAGAACATATTATGTTTAGGTTCGACTTTTGTTGTGTCTAATTTGAAGGGGAGGGGTATGGTTAAAAGGAGATAGGAAATGACAGAACTACCCTCACGTGCATCTCACATGGTAGGGCTAACTGAGTTCTTAAATAGGGCTAAGTGTAAAGGACAAACAACATGGTAAGTTTTCACATAAAGGATACAAAATGAAAATAAAAGTTTTAGAACTTGATCCACAATTTTGGCCTTCATAAAGGACAAAATTCGTAATTCCGTCATGAAAAGTTATAGATTTAGTTTCACTTTTCACTTATGGGTGACGGAAATGGTCCATAACAATTACTGTTATTAACTTTTTTTGTTAGTTTAGTAAAAGAGTTAACTACAATCTGAGTTTATGTCGTTGTACCAAATCTGCAGGTTGAGTCACTTCAATTTAGGTCTACCGAGTCCCCATCATTTCAGAATTAGTCAATTGAGTCCATTCCACTAACGTTATAAGTTTATGTCATTAACTAACTCAAGATTAATGCTGACCTTGAGGGAAAAATATTCTTTTCACTAAGCAAAACCACTCGTCATCTTCAAAATCCCATTCCATTTGCATTCCTCACCTCTAGCAACCTATCACCATCCCCGCGCCACCCCTACTACACCACAACCAAACCAAACCACCAACCACGCCCACTGCACTACCTAGCTAAACATTTACTGATTTACACCATAAACTAAAACGACACAAACCTAACTCCTAACAAAATCAAAAAATCAAGCATTGTTGTTGTTGTTGTTCGACATCACGTTGCGATCCTCTATATCCAGGCGACGGCATGGATCCTGATGAGAGGGTAAATGAATGGTTAATAATAAGCCTATTTTGTGTGTTTTTGTTGTGTTTATGTTGATAATATATGATGAATGGGATAACTACGCTAGCTTTGATTGTTTCAGGATAAATGGCTAAGCGGATGGAATTAGAGCCGAAAAGTGTGAAGAGTGGTGTTCAAAGTTGAAGAATTGAAGAATTGAGAATGCTCGGGAGCTCGTGGAAGAGAATTGGATGTTTGAAGGATGTTTGTGATGAAGAAGTAAAGATTAAAGTGTGTTTGGATGAAGCAAAACGAGATTGGAGGGTGTTTGGATGCAAGGATTTGAAGGAAAAATGTGTTGGAAAGAAGTTGAAGAAACAAGGTGTAACCTACACCTTCTATTTGTAGCTTACTAATGAATTACAAGGCAAAGAGAGCTTTTTCACATGGGTTTCAATAGTAAGTTACAAGGCTGATCTGTAAGGTACTGCTGAATAAAGCAATGTTGATAGATTGACTGAACTGTAAGCTACGACCCTGATCAGTACCTTACGGCTGGTTGAAGAGCAAAATTAGGAAAGGTTGTTTTTCATTTATATAATGATTTTTATCAACCCTAGCAGCCTCCTAAGCCCTCTAGCTCGAAAATTAATCATCTTTTGGAGACTTTTGAAGCTACAAACACCATTGTTCATCATCATTCATCCTTACTTTCGGTTTGCATCAACATGTTCGGTATTATTATTCATACTTTTGAGTTATTTCTTGTTACCATGAGTGGCTAAACATCTTTGTAATCACCTCCGGGTGTATGGTTTATTTGTGAAACTTGAACTCTTGTTTGATTTGGTTTATGGATTGTTTTTCATTTAGTTGAAGAATATTTGTGGTAATTATCATTTAAACGAGTCACTTGTCTTCAATTACTTATCTTGTTATCATTCACATTCGGTTTTCTTGCATCGTGAGTAGTTTGATAATTGGGAGGGTAAGTGATACTTGTGGGTTGGTAATTGAATTGTACAGGTTATTATTAAAAACTTGTGTTCGGTTATCACTTGATTTGAACCGTCCAACAAAACTATGTCTATGTAGTATCCAGTCATTTAAACAAGAGTAGAGTGGATCATTAACCGGAAACCTGGAGGGGATTACTTCTTTTATATTATTGTTTACAACTTCTCAAATTTATTTTCTTAAAATTCCAAAACAAACAACAAAGCAATTAGACTTTAGTTTATTAGTTAATTTGCAAAACTACTCTTTCCACCAATTCCCTGTGGAGACGACTCACTTTCACTATACTATATTTTACTTATTTTTTATTGACCCAACGACATCAATCAGATCCTAATCCAATGGATCTGATGGTACCTTCTTTTAGAGTTCAAGAACCTTGGTAATACCTACCATCTTAACTATGTTCTCCAGTGATTAATCTACACCCCTTTGCTTACTTACTTCTGTCTCCGTCGTCAACACTCCGCCTCTTGTGTGCACTCTCTTATTTATACTAGTTTCAATTCTTTTCTTATCCATATGTTTAACCTAGTAGTATTGTTATCAGGATGATAGAATACGAATTCGAGTGTAAATTCACATGTATTTTGGTATGGTAGAGATGGAGAAGGTGGTTGGTGGTTGCAAGTGTATGTGATGGTGGTGGGGTAGTGGTTTTAAAAGAGAGGGGGTTTGGGTGGTTTTATTACAACAACACCAAAACCAGCTCCTGCAGTAACAATGACAACAATAATAAATAATAAATGAAAAGACTAATATACCCTAACTTCTTACAGTGCCTTAACGTCTGTTAGAGGCAGGGACTCGATGGTTCAATTTTTTAAATGAAGGGGTCTCAGTAGACCTAAATTGAGAAATAGGGACTCAACCTACAGATTGGGGTACAAAGACTCAAATGTAGTGTTCGTTTCACAGGAATGGAATGTAATTTGATTCCATTCCATATCATGTTCGTTTCAATAAAAGAAATGATTGGAATTGAATTAAAATCACTTGAAATCCTCCAATTTTTGGGATTTAAAATCCTTCAAAGGTGGGAGAGAATGTTATCAAATATGTAGGAATTCATGTCAATTTACTAGTTTTAAAGGGTAGTAATGTCATTTTACATATTTTCCATTCCAATTCCATTGATGATTATACCAACCAAACACATTATAGGATTTTAAGGGATTCTTCAAAATCCAATTCAAATTCGATTTCCAATTCCAATTCCCTTTCATTCTTGTGAAACGAACACTAACAAAGTGTATTTAACTTAATAGAACTACTAAACCCTTAATATTTTGAGAAAAAAGGCCCAACAAAGATTCATGTTTCCACATACTCGGGAAAAGCCCAAGCCCATGTTCAGAAAAATCTCAAAGCCCATTATCTTATCCTATCACCTCCCGGGACCCGGCTTTAGCTTAATGCTCATCTTGTTTGTTTAATTGTAATATCGTGATTTAATTAACTCTTGTCTATTTTATGTGGTTACTCCAAACTACCTATAAGTTTTTAATTTTAGTTTTTATACACTTTAATTTCATATAAAAAAATAAAAGGTGAAGCTTTTAAAAAATGTAGGCTCAATAAGGTATAGTATTAAATATTAATAAACAATTGATGAAATAAATAACTAATTCAAAAACTTAATGATGTACTAGAGGTAAAAAAGTATGTTAATATATGCTTCTACATAAAAAGTTACAGAAAAAGGTTTAAATTCTTTATTATATAATTTTCTTTTATCAAATAACGCATTAGACTAATGTATATTTGAGTTACAAAACTTTAGAAAAAAATTGATCTTTAAGTCATACTAACGTGTGAGAACTTTGTTCATAGAAAAATTTATCTATAAAACTATTTAAAATTTATTTTGTAATATAAATTAGAAAGAGAGTAAGACAGACAACTACATCATCTTCTCATCTCATGCATCACATTATCACGGTTCTCTACTTAAAACTTGTCTTATACCGTGATGCATGGCATCCAACAAAGAAGGGCGGCAATGAGTGGGACGGGAGAGGGGATAAGGGAGCGCGGGAACACTGTTACACTCTATCAGCACCCACGGATCGGGAGGTGAAGAGCATGATTCAGTTCGTCAACCCTCTAAAAATTTAACCAACTTAATTTACTTAACATTGTAATGGACATTATAGGGCATGAATGGGCTTGATAATGCCCCCAACACAGTCTACTTGGGCATTATAGGGGCATGAAGAGGGAGTGGCATTTCTATTATAATGCCCAAAGAGGAGAAAACTATGGAAAATATTCAAAATAATGATTGAAAGGGCATTAAGAGCGTTAACTATTACATATTTTTTTAATGGGCGTTATGATGCTGATGTGATAAAAAATGCCCCTTAGAAACATTAACCATTACAGATGTCAGATGGTGTAAGGAATGTGAAGATCACCAGATTAATGATTTATGAGATAACCAAACAAGAAATGTCATGTAAGCTGCTAAGATTTTTGTGGAAAATATATATGATTGATGTTTGACCGTTAATTTAGTTAGAAACAAACAAACCACTTATATATTTAGGCAACCCAAAACATGGAAAACTCTCAGTCACTTGTTTAATTAGTATTGCACAAAAGATAGAAAAAAGAGGATCTTGATTAATTTGTTTCTCTACATCAACTTCATTAATTTTCCATCTTTTCCTCATCAATCCAAACCTATTTCACACATTTTCAAATTTTCTATTTCGTTTCTCCAAACTCGAAAATGTCGAAAAGAACATTTCGGATGTTCATCGAGGAAGAACTAGGCGAAATCCCGCATTTTGTAGTAGGAGCCATACTAGAATGGTTCCTAATAGCTTCTCTTTTCATCGATGGCTTCATCGCGTTCCTCTCACACCAATTCGCGAGGATCTTTCAGTTGGATCCGCCGTGTGTCCTTTGCACCCGAATCGACCAATCCCTCGCGTCCACTAACCCAAGCTCCTACTACAACAACTCAATATGTGAGTCTCACAAAAAGGACATATCTTCTTTGGCTTACTGTCATGTCCATAGAAAACTGTCTGATATCCGAAACATGTGTGATGGTTGTCTAATCTCGTTTCAAACCGACAAAGAATCGGATTCTCTTGACACCAAGAGCCTGGTTGAGCAAAAAGGATCAAGTGTGTATACAGACAGTGATCAGGAACTTAAACTAAAACAGGTGAAAACGGGACATGACGAGAATTCTAACAAGCGTGTTGTGAAGATGAGTAAGTGTTCGTGTTGTGGTGAATCGTTTAAGAAGAGAACGTCGTCTAAAGTCTTTGTTAGGACTCCATCGAACCTTCGGGCTGCGTTGACTGCACCCGCTTTCTCTCCTAGAGTACCTTTGACACCCATGGGCTGGAGAAATGATGCAAAGAATGTGGAGTTGTCTCAAATGAGGTATACAGAACTCAAGTTTGTATCTGATAATGATCCAGATGTGCCTGAGGACAACTATGGATCCAAAAGTGAGTTGATTTTTTTTTTATTAATCTAAACACTTTAGCAATGGCTATGTTATGGTCAAAACGATTCGAGTGTAAACGGGTTGGGTCAAAACGGGCCAGGTAATGTGGGACGATAACATTTTCAAATTTGGTATCATTTTACCCAATATCTGATGCATCTTTATAAACAATTTGATCTATGTAGCAGTTAGAGACAACATGAAATCTAAAGCAGACACAGAAGAACTAACCGAAGAATCGTTGAAAACACCGACATACGGGAAAGGGAACAAATTCTTTGGTGCACCACATGCAGAATCAGCAGTTGTAAACAGTCCAAGATTTGGCAACAAGCTTACAAAAAAGTTCCCACTAGAAAGATCCGATTTAGCATCAGACTTAAGTGATGACGCGCCAGTAGAAGGCGACTCGACACTTCAAGTTCTAAAACGGCAGCTTCGTTCAGATAAACGAATGCTGATGATGTTGTATCAGGAACTTAATGCAGAAAGAAGTGCTTCAGCTGTTGCAGCTAACAATTCAATGGCTATGATTACGCGATTGCAAGCTGAGAAGGCGTCCATTGAAATGGAAGCTTTGCAGTATCAGAGAATGATGGAAGAACAAGCGGAGTATGATGATGAAGCTATTCAAATACTTAAAGATATGCTTATCCAGAAGGAAAAAGATATTAATATTATGGAAACCGAACTTGAGACCTACAGAGAAAAATATGGTGAAATTAAGAAAAAAGAAAATGATAACTTTGAAACTGAAAGCGACAAAAAAAGGTCGAACTTTGAAACTGAAAGATATCAGATTTCGGGTATGTTGAATAACTTGGAAAATCTTATACAATCATCATCAGATGATGGTGATCATGAAGATAAAGATAGAGGTAGTTCTATAATCTCTTCTTTTACAGTTACTGTTTTCAACGTGTGACCTGTTGTTAACGGGTCACATGTTGAAAGTTGGTTACACTCTTGATCTGCTACTACTAACTTTTATTGTATGTGGATTAACAGGACAAGAAAAGAAGGCAACTCTGGTAAGAGAGATGTCTATAATCAAGGAGAAAATGAGTGTGATTGAAGCAGACAGTGGATACCTGAAGAACACGACAATGACACTTCAAAAGGGTGATGAAAGAGCTGACCTTCTTACTGAGATTGCTCAAAATCTTCGAAAGCTCAGAGCGTAAAGTTAATCATGCTTCAAGCAAAGGCGAACATTTTGACCCATTTGCTTATATTGGGTTGATTCCGGTTATGTTGTATCTCTAACGGGTCAAATAGGTAAAACAAAAAAAATCCATAACAGAATCTGATCAAACGGGTCGAAAGTTGTTAAAAGGGTGAATTTTATGCATAACACCTCGGAAATCCTTTTATTCAAGCAGCTACATTATGTTTATTACTGAGATAAGAACAACTTTTGTTATCATACTGAATTTTAAACAAATACTTAACCTAAGACAAGTGTTTCGGCCTCGGGTCAATCCAACCTAAATGACTCATCATGCTGCAACATTTAACTTCAAGTAAAAGAGATAAAGAAACAAACCATGTATTAGCACCACAGCTCAGAGTCGGTCTGAAATGTCTGATTAAATCCATAGTAGATTCTGAAAAAATTGCCCAAATGGTGTCTGCAGAAAAATCTAAGAGCGTCCCAAAATGTTGACAACTTTGTTTTGGTTTCTAATAACTTGGTATCAAAGGCGCAAGACGCTCCAAGGTGTTTAGGTTTTAAAAGCCGAAGCGCAAGCTTCATGTAGTTGAAACGCCCGGTATTCATATTCATAGAGTATTTACAAACTAATTACAGATAATATTTACTAATTTGTTAATCCTTACAACACCTAATCAATGATCAATTTCATACAACACAAAAAGTTTTATATACAGCCTAATCTGATGATTGCTTGTTTCTTAATAAACAAACGCTGCGTATCACCTACCATGATGCCTTTACCCGCCTCTCCCTCTGCGTGATTTCCAAACCAAGTCTGATGACTGATAATATCAGTAAAAAAGTTAGTGTGGTTCCAGTTTATGATCATTGAGATGCTTGGCTCCATGTATGCTCCCGTAAAAAGAAAATGGTTAAAGGAAACATTGAAAAAGGATACATGAAAACCGGGGCCAACGTGTTGAACAAATAATCTCAAATAGAAAAAGGGATAAACATCATTCATTTGTGTCTTCGATTCTCAAGAATAGGGGAAGTAATCTGGAGTTCTCTGTGCAACATTGGGCTCAACCTGGCGTGGGGCTGGGTCAAATTGCAAGAAATTCTGGTCCATATTCTCGCCAACCTCAAGTATCGCAGCCATATTCCCACATCTATAGCAGTAGTTTGGTGCACTAAATATGGTTACAACATTGTTCTCCTGCAAAATGAAATTGACCGTGTCAGGCAACGGGTTTGGAGTAAAAAACATCATATGCCTGTACTTGGTAGAAACTGACCATGTCAGTTTATGTTAACGGGTTTGGATTAAAACACATCATGCCTATACTTGGTAGAAACTGATGTTAGGATTCGATCTCTCGATCAACACACCAAACACCAACGAACTGCAAGAGATAAAAATAAACGAACACGAGAACACAAGGATTTACGTGGTTCGGTCGGCTGACCTACGTCCACGGGCTGCAACCAGGATATTTTATTATTGCTTTCTGCCTCACTCGTGATGAGGAATTACAAGTACAAGATGCCTATATTTATAATACAAGATTAGGGTTTACAACTTAATCCCCAAGAAAACTAATAATGGGCTAATTAAATAAAACGGGCCAAGTCTTCAATTTAATTGGTCTGCCACTTAGTGTCTTCTAATCCGGCCCAAATCAAGTCTCCACAAACCCAATAATCTCCCACTTGGAGGCTTGATAATCTTCAAACTGCCATCCGCTGTGAACACTTGTACCTCTTGTAATCTTCCTCATTTTCCTGGTTGCAGCGGCCTTCTCATCAGTTAACCTGAAGGCCCGTTGAAGCTCCCCCAAGCTCCAACACATCCGTCATGGCTATGTCTGCCACTAACCCATTCTCTGTCTCTACCGACTCCCACTGACACGAACTGCCGGATCCTGAAACACCCTGAGAACAAACACTCTCCGAATAAAGCAGATAATCACCTGGAGAGACTTTGACAGCTGGAATACTGGTTCTCTTAACCCATTGTCGTCTAGTAACTCTGACTGAAGCACAACTCATGCTCCCACTGCCACGAAAACCCCTGACTGGTAGTTCTGAACCTTTCCTAGCACGCTCAACCTGAATCTTACCTGTGGCTCTGGGTTTATCATCTGCAAAACAAACCTTCTTCTGCCCACAAGACTCTGTGAACCCGACTTTGTTTCTCTTCTGAACTGGGACGGTCACTCCCTCAGACGGTAAACTAACCATGTAAAGCGAACCCCGCTTTCTTCCTCGAGCTATGACAAGATTTCCCTTGATAACTTTCCACTGCCCGTTCCTGAATTTAACCTCATGTCCCTGTTCATCCAACTGCCCCACTGAAATCAACTGTTTCTTTAAGCTTGGAATCACCCTGACATCCTTTAAAGTCCATGAACCGGCTGAAGTTACTATATCCATGTCACCCATGCCCGTAACATCAAGAACATCATTGTTCGCCAGTCTTACCTTACCAAAGTCACCTTTCTTCAAATTCCGCAATGCTTCAGTGCTGTGGGTAGCGTGAAATGAAGCACCAGAATCCATGACCCAGGAATCTACATAACTCTCTACACTACAGATTAATGCGTCATCATCTGAGCAATCTGATGCAGTGTTAACTTCTTTCTTCTCGTTTCGACATTGATTCCTAAAATGTCCAACCTCTTTGCAGTTCCAACAGGTCACATCACTTCGAGCCCTAGACTGACTCCTCATCCTGTTCTTGCTCCCACTACCTCTGTTATTCTTCCTTCCTCTGCCAACATTCAGTAATTCACTTGATGATCCACCTGAATTTCTTCGTCTGACGTCCTCGCCCAGAATAAGATCCCGAATCCCATCAAAAGTGAACTCGCTGGTAGAACTAGTAATCGCTGTAACAGTCCCTGACCAACTATCTGGCAATGATGATAACAGTAGTAAAGCCTGAACCTCATCCTCGAATTTGATGCCAACTGACCCAAGTCTTGACAAAATCGAGTTTAAGTTGTTGATGTGCCCTGTAACTGAACTTCCTTCTTTCATCTTCGTGTTCACCAGTTCACGTATTAGGAAAACCTTATTGGCTGCCGAAGGCTTTTCATACATATTAGAAAGTGCATCCATAATCCCACGCGCTGTGGTTTCCTTCAGAATGTTGAACGCAACATCCTTCGTTAGCGACAATCTAATAACTGCCTTAGCCTTTTTATCCAAGACCTCCCACTCGTCCTGCTTTAACTTCTCCGATTTGTCACCCAGTACCATGTCCAAATCCTTCTGAACCAACAAATCCTCCATTTGCATTTTCCACCAACCAAAGTCTTTTCCATCAAACTTCTCAATCTGAAGTTTACCACTCTCAGCCATTGTCTCAAAACTTTGGATCTCGGTAAAACAAGCAGAAAAATAATCTTGGACAAATAAAACAAACCCCACAACAACCAAACCACCCGACTAAACTGCCAAGTAAATTCGTCAACCAAGTTGTAATCCCAATTAACCAACAACCAAGGCTTTATAAATAAAAAATAAAAATTAAACAAACAAGTATTTTTTTTTTTCTTGTTGATCACGAGACAAAAAAAACAATATTTAAGTTTGTTCACCTTGGCTCTTCCTTTGTGCGTACAAAAAGAAAAAGAAACCTTGGGAGACGCCAACAAAAATAAAGGATCACAAATTGATTTCCATCGTGATATAAAATATGGGATTTTACCGATTAAATTTTCTGATCGAATAATATAGGTTTATGGCCGGCTGCCAAAACAAACCCTAGTTCGACTCAAACCTTTTCTCTCGCGTTGTGTTTCTTCCGTGTGTAACGAGCCGTGGCTCTGATACCAGTTGTTAGGATTCGATCTCTCGATCAACACACCAAACACCAACGAACTGCAAGAGATAAAAATAAACGAACACGAGAACACAAGGATTTACGTGGTTCGGTCGGCTGACCTACGTCCACGGGCTGCAACCAGGATATTTTATTATTGCTTTCTGCCTCACTCGTGATGAGGAATTACAAGTACAGGATTCCTATATTTATAATACAAGATTAGGGTTTACAACTTAATCCCCAAGAAAACTAATAATGGGCTAATTAAATAAAACGGGCCAAGTCTTCAATTTAATTGGTCTGCCACTTAGTGTCTTCTAATCCGGCCCAAATCAAGTCTCCACAAACCCAATAACTGACTATGCCAGTTTATGACTTTATATTGACCCGCAAACACTTTTTTGTATATCTAATAATATAATATGAATAGCTGGTGAGCCCTAGAAATAAGAGAGAGCCCATTTGTATGGTTAAACTGTGCAGCTATATCCTGCCCAAAAGTGTACCCAGCTCCATGAGGAGAGATTCCCCAACCACATCGGTCATCAGGATCAGACCACAAGAGGTCACACATTGGCCCCTCATGAGGAACCTGAATTCCAACAATACAAGAGAAGAAACATTACGATTCAATCACAATTGTTAACTACACCGCAGCAATTAGAAGTTTATGTATGGTTCCCAATTTTACATATTGATGCTCTAACCTCTTGTATATGATCTAAAGCACGTATGTTATCCAGTGTATCCAAAGACGGAGACAAGCCACCGTGCAGACAGAAAATCTGCAATCAAAACAATATAATCAACTACAATATTATCACAAGGAGACTCCAAGGATCCAAGCTATAAATGGAAAGAAAGATGGAGATCTTAACCTGACTCTCAATAAGCGCAGTAAGAGGTAGATAATCGAAAAGGTCAGTAAAATGTTTCCATACATTTGCATTTCCATACTTCCTCAAGCATTCGTCGTAAAATCCATACCTGAGAGCATATACTAAGATTAGGGAAAGGCCACCTTTTATCGCTTATATAAGAGACAACTAGACTGATCTTTATCCTACTACAGTTCTTCCAAAGTATACTACATCAGGGAATCTAGCAGCTAGCATCTTGAACGTTCAAACTCGACCACCTATGAGTCCAGTGACCTGTTTGTTTTTAGTGTTTACTTGCATTGTTTGGACTTTGAAGACACATGTAAGGTTGTGTACACTGTATAGTAGTGTTTACTTGCTTATGTTTTATAAAACGTAGCTTAGAATAAACCTAACCGTGTAGATTCTGATGCAACTTACACCACCAGGCCTTGAATCTTACCACCTATGTTATCTATTGCAATACACAAATGATTTGACATATTTATCACCAAAAAGATGCAAGATAATACCGATCTTGACAGCTAAATGCCTGAATATGACACAATATACTCTATCTAGTTATAATAAAATTAAAAGGTAAGGAACTGAAGTCTCACACTTTCAATGCCACAAGAAGCGTAACGACCTCCACCAAGTAATAACCTCGATCTGCATGAATTACATAACAACACACTCAACAACTAATCAAATTCAACCACACATCAACATTCAACATCAAATCAAATAAAATCCCATACACCACAATACCTAATCAACATCTACAACATTTAACATCAAAATGTTCAGCTCTAAGCAGATTATTTAACATTTTAACCACACATCAATATTCAACATCAAATTAAATCGCATAAACCACAATAACTAAATATAGTAACTTAGGTAAAATATTTTACTTTAAATATAAGTATTTAGAAGTAGGTTAGTTTACTGTTTTACAAGAAATGTCAAATAATCTTTTGTCGATATTCTATCAACGGTAATCAAGTGAAAGAGAAAGTGAGTTTAAAACCATGCTAATAGAATAGCGAGTTTCATTACGTTTCAAAATAATAATAAAAAAAGGAATACAATTAGAATGGCATATTTAAAAAAAATGGACTTATGTGGGTTCCATAAAAATGTGAAGCACAATATGTAAATTTATTGAAGATGTATGATAATAAAATATAAATTAAGTCACTATTTGAAATGTGACATTTTGATTACATTCTCTATATGTTCGTTTAAAAAAACATCTGGTTTGTTTTATTTATCATTTGATGTAACGCTTGCCTTTGCATGTGAATTATTGTGCTTTTTAAATAACTCTTCAAACTGCTTTACTGTGACTTCTATACATATTGTTTATTAGTATAAGCTGATTATGAATTGATTTGCAATTCTATTATGTTATTATCCAAAAAAAATTAATATAGTTATCGAAATAGTTGATGTGTTTTAAGTAACATCGTATCAAAATGCAAGTGAAAATGTGTATAAGGGGACGGGACATTTCTTGGGTAGCTTCATCCGGGTATCGTTGACGATCGGCAACACCGTCGCCACACCCTTGGCAATGGTTAAAAACTTCACCGCTCGGCAAGGTGTGATTGGGTTTGATTTTGACATAGCAAGGTGGGGTTGGGTGTGGCTCGACAACTTTGCCAGAAGTGCCCCGTTCCCCCTAATAAGTATCTGAAATTTGCTTGCTTCTTGCTAGTGTATTAATGAAATTTTCCATTTAAAAAAAGAAAATCTGAAATTCTGTTTATGAAATATACTTCTCATAAAAAGTTATGTGTTCTGATGTATTGTTTAGAAATGTTGTACTGCATGAAAGATTGTGTCTTTTCAAATAAACGATCAATTATTTTATGAAATATGACTATCCATTATATAATTAGTCAATTCATAATATATTACAAAATTCCATTTAACACACCACATATTGATATGGTGGGTCTATCTTATTATTGTATCAAAGTTAGCACATTTAAAATATCCATTTTTTTAAAAACTTCTAATAGTTGTAAAAGCTTCTTTATATGCGTAATCATTCAATTACACGACTATAGTGGTATAACACTTACTGAAAATACTTTTATGATTTTTTTTTTTCAACGAAAAAATAATTGCCCACAAATATGAGAATATCTAAACATTAAGTTGGAAATTGAAATGAAATTTGCAAAAGCAAGGGGGACGGAATTAAGGTGTAATAAAATTTGTGGAAATTGAAATGAACATTACGACACACCGATGACTTGAAATCCAAGTAAACAGTAAACCATGTGAAAGATATGAACTTGTGGAAAACCATGTTCAATAATAATTTTTTTCTTCTAAATTTAGCTAGTTCCAAGTACACTTGATCTGTCAATAACATACATGTAACCCTGAAATGCAAATCTCTACAGATTGTATATATATAGTACAAACACAAAGACTATAAGTATCAATAGTAGTCACATTCTGATACACTTTTCTATATATATAACACAAGTAATATAATCACACATTGAAATTGCTGCGATTTCCTGATACCTATTTGGCTAAAAATGTAGCACGTGGCAGGCGGGCCTGGTCTGGTCTAGTCTGGTTTCATGTCATTCGCCCAAAATTATTGCCTAACTGCATATGAAGCCATTCAGGTTGGGACTCGTGTCCAAACGGCCGTGGGGTCTGTGAGCCAAATATGAGCCCGGCTGCATCAAGGGGTTGCGGCCCTAGCTGCAAAGACAACATTTCTTAGATGGTTCAGGAAATGCATGTAGTTATTATATTAAGGCGGTATTTAGATATCCGCCTAAAGTAAGTATTGTGACATGAGTTTTGAGTATTTGACAAATAGTGATCATATCATTTTCTGATTATTTAGGGTCAGATTAATCGGGTCATGGGCAGGCGTAAGAATATTGATTATTAATACGAAGAAAATTTTAACCGGCCATTTTTAACTTTCAACCCCCCAGGAGAGAGGTCTCAGGTACGCATCCAGCTTCCACTGGTCTACTGCCTTAACCCCTTTAAGGCCACTTGCCTAGCGTAAGTGTGTTTTACCTACGTTAGCAGGGTATCGATGGGTCCCATAAAGTTTTCCCTAACAGGTTCTCACCGTTATCAAAAAAACTGACAAACAAAACTTACATCTTTCGTAGGAACCCCTTCTATAGGCAACGTCATTCTTGTATTTACAGCTTCAAGCTTCATCGACAGAAACTATACCATCAAAAAACATACGGTTTGATGTCAAATTCATCAGTAATTAGCGTAAGAACTTCCTGTAACTTAACAAGAATTACCTCAACTTGATGTTGCAACGATTGGATGTAATTAATTATTTCATCAAGAACAAGCGCTTTTCCTATAACCTAACATAAACAATACCAAAATCAATCATCTTTATTACAAATGTCGCAAAACCAATTTATACACACCTTGTTGCATCCCGGGACCAAATCTTGCAGGATTTTCATTCTTTCACTGATCTTTTCTCTCCTAGCCTGAACAACAAAGTTTAAATGGTCACAAATATCGAAATGAACTATGATCAAGATTGAATTTTTAGAGTCGAAAAACATTACTCTCTCAGCAAGACTGTGTCTATCGGTGGCTTCACCTCTTCTTGCTCTAACATGAATGTAATCTTTAGGTGGTTCAGAAGGTTTATTATGTGTTTGACCTGCAGAAGCTTTGCTAGCTGACCCTGAACTCATTTCTTGATCTGTTTTCGAACCACCTGATTCGTCTTTTGAATCCGATATCTTCACTCTTTTACCATTCAACTTATTCTGCCAATTCAGACATATAGCTTTACAACAAGATAACCAATCATTTTCACATATTTTAACAAGATTTTGAATCTTAACATCAAAACCTTAAGCACACACAAAAGGGTCTTCTAATTGGTAACTATAATTCATTTCTCACAACCTAAAATTACCATTCAATTTTTTTATTTCCTTTTATTTATAACCTTTTTTTTTAATAAATCATTGTTTCACATTTCATGACTGTCAAATTACATTAAAACAAGCAGACGAGCAACAGGCTACGCCGCCAGACCCTTCTAAATTGCAAAACTCAATCTACTAAACACAAACACCTGCCCCTGGAGTCGAAACAGTGCTATGAATAACCCGTTGGACCCTTGTCAGGAAACGGATTTTTAATCACACATCGCAACAAACAAAAGGGTCTAATTGACAACTCAAATTCATTTCTCACAACCTAAAATTACCATTCAATTTATCTCTATAACAACACAACAATTTTCACATATTCAAAAAAGATTTTGTGTAACACAAAAAAGCCTCTAATTGTTAACTCTAATTCATGTCTCAAAAACAAAAATTCACCCAAAGGGGTTCAACAACACACAAAAAAGTAACTTAATTTCCTTCTTAATTCACAAAAAAAGAGGGGTAATAAATTATTACCAAATCAATAGTACTACTAGTTGAAACAATCTTTGAACCTTCATCTTCAAAATTAGGATCCCTCCTTTTCCTACCACCACTGTACTCCGTCACCGTTGATTCATCATCACGGATATTATTATTATTATTATCATTAATAATAATATTATTATTATGGGTACCCATTTTAAGACCCAAAACATGATTGGGTGAAGAATTGGAAAAGGGCCAGATCCCAGTTAAAGTATAAGATGAAGGATTGGCTGCAGAGAAAGAAGTCTCATTAATAATGGGTGGATCCATAAAGATCAAATAAAATAAAAACACAGACAATGTGTGTGTGTGAGTGTGTGTTTTTTGCTGATGATGGAAAAATGTTGGTGTATATATGATGGAGTTAGGTTCAAGACTTTAGATGGAAATTTTGACGATATGATCTGGGTTGGGTTCCAAATTCGGTTTTTTTTTTTTTAATTTTATTTGGGTATTTTATAATAATATTAATAATAAAAATTAGATCTTTGATGTGGGTTTGTGTACAGAGATGTAATTAATTATTGGATATATTAATATTAATACACAGAGAGAGTGTAATGGAGGGAGATGATGAAGTGTACTGCGCTTACGGCGCATTTTAAACAAGCTTAGTCAAATGCTTAATAATAATAAATTTAAGAAAATAAATTATTTTAAATAGGTTAAAAAAAAGGGAAATAGAATTAAATAATCTTAATTTTGTAGGATTGAAAGACAATAATCCTAACTTAAGGTATTTAATTCCATTACCCGTTAAAAACATTATAAAGCAAGATTACATCAATGTTTTTAGAATTGCACTAGGGGTATGTTTAGCAAAATTAGGTGGTGGTCGAAAACTGATAGATTTTTAAATATATTTTGGTGTTTGGTAAAGTATCAAAAACCTTTAATAAAATGTATAAAATGACCAAAATTAGCATAACTAAAAACTTGTATGCATGGTTTTTTTTATTTTTTTTATGTTAGAATGGGTATTTGTGTCATTTTACTTATTAAAAGCTTGTAGCTAATAGAAAATATTTTTTAAACACTAGTATTAGTAGCGTTTTAATATGGAGCTTTTTCTTCTAACCTAAAAGTTTCAAGCTTTTCAACCAAACAAGACTTTTTATTGAGTATGAGTTTTTTCTTAAAAACTTAAAGCTAGAAGCTCTTAAAAGCTCCTTACCAAACATACCTTAGATATTGAACCGGTCTTCTTGTCGATTTATTGGTCTGCTGGATGGTATCAAAATATTACAAAAGTTAATAGGGTAAATTTGAAATATATATATATATATATATATATATATATATATATATAAACCGGTCAAACCCCCTTATAAATCGGTGTGGTCGCGGTTCAACAGCCCAACCTCCAGTTCAATGCAAATCCAGTCTAGGTTCCGGTTTCGGTCCCCAGTTCGGGTTTCAAAACATTGTTTACATGACATTGCAAGCGAATTTCTCATGTAAGGTAAGTTAGGGGGTTTTACGAGCTAGTCGATTTTCTCTTAGATTGTTTGATGCTATCCTCGAACATCAAACTAACAATGGATGGCTGTAATTCTATTTGAAGTAAAAGGGTAATTTCATAAAGATTTAACAGAAAAAATAAACTCTATTTGTGATTTGGACTCAGGGTGTAAGGAAATACAAACCATGAGAATTACCGATACAAAAACGAAACAAAAAAGTTTAGGGACTAAGGTCATAAATAGGACCAAACCACATGAAACATTCTAGTAATTTTCTCTTAATTTTTAACCAATAGAAAACAAGTAATTAACAGTTAAGTGACATAAATTAAACAAAATAAATAACTAATTCTGTTAAATTCTTCAAACTATAATTTTCAAGTTCGTTTATGTTTATTTGAGTGGTACTCCTGCCCTTTCAAAGTGTTATAAAAATTGCATTTTTTCTTTCTAACTCTAGAGTTTGTGTCTTTGGCAATTTAACTCTAAAGTTTCAACCTTTAACACGCCTTGTTAATACCAAACGTATTTTTAAAAGAAAATAAACAAAGAAATATGAAATTAAAATGTTAAATTCAACTAATTAAAAACATTAAATATTATGTGATCCGATTTCACCCAAAACTGTTTCGACGAAACCCTTTTTACTCGAACCAAAATGATTACTTTTATCATGTAACATGTTCTAACGCGATATGTTGCGCAGCCTGACCCAACCAACATGTATCGTTAGATATCAAACATATTACAGTATTAAAAGGAAAAAGAATAAAATAACTTTAAAATTAAAATATTAAATCAGTCGATTAATGACCCGAGACCCATTTTGACTCGAACCAAAATAACCTTTTTTATGTGACTTGTTTTAACGCGACATGATGTCCGACCCAACCAATACGTATTATTAAAGACCAAACGTACTATTAAATTCAACTAACCAATAAATATTAAATATTATGTGACATGTTATGACCTGAAACCATTTTGACCCGAATCAGTTTTTCGCTCGAACCAAAACAATCCTTTTATGCGACGCGTTGCCCAACTTGAGTCGACCAATGTGTATTATTAAATACCAAACATGTTATTAAAAGGAAACTGAAATAAAATAAGTTTAAAGTTTAAAGTTAAAATATTAAATTTAACCAAGTATATTAAATTTATGTTATAAATAAAAATTATATTTGAAGAATTTGTGTCATTAAATATTATGTTATTAAAAGTTATGTTCATAGAATATTATTAACTAGTGTATCAAAACTGGCGCGTTGCGCCAGAATCCCGTGCTACACCGTAGAAATTTGATCCATGTCGATTCATTTCATTACGGTGCCAGTACTTGTTATAGCAACCGAAATAGGAAAAATCAATTAATAAAATCGTGATATGACCGAAAGAATATTAAGATTTGATTCACATTATCGAAAAGACTTGTTTGGTAAGAACCAGCTTAGTTCACCAGGGTATCGTCACAACATCGGCACTCATATATTATACAACCTACCATATCAAGAAAAACACCGTATTTTAAACGTGACTCTGTTCTCAACAAAATTTACATCAGAATGTCATGAAAAATTAAAATTAACAACCGTGAGTTATCAAAGAAAAATCATATAGCACTTATAAAAGTTAGATTAGTTAAAAAAAATTTATGGTGTGTATGAATACATAACTATCAATGTGAAGCAATTAGTATGTCAAATTGTTACCCACAACCATCCAACATATAAGACGCTAGGTAGCGCCAGCAATTTTGTATACGAACACGATTACCTAACAAGAACCTGAACGATCTTAACATGTACATGTATGGCTTTAACAGTTTTCGTGTCCTAAACAGGTAGACACGAATTTACCTGTTAATTTTCGTGTCGTGTACAGATAGTCAGGTTTCGTGTATCGTGTCTTAACAGGTTCGTGTATTAACAGGTTATGTATACACAATTTGTCAGCCCTAAGTATAATTAATGTTCACAAATAGGTACTAGCAGGTACGCAAACAGATATTAACAAGTACACAAACAGGTATTATCTAGGTCATTTGTGAACTTTTGGAATTTTTCTCTTACTAAATAGGTTCATAAACATGCAATTAATATAATGGTTACAAACAGGTATTAACAGGTACTTTTCGTGTATACCTGTTAAAAAAAATTAACAGGTTCGTGTATCAAAAAATAGACACGAAAAATTTTCGTGTCGTGTACAGGTAGTCAGGTGTATATCGTGTCTTAACAGGTCAGGTATACACGATTTGCCAGCCCAACGCTTGGTGGTGGTATGTTACTAAATTAAAGTGTTAGTGGTAGAATAGTAATTAATAGCTTATTATTGTCCAATTAATATCCTGTAGCTAAGCTCCTACCCTAAATGTTATATAGAATAGGTTCATAAACATGCGATTAATATAATGGTTACAAACAGGTATTAACGGGTACTTTTCGTGTATACCTGTTAAAAAAATTAACAGGTTCGTGTATCAAAAAATAGACACGAAAAATTTTCGTATCGTGTACAGGTAGTCAGGTTTCGTGTATCGTGTCTTAACAGGTTCGTGTCTTAATAGGTCAGATATACACGATTTGCCAGTCCTAACGCTAGGTGGTGGTATGTTACTAAATTAAAGTATTAGTGGTAGAATAGTAATTAATAGTTTATTATTGTCCAATTAATATCCTGTAGGTAAGCTCCTACCCTAAATGTTATATAGAAGAATACCTTAAAAGGGACAAATGATAAATGACAAATTTGTTATGTAACTAGACTTCTCCCAAAAGCATTATAGATTTTTTAAGTGTCTTAAAATTGAAGTTAAATTATATGATTATCCATAAAAGTTCTTTTATATGGTAGTATAGATATAGATATAGTTATCAATATAATTCATCTCTCGTGTCCATTATTTGAAAATTTTATTTTCTATTAATATATTTATGTTTTAATATTTAGCAATAATTTTAATATACGATGTAATTACAACTTTAAACGAAAAGACGATGTGAAATCAGAAAAACCAATAATCGTAACTTGGGTAATATAAACTTTACCAAAAGAAAATCAAAGTTATACGACTAATATAGAATGTGGAGTGTATTATCTTGTCATTAACATATGTAAGCATTTGATTATTGTTAAAATTTTAAACATATTTAATAAAAATAAAGTTTAAAACAAGTAGAAGAAAAAAAAAAAAAGGTACCAAATTTGGTACAAGTAATGAAAAAGGGCCCTAAAATGTCCAATTGGTTCGTAACCCAAACGAAAGATGATAAGATAAGGACCATTATTTGCCTAACTTTCCAATATCACCCTCATTACTTGATGTTGAATAAATGAGGTCAGTATAAAGCCTAAATTCAATCATGCCCAAAATGATAAATTCCCAATCTAGTGTCACTCATCGCTATCTTATTCTTGATGTATGTTCTAATAATAATGGGAACATTAAAACAATGACACACTCCTAATTATTCAATCTAAACTCACACTTATTGGTTAATCAACTCATTTCATATGCTATCTTTTTTTTTTTTGGGTCAAGTTATATAAAATAAGAGACGGTGTCTTTTAAATTACTCTCAAAAGTATAGGCAAAACTAGATGGGGATGATCCTTTAATATTTTAGTCAACCAAGCTTTTTATAGTTAAATGGTAATAAAAAAAAGTTGTATAGTTTACCAATGGTATTTAGGAATCATACACCCTCTAATTAGGAATCATACACCCTGGTCCACATCACACACTAATAGGATGTTGTCACATATCCCATAATGTGATTTCACACCTTGAATATGATGTCAAACCGAAAACCCCAATTTAATGGGAAATTTCTAGTTTTTTCATTTAGTTTAATGTAATTGCTTTTCATTATAATGACTTTGTGTGAGTTGACTAGACTTCCAATGAAGAGACTTGCAAGATTAGATGTCATTAACTTCCAATTTGGTTTAAATGTTTTAACACCCATACAAATTAGACACTTGTAAAACTATAACTAGTTGCCTTGTCTCATATATCATAATTATTATTTAGTACATATAAGTACGGACTTACAAAAATACACTAATAACATAGTTATGTGGTTTATAATATTCTTTATTTATTAAAATTTACATATGAGATTGTTGAGTGACGCGGATTCACCAAACATTTTCGAAAAGTAACACTAGTAAAAGAAATCATTAGTCTAACGTTGTCTACCTGATATATACATATAAGAAATAATACATATGATCTTAATTGTAGTGTAGATAATGACAATGACAACGATAATACTTCATATATTTATAATAACCATGAAGCAATCAATGTTTACTTGACACGTTCCAATAAACTTGGGTCTAGTACTATAGTGAATGTAGCGACTTGATTTCACTATCAGCATGAGCATCAGCATCACATTGCCATAACATTACACATGGAATAACTCCATTTTTTTTGTAGTGAAAGAAGACCGTTGTGAGTGGAGTGTATGAAGACTTTTATTTGATGTTTTTTGGTGTCATGAATTTATTGGCTTTCATAAAAAAAAGTTAAAAATGCCTTATCAAAATTTCCTAAAATAGAAACACACAAGTACGTGTTAGACCACTTGGCTTTTTATTGTGGCGATTCATCATCATGTGAAGGATACATAAAGAAAATTAAACTTCGCCCACGTGTTCTTTATTCTTTGAGATCTAATCTTTTTGGCTAACTTCTTCTAACCCAAAAACTCACATGCTCAAGCCTACAAGTCCTTTATTCTTTTTCCACTTGTTCTTTATCAAAAGTTAAAAAAACACACGAGAAAAACAGTTTTCGTTACGTCCTGTGTCTCCTTGTAAGTCGGCATTGTGAGTGTTCTCTTAATGGGTCATAATGAATCTTAATGACACAACTATGTCTATGGTTGACTAGAAATGACAGTGATTAACTATGACTTACCAATCAATGCGGTTGGTGACCCATTAGCAAAAGCAAAACCTTAAGTAACACCTACATTCAAAGGTCTTAGGTTCAACTATTACAAATGTCAGGATTAAAGATTTTCCTTGCGTTAAAATAAATATGACTTAGCAACATTAACTAAGGTTAATTGTGGTTGACCAATTTTGGTTATGACTACCTTGACTGGCAAGATGGATCATTAGGGTTTTTAACGTGTAATGAGTGTTAATGGGCCATAACGGATGTTAATGATCCAAGTGTGTCAATGTTTGACTATGATTATGTTTAACCAAGATTACCATGTTTGACAAAGCTTGACCATATTCCGGTGTAGATTTCTTCATTCGTGTCTTAAAGAGTCATAAGGTGATGAGTTGTATTGAGTTTTAGCAATGTTTTCAAAACCGAACGTCAAACCAGTCTTCTTACCGGACTACTAGTCCAACCGGTTTGACCAGTTGGTCTTGTAAATATTATAAAAATTAAAAGGGTAAAATTTGAAATAAATATTTAAAAACGGTTCAACTAGTGACGGACTTGTCTTTAGTGGAGGAATAGCACTCGCTACCCCTCAACTTTTACAGCGAAGAGGAGATTTTTTTTTTTTACATTTTTTGTAAAATATTACCCCTCAAATAAATTTTATGTTACTGCTAAAGTTATTTTACGTTACCTAACAAGCCACAATAATTTTACTAAACTCTAGAAGCCCAATCTAGTTTTGTAAAACTCTAATTCTCTAAGTCCAAATTCCTATATCCAAGAAAACCTATAAAAAAAACAAACCAATAATCCAACCCAAGGCACAAGCCCAACTCTCACCTAAAAGGCTACGTGTTCGAAACCCATTGACTCATTTTGTTTACTCTATTATTTATAAGATTAAAACCCATAAGTCTTAAGCCCAATTAGTTTGGTTAAAGTTTGAATGGGAAAAAACTAGCGGTACAAACGAGCCGAGCCCGAGCAGATGTAACTTTCGAAAGCTCAAGCTTGGCTCATAGGTAGTTTTTCCAAGCGTGGGTTCGCCTTAGCTCGTATATTATTTATTAATTAAATTGTATTACTTATAAATATTATTTATATATAAGTTAGTTATTTTTCATAATTTTATAAATCTTAATTATTATATAAATATAGGCACGCAAGCCGGCTCGAACTCGATAAGCAAAAAGCAACATCGAACATAATAGTTTACAAGAAGCATTAGGTGGCCCTGCCATGCTGTTGCAGCCACCCGCCACCTCTTCCTTGCTTGGCGCTCGCATCTCCACCTTCTTGGCCCTGCGACCCTATTTGGTAACTATATTTATTATCGTGTTTCTATTTTTGTTTCGTTTATATTGTATGAAACCACGATAAAAAAAATTGAACATCACCCCTAAACTTTTGGTCTATATCTGCCACTGGGTTCAACCACCCCAATGCTTGTCCAACCGGCATGTTTCCTGGTCCGATACCACGACACGGGTTGGTCCAAGTCCCACTCCGACCGGTCTGGTCCGGGTTTCAAAACAACGAGGTTTAGTGAACAAGAAATCTGATGTTTCACTATATATGATCGATAACAATGACCAAGATCAATGATTTTTAACAAGCTACATTCTATTTCATAAAACGTTCACACTTTTTTATGGACATCATTGTATTCAATATCTCACAATCTAAAATATATTAAACTTTTACTGTATCCATTTATGATTTAAAAAAACTCAAAACATTAACTTAGTTGTTGATTATTGTGGTTCATTCTCCAAAACGTCAAACTAAAAGTCAACCCAACATTTAGTGATAAGATTGTTCACCCAAAAGCCCATGGAAGTCCAAGAACATATCATCTTCTCCATCTAGCATGGTTTCCACAAATGACCCATCACAACCATCTTCCATTGTTTCTTTAACACCATTACTTAATGGGCTATTACCTTTAACTACCTCAATTCCTCCAACTTCTTCAAAGTTTAGTTTTTCATCTCCAATATCTTGTGCATTCTCAATCAAAAAGTCACGCCAGTTAAATGTTTGTTGTGGTGTCATTTCATTCAAGGTTGAACAAGAACCCGAAGAGGACGAAGAAGATGATGTCGCGGAAACATGGAATTGTTTAAAAGATGTTTCATGGTTTGTTGATGTATCTTTGCCATGTGTGATGGCTTGAAGTTGGGTTAGAAGATCAAGCGAGTCGCTTTTGATCACTTCGGGTGGTTCCATTTTGACGTTGTTGTTGAAACTAGGGAATAAGTGTTCGGTTGTAGGGAGTTGTTGGGTTTGGTCTTGACTTGTTATGAAGAATGTGTTCTTGTTGTCTCTTCCAAGTGAGCCCATTCTAGTTTTGGTTCGTGTGAGGCCGCTAATGTTGCCATAGTCGGCTAGCATTTGTGAGAAAGGCCGGTGAGTGACCGGATCAATTCCCATTGATGATAGCTTCTTCTTTAGTTTCGTGTTCCAGTAGTTCTTCACATCATTATCTGTTCTTCCAGGAAGTTGTTGTGCTATTATAGGCCACCTTGAAAACAATATAACATTAAATATCATTAGCATCACCAATGAGGCACCCAAAAACGTCCAAGGACGCCACATAGGCTCACAAACGTCGTAAAACACCTATTGTGGATGAACTATTGACCAAAAGTTGTGTCCAATATGTCTCAAGTTCATATCATGGACCTAGTTATAATCCGATTCAATGATTCTTTACATGATTCTTTTTTCACTTCCTTTGCTAGACTAATCTAATCAAGATAACATAATTTTTTTTTAAATGAAATATGAAAGTTACATCAAAATAGAAGGTAAATGAAACTTTTGTGTGCACAATAGCTTTAAAAATCCCTAAAAAGTGATGTAAAAGAAAACCTGCTGCCTATAGCGGAATGAAGCTTGATGATCAACTCCTCTTCTTGAGGCGTAAAGTTTTCATGCCCAACGTTATCGTTCCTTGTAACGTTTGTTTTCCTTAACCTACAACTCTTCACACATCTTCTCAACCCTTTTTCTCACACAAAAAAACACATACATTAGAACCTAAGGACCGGTTTTTGGGTAGATACATAATAACAATTCATTGGCGAAATAGAAGCTAATAATTACCTGGTTTTCTTGGAGCTTCAACTTGCCAACTACTTGTTGGTTGTTTGTTTACAAATGCAAGCATTTGTGCATTATCTTCTTCAGTCCATGATCCTTTTTTCATATCGATCTTATCACAACACGAAGGCCTTACCATGATGTAATTGTGTTTTAGATCAAAAGACGCCCGAAGAAGAAGAAGATGCACATTATGAGTTGCTTATTCTAATAGTAGAATGATCAAAGGCAAACTTAAAGAAGGTTTAATAGAATGGTTTAAAAATGGGCAAGAAAAGCATGCTCTAATTAACTACTACTTCATGATAAAATGCATCTACTTTGACAACTAGAATTATTCACACGAAGGGAAGGGATGCTATCTTTTAAAATAATTAAAATTTAAAAATGCTAGTAGTTCAACTATTTAGATGAAAGAGTCTTGAAATAGGTTTAATTTTGGTGGATTATTTGGTTAAGCAATGGATTAAATTAATTACAAACTTAAATTGTTGATTTTGGTTGGGATTAAAAGGTAGAAATGAGGTTTGAGTGTGATTTGATTAGTTACAATTGAGATCACAAGTTCGATAATCACATGATCTAACTAATTATAGGGAAAACCAAAGGCCCATTTTGTGCCACCCTTCCACCCTTTTTGCATGATATTGAGTTATGAAGTCTACCCAGGGTTAGTGTTGGTGAGAACTAACAATCCTTTCGTCCACTTATGTCGCAATCTTGGTTAACCGCTTGAGCTTAGGCATTCACGCTAAGGCCACTTAAACGTTGGACAGGGTACAACTTTGGGAAATCTCTCCCAAAGATAAAGTTCAGTAAGTTGATATTTTGTACTCGTAGTTAGTTATAAAGACTTGAGAATCAAGTCATCGACCTTAGTAGACATTCCATTGTATACAGCTTTGATTTCGAGTTCTAAAATTCATTAATAAAACATTTCTAGTTGTATAATGGACACCGCCTGGTTATATTGATCGAATACTTATGGGTTTTTCAATATTCAAGTGTTTCATTGATCTTGTTCTTGTTACTATGTTCTTAGATCTTAGAGTCACTATGAAATTAATATGCTCAAAAGAGACCAATATATCGTAAACTAGTTGATCAATCGGTATTCAAATGAGTCTATGGTCTTTTTTTTCAACCATATTCTAATTCTAGCAACTTGAATTACATAATTTGCTAAAAGATTTTTTTTTTTTTTTGAAAGATATTTAATAATGTTCTTAAAAGAAATATAACTATTCTATTTTAATTATGGTGGCTAAAACTTTCCCGATTAGCAAGGTGACACATACCTAGAGGGGTTTAACTACATGTCTTGTTGAAAATGAGAAAGGACACACATCACCAAAACTTTCCCAATGAAGCTTTCTTGAAACAACATTTCACCAAGATTTTTTAATTTATGTCATGTCATATATCACTAGTACCGTCACACTTTATACTTAAAAAACACAATAATAAAGTAATAAGATTTGATAAAAATCATAGACATTGAAAATTTTCATATTAAAAATTACGATATCAAACTTTAACTAATGCATTTTTAAGCTTTAAGCTTTGTTGTATGAACTCAAACAAATCTTAAAAAAAAAAAAAACTTTAATATGATAGTTTGTAACGAAAGTGAAGAAGTTGCTAAAGATGGTTTAAAATTTTAAGTTGATTAAAATGTTTGTTTTAGATGATATTAGAAATTTATATCTTACTAATTTTCATTTATAACTAGCAAGATGATGAAACTATGTAAGGTATTTTGTATATAACATTGCACAATATTTATAGAAGTAGAATGGGAATAATCATAAAGTTTCATAACAATAGTTGCACTAATTTGTTTCTACACAATAAATTTGTAATTAATATTAAATATAATATCTTATTTTATACTCCCTCTAATTAAAATGTTAAAATCTAAATTTTCTAGAACGATGTCATGGGGAAGCTTGAAACTTCTTTTCGAGGGGATGAAAGTCCCAGGACCATTAAAACAGTGGGAGCCGCACTCAATGCGTATAAAACTTCGAATGAAAATGCGTAAAATTACAATACGGAGCCAAAAAACGATAGGGTCAGGGCACTTGCGGCCCCAACTATCCTTCGCCCATGACGACATGACCTTTATCTAATATCTTTCAACTTTTTTGTAGGATATCTTATTAAAAGTTCAATACAAAAGGTCACATCCGAGGTAAAGATCTCTCATGAGACATTGCCACGCTTCCGATTACGAATGTTTTGTTGGTATTGGATCAACTTTTTGTGGATTTACGTTTTTTTTTTTTTTTTGCTCTTTTATTATATTCATGTTTAATTAATAGTAGTCCAGACCAATAAAAGCAGTCCAGTCAACCGAGTTCTGGACCAAAAAAGAGTTGGCCAGACAAAGTTTTGGGCTGGGCCAGGAGCGAATATCTATGTGTTGGGCCAATAGGTGTTTAATGGGCCAGAAGTTACACTTGAACATACTAGTAATCGTGTGGGTCTGGGTTTAGCATATGAAGTTAGATTTAATTTAGTTCTGATAATAAACTGAAACAATTAGTTGGAGCCTTCCTTATAGAAAGGACTCTCCAAAAATAGGCGTATGCCACTTAATGCAGCGAGCACACGGTATTCTTTAGTAAAAGGCGAAAGAATAGTTCGCTTTGTGCTCACTGCGTGGCTGCATGCCTTTAACTCTGTCAGCTGCTTGCACTAAATAGTTGGTTTCACTTCTTCAGCTTTTTCTGCACATCCGATGTGGGATGGACGCCAGCTATCAAATATGTGCCAAACTTTAATACTTACATATCTTGTATTCTTTTCCTTTCTGTGCTCAGTGAGTAATCTAAAGTAATTTTCCTTTTTGTGTTCAGCCGAGAAAGAAGCTGCAGAACGGTTGAAGTTGGAATTCGCGCATTGAATTTGGAAGACAGGTGAGAGACATACGAGCTACAGATATTCAGACCGTCACAAGCTTAGTCATTTGATTAGTGATGAATGCACAAGGATTAGCATCGTATTTGACTCAACTAAAAACGACCCATTTCAACCCAAACAAAATGTAAATTGACAAATATTTAGGATGACCCGTTTAAATTCAAAATTTGACGCGTACCAGTTAGCTGACTGGACCCACGGGTTTACAGTCTATGCAAAGTCTGTTATAGTTGTATTAGGCTCTACTATATTCTGTCTACCCATTGTAACTTTAGTATTATGTCTATTACTAATTACAATTTTAGTGTTTTATCTGACAACTTTTAACTATTTCCGCAGAAAAATCTCTGAATCTCTAATCCCGCAACAAAAGGTCAAGAAAAATCTGTAGGAGTGCGTTGGATCAAAAGCGAACCTGAATAATCTGGAAAAATAAAAATCAGTACAGAATGAGTCGGTCATGTGGGTTGTGCCAGGATGATAATTGTTGGTCTGTGGATTGAACATATAAGAGAACTGAAAAAAAAATGTTGTAATAATTTTAATCTGGAGTTGAATTTGGTTTAGAATGTTCTGGCTTTGCAAGTTTTATAACTTTATACTGGATAAAAAACACAGAAGGTTTTAAACTAGAACAATTGGTTGGAGCCTTTCCGTGAAAGAAAGGTCTCTCCAAAAATAAGCGTATGCCACTTAATGCAGCGAGCACACGGTATTCTTTAGTAAAAGGCGAAAGAATAGTTCGCTTTGTGCTCACTGCGTGGCTGCGTGCCTTTCAACTGCCTCAGCTGCTTGCACTAAATAATTGGTTTCACTTCTTCAGCTTTTTCTATACAGACGATGTGGGATGGACTCCAATACCACATTTGTGTCAAATTTTGACACATTTTATATCCTTTCTTTTGTGATCACTGATTAATCTAAAACTTTGATAACTCTAAATGTGGTATATACATCACCAATGAATGCATGATGGTTCGGTTTTGATGATCCGTGGTCCATTCGGTTGCTAGGCTGAATTCGATATCTGCATCGTATTTGACTTCAACTAACTTGACATTGTGGGCAAGATCTTTCATTTGTTTATGTGCATTTACTCTTTCTTTCACTTTATGTATTCAAAACTTCAACATAAAGTTGCGTTTGTGACATCTACAATGTATTGTGAATTCAAAACTTTAATATTTGGGTTTGTAAATATTACATTTATAGCAACAAATTTATGTTATTTGCCAATTGGCCCCTGTATAATATTTATGAATATTCTCACCCCTCCTGGGTTGTGACTATGTGTCTATGTAGAGTTGTTTTCGCATTTCCCGAGGATTATGTTCGGTTTTCTCATGAAGAGTTGGGGAGACTAATCACTGAGAGCGCTTGATCAAATGAATTCAACAACATAAATGTTACATTTCTTCGTTATGTTTAGCCTTATCTTGCCTGTTTCAAACAACTAAGTACATGTTATATTTGTCGTTCATTTTAGTTGATGGCGAGGTGAAATGTGACAAATGGAGCTGTGACAAAGGTGTTAGAGGAGTCGAAAGCGAGCTGGTTGTTGACCAGGGTGATTGGCCGAACCAAGGAGTTCATTTATCAGCCCTTTCCTTTTGTGGAAGAGAAGGTTGGAAGCTATTTAAGATTAAAAAACAAAAACAGATATGACAGTTTTAACCCATTTACTTGTCATTAAAAATTAATTTGAGTTATGTTATATCTAATTAAGAAGATTAACTCAAATGAGTACAAGTCAAACATAACGAAAGTCTAGCAAATTCTGATATTTTTTCATACAGACTCGATAATTTCTTTTACTCGGATTTTGATTATAATGTATATTTAAAACTATTAAAGTGTTTTTGAGTCATTTTAACCCATCCCTACTTGTTTCAACAGAAACCCGTTTTGACTTGTTACCCAACACCTGTGCCTCGCTCATCTTTGCCACATCATCCTCAAGCGCTAATGTAAGAAAGCATCGATTTGTTATGTTATTTCAGGGATTTGCGTCGGAAGATGCTACGAATTTGGCTTTGAAAGGGGACATGATATGAATGCTATAGTTGCTGCTTCCCGCCATCAGGAGATCCAAGTTTCGAAACGAATGGCAGGCCTCATCAACTCCAAACGGACCCATTGATCTGGTTATTGGCATTGTTTCATCAGCAAAACATTTTGCTAAACCGATGGGGGTTAGAAAGTCATGGATGCAGCAGCATCATCTTGACAAGCCTTCACATGATACCAGTTTCTTTGTAGCACTGGCAAGTAAACGACGATAGCGCTCTCGATGTCAGATCACTCTTGACACATGCTATTTTACACCATGCAAGTCAAGTAAAAGATGAGGTACTAATTACGTTCATACTTACAAGTCTTCGAATTTATGGATTAACCCGATTGGATGTAACATATAACGCAAATCAACTCATTTGTAATAAGAATAGCCAGAAACGCTAAACCCGCCATATGGCAAATGGTTCGGGCTACATTCTATCATCGGACATAGCTGAGTTCATTGCTTTAAAGTTTTGAGGAAGTGTAAATTGAAGGTCAAGCTTCAATACCAATATCACTGTTTGATTACTTACAAATGTTCATTATACGGGTTTTAGCTGTATAAAGATCATATGTATAGAGGTAGAAGTTTTGACCCATAAACAAAAGCGATGAATCAATCTTGCATTTCTACGCATGAACACATACAAATTAGGTAAATGTTTTAGAAGGCTAAGAAACTAGTACCTTTCTGGATGGGGCTGCAGGGTCGGTCTAAAGTACAACAAACAATTCGGCTTCTAAATGCTGATAATATCAACAAATCCCAGCAACCAAAATTCCCAGATATAAAGACGACTCTTATAACCATAATAGAACTCTTTAAAATCTAAATCAGTTGCCCCTCGTCACGCTAAATATTACACCCACTGAAGAATGACTCGCTTATTCCAAACTGTATTAAGAATGCAGCGTGATTAAATAAATGACTCTCGCCTGATCTACTCGGTTTTAGAAATCATCTGTGTTATCGTCATCCTTTATAGGGCCATCTTCAAAGCCGGAACCTGGTGCAAGCTCGTTTAGATCAAGAAACCTTCTTTTCTGTGCACCGGTTTCAAACTCGTCTTGATCCGGGCTGTTGTCTAACTTCATTTGTGTTCCATTTTGTTCCGCCTGTTCAATCTTCGGCTCTTGTTCGATAATGGGTTGGTCAATCTTCATCTCTTCATTTTCATTACCATTGTCATTGATAATATCATTATCAACATCATTATCGTCATAATTATCGTTTCCATTATCATCGTCATCATATTCATCATCATTATTGTTGACATCGGCCTCATCGCTACTTCCCATTGAAAACCCTGATTTCTCACTCGGTTCTGAGTTTTTATCTGAACTTTCAGAAGTCTCAGGCTTTTCTGATTCGGGTTCCGAATCTGAAAATTCAAACTGTTTGTAATCTATACGGGTTCGTGCAGCCCGTCTACTACGTCTAGGACCCTTTTTGATTTCATTAACCGATCTTAACTTTGTTTCTCGTCGAGTTCGGCCCGATACTTTCTTGACTCTTCGTGGGCTTTCTTCACTATCATCACTTGCACTTAAGGACTCTTCCCCTTCATCTTCATCTTCTTCGTCTTCTTCATTATCACCTTCCCACCTATACTCCTCATCTCCTTCAGAACTACTTGACATATTTTTTCTCTCTTTTCGTTTTTGTAAATATTCTTCATCATACACAGCTTCACCAACTATATCATCATCCTCGTTATAATCACCGTCCTTATCTGCCTCATTGTCTGAAACTGCTTCAACAAACTCTCGTGCAGAATATCTCTGAGGCCTCTGCCTCCTTCGACTACTATATGTGAAAATGATAACGGGTCAAAACAGGGCAAACACTTATGTCTCAAATTTTCTAAAGAAAAAAAAAAGAAAATATATATATAATATAAATAGAGTACCTGCGGTCCATCTGTTGAGATTCATGATCATCGTCACTCTCATAATAGTTGAGTGAATCAGGAGATGGTGGGCTGAAGGAGGTATTATGGTTATTATGTAACGGGATAGGCCTACTACCCAATCTACCATTTGATGAAACGTCATGCCTCAAACCTTCTCTTCTTACGGTTGGTTCTAGGGACGCTTGCTTGCTTCTACAAACGTAAAAAAAGATCGATAAAATAGCCAATAAAATAGGTACACGTGGCAAGATGATCACGTCAGGTCAGGTTGCCCAACAAACGCCTTTTGACCATATTTATGAAAAATTAAATGATTACGTATGTTTGACTTGTTTGAGTAAACACAACCCAAATCGACTCATAATAAGTAAATGGGTAAAATTGCCACCTCTAAAAACAATAATGGAAAGAGTAAAGGTGAAGAAAGCGTACTTGGTAATCTCGATCGCCTCATTGATTGATCGGTCATAATCGTCTAAAAAATAAAAATGTATTGGCTTAATATGATATGACCATCAACCAAACATATTGGGAAGAAAAAAAAACCTTACCAAAAGTGTAGGACACTTGTTTTCTACCACGAAGAGCCCGGCCCGCACCATGTCCATCAAGAATCATACCATCTAAAAGAAGCGCCTCTCTATGTTGTTTTTTTAGCAGTTTCTCTTTCTTCTGCAACAATGAAGAACAAAACAGAAACCATGAAAGAAAACATTATAACATACAACTATTATCACACACTTTAAACAATAAAAAGCACAAACAAACACCATCTCTTAAGCCTGTTTTATTCAGTTGGTTCTGATTGAGATTATTCATAATACATCCAAATACCCCCAAAAGAAAATGAGCTCTGACAATTAAGGCAGGTTAAAAAGTCAGATTACCTTTTGGACTTTCTCAATCTCCGGAAGCATGTCGTTTTTTAGTTTCTTCCCGAGAGAAGCCTCCATTCTGTTTTTGCTGGAACATAGCTTCTCCTGATGATCATAAATGAGATGTTTAACCATATATATTAGAGGTGGTAAATTCAACTCATTTACTTATGGACGGGCCTATACAGGTTATGTTTACCTCCAACGGGTCGAACAAGTCAAAGTGTATTTTCTTTAGTGTATAAAACCTCCTATCCTAAACTATTTACTCGAAACACTAATTACTGTTAAAAATAATACCTTTTGTTAGTTAACATATAGTCAACCCAACCCAGCCTGATTACAGCAAAAAAAAAAAAAAAAAAAAATCTTACCCGCCTCCCGTTTCACCACCTCTAAGGAAAATGTTAAAACAGCCGAGATATAAGAGGTGACTTTTGTTTTTGGTTTTCCTGGTTTTCGTTTTAACTTTCTACCCTTTCTTTTTTTTTTCTGGTGATTCAGGCAAAAAAATAAAAAAAATAAGTGCAAGAAAATCAGTCATAAAACTTACAGAAACGTCTTGAAATTCATCCAAATTAGTTGAAACTGTCTCCCATTGGTAGGATGAAAACGAGTGTACATTTTTCCCCTTTCCTTTCTTCACCTCAACTTTTCTAATTTCACGGTACAACCTTTGACCGATGATAGGATCGTCTTCATACCTTCTCACCGATAGATAACACACAAAAAGTCCGAATTAAATTCACAAACAAACACCACTATATGTCACCTAAATACAGGTATTCTATTAAGCAGCCATCATACGTTGTTTCTAATTGCAAATTAACCATCATTCATCTTTTGGAAATGTAAATACGAGGAGGAAACTTGCATTAGGAATGTTTTCTCTAAAGACGGCTCGAGTTTTCTTTTTAGAACTTTGCATGTATAATGATTTGTTTGCAATAAAAAGTCACGTATGATTGTTTGAAAAGTCAATGATCCTAGATAAGTAAGCGATTAAAAATTATTGGAAGTTTACCAGAAAGAAACTCCATGAGAATCACCACCCGTACGTTCTTTACGAAATGCAGAGAGAGGAACACCGTTTTTTATGGAGTCGTCTATATAGCTTCTAATATCATCTTGCTGCAAGATTTAAGTCTCATACACTTCACCAATGACTATTGAAATTTATGTGATAAACAAACGCAACGAAACAGAAATTTATTGAACTATGAAAATGAAAATGTAAAATTATAATAATTAATATAGTCGACACTATCTGTATTTATTTCACATTTTGCAAGAATATTGAATATATTTTAACACAAAGACAAGGGCTGTGGTTTGAAAAATGTTACCTCAACACGAATATCACATAAAGCTTTCAATATCACCACACGGACACTAGGATCAAGTGTCCTGTATGTCTCAATTTCGGTCCTGGAAAACAGAAGTTGAAAACTACTCGTGAGCATGAAGCGCAAATACTAATGCTATTATCCTAAATAGAAGTGGCAACATGTTGATCGCACGGGTCAGGGAACGAGTCAAAGAGGTTGTGGTAATGGTAAATATTTTCTTAACGGGTCAAGACCAGTTCGGTTGACCAGTAAATACTTGTCTTACTTTCTTTAAGTTTAGATGTTTTATCAAAGAACCATATAAAGACAATAAAAACCAACACTTGATATAAAAAACAAATTGGGAGGTTTCCACATTTAGAATACATTTAGGATGACTTTTAATTTAACCAACTCGATCCATTCTGCCGTTTCCATTTGAATCAATGAGTTTATATTTCAACCATTTGATCCTAAAAACAAATATATCCACATCAACCCATTACAGATAAATGATCAAACTTGCAGCATTTTATCCAAAATAAATGACAAGTATAAACTACCCGTGTGATGCAACTATAGGTAATTCTCCTTCTGAAACCTGCAATAAAACTCCAAAGTTAAATTTGGTATTTAGCAATGGTACATAGAACCAAACGATCAACTTTATTTACAAAAGTACCCAATGCCACCAATCTCTTAGCTTTCGGCATAGAACAGTAACCCAAGTGTTTGGTCCTAATGCCATCCGAGCAATTGGAGGTATTGCCTAAACAAAAAAAAAAACATCAAATAAAATTAAACTTAACGTTTAGTGTTGCAGTTGCTATTTGTGGGATTTACTAGGTATGGTTATTGTTGTTTGTTGCAATTAAGGTTAACGGTATGATTATTGGTAAATATGAACCATGTTAACCAATTGAAATGGAAAATCATATATGAGCCTCACAACCAAAAAAAGATGCAAATTATGAACTTTAGGAACTTAATTAGAAACGGAAAGTGTCAGATAGGTTAAGCAGGATGAAAGCAACCCAAAGCATATGTAGATGCTTACAACCTCTTAAAACGATTTTTTACATATTTTAGCAAGTCTATAATTACAGACTTTGTAATCAACCCGGCCCATATCAAAACAACGTATTTTAATGTTCCGAACCCATTTTGACCTGATACCCATTCTGCCACCTCTATGGAGGGTATGTACCCAAGTGCATAGTGCATACATTTATACATTGTCTTGCTTTCAATATTAGTTTGAAATATGTACCTTTAACAAGTTTTGCCACAAGTGGTGCAAAAAATTAACATTAATTAGTACTAGTATGATTTCTCCATGAGGTTATTGCAACATGCTAGTTGTTAACTTTCTGAGATTTCACCCAAGTTCAAAGAAAAAGGGAATCTTTCATATAAATCATCATCATACTCAGTAAATCCCACCAACAGCAAAGCTATGGTAGGGTCTGAGGAATGGTAAGATGTAGACAGCCTTACCTCTACCCCGTAGGAATAGAGAGGTTGCTTCCGGTAAAAGTTATGGCACCAGCCAGGAAAAAACATGTCTTTTATGTAAGCTCCCTCTAAAGCCAAAAACACCCCACCCCCTCATACTTTTTAATGATTGAGTAATTCACATGAAGTTCAAGATCTTATCATATCTTCTATTCTAACAAGGCAAGCAAGACCACTAACTACGATTAAAACATGAAAAAACCTATGTCATGGTGCACCAAAAAGAACTAATCATCGACTCCATACATTGTCCTCCAAATCTGATTACTTTGACCCTAAATAACTCGAAACCATTAAATCATAATCATAACCAGTCATGTTTTTGTTCGATATGACCCTCTAACTCAAAGATCAATCAAAACATACCATTAAACAAAAGCCAGAAGTTATAATGCCCTATTTCTATGCAAAAAATACAATCTTTTCTTCTCCAAAACCGCAGTCCACAGTCACCAAGAAACGCACATTCAAATAACAGATTTTATTAAAAAAACACTTGCAATAACAAAAAAGCTTAAACTGTATGAACATCATAACAACCTTAAGCAGAGGAATATGAATTTCACCCAACGTATTATTCGGCGAAATAAGCGCCGTCTCAAGCTCCTCCACCGAAAACTCCGCTTTAATATTCAACAAAGGCCTAAACACCTGCACCACCAAAACCACATTATGACAAATAAATTTATCAAATTTTTTCTATTTTAAATCATAAAAACCTCACATTTAAAAAATTAAGAACTGCAGCCAATTCCCACATACTCCTAATATTCCACCTGGGCAACTGCGAAGCCTCCGCCTCCCCAACAAGCGGCGTAACCACGCCGCTATACGGGTTAGGCGGAGACGGCGGTTGCTCCTCCTCTTCCTCCTCCTCAACCACCACTTCCCTCCTAACCCTCCTCCTTCCCTTCTGCCTCCTTACCACCACCACTGCAGCCTCAGCAACAGCAGCCTCATATATCCTAGCTGCAGATCGTGCAGTACATGCACGTGAAGGCCTTTCTCTCCTCACCACACCACTGTTGTTGTTTTTATCTTCTACAGCCAATTGGGTTTGTTCTTCAGACATTGTTAATGGATCTTGGACAATAAAGGTTGAAGCTTTATGGGTATATACACAATCTTTACATTAACGATCAAGAAACGTAAAAATCAAGAAAATGAAGGGAATTTGATGGGATTTGATGGGGTTTGAGAGATGGGTGTGTGTTAAATTGGGAATATTGTTTGAAATTATTGAGGGTTTGATGGAAAATTAGGGCAAAAAAAGGGGGGTGGGTGTAGAGAGAGAGGAAAACCAGTTGGTGGTTCGACAAAGGTGAGGGGGCTTTGTGTGTGCGGGGATCAAATTCAACAGAGATACGACGACGTTTTGGAGTAAATCTCTATTTTTTCTCACTTTATTGTGACTTGTAGCTTGGGAAAAAACCCACAAGGTCTAAAATTAAGGAGCGAAGTGTAAAGCGTATTGATTATCGTATTTGAGGCGCATATAATTATATACTTTTTATATATTTTATTTAGGTTTCTAGTATCGTTTACTCATTATGTAGACATAAATAAGTTTTATATATGTTTTTTTTTTATTATTATTGAAATTACACGCTTACAACCTGCGAGTAAAGATCAAATACATATAGTTTTTTTGTAAGAACTGTGAGAATCAAAGGGGGTAAAAAAAATTTATTTTTTTTTTTAGAATTTTTTTTTCCCATGTGCTTAAACATTCTTTCTAGATGAATAATACAAAAAAAAATTTTAAAAAAAAAATTTTTTTTAGTGTAATTACGTCATTAAGGTAAATACATTAGTTTACACTAGAGTAATTATGTAATTACTCTACACGTAATTACTCTACACCAAATTTTTTTTATTTTTATTTTTTTTTAGTTTTCAATACTATAATACATGTTTAACAATATGGGGAAAAAAAATTTTGAAAAAAAAAATTAAAAAAAAATACCCTCCTTTGATTCTTACAGTTCTTACCAAAAAAGCTATTTGTACCGGATCTTTCCCCTACAACCTGCACCTCTGCAAGTTATGTTGTACAAATTGTTGCACAATAATATGAAAAATGTGTGCGCCTCAGGGTCATTTTAGCCAAAAATTTTGCCTCAGCAGCGCTTCTTGTAAACGATGTATCATTTAGCGAGTCAAAATAAATTGGCCCATGAGAAAACGACCCAAAAAAACTTTGTCTATTCCTTTTATATTGGATTTTTTTTATTTGTATGCATTTTGAATTGTAATGGGCTAATGGCCATCTTTTGACATGTTCCAATTTAACCAAAACCATTTACCTTTATTTAGAACACACATACTACAAGGTTACATAAGTACTCCTTAGGTGGATTTTACTGTTACGAGCATCATTTGGGATGTTGCCAAGAATCAGGACACCATTTGGCTAACATTAGTAATGACCCGAGTGAAAGAAAGAAGATAGAACTAGGAGGCACCCAGACTTGTGGTCCAACTTATAGAGGAAGAAGAGCATGGCCGGCCCAGAGGGGGTGCGGGGAGGACTCCCGGCCCGGGCCCAGTTTTTAAAGGGGCACTTTGAGCGGCGACGAGTATTTTCTTTCTGCATGTATTTTCTTTCTGTTTTCAACCTAAAAAAATCTCATCTTGAACATCACTGGTTATAAACGCAAGAAGGTGAAGAGTAGATAAGGAAGAAGATGAGTCATACATGAAAAACTAGATTAGAAGGGCACGACAAAATTTAAAAAAAATTGAAGTGTGTTACTTAAGATTTGTGTTGTGGTGCAGTAATTGTGCAGCCTTTGCACTAAATTTTAATATATAGTAGTACTACAAAACAATAATTGTCTCACGCTTTTGCACATGATGCAAGTCAAATTCATTTTATTAAAAAACTTTTGAAGTCGATCTAGACATAAAATAATGGCCCTTCAAATTATTATGGAATTTTAAGAAATGGTGGTTTTTTTATGAGTCAATTAGACAAAAATATTAATTTTTATAATTATTACGACACTTCTAGTTCTATATCCTGTTCGACCGGTCCGACTAGGGAACCGGTAAGGACACCGGTTCAACGTCCGCTTCGGTTATGAAAACATTACTTAAAAATCCTAAGACTAAGGAACACATATTTTGCGGCTCGACCCGGGCACCTGAATTTTTAGGGTCGGCCCTGAAGAAGAGGCACCAAAAAGCCTAACTCAAAGAACCCTCTTAATCTATTATCTTACACTATGATAGTTTTGGAGGTCTTTAAATTATGACACATGTGGCTTGTTGTGTTTTTAGGTCTTTAAATTAAAGAAGCAAGAAGACATTAAACATGTAGAGTAAACAACAAATATGGCTAAGTTTAAGGCAATACAGGCTCCATAAAAAAACAGTAAATTTTGTTACCGATATGCTGACTGATCATGCCACTCGCGCTACGCGCAACGATGAAGCCCACTAGTTTTAACACAAATCCCAGCATCCTCTTTAAAAAAAGTTACACATACATAACTTGAAATCGAAATTACATATAGAAGCATGTAACATATAAATGCATAATACAAACATACTACACTACCACCTAAATCTCGTCATAATGCCCATTATTATACGTTGACAACATATATTCCATGACCATGAAATACTACTAACTTGATTTATCACCATCTTTTTTCATGTCTACATGTGTTTCTCAACCTTCATTATTATCAAAGAACGGATAGATTTCACCATGGTCACGATTGGCTTCTTCAACAATAATCAAAGGTGCAACTTCATTACCTGGTCGTAACATACCATGATCAACACCCTGTGACAACATAGTTGTCACATGTTGTCGTGCATAGTATTGTCTATAAAAAGACAACCAAGTAAGGATGCTATAAAGCTCCTCCTCAACTTGTCTTATCTGATATTGAAGGTCACATATCACACTAAGGCAGCCGTGAACTGGAAACTGGTCTCGCATGTTAGCCTCATAGATTATAGACCGCATAGCCTCCGTTTTGTGGTCCGGGTTGATTTTTTCGAGTATTCTTAGGATGTTTCTCACACCAAAGAGCTTGTGTGCATTTTTGAAAGTCACAGGGTGTTCAGGGCGAAAGTGTGGTGCAAATGCACACTCAGGGGTGCAACGCTTGCGCTGATATTTGCAAGCAGCGCAAGCTTGTTTGTTGTTGGCACCCCTGGGAGTCATTTTAGTTCGGTTTGAAGAGAGAAATGATTCGTGAAAAGAGGTGAGAGGTGAGTGTTTTGTAGGAAGCTAGACCATGTAAAGTATATAAAGTGAGTCAAGTCCTTGGCCATTTTGGGACAACATGCATGAAAGTGTACGATGTTATTAATTGAATCTATAGTTATATACCATATGTAACTGGCAGTGGAGATAATATTATGTATGCATGTGTTATATATGTGGGTGTGTAGTATAGGTACAAGTGAAATCATGTGTCCTACAATCATCTAAATTGATATTTATCGGCACCTAACCTACTTCTTCAGGTGTCAGGGAAATTAATTTCATGGTCATAAATTTATAATGCTCATTTAACTTCAACCCCCATATGAGCTTTTCAACTGATGAAAGCTTAAAATGGACACCGAATATGCATACATATGTCCACCCTTGTTTTAATTCTTTCCCATTCACACACCAACTAATTACATAAAATTCGGCTACTAATATCTGTAAATAAATAAGATCAATGTATATTTTATGTATTCAAATAACAAGATTTTATAGAAAATATACACTTCTATATATAATTACATAATCATACGCTAACACCGTCACAATAAGGAAACCAAAAAACACTTAAAAACGTACATAGTTAGTTATCACATTTCAAAAATACTATAAACTCATCCAATTAGAAAGTCTAAAAACATTGTTAGGGTAATAGGGACACAACCTTAAGTACCCTCCTCAGCCATAGTTGTCAAAGGCACATAGCACACCCAATGCGCAAAGAGTGAGTCTTAGGCCTCAATGCAAGACGTTTAAAAAGCAATGTCGTTTTTTAGGCAAGGCGTATGGTATAAAAGCAATTTTTTGGGGGTTTTAGACTTTTAGTCATATTTTAGGCTTCTTTAGTTCAGGCTTGTTTATGATTGGCATACTTGATTCAGACTTGTTCAGACGAGTTTGGCCGAAATTTCGTCCAAAATTGACCTAAAAATGCGCTTGAGGGCCTCATAGTGGGGCTTTTGAAGTGAAGCGAAAAGACTGAGCTGGGCATAAGCGCGCACCTAGATGAGCCTTGACAACAGAGCTCTCAACCACCACCCAATTAAAAATTGCCAACTCTTTTAACATCACAAGTGCCTACAAGTAGAGATGAGATTTTTTTTCACGAATACTCATATCCGTATCCGTATATGTACCATTATGCATACCGATTTTGCCTCCCAACTTTGCCTATAAGTACCCTAACGCTATGTTCTAGAGTTTACTAACGGAAAGAAAAGAAGAGAAATGGAATTTAGGATAGAAAAGAAAGAGAGAAAGAGAAAATATATGACTTCTTTTTTTGTGCCCGAGTTTGAAGGAAAGGAAAAGAAATTAAATATTTTATGTGTGTTCCCGAGTTGAAAGGAAGAGAAAATAAATGTTTAATTTTACAGTTATACCCCCATTGTGTATTGTAATAATTTAAGTATGAAGGTAAAATAGTAAATGATAAACATTTTATTTGTTTTCTTTTCTCTTCCTTCTACTTTCTTCCATTTTGGAAGGAATTTTCCTTTTGCTTCCTTCTCTTTCACTCCCTTTCTTTAATGAAACTTTAAACACACCTATTTTTTAGTTTCTCTCCACTTCTTTTGAGTTGTTTCTACTTCTTTCCTATAATGAAACTCAAGAACCACAAGCATTTTGCATTGAAAACCCACAAAACCAATTGCTATTAAAGTTATTTGTTTAATAAAGGATGATTTAGAAGGTCAGTTCACATATATATGAATCGAAGAACAAGCTTTGTTCAGAGATGTAGCAATTAAAAATTTAAAGGTGTTATAATTTGAAATAAATAAGCACTGAAATTATAAATAATGGAATTGTTTTTTTTTTCTACAATCCCTTTAGTATAAAAATTATTAATTTAAAAAATATCTGACAATATGAATTTTTAACCAATTGAAGGGTTTGAACTTATTTGGTGAATTCAACCATCATATAATTTTTTCTGTTGTGTTTTATTATGTTATAGACCTGATTAAAAAATTCTTGTGTTTTGTTATAATAAATCTAACTACTAAGAAAAGGTGATCTCGTAGGAAAAAAATCATAGGTACGCCACTAATTAGTACCGAATCATAATCAATGTCTTAGAGGGGTTGGGGCGCCACACGATTTTGGCATGGGTACGCCGCCGTCGGTGGCAGGGGTAGTGGGTTCGAGCACTGTTTTTGGGTTCCAAGCAAATGATGTTTGTGCGGATTTGTTTCATTTTCAAATATTGCTTTCTTGTATTTTTCTTTTGCAAAGGAAGAGATTTAAAAATATATATATACTTGAAGGTGAGCATGAGATTTCTACGTCAAAGGTGAGAGAGCATTAGGTTGAAGATGATGATTTTTGGAGTTTATTTCATTTTTGCAATTAGACCGAATTATTAGGTAAAATATAAATCACACCCTAGTGATTTATTTTAAGCTAAATTATACCCTAAAAGTAATTCATCTGTCTAATTAATTGGGAAAAGTGAATACGGTGCTGTTACACGTCTAACCTTACACGCGAAACCCACCAAAACTACGTAGTTTTGCTTAAAAATCCCTAAAATTGATTTTGTTTCAAAAGGGAAGAATAGAAAACACCACCTTCTTTAGAACCAACACACTACGAAGATCTGCTGCGTTCGTTCCCATTCTATTTTCATTTATATATGCGATTTCAAATGGTCGTTGTTTCATTTGTTTTAATTCAATCCTTTATCCAATCGAGAACTAGGGGAGGTGTGCTTTTCTAGTATGAATAAAATATTGATATTCAATTCATTTACAACAAACTACTAGTATGAATAAAAATTAAAGAACATGTCGAAACCAGAACATTGATGATCAATATGGGAAAAAAAGCATTGCTAAATCAAGCCACTAGGAAGATTTGCATGTATTGGGATATTGTTAAAATCTTTAAATGACTAAATCATTGGGAAGATCTATGGGCTTAATACTGACGATGATTTTAATAATCTCTGGTACATCATCGTTGGTTACATATGTAAATACGAAGGGAAACAAAAAGTTATATGACTTTCAATGATATTTTATGGTATTCTTAATAAAAAAATATTGAAGACTGATATTCATTTAATGTAATACATGATCGATTAATTGAGATTTGCAGGGATTGAACAAACGCAAGTAGTTTCAATCAGAAAACGATGGAGTAATTGCCAATATGCAAGGGATGATCGATTATGTGCATTTGTTCCTTTTCAATTTTAGGGATTTTTAAGCAAAACTACGTAGTTTTGGTGAGTTTCGCGTGTAAGGTTAGACGCGTAACAGCACCGTATTCACTTTCCCCATTTTAATTATTTAGTTTTAATTAATGTTTCAATTTTATTGTATAAATGCCTATTTTGTTTAAAAAAACAAAAGGAAAAAATTAGGGTAGTGACAGTCTTATATCAATCAAGCTCTTTGCATTAAACAATCAAGATTAGGGTTTGCGACTTGCAATATGAGGCAAAGGCAACAAAGGGTAGCGACAGTCTAATATCAATATTGGGGTGGTGTAAAATCTATCGGAGAAGCGTGCTAATAAAGAAGAGGGACAAGGGATAGCTAGGTTTATTTTATTTCTAATAAAAGGGTACAATAATAATCTTATAAGAAAACATTTAACAAATTTTAACGTCAGTTAGTGAAAAAGACCAAAAGTTTTACCATTGTTAAATGGTAAAGACCATGTAATTTTAAGAAAGTGAAATAAAACTTCAATTTGGGAGTAAGAAGCATGTGTTTAATAACATTAAACACATACTAGTATAGCTACCAACAATACCAGAATCGAAAATAAAGAGAAATTGGTATCTTATACCATACCGTTTATATACCGATATGATACCAGTATTTCGGTTCTTAACCGCTTTGGTGTATAGGACTATAGCTATGGTGAGTTGATTTTTTTTTGAAAGACTTAGTTCAGTGAAAATCCTTATACAACCCTAACCTAGCGATCTCAAGTTCGAATCCCTACCCACACACCAGTTTTCCTCCTTGTCTAAGCTCAAACCGTCACGGGGAATTTTTTTGTGGTGTGCATGGATTGAACATGTGACTTACCTCAAGGATAGGAACCCCTAAGGAAAAACTCACCATACCTCAAACCAGCTCAGCTGGAGATCATTGTCGTATGGTCAATTAACTATATATTTATAGATGTGTGATTTGAACAGTACTTCCATCTGTATCCTCCCGCGTTTTTATGTCTTTATATACATGTATTTCTATATTTTTAATACTCATATCTTTGGCGTATTGGTTTGTGATTTGTTTTCTTTCTCAGCTGATTTCGTGTTCGATTCCTTTACCGTACCGGTTTAATTTTTTTCCCCCTCTTTTTTCTCCCTCTACTGCCACGTGCCTTCTACCTTTTTACGTGGCTTTCTTATCTCCTTTGAAAGCTCAATTTTTTTCTTTTTTTTCTTACTTTCTATCTTTCTTTTCTTACTTTCTACCCCTGTATATTCTTCTTTTTTTTTCCCTCCTTTCACCCAACTTCCTTCTCACCTTTAATTTGGTAGTATTTCTTTGATTGTCCTTCTTTGTTACTTCATTTTAATATTTGTTCTTGATGCTTTTTCCGTCTCTTTTCCTACAGCTATGCTTTACTTTATATATAGGCACACAAGTGTAAGGAAAAATACAAACTTTATTAAGAATTATGTGATGTGGTGCTGAATCTTTTTTATTTGTTGTGTAAATTGAGATGCACCCCAGGTGTTCGATAAAATGTCTCAGTCGTATTGTTAGTTGGGTGTGGCTTTCTTCATCAACATTGTTCATCCACGTAATCTGATTTCCTATGGTTTCCATTTCTTACTTGTATGCAGCTTACTTATTCGATTGGATTCCTTCTTTAAATTTTTTTCCCTCACTTTTGTGAACTGTTTGTTTCCTTGCTTGGTTTTAATCTTTGTCTATTGATCTCTTGAGTACAGCATAGATGCACTTTTATTGGGAATTTTTGTTTATTATGCTTCATTTATAGAATTAGGTTGACTTGGAAAGAAAATATTTAAATTTCTCTGTTTTGGTTTTGTAGAAAACATAATTTTGTATATCTAAAAATACACCACAATTGTTTGAAGGAAAACATATTGGATTACTAGATGCATAGAATCATGTATTGATAATAAAATTCAGAGTAAACTGCCATTTGCGTCCCTGAGGTTTGACACTTTTTGCCAGTTTCGTCCAAAAGTTTATTTTTTCTCAACTGGATCTAAAGGTTTTCAAAGAGTTGCTCGTTTCATCCAACTCGTTAACACCGTTAGTTGAACTCAGTTAACTAAGGGCAATTTTGTCATTTCATCTTTTAAGTGAAGGACATTTATGTCAATTCGTATGTTTTTAATCCCAACCCTATTTAAAACAATCAACCCCAAATCATCTTCTTCATTCCAATTCCAAAACCCTAATAAATCAAAACCCAAAATCATCTTCTTCATTCCAATTCCAATTTCAAAACCCAAAATCAAAACCCAAAGCTGTTAATCAATCCTGTTCCATAATTATTCAATCCTGTTCCATTCTCCTCCTCGGTTTTCCCGCCAAAACTGTTATCGCAGTCACAACTATCGTTTTCTTCACCATCTGACTGTTAGCGCCAAAACTGTTAGCGCAAACGCAATTGCAACGGAGAATCGTCCGAGTCAAGCGAGTTTCATACTCGAGTACCAGCAGCTGTATAACAGCTACAAAATGTGTCTCGCGAGCTTACAGGAGTGTGTGAAAGAGGTTGACGGTCTTCGTGTTGAGAACGAGGCTTTACGCGTTGCGAATAATGATTTGGTGCAGAGATTGAACCTGTTGTCGAAGGCGAAGAGGCAGAGCTATGCTGCGAACTCTATGCGTTCTGCTTCGTCTCCTTCGTTAAACTTAATCTGTGAGTTTAGTCGTTTACGTATTGGAGCATCGTTTTTTGAAGGCAGTGGTTCGATGGAGAAGGTTCCGAGTGTCAGCCATACATTATTGATTTTGGGTTTTGGAATTGGAATGGAGAAGATGATTTTGGGTTTTGATTTATTAGGATTTTGGAATTGGAATGAAGAAGATGATTTGGGGTTGATTGTTTTAAATAGAGTTGGGATTAAAAACATACGAATTGACATAAATGCCCTTCACTTAAAAGATGAAATGACAAAATTGCCCTTAGTTAACTGAGTTCAACTAACGGTGTTAACGAGCCGGATGAAACGAGCAACTCTTTGAAAACCTTTGGATCCAGTTGAGAAAAAATAAACTTTTGGATGAAACTGGCAAAAAGTACCAAACCTCAGGGACGAAAATGGCAGTTTACTCTAAAATTCACAAAGTAGAAACATGCGTATGACCAAATGTAATATATTCTTAGAGATATAACTACTAAGCAACTTTGTCAAATGTATCTTTGCTGCTACTTATACACTTCAATTGCTCATGTTCTTTCAACGAATCTTTTATGTGAAATGTATGTTCCAATTTTTCTACTGTATGTTGTTGCTCAGCTAACAATTGTTTGAAATATGCACCGAAGAAAGTGTTTTGAAGAAAGTGTTTTACAGCCAGAAAAACCATTTGCTACTTTTAGAACCAATCAACACGTAAGCGAAATATGATGCAAATATTAATGTTTAACTGTTTTACGTGTTTCATAGGGATCTTACTTTATGTTGCTTGATTACTTTTTTTCCCCTGCTATTTGACTTATTTACTTGATTTGGTGCTGTTCTTTTACTTTCCCTCTGTATGTTGCCTGTGTTTTATGTTTGTCTTATACAATGTGTATTACCTAACATCTCTTACGGAATGTACAGGGATGTTTGTGTTATATGATTGCATGTTTGTTGTTATGCTACTATGTTGCCTGTGTTTTATATTTGCCTTATATAGTTGCTCTGCGGATTGTACAGGAATGTTTGTTTCTATTGCTTAATTAGTTTTGTTCCCTCTTTCATCATGTTTATCACTTGTTGAATTGAACCACCAATGACCGAACCTGTTAGATAGTAAACTAAATGTAAATAGTAAACAACAACGTGAAGCATTAGATTTTACAACTCATGAAGCGTAATTAATTTAGAAAATTCCTCTTGGAACACTTCAAGGGTTTCAGGTGCTAATGTGCACTACCCTTTTTTTTTAACGTGTACCAATATTTAAAAATCCCCTTGTTTTTTTGTGTCGGTTCGGTACCCAAATTTTGGTTGGTTTACCTTTGAATAACAGTAGCATACTGTTATTGAACCAGTACTGGTACCGTTACCGGTGCCCATTTTTGTCGTTTTCTAGGAGCGGTGCTTTGGGTACCAATAAAGTGATAACACGTCTCACAGCAACGTGCGGGTGTAAACCGTGTCTCGCGGCAACCCGCGGGTAACTACAACTCTAGTGTAAACAAAAGAAATGGAATTCTAGTCTTTTTGGAAGTAAGTTCGTTCTAGGGATGTACCCGGTACTGAAACCGAATCGGTACCAAAAGTACCGTACAGAACCATTTCGGTACAAATTCGGTACCCATTTTTTGCGTTTTTCAGGCTCGTACTATTGGTTCCGTACCGGTATTTCGGGTTGATTTACCTTCACATACCATACCACAACACCATTGCCCTTTTTTTATTTTTAGGATTGGTACTTTTGATAACAGAATGGTTCAATACGGTGCTCCCTAATCCGTTTCCAACTCAGTAAATGAAGTAAACGAACCTTAGGAAGAGTTATGTTTGTAAACACTAAACCAAATTTACTAAATCATTATTTTTTACAGTAGAAGTGCCTTTTTGAAGATGATGTTGCCAAATACTAGGAAATACCGAAATATTGAAAAAAAAATACCAGAATCGATAAGGTTTACTGGTACCAAGTGCTTCATATACTCTAAACATAGAACTTGTTAGTTAATGATCATGTTTAAAATTCACTATCCTTCATGAAATCTGATGTATTGATGCACATTCCCAAACTTATTCAAGACATTAACATCCAAAGTGACCCCACAAGCAGATGATGGAGGTGCCTAACCACCAAAGATATCATACCACCCATTTCAATAAATCTTACCTCTGTAAGGATATACAAGAACGAACCACTCATGTCCGGAAAACTGTTTGTAGAAACTGGAGAACAAAAGCATCGCACGAAAACACACTACCATAAACTAGAAACCAAGCAAGTAATCATGTCTTAAAGTTCGGATATTGAGTATACCATGAAACATCTATATGATTCAGCTACCAATATAACATGTTTGAATATTAAGTCTGACTTTCGCAGTACAAAATTGAGCGCACAGGCTCGATTTACCTCTTTGTTGTCCACCAATTCCATTGGTTCTTCAAGTAATATCACAATGGTCAATCCCAAGTACACAACTGAACCCAAGGCTGCAGTTTTAGAAACCAACCGATCTATACAAACCTGTCTGTCGTAATAGTAAAATCCCGTTTTCAGTCTCTGATTTACTCCACCAAAAATGTCTCCTTGGGCGTAGGTAACCCAAAATAACAAGTTTTCTTTACTTATTTAGAAAACGACTTTATGACAATACTAGAGGTGAAGATGATAATCTCGTAACTTTTGCTGACTGAAACCATCAACTGTCTGAATTATATGCGTAAAAACTTCTCCAAAGGTCAACTCTTCTACAAAATTTCTTTATAATACAAGCTTCCGTAACAACATAAATTCTGAGCCAAACCACCGACCGCCATTTACCAAAACTGCGACACTTTCAGGTTTAGGCTAATTTACAGCTTCATAAAAAAGAACCTGAGGTTGCAAATGCCCTTTTTCACACATTGTAACTACATCTTCCCATTTCCCAACCACCTATAAAATTAATTAAATATTATTAGTAGGAGGATTTACCATACATCATACATCATAAGTGATTGTATAATAAACGTGTTACCTTCACTGTTTTGTCATCATACATCACCCATCGATGATGAACATGGCTGTATGCAAAGCAATGATAATGCTGCCCGTAATAGCATACCTTACATTGGCAGCAAGGAAAAAAATTGTAAATACAAAAGCCGTGTAACAAAATTGTAAACACAAAAGCCACTTATAATAAACTAAAATATTTAAATACACTGTCAGCTTAAAAAGTAAATAGATTTAAGAGTGCGGTGTTTAAGATCTGTACCACTGAAACCAGACGACGTGTGTTATTTGGATCCAGTCCACGATAAAGTACACTTAAATCTATATCAGTAGAAAGTGCTGCCAATGTCGCATTTATGTCTTCAACGCTTTCACAGGTGTTTTGCCAGCCAAGGACTATAAAACAGAACTGTATGTTAGTGGTTAATAGAGGTGCCAATTTTGACGTGATTACCTATTAATGGGTCGACGGGGTTAGTTCAAACAGTTCAAAAGGCATCCAAAGTGTATTCAAATGCATAAAACCTCCTAGATTACTTTAATAAATTCTGGATTGCCGTTGTCATGGTATAGTTTTTGTAATCATTAACACATCAAATATCTAAAAAAAATAGGAAAAAAATGCTACAAAAGTGTTTTGTGGGTCGGTCTGGAAACTCTAAAAATTGACTATTTTGAGTCTTTACCCAACCCGCCCATGTTGCCACCACTAGTTTCTGAGAACACCTGTTGTGAAAACATGAGGTGGGTTAGAAAGGATGTGATGGATGTGATTAAGCTTCCCACAACCACCGTCTTCAGGATCACAAGCTAATTGATGATTCATCTCAACGAGATTTAATAGCTCATCAAAAGAACCTTCCGGACACATGACCTGAAGGAGTAACATAGTAAAGTTTATCAGTGCATAATTTTAAAGTTAACCAATGAAAATTGGGCACAAGGGTGAAATAAGAAACATGCCTTCATTGTTCGAAGGGCATTGGCGTTAATTTGATGAAAGAAAGACGTGTATTTGAAACTCCTAGTTTCCAACCCGCAATTATAACAATTCATCCGTTCAAAAATGTCCATTCCAAAAAGAGAATGTGCTGTACAAGCTTTATTTACACACTCCCAAGAGCCCATTGTATTGTTCTCCATTTGTTCGGTATCAGAAATGCTAGTACCAGAAGTAAACGACTGATGTAAGCAATCAAATATCACTCCTAATACTTCAGAGGCGTCATTCATTTGTGCCTGCCAAATAATAGCAAGTATTTAGTAGAGGTGGTAATGTAGACTACATAATTGTGCATGGATAAAATTGGGTTGTGTTTTGTCTCTAACGAGTTAGAAGCAAAAATCAAATAAAATTAGCTAAAATGGAAATGAGTTAAAACTCAAAAGTCAACGAAAGAATTCAAAAACTAGTTCATTATCTTCGTAATATGATCTTTAATATTTTTACAAATTATTTAGGGTGAACCCAGCCTGACCCGTGTTCAACCTGAGCCAACAACTAAGTAACTAACAACTAAAAACTTAACACATAACGTAAACAAGGGCTTAGCAGAAGCATATAACGTTTAGTTCTGTGTGACCGCAAAAGAAACCATAAAATACACATATATAGATATGATCAGGGTGAATAGACATACCTCCTGGAAAAAATTACTGTCAGGATACAAGTTGCTAAGAGCAATCCGAAGAGAAGTAGGAGCAACAGCTTGAACTCTCGTATCAGTGGAAGCAGAGTTTAGAGCACTAAAAATATCATATAAAGCACATGTTACACATGGATCACCAACATGAAGATGGCCACTAGTAGATGCGCCTAAAAATTCCTCCCGGAACCGTCTCAAATGCCATAAAGACTGCAGTTTTAAGAAAAAAATTTAACATCAGATTTAAGACGCATAAAAAAGATTGGTAAAAATTGATTTTTTTTTTTTAAATTACCTGTATAATAACATTTAAAAAACAGTTATATTCACCAACTTCATTTTTCAGGCCTGTACCATATACATCACTTCCATTTACATTGTCGGATTCGACTTCAATAGATGTGATACAAGAGTCTTCCCCTTCTAGAAGCATGTCCTCAGGCATCATCAATCCAGATATTGAAGAATATTGCTTGTGCGAATGAAATGCATCTGCAATGTTTAACGAACGCAAATTCAGAAACATTTGGCTGAACATATTGTAACACATTTTTTGCAACAAAAAAGGGCACATGTTTCAACATATGTACAGGCACATAAGATAGACTAATTGTCTCTACATGCATGAGTTGATTCGGGTAGGGTTTATGTCTAATGGGGCAAATGGGCAAATTTTTACACCGAAAAAAAACTAAAAGGAATAAGTTTTTTTTTTTCAACACACTAATTATTTGTAGGAAAACATTTTTTTGACAATAAGTGGTACCGATCTCGATGCAACCAAGCCTGGCTCGTTTCAACCCACACCAAAACTACTAGTTCCAACTCATACCCAATTTCACATGTTAACCAACCCACCCGGGCTGCTCATTTTGCCACCCTTGGCATAGCTTCCAGAAACAAATAACAAGGAAGATCATTTCCAAAAACAGAAAAAGGAACATGATGTCCAAAGACCAATAACAATTTGTCTAGCTGACAGTTGACTAAACTATGGGCTCCATTAAAGCAATTGCAATATTGTTAAAAACACCAGCATTGTGCATAAACTCGAATTCTTCGTGATACTTCATACCTTTAGTACTCATACAGATACTTTAAGCTAATTACAACTTAAAATATGAATTAAAATTAATCAAAATGGCCCAAATAACATACTGCTACCATGTCGATTATGAGGCAGGCAAATAAATATATACCAAGGCTTTGCCGGACAGCTTTTGATAGATCAGCTTGGAACCTTTTTTCATCATCATCTTCTATTGGCGGCATCAATAACCTTGTTTCATTATCTCCAGAAGAAGTATCTACTGTAAAGCAAAGTACAGCCCATTAGCTGATATCTTAATGTCATAAACAAGATGACCGGAAAAGAGTTACAACATGTCGCTAATACGCCTATATTTGTTAACATCAAATGTTTTATATTACTCATTTCCACCGTCCTCACTTTCTCTATACAGAAGTACTGTAGCGACCTAACCAAATTATACCCCAAACAAAATAAATTTAAAAAAAAACCACAAATAAACCTTAAAATTCTAATGACATGAATGAGTATTCAGGCATAAAAGGGATGAGATGAAAGTGCAAGTTTCCTAGGGACCTAGGCCCCAATCCTATTGGAGAATGGAGATTAGTAGATTGTCTTCTATTTCTTTATGAAAATCAATTAGTTTCAACAGGAGCCAACTATGTAATTATAGATCATATTTATTGATGAAGATGAGCTAACAGTTCTAAATCACATGCAGGGTGAGCATATCTCTTAGCAGGTGCCAGATCTTTAAAATATATTATTGTTGCTTTTTTTAAAAATGTAGGGCACATTGTCCCAAGAAATATACTGGCATACTACCATGGGATCACACAATATTGCTCTAAATAACTGGGCATAAGCAGGTGTTATCTGTGTTTGCTGGTGTTACTTACTGACCAGCTTCTTACATTTCAGATTTTTAGTTCTAAGGCATCCCCATTAGACTTTCTATTATCAATGTTAGTTTCAAACTAGACCATCTACCCTAGGGAAAAACAAAAGAAATCAATACTTAACCCCCCACCCCACCCACCCAAGCGCGCACACACAGGCATACATATATATTTTTCACCTTGGAGACGATTGCTATATGCATTTTGTCCAAATTCAGTAGTTTCCTTTCCAGCTGGCATGGGCTGCTGACTTCCATCAATTACCTTGGTTGTATTTTTTTGCCGCCTACTTCTTCTTCCTGGCAAGGAGACAAAATGATTTGTAGTTTCATTAGTGTTACTGCTACCCTATCTATTAATATGTGTTATGCTGTTATGAACAATAAGCACAATCAATACCAGTCCTCTCTGAGAGTCCATCTTCTGGAGGGCTCAAAGGTCCATTGTTTTCCTTCAAGGGTTCCTAGAAGATAAAGTTGGTACACCACATATATCATGTAACTTTTTCATTGACCCAAAAAAAGTAATCATTTTGATGGTTTTCATAATCAGCTCTAAATTAACGAAAAAAGGAGGAAAAAAAGTAAAATGGGTAACAAAGCTAACATCATCACAAAGAAGCTCACCGTGCTAATTGGTGTCATTCTTGAGCTATTTTTATGTTGCTCTGCAAGATGTCTTTGTTTAGCTTCATCCTCAATTCTTCTTTGATACTTTAGTGTTTCTTCAAGCTTCCTTTCCTCAGCTTCAAGTTCAATCTTTCTGCGCCTTGCTTCATCTTCCTGCTGACGAAAAACACCAACTTCAGCCACACTTTCATTCGGTTGTTCATCTATCACCGTTGTAGCTGAGAAACTGAGAAAAACAGATATCAGCATGAGGATAATAAAGTAACTTCTTATAGTGACCATAAAAGCACACTAAAGATGTCACATACTTATTTTCTGCATTCTCATTGGGTAAAACATGCAATTCACCAGTGTTTGTAGCCTGCATATGTAATAATGTATAATGTATTCTCAATCTATAATCTAATATAAGAAAAGAAGTTATTTAGAATATACTTCAGACCTTGGAATCCTTTGTTTTTCTGTATTCCTTGTTCTTTCTTTTATCCTTCAGTTTATCATTAAGATGCTTTGGAACATCACCAGACCCTTTTTTAGAATCTAGAGCAAGTTCAGCCAAGAAAGCTTCTCTGGCAGCATCTGATTTCTCTGTCGCATCTTTCTCTGCTAAATTCTCTAGGTGCGCCTAAAGAAAGTATGAAAATATGTAAACAAATGTATTTGCGCTTTTAACATGTACAAAAATTTTTATACTAACCCGCAAATATGACTTCACAAGAGGTACAACTATGAGTCCAAAATCATGAGCACATAATGGACCTAACTTGGTCTCCAACTGCTGCATTTCAGAGAGATTCCGCATGATCCGTGCATCGATTTTGCTAAGCTGCATTTCTAAAAAAGTGAGATAAAGTGGAGAGACGCGCATAAGATTCTATATAAAATACATATATCTATTAAGAAAACAAACCTCAACAGACAACTGCTCCTTCTGTTTCTGGATTCCAATTTCTATGCAAGTATCCAACTGTTGGAGATAGTCATTCACCCTCCAATCATCTTCACCAGATTCTAGGTCTACATGAGAGTTCACATTCACCACACCATATGTATCTTCAAACCTATATTGATTAACATTGAAAGAGTCTACTTCTTTTAGAACATTGGTCAAGGCTTCCACCTCAAACCTCTTAACACATGTAACATCATCGTCGTGTTGAGTAATTTCGTCTCTTCGTTTCCTTAAAACAGACTCGTAACTTTGTCGAACAAACTCAGTAGCAGTCTCTCTTTTCTTTCCTTCTTCTAGGCAGAGATCTTCAACAAGCTGCAATGCTTCCTCATAACTTGCATGCTCCAACTTTCTATCACATAAGCTCTGCAAATGCGAAAATTCTTTACCAATTATCTCTAGAAGCTCTATCCCTTTATGCATCTTCTCATCTCTGGTGTTGGTCCAGATTGCCAACTGTTCTTGACTTGTGTGACCCGAAAATATCCAGGACAATAGAGAATCATCATCATTATCTTGGGAAACGTTTGCATCCAACAAGAGATTTGAACCATCTTTATCAAAAGCTATTTTTTCAGATATTTCATTAACTTTCATGACATTGTTTAACTCCTCTATAGCATTACCTTTCTCTGAATACCTACCAACCCCACATGAACGAGATAACTCTTGTAAGAACAAAAGCACTTTTGTAAGCTCCGTTGCTCCAAGAAAGCATATACAAACGGGTGACTGTTCCACACCGCAGTTCAGAAGCCGAGGATGCAACTCCTCAACCGCAAACTGTACAACTTTTGTGAGATGACTAGCTGCAAGACATTTATGTTTAATAAGTAACTGGAACACAGATTTTATCTTTTCAAGTAGCTCTGTTCGCTCAATGTCATTAGATAACGGCCAGCTGTCAGGGTTAAAATATCCCTTGCAACCTTCACCTTGATCACATTCCATTGGAACAAAGTCAGCATTCTTTCTGTTCCCTGCACTTACACCGTCATAACTATCCTCATACTTGTGTCCAAACGGCAAACCCCATACATCCTCGTATCCATAACTGTCACTATAACGACCATTAGCTAACTCGGAGTTAGAAACTGGGGAATTTGACTGCAATTCAATCATTCTAACAGCAGCATTGGCATCCAATGCTCTCCACGGATAAGTCAGAAGCATTTCAGTCCAGTCACCATCAACATTTTGAGGTAACACAGCCTGCAACTTTGGCGATAAACTATCCATGTGCTCCTGTAACATGTGCTGCTTGTGCAAATCTGGATCTGCAAATTTCTCACCGCATCTACAGCACATCCAAAACCTCCAACCATTATTACCAACAGCAAAAGACAACGCTTCAGTAATGACTTCATATGCCAACCCATCTTTTTGTGATTTAAAATAGGATTTAATATCTGATATCGTTATCTTATACAACTCTTTCTTCAAATCTGTACTCATGGACTTCCAATAAAGGAGAACACTATCTTTTCTTTCGGAAGTAGATACACTCTTTTTCATTTTGCCACTTTTTCTTCGGTCACCTGTTCGCTGGCCCGGGCCAGAAGAAGATTCAGGAACCTTATCTCCTCCCGTTTGTGACTGGGAAGACTCTAGTTTCTGCTGCAATAACCTTGCTGCAGCGACCTTAACTTCAATCTCCTTCTTTCTTTCCTCATCCGTCTTACTTGCTTTCTTGATATCATTCGGCCTTCTCGCTTGAACCACCCTTACATCCATCGGATCATCAGGAACCCTTCTAATAGGAATAATCCTAAACTTATCCTCCCCATTCCCTAAATTCCGCATCCAACTCGAAATAGTACCGAGACTCGCCCTCTGAAGCAACGCCCGAAGCTCATTCTGCACATGCTCAATCCTCGCATCCGCCGTACCAACTTTCTGCTGACTCAAATCCTGCAAACTCTCCTTCCCGGGATCTATCGGATTCTTAACCATCAACCCCCGCTCACACTCCCGCACCGAATCCTCATAATCCTTCCCCTCAACCGCCGTCTCATAAAGCAAATTCGCATAAAAATGCGCAAACTCAACCGAACTCGGCGACAACTCCACCGCCTTCTTCGCCGACTCAACCGCATTCCTCAAATGCCTTTGCTTCCCATTCGGATCATCAATAATCGACGCAACCTTCACACACACCGTTCCTTGAACCCTATAAACCAACGACAAGTTCACCTTATTATTCTCATGCTTCACACACATCTCCTTCATTAACCTAAGCGCCTTCGTATGATTCCCTCGCCGAATCGCATTCAACGCCTTCTCACACTCAACTTTCACAGCACTATAACCTTCCGATTCAATCGCTAACAAAACCTCATTTCCTAGGTTATCAATATCCTCATTCCCTAAGTTATCAATCTGTTCTGCCTCAACTACAATCGATGAATCCGTACTTAAACTCTGTTCCGTACTAATTAAACCACCATTAACATCATCGCCGTCGTTATTAGCGACGGATGTAGGTTTGGAGCGAGTTGAGACGTTACGCTTCTTACGGCCCATACGTGAATGAATATTATTATTATTATTTAGTTCAGTTGAAAGCAAAACAAAACCTATGTTCGATTATTAATATTATTAGTATTATTCTATATATATAGAGGCGATGATACATGAACAGATACAGAAAAGACCGACTTACTGATGGATATGAAGAGAGTTGGAATCCCAAGGTGGTGGTGGTTGTTGGTGGAGTACCACCGTAGCGATCGGTGTTTGTGTATGAAAAGAGGGGTTTTTATTATTATTGTTATTATTATGATTATTTTTTTTATTATTATTGTTATCTATAGGTGGGTTTTGAGTCTTTTGACGATGTGGCTATTGACATTGACTGCATTTTTTTTGTTGATTCGTATATGCTGCTGCATTTAAGTTTTAACCTCATGAGTCATGGGTTGGGTGGGATTTTCCTGTCAATTTTGGTGTTTTAATTTTTTATTATTATTAGTCTTACTTTTAGTAAATAATTTTTTTTTAAATATTTTTTAACCTTTTTAGTTAAATTGTTGTTGATAGTGTATATTTATGGGTATCTTTGTTTTTCTAATAATGTATTGTTGTTGAAATGTCTTTTGAAATTATACGGCATCTTGAATCTGATGAATACGTAATTGTCTAAAATAGATTAGTTTTTTCTTTATTTCTAATCAGACGATTAAAGAAAATTTTGAACTGCTTGTTTATCTTTAATTTACGTAACGAATACAACAATCGTACTCGTTAATTACCACATTTATAGCATTGATTTAAATTTGGATGTTGATTTAGATGATGTGATTATAAGTTTGGTTAAAAATCACTTGTTTTAATATCGGTTCTAAATGAGCTTTTAGAAAGACACAAGTCATTTAAATTTAAGTGATTAGTTTTTCATTTTTCTCTTAAGTCTTAAATAATTTATACATTATTTATAACTGCAACTACAGTGATTCATTTATAGATCTTGTCCAATTAGCCAACATTACAATATAATAACATGCCTTGGTATTTGAACAGTACCAATGGCAAAATTGTAATTTTTGTATCTTTTAGGATCTTTTAATCCGACTTATTGCACTTGTCTCTCTTCTCTCATATGCAATACATCTGCATATGACACCTGTACTCTGTACATTATACTAGATTCGGAGGTCTGTTGTGTGTTGTTTCATCGGCTTTTGCTGAATAGCGGTCATTTCCGGCCGTCTATGGTGGTGGTTGTAGACCCACAACATGGTAGCGCAGGCTATGATGACGGTCTGCTATTTGGCATGGCAACTTATGTTGCAACCATAGCAGAGATCTGAGCCTTTATTTATTCAGAACCCTAGGGTTTCAAGTAGAAAGGGGAATCGGTGATTGTACCTACCGGAACGAAGTCGACGAGCATCTAGCCAGGATAGCTACCCGTCGCGTCGAAAGTAAGCGGCTGGGGTTCCAGCCACGGTCCGATCAAATTTTCAGATCTTGCATGTAACTTTGTTCAATCCAATCTCAGCCACGCTCGGCGCTTTTTTGATTTTTTTTGGCTCAAAGTGCTTAGAATTATGTATATTACATGCCCTAAAATTTTCAGGCCCTAAAAAGCCTGGGAAGTTAGAGTTTCCACGGTTTTCACCCTAATATAGGGTTTTCCATGGATACTTACAATATATATATATATATATATCTGTTTTGTTAAACGAAATATGTTGCTGGTGTGGTGGTTTCAATATTGTTTGTTGGATTTCATGGCTTAAGTTCGAAACCTTTTTGTTCCTTTTGTTTTTTCTTTCGTTTCCCCCCACATTTTTGCTTTGACGTGTGTCTCCTTTTTGGGAGCGAGACTCTTGTGAAACTTTATTAATACTTTCATATTATTTCTTACACTATCTATTCTGCATGCGTCTCACTTTTTTTTTCTTCTCTTTGGATTTCGCCTTCCTTCGGCTTAAAGGTAAGCAGCTTAATTTTTTTGCCATTTTTTTTCTTGATTTGTTTTGGTTTTGTTTATTTTGTTTTCTGAATTAGTAAGACTATGTTTTTTCTGTGATTGGATGAACAAGCGACCTAGGTATTTTTTTAGTACATTGTTGTCCATTTTTTTATGTGTTTTGCTTATTCTACCATTTTTTTTTAATATGTTCATCATTGTGATGTTGCATGCGCTTTGATTATTGTTTTTTTATGATCGATAACATTTTGTGTTCTGTTATTTTTGATTATTGGATTGTCATATTGTTGTTGTGTTGGGTTGTCTTAAAGTATGCACTTAACATGTTTGACGAAATGTTGTTGTTTAGTGTTTAGAATTTTTTTTTTGTTGTTGTTTTACTGATTTCTGATGTTGTTATCCAAGGCTTTAAAATTGTTTATTTGATGTGTATGCAATAGAATCCGAAGAAACATAATTCTTGACATGAAAAACCTTTACAGATGCTTGGAAATCCAAAGTAATCAAACAATGGATGACTGAAATTCATTCTTTATTTAGTTCAAATCCAGATCAGTTCAAGAGGCATTTGAGTTTCTTTAAGCACATGAGAAACGTAGAACGTTGCTTGAAATATCCAAATACTTGGATGAGAAATTGAGCACAATGTTGTATGCACTGACTACTAAATTCACACGATCACATGTTGACCCGCTTTAACCAAATACACAACCTTGCTTTCAACTAGCACTTTGCTTTCTGTCAATTAAGTCTTTGAGGTGGCACCAAAAAGATTCTTGTGAAGTAATTTGACTTGTAGTAATTTGTGAATTTTGAGTTGTTTTGATATATTCGGAGTCTTTGTCTAATTGGTATGCCAAGCTTAAGATATGTACTTAACTACTTATTACCCCATTCTATTTCATTAACTACATATTGACCCGAATGGACACCCGCTTTGATTGAACCTGTTCTGACCGTTTAGCGGGTCATAGTGAATGACTAGATTCCAATTAAAATGGGTTTTTATAAGTATTCTATTATCCTCGTCTTTATTAAGCATTGTTATTATTTTTTTGTGGGTGTCCGATTGTGAGAGGTGTTAATGAGATTATTAACATGTGTTTTCATCTTGATGAAATATTTAGGATTTTGTTTAGAATTGTTAGTCTGAATCGTTATCATATATTATTATTATTATTATTATTATTATTATTATTATTATTATTGTTTCAGTTAAAATTAGAGTGACTTGCTAATTGAGCTTGTTAGACAGTTGTTAGAGATGGGACTCTTTTACTCTTCCAGATTTAAAATGTGCAAGAATCATTTTCTTTTTTCTAATGATATGTTTGGTGTCTATTATATTGTCATGTGTGTCTCGGGTCTTCGTGTTGTCCAAAGGTTTAAAATCTTATGTTTGATGCGTTATTTTTATATTTAATGAGCATTGTTAAAGTTGTGAATTGAATTTTTATAGATATCTTATCATGTCCATGTTTATTAAGTGTTGTTATTAGTTATTTGTTTTTCTGTGTCATCCGATTGTGACAGGTGTTGATAAGATTGGCAACATGTGTTTCCATTATGGTAACATATTTAGGAATTTGTTTAGATTTTTTTTCTCTTATTGGTCTGAATCGTTATTGTATACATTATTATTTTAATTAAAAGTAGAGTGGCTTGCTAATTGAGCTTGTAAGATAGTTATTAAATTAGGACTCTTTTACTCTTCCAGATTTTGATATACTAGAATCATTTTCTGGATATTGGAAATGAGGCGGTAATGTAGTGTGTCGGATGTATAGATGCATGTTGTGTTATGTTGTTACTATTTATGTAATGGGCAACTTGTGTTGTTGTCTATTGTTTGAAGTTGTGTTCTGTTTCATTGCAGTTTAGCATTTTCTGCTTCGTTTGCATACTCAGTCAAATTTACTCAGTTTTTTTATCTGTTTTTGGTTGCACTATTGACTCGTGTTACATCCTATTGAGATTTTGGTTGTGTGCTATTTTCTTGTTGTTGTTTTGCTTATTTTTTTATTGTTATTGCTATAAGCCATGCCTTCAGTAAAGCAAACTCGACAGCAGATAATGTGATTGCGATCAGGCGTCATAAAATGATGATGCTACCAATGGCCGCCAAACAATGGGTTAGGTAGCAAACCGAACCGAGATATTAAGAGATGACTCTGGTCTGCGAGTTGGTCATGGTTTGTTGTCTGTGTCGTCAATCAAATCATCGTCTGTTTTAGTGGCTGAAGTGCGTGCTCCAGGACCGATGTACGAGGACTTAGGGGATTGTAGGGCCTTATTTTGGTTTGAAGAACGACTCGAGTCATCGCCTCAAAAGAATCAACATAGGTATAACACATGTTCTAAAGCAGGTGCTATGTGACTTCATTTTCCTAAAGATCCACCTACAGCTATAAAGGATTTATATAGCAACCCTCATTTTATGGCCAACATTCGAGCATACAATTACATGTTCTCAATGATGTTAATACTTATATTAAAAATTAAAAATCTAAATATTTAATTTTATTTTTAACAATTTTCATCTCTGAAATCAACATATTAATGTATTTAAAAACTCTTAGATGGGTTAACAGATTAACCCATTATTTAACTAGTTATGCAAGTCAACCGCCTTTTTTTCGTGCAAGTCAACCCACCTTTTTTTCGTGTTGTGTTTAGCCATTCAGGTCATCTCATGAATTGGTTCCCCTAGGCTTTAACTTTAGTTGTGAAAATGGGTAAGAATGTTAATTCATACCTATATGGTCATTGACTGCTACAAATCTGTAATTGCCATTGCTTATATGTTTTAGTTTATTGCCATTTCATACAATTCTGAAAACAGTTGTTCACTTATGTATCTATGGACACATATATAAAAAGTTACTATTGTATGAATTAATATGTTGAATAAGATACATATAACAGGTTTTTCCATGTTATTTTTGGGAACCAGTTAACTATGTCTTTGTATTCATGGAGACCGAATGGGTACGTTTTAGTTGATTTAATAGGATTTTAGTTAGGAATACAATTACTTTAATCAGGTCTTGAAAACAGATGTACAAATCAAAGGAATTGCCATTCCATTGGCTTTCTTTCAAAACCATTATTAGTTTGTTATGTTAAACCTTTCTCAACCAAATCCTAAAGCTCTTATTTGAAGATTAACATTGTTCTTTTTTTTCCCAGTGAGGTGTTAAAGTGATACTAGGTATTTTGAGATCAATTAACATGCATGGGTATCAGGCTAGGATAATGACAATTTAAATCAGGAAACATGAAGAACATGCTAAAATTATGGCACTGAACAATAAAAGATTGGAGTTTTTTTTTTTGTTTTTAGTTGGGTCCTTTTCATTATGTATTTTGTTTTACAGTGAAATGACATATGTACCAAGTTTGAATGTATGAATGAATGGATATGTTCTTTGATTTTACGTACCAAGCTTGAATGGAAGAGTGAATGTCATGATAATAATGGTTTGGTTGTTTATTTTGACATTTTTGGTTGTTTAATTTTGACAGTTTTCCACATTAAATACAAATGCATGTAAAACAAATGCTCACGTTTGAAAACCGATCATGGTTTGAAGCAATAACAGATGCATGTAAAACATGCTAATGGTAAAAGTTTGTAGTAACCTTATGGTGTTGCAAATGTAGTTTTGACTTCATAATATGGTCTTAATGGTCACATTTGCAACCTTAAAATTTAAATCTAATGGCAGTTTTAATGGTTACATTTGCATCCTTATAAAACTGTTTTTCGATCCCTGCTCAGTGGTTAAAAATGAGCCTTATTGTTAAAAGCATGGTTACACATTATGGTAAGAATTTGCAACAGTGCCCCTATGGTCAACAGTGTTATGCACTTCCTGCTCAAGGTGTAACGCAAATAAACCAAAACAGATAAATAGCAAAAGAAACATCATTCCATAATTAATAAATACCATAACATCAAACCATCAAGTTCATTACATACCAAAAGACATGTTCTTAACCTAATACCATAAAAATATGTTCAAAACACACATAGCCCAAAGGCATGTTTATAACATACATAATTTAAAAAGACATAAACACTAGCCCATTGGTTATCAATCCCATCCTGTTGTTGAAGCCCCTTGTGAGTTCTTATATTGTGGCCTCTTTCAGCACACCTGTCACATGTTGTTTCCCTTCCTTGACATCATATCCTGGCAGCCGTATTATGACTTAACTCGCTTACCTCCACAACATACTTTTTTCTTCTTTGGTCTACCTACCTGCCTGTGATGCTTGGAGTAGTTAACATTACAGGTCATACAGAAGATGACTCCTGCATAAATCATCCATCCAACCTAAGTACTTATCTTAAATGAACTTAAATCCTTCTTTGAAAGCACCAAAACATATATAAATCCTCCTAAACTGCCTTGTTGGGCTGATAGGATTGCAATCTGGCTCTACCTACTTTTGTCATCCAACTAATAGTTGCATAACCCATCATTCCTTGTTTGTAGACACTAGTGTTATTTTTAAGGTACTTTAACAACCCAAACATCCAGTGATTTGAGATGGTTGGATATGTGCAAAACCCATAGACATGTGGGAGAGTGAATCTTTTATTTAGGTACAGATTTTGTTTGCTTTTAAGGTGTCACTCTCTTTTGCTTTTGTAGTAACACATCCACCACCTTTAGTGATTGAATATTCCAAAATGCCCCCGAATTTTGTCCCACCCACATTACTATCACAACTACCTAATATTGGATTTATCCCTTACACACTACACGAAACCTTCTTATGTCATTCATAGTAATAAGCAATTGCCTTCTTGTTCCACATGTTTTTTTTTTAAAACTTCCTTTATAACTTCTCTATCACTAAATGCGTGGCCAACATAAAAAGAACAATCCTAAGTTTGTTTTGCTTTTCTCTGCTTCTCTTAGTACTCCTCAAGGTCATCTGTAATTTAGTGTCATTATAAGGTTAAGGGCCACTAAGATTATAAAATTCATCTAAATCAACTTGTGAAATTAAAGTCCATTACAACCCTAAATTTATGCATGTCTACCTCATAGTCTTTTACTAAGTTTCTCATTAACTAGGAAATCGTGGTCATTATCATCATTACTTCCCTCAACAATTCTCTCAACACTACCATGATAAGTTTGATCAACATTTGCCTCGTCGGTTATGCCGTCACTTTCCTCATAACTTCCTTCATCATCTTTCTCCATGTTCAACATTATAGGCCATTATAACATTGTGATTCTATGTGAGCTATCCTAAATCAAAATTAGGTTCAAGGTTAGGACCTTTTTAAACATTCTCAACATATACTTCAACGATCTTTGTAAATAAAGCATGCTTTATCAATCTAGTAACATTAGAATCACTGCCTACTGGTCTTAACCCAAAATTCATGTCTTCTCTGGGAACCCTAAAATAGCATCTCAGATAATCTAAATTGTTTGAATCATAATCAAGTAATATGATATTATCATCCATTATTATGATAGAGAAGTAGTGTGCGTTAATCTTGTGAACATACGTGATTGTTCCCCTTTGGTACCTTACTTCAGAAAAGGTAGTGAATTCATCTCCACTGTGAGATTCCAATGTAAATAGGTCAGGACGTTGACTGAAAAGTGTAAAAAAACGTACATTAGTAGATGATCATGTTTAAACAAAATACCAGAAAATGTTAATTCCACATGTCGTATACAATTTCTGGATCAAACAGTCCACCGTGTATCATTGTCATTTTCAACATCCATTGAACGAAGATTGATTTTAATTAGGGTTTAGACGACGGAAATGACGGTATTGATTTTGATTAGGGTTTAGATGATGAGATATATGAAACAAGTGGGAAAAAATGAAAAATAAGATAAAAATGTATAATGACATCTTATCCCTCGTTAAACGTCAAGCTTTAACATATGTTAAGTTTCTAGACTGAAGTGACATGTTTAAGATAAGTCGAGGACAAAAATGGCATGTTTTTTTTGGAAGGAAGTGACAATTTTTGACAACCCACAAGGACGAAAATGATAATTTAATCAAATAAATAAAAAAAAGTGGGCCAAATATTATACTTTATAAGGAAATTTGATGATATATGACTATAAAGTTGATACACAAACTTGTTGATTAGCTATATGGCTATAGTGGTTAAACTTGTCAAGCATGCTCATTACAGTATAATAATACCAAAACAATGTATATATTTGGAATTTTCTCTTTTTTATCAAACAGTTCGAGCATGTGTCCCGAGCTGATTAATTAAGAGAAAATAATCAGTGAACCTTGTGTAAAATTTCTAGCGGAAGCATTTTAGTGTTTGGGTTGAGTTTGTTTCGGCCTTGCGGCCGGAGGCCGCTCGGTTTCTAAACAATGACTCTCAAAATGGCTAGGTGGTTTGGTACAAGAAGTATAGAGATAGAATATTGTTTTGTTATAGATTGAATTGTTTGGTACATCAAATGAGGAGATAACCTCCTCTATAAATACAAAAAAGGAAAACATAAAAAGAGAAATGAGCTAATCTTGGGGCAATAATCATGGAGCTAGTTTTGAGGCACAAATCCTGGTCAATAATGTTGGTCTTCAATAATGATGGTCAATTGTCATAATCTCCAATACCCCCTCAAGTTGGAGCGTGTATGTCAATAACGCCCAACTTGCGAAGTAATATTTCGTCATTTTCGAACACTTCCCCTCAAGTTGGAGTGTTTGCTTTCATGCGGATTCGAAGATTTTGAATCCGATTTTTCTTGCGAGTTCAAATGACCCGACTTTCTTTTTTTCTGCGAGTTCAAAGGACCCGACTTTCTTTTTTTTTTCTTGCGAGTTCAAAGGACCCGACTTTCTTTTTTTTTTTTTGCAGGTACAAAGGACCCGACTTTCTTTTCCTTTTTTTTGCGAGTTTAAAAACCCGACTTTTCTTTTCGCGAGTTGAAAGAACCCGACTTTTCTTTTCTTGCGGGTTCAAGGAACCCGACTTTTCTTCTTGCGAGTTCAAAGGAACCTGACTTTTCTTGCGAGCTTGAGGAACCCGACTTTTCTTCTCGCGAGTTCAAAAGAACCCGACTTTTTCTTTCTTATGGGTTCAACAAACCCGAATTTTCTTTTCTTTTTTTTTTTTATGACCAGATTGACCAAGTTTCTTTTGATCAACACTCACAACTTTCATCTTTTCTTTGCTATTTTTTCTGTTTGTTTTGTGTTAGAACAAAACATATCCATGTGCTCCTTGTATCATCACCTTTCACAATTGGTAGTACATCCCCACATGACTGACACGTTTCCTTTCCTTTTTTTTAAATGGGATACAACTTAGACTCTCTTTAATGCTAAGGTCGTTTTTAGGCGCTCTTAGCTGCTTAGTCAGCTGACACATCATATCCTTATAAATCCTTACAAATCCTTAAAAAACTCATATTTCACCTCCAACCATACAAACATCCTTACATATCCTTACATTTCCACATCATCTTCAATTTTTACTTTAATTTAACTACTTAAATTATTAAAATACAGTTGATATAACTATTTGATTGATTATTGTTAATATAAATGCTCAAACTTAACTTACATATACGAAAGATGCTAAAACAAAAATACAGCTATGTTAGGCTATACGGTGTGCCTTCGGTAAAGGGTTCGGTGGGCTGAGGTGGCAAGCCTCCCCCTCAAGAAACACCGCCCCCCCTTCCTTTTCGGTACGAGCGGCAAAATATCACCGAGTTCCCCGATCTATCAATCACAATATTATATATCTACTTTATATATAATAACTAGTGTTTTAGTTACCCGCGCTTTGCTGCGGGGCGCTCGTGTTGCTATAAGTTTGGTGGACATTAAAAGTAACATTGTCGTACCGTTATCTAGCAATTTTCGTCAATTACGTCGGCCAATAATCTTCAATTACGTTAGCAATTTTCTTCAAATAGGTGGACCAATAATCTTCAATTATGTGAGCCAATAATAACGAATAATAAACAATTATGGTCAAATTAAGAAAACATAAAAGTATACTATTGAACTGTCTTTCTGTAGAAGTGTCGTTGTTTTAATATATAATAAAATAATAATAATAATTAGAGTAAAGATCAAATACATATAGTTTTTTTGTAAGAACTGTGAGAATCAAAGGGGGTAAAAAAAATTTATTTTTTTTTAGAATTTTTTTTTCCCATATGCTTAAACATTCTTTCTAGATGAATAATACAAAAAAAAAATTAAAAATTTTTTTTTAGTGTAATTACGTCATTAAGGTAAATACATTAGTTTACACTAAAGTAATTATGTAATTACTCTACACGTAATTACTCTACAACCAATTTTTTTTTTTTTTTTTTTTAGTTTTCAATACTATAATACATGTTTAACAATATGGGGGAAAAAAGTTTAAAAAAAAAATAAAAAAAATACCCTCCTTTGATTCTCACAGTTCTTACCAAAAAAGCTATTTGTACCGGATCTTTCCCAATAATAATTAATATACATACAATAATAGTTTGTGTGGTATAATATAATATTACATGACGTATAATATAATATTACAATTTTCTTCAATTTGAATGATTGCATCATTGCATGCATTTATTTTTTCAAAGGATGTGGCGCATCTTAAAACCAAATTCACATTTGCGTATTTTAGTATCTAGATACTGTTAAAGTGTCAATGTTTTAATATAGTACTAGTGGGAATGTCCGCGCGTTGCGGCGGGTGCCTCGACTGATATCAGATTCAATTATGATATCTATTATGAATGTTAACGTTAAAGCTTGAAGTTTGTACTAACAAAACCTAACCCGTCACTTAAACTCATCTTCAAACATTCATTGGTCACTTGTTAGGTGTAATTGGGTCTGGTTTGATCCATTAACACGTTCAAATTCACACCGAAACCAAAGTAAAAATTGAATAATGATATTAACAAAATGTCGTCATGAAAGATCTACAATTAGGTCTATAAACAAATCAAACTTTAGGTTTGATTCGGCTCGTTTAAAACTTTATGTACAATCACAAATTGAATGTGTATAAAGTAAGCGGGTTGAGTAACGGGTCAAAAAGTGGGTCAACAATCTCATGGGTACAAAATTATGACTATACACTTACATTTTGAATAGCAATTTGAGAAACTTTGGAATTGTTTTGACCCGGGTAAAACGGCTAATTTAATGCCTAACTTCTAAACAGAATTGGTAAAAATTTTGTATATTATTACGTAAGAGTACGTGAACAAAAGAAATCATGTGGTAAATTGTTGTTCAAAAGTTAAAAGAGATACAAAGTTGTAATTCCTAAATTACGTAACAAAATATTTAAGATTTAGATATATACAACAAACCTTTTTAACATGTCAAAAAAGCCATCATGTCTTTCTTTGGCCAATCTCTATATCTCAATTTTATTATTCTTCGGCGCATGCATTCACTGTTATATATTATGCCGGATTGCTTAACATGCCTGCATCTAATTTGAGAATGTCATGATACATAGTTAAATTAAAAGCGTGACCCAACCCCAAAGCAGTGTAATCAACATAAGTTAACCTTAGTACGTTTTTTTCTTTTCAAAAGGTATCTAATTTAACAAACAATTACCTGCAAACCACCACAACTTCCATACCCATCATTCGCTGGTAAGTCATTTCTCATTTTCTTGTACAATTGTCATGTGATATATTTTTGCAGCCCTTTAATAGACTCAAAGAGTCTTCAAATACTACATAATATATTAACATAATGAAGGAGAATAACAAACTCACATTAAACTTCAATTTATCAATTGTCCTAATGTAATGTATAACTCCATGACTCATATAAGCCTATTAACAATATAGAGAGAAGAATGAGAGAGTGAGATAATGCTTTTCTTATTGATGTATCTTATGATATACAAATGTCTCTTTATATATGCCCTTACATAAATACAAAAGTAATAAGAATATAGGAGTTAAACATATGAAAAGTCATAAGCCCTTACATAAATATAAGAGTAATACAAATATAGACGTTAAACATATGGAGAGTCATCATATAAATGCATGTATGTGAAGAGTCACTTTGCATTACTTATTTGTATAATTATCATCAAAAGTTGTACTATAGGGGATTAAAGGAAGAAAATGGGTAAAATATAGAGATGTATACCTGTGTCTCTTGATATGCCATCTTAAAAGTGTGGCAAAATTACAATCCTATCCATTGAGTTTCTTTAATAAGGTATAGTAGGAATGCCCGCGTTGCTACGGGTAAGTTTTAGCTAGGATTTTAAGTAAAAAGTTTCAAACTGATTAACCCAACCCATATGAAGATATCTCCTCGTTTGAATTCACTTTAATTCATTTCAACACTAATGAGACAGGGCACCTTGCAGCGGGTATTCGGACGATATCGGTTCGGTTTGTACAATATATTAATATGTGTTTTACATAGGTTAAAAACCACAACTCCAATTAAAATTTAAATTGATAATATATGTATTCATCCCGTCACTATTCATATAAGCGACACATATCATTTTGCTAGAGTAATAAAAAATTCATATTCATATAAGCTAACATATATTTTCTAGACTAATAAAAATTTCATTATAATTTATCACATGCGGTTCAAAAGTAAACCTATAAGGCTATAATATAATTTTGGCCTCGTTGATGACTTTTAAGAACCCAACTCCAACCTAGTACTTTCTTTTGGTTCAAAGCAAGCATTGAATCTTTCAGTTTTTTAAATCCAACATTTTTGTATATACATTACCTCATTTCATTTTTGTATAGTAAGATGCAGCTATCATTATTTGTATCGAATTAATGAGTCTTATCAATCTTGAAGTTGATATTAACTCACCTGACAATCAGAATTCATGCATAGATAACCCAACATTTATGGAAATGCAACAATCCATTCTCATACTCCTCAGCATCTACCATTTCAGCAATCCCCTGACGAATTAACTCATTACTTGCAAAAAATATTCTCATAACTTATAACAAGTCAAGATAAAAAAAATACATCTAATTTAACATTGAAAAAAAAATAATCGAATGACTACATGTTAGCATACCAAACTCCCAAGAATCAATTTCATACCATGAGAAACTATGTTCTATTAAAACACGGGCGTTACGGAATTCCAATCTCCACCCCGAACACTCTTTTTAATCTGGTGTCTTCAACAGTTTCAATTGGCAATTATTTATGGATGAAATTCCAATTTAACCCTTTTGTTTCTGTAACGGGTGGTAAGGTCCTGATGAGTAACTACCAATTATGTCACACCCTCAAATTTCCACTGCGGGGTTTTACCGCGAGGCGCGTGACACACCAGAATCTCATAGCCACAGTTATACGAACGACTCTAAATGCCCAAACCATTTAGTTCGTTTAGAAGAAAATTCGCTTTTATTTTTGAAAAGTTTATCAGTCATAAGTTTAATTAAATGCGGAAGCGAAACAGTTAAACCATTTAAAATATGTTGCGCAAAAACAACGCGCCCAAAAACCAACATAAAGTAAGTACGAAAGCATTAAATGTGTTATAGTTCCCAAAAGACATCATGCATGGACCTAGACGTGCTCCTTTTCTAGCGACCTGCGAAAACATACTAAGTGTGTCAACATAAAGCTGGTGAGTTCACAGTAGGGAAACAGTTGTAATTTCTACAGTTGTAAATGTAACATCAGTTTTAAGCTTGTCAGGGGTAGCTAACCCACTCGATGTAACTAAACAGTGGTTATTGGGAAACATACAGATGTTATAGTGCCTTAACACTGGTGTCTATCAACACCAGTAAGAAAAAGTGGTCAGAAGTTCATGCCCGTGACCCAAGCACCTCAGGCATGAGGTTGCTGCACAACCTAATAGCGCTACTAACTACTACCCCGTTCGCCTCCGGCGATTAACCCAATAAAAAGTAAGGACTTTCAAGATAGAGTGTTTAGTTCACAAAGGACAGTTAAATTACAAAACTGATAAAAGTGTGATCCTCGTAAAGATCGAAAACCCGACCCACACAAGGAGTCATAGCATCCCAAAACCTGGGATGGAAAAGTTGTAGAAAAGTTTTACTTAACCTTGTCTCAACCTGAGACACATGCTTTCGCGTAAAGTAGTGAAACTCACCTTAGGTTGCGTGCTAAAGTAAATCGTACAGGAAATAAGTGTGGAAGACTATTCGTCTACCCAAAAACCTATCAAATACAAGGTTGCAAGTGTTTGAGTGTATTGACACAAGGACTTAAGTGACATCTCACGTAATCGTACACGACTTAATGAAACTATGCAAACCCGTCAATCGTTGGTGATTAGTAAATGATGTATCAATTTAACACTTTTATCACAACTAGTTCACATCGCACGTTGCATACCAATAGCCTATCATGGCATCTACACTCTGTAAATAACATGTACACATGTTTTCATATAGGATTCCATAACTCATAACTCATTAACACACTCAAAATGTCACATAAACGATTATTTGCAAATCTGCGTTTTCTGGACAGATTTTGGAGTATAAAAACCAATTTTTATAAAATATCAAATCAACTCGCCAAGTTCCCAAAATTTTACAGAGATGCCTCATATGTTCATACGTAACTCTACTATTTTTATTTCTCGACAAAAGTACCTCAATATTTTTATAAAAATTATTTCGTTCCAGCCACTTCAGAAAATGGTGCTGTTGACAGCAGCTCACATAAAAATTTATTAAAAATTCTAGACTCAACGAAACGAGGCGATTCCAATTGGAAAAGCTCGTATACTCCAAAACTCAACTCCTGTCCAAATTTCATAATTAACGGATTTGTAAAACTCGAGTTATAGCCCTTTAAAGTTGGTCCATTTTTCAGTTCCGAAAATCAGGTTACACCTTTAATCTTTAAAAATCATGTTTACATATCAAAACAGGTCCAAAACGCATGATTTTGGACTCTTTGGAAAGCTAACATCCTATATTACGTTTGAGAGTCAGAAAATAATCAAAATAACCATGTTATCCTTCGCATAACAGCCACACAATTCAGTACAAGTAATCTGCCAGAAATCAATATCTTCATTAACATGACTTATGTAAACCCTAACCAACCTCCATACCCCATAATCATGCAAAAATCTTATACTAGCACAATAACCATCATATTTACATGTTCAATCTCAGATTTTTCTACATATCATACACCCTAGACATGATTCCTATTAACCACAATCATCAACAATTCAACAAACAATCAAGATGTTCATACAATCATCATATGCGATTTCTATATATCAAGTTCTTAGGGTTTTTATAACTTTTCAATCATGAATAACAATCATAAAACTCTTAAACATTATACCTTTCAATGCAAGGCTCCTTAGGACTCCAAGATATCACCCCAAACAACTTGAATCAAGCAAGAAATTGAAGAAGATTGAGCAAAAGTGTGTGTGTGTGTGTGTTACAAGAACCCACGGCGCAAATGCCTTAGGGTTTCCTTGTTTTCTTTTTTCTTTTTTATAAAAGATATGTTAGGGTTAGGTTCATGGGCCAAGTCTCTCGGGCTTTGGTGGGTTTTTGTCTAACAATTGAGCCCGTTGGCCCTAACTAACTCCCGAGATCCATCCCGACAATCATAGTCATGCTAGTATATATAAAAGTACTATTTTATCAATACGTATTATGTTTATCATGGGTGCACGTATTTCATAACGTTTTCGTACAAGTTAATTAATTCGCAATAATTCACATAAGCATGTAATTTGCATACACGTGTTAATCTACATACGTCAACACTCAATTGTTCACATAATCATGCATGTCCAACAAATCACCAACGTTCGGGTTATAGGGTTCGTGTGTGTGTCAAGACAACCGTTATCCTAGCTATACGTACGTTAATGTCACTTAACGTATGTTAATGTTACCTAACATTCAAGACGCCTGTCTAGCTAACCCTAGTTAAGTGCTTAACCACATATAATCATGGAAAGTTAACTAGAGTTCGGTAAAAGAGTTAACCTGAAAATGCGGGGTGTCACAAATTAAGTTAATGAAAAGTAATTATGGTGATATACAATAATAGTATGGTAATTTGTTGGATGGGAAAACCTTGCTTAGTTCATTAATTGCCATGATAATTTGTTGAAGATTGGTAATTTCTGAAGGCAACTCTTGTGAGATATGAATTCTGGCACTATCGATCAATATCTCAATGTAGTTCATCACAACTTTCTCACACGCTACATCCTGTTGCATCACAAAAAGAAGCAAAGCAAACCTGTTGACAAAGAGGAGAGAGTAAAGAAAAAAAGAAAAATATATAATGTAATTCATATCAATATAAGAAGTAAACTGAGTTTTCAATACCTGCAAAGCTTCCCTTTTGAAGGGTGTATACCACGATCATCATCAAACGCATATACAGTTAAGGGAATATATCAATTATTTACATGAAAAACATTCATGTATATTTTTTTTGTATGAAGGTACACCAATGCAACCAGCCGATTGGTCCATATAAAGCTAGGGGTGAGACGAAATTGTGAGTATACAAAGATAGGGGAAGGGATTTGTAACTCATGTATATTGAATTCGGTGTTATGAGTGTTTATGAATGAGGGTTACATATATAATGAAAAGGATATAAATGCACAATATTGATGTCAAAAATGTTAAAGCACATGGTACAAGCATCTTAATGCATCACATGGTACAAACATCTTAATGCATTGACAAGGGCATAAAAGGAAGAAAAGTGGTCAAGTTTAGAGAATTACACTTGTGACTTTTAAGTTGCCACCTTAACTTTGACATTTTGGACCTTTTTACCCATCTCTCCCTCTTTATAATGTAATATAGATATAATAATCTACTTTATATATAACTAGGTGATTCTTCGTCCGCGCGTTGCGGCGGACATTCTTTTGTCTGGTTCGATTTATTGTAGCGGTAGAAAAACATAAACATAGATCACATTATTGGTACCATGTTGTTATTACGTCAGAGTTACTTTGATTCTTTATGGTGAAAAGCAACTAAATAAGTATCCGAGAAGAAAAATATACCTGTGGTAGAAAAAAGCAATTGAATTTTTTATAAAGCCGAACACAAAAACCAACTTCACCATGTTATTCACTAATTTGATTTAGGGCTTAGTGGCCAAGAATAAAATCTCAGAAAAAAGAAAAAAAAAACACAAAACCACATCCTCACCCAATAGTTGAACTCACACCTCCCCCATATTAGAGCGCACATCCAACCACTACACCACCGGTCCTTATATTGTTTTGCCTTGAATAAAATTATATATAATAATACTATGAAAAGGTGTGGGTATTTGAGTCGCATCTGATCCTTGCGTTCCCACGTATATTCTGGTCCTAGACGAGAATTCCACCGTACCTTAACAATAGGTATAGTGCTTTGTCGAAGTTTCTTGACGCCTTGTTCAAGGATTTCTACTGGTTCTTCCACGAACCTTAACTGGTCATCCACTTGAATTTCTTCTAGTGGAACCACCAATGTTGCGTCAGACAGACACTTCTTAAGATTTGATACGTGGAATACGTTATGCACCCCATTAAGTTCATCAGGTAGGTTCAACCTATACGCCACCGGGCCAATTCTTTCCACAATTTCGAATGGTCCCACATACCGAGGGTTTAACTTTCCTCGTTTCCCGAAACGAATCACACCCTTCCAGGGCGACACTTTTAAAAGTACCCTGTCCCCAACTTGGAATTCTAGAGGCTTTCGACGTTTATCAGCGTAACTTTTCTGCCTATCACGGGCAGCGGCCATACGGTTTCTAATTTGGATGATTTTCTCAGACGTTTCATGTACGAGCTCAGGGCCTGTCAGCTGGCTGTCCCCAACCTCAGCCCAACAAATTGGTGATCTACATTTACGCCCATAGAGTGCCTCAAAAGGCGCACACTGTATAGAAGTGTGGTAACTGTTGTTGTACGAAAATTCAATCAAGGGTAAATGTTTATCCCAATTCTTACCAAAATCCACCACGCATGCTCGTAGTAAATCCTCTAGCGTTTGAATAGTACGCTCACTTTGGCCATCTGTCTGAGGATGATAGGCCGTGCTCATGTCTAGGCGAGTGCCCAACGCATCATGAAGCGTAGTCCAGAATCGGGAAGTAAATCTGGGATCACGGTCAGATATGATTGAAGTAGGCACTCCGTGCCTAGAAACAACCTCCTTGATGTAAAGAGTAGCAAGGCGTTCCAAAGTATCTGTCTCTTTGATTGCCAAGAAATGCGCTGACTTCGTTAGGCGGTCAACAATGACCCAAATTTTGTCATAGCCACCAGATGCCTTAGGAAGTTTGGAGATAAAATCCATGGAAATTCCATCCCATTTCCACATGGGAATTTCGGGTTGTTGGAGCAAGCCCGAAGGTTTCTGGTACTCGATCTTGACCTTAGCACAAGTTAAGCACTTACTAACATAAGTTGCTATTTCGGCTTTCATATTCGGCCACCAGTAAAGAGTTTTAAGGTCTTGGTACATTTTATCCGAGCCAGGATGTACCGAATAGCGAGAGGTGTGTGCCTCATCAAGCACAAGTTGTCTGACATCCCCAAAGAGTGGGATCCAAACTCGATTCATAAAATATTGGAGTCCATCCGACTTTAATTCCAAGTGTTTATCAGCACCGTGCAGCGTTTCAAGTCGGATATTCTCCTCCTTTAAGGCCTCAACTTGAGCGTCGCGGATTTTATCTGGAAGGTTCGAGTGTATGGTAAGTTGCAAGGCTCGTACCCGCTTGGGTTTCGTCTCCTTGCGACTAAGGGCATCCGCTACGACGTTGGCTTTCCCCGGATGATACTTAATAGCACAGTCATAATCATTCAGAAGTTCGACCCAGCGACGTTGTCGTATGTTTAGTACCTTCTGATCAAATATATGCTCAAGGCTCTTGTGATCAGTGAAAATTGTGCACTTTGTCCCGTAGAGGTAGTGCCTCCAAATTTTGAGAGCGAAGACCACCGCTCCCAACTCCAAGTCATGAGTGGGGTAATTCTTCTCATGAACTTTCAATTGCCGCGATGCATACGCGATCACCTTCTTGCGTTGCATCAGTACACACCCTAGGCCTTGGATGGAGGCGTCACAGTACACCTCAAAATCATCCGTACCCTCAGGCAACGACAGAATTGGCGCACTACAGAGTTTTGTTTTCAATAACTGGAAAGCGGACTCTTAGGCATCCCCCCATTTGTAAGTAATACTTTTCTGAGTCAAAGCGGTGAGGGGTTGGGCGATCTTTGAAAATCCCTGAATAAACCTACGATAATACCCCGCGAGACCAAGGAATTGACGCACTTCTGTAGGAGTCTTAGGGGCCTCCCAACGTTTGATAGCATCAATCTTGGCAGGATCAACATGTATGCCCGCCTCATTCACTACATGTCCTAAGAATTGAACCTCCCGAATCCAAAAGTCACATTTGGAAAATTTTGCATATAACTGCTCTCTCCTTAGAAGTTCCAAGATCATCTGCAAGTGTTGCTCGTGTTCTTCGCTGCTCTTGGAATAAATTAGAATGTCATCAATAAACACTATGACGAATTTATCCAAGTATGGTTTACACACGCGGTTCATGAGGTCCATAAAGACCGCGGGTGCATTGGTCAACCCAAATGGCATCACCAAAAATTCATAGTGCCCATAACGAGTTCGGAAGGCTGTCTTGGCCACATCCTCCTCCCGGACCCTCAACTGGTGATAGCCCGACCTCAAATCAATTTTCGAATAAAAACTTGACCCTTGAAGTTGGTCAAACAGATCATCAATTCGAGGCAACGGGTAACGGTTCTTGATTGTGACTTTATTCAGTTCCCGGTAGTCAATGCACATGCGGAAACTCCCGTCCTTCTTCTTAACAAATAGAACTGGAGCTCCCCATGGAGAAGAACTGGGTCTGATAAAACCCCGGTCTAGTAACTCTTGGAGCTGGGTAGACAGCTCTTGCAGTTCACCTGGTGCTAGGCGGTAGGGTGCCCGCGCGATTGGGGCCGCCCCTGGGGTGAGGTCTATTTGAAACTCTACCTGCCGGACGGGTGGAAGTCCCGGTAGTTCCTCTGGAAAGACATCTGGGTAATTGCGAACCACTGGAATGTCCTCAAGGTTTGGTCCATCGTCAATTCGAGTGTCAGAAATATTTGCCAATATAGCTGGATAGCCCTTCCGCACACACTTCTGGGCTTTCAAGAACGAAATGATATTCACCATTGGACCACCCCGGTCCCCACGAATAGACAAAAGTTCCCCACTAGGAAGAGGGATACGAACAATTTTCTCGAGACAAAGAATTTCAGCATGATAGTTAGACAACCAATCCATGCCAACCACGATATCAAAGCTTCCTAGGGTGATAGGAATAAGGTCGATGTCGAATAGGTGACCATCCAGGTCGAGTTTACAGCTGCGGTGGACATGAGTCGCCTCAACAGGCTTGCCATCGGCCAGCTCTACAGAGTGTGGAGTTTCTAGAAGAGTAGGGGCTGTCCCTAGGCGTTTGCTAAGTTTTATGGACACAAAGCTAAAATCCGCACCAGTATCATACAAAACGGAAGCAAGAATATCGTTTAGAGAGCACGTACCCGTCACAACATTGTTATCTGTCCTGGCTTCCCCCGAGCCGATCACGAATGCTCTCCCCCGAGCCCCATTGTTGTTGCCTGTGTTGGTTGGGGTATTGTTGTTCCTGTTGTTGTTGCCACCTCCGTTGTTGTTTCCCCCAGTATTGTTGTTTCCATTGGTCCTCAGTTGTGGACAATCCCTCTTAAAGTGATCCACACTACCACACTGATAACACCCCTTACCACCCCGCTGCTGTTGCCCTTGCTGCGCAGGTTGATTTCCCTGAATGTTAACCCGACAATCCTTTGCCACATGCCCCAACTTGTTACAGCGTTCACACTTAACTTTGTTGCACGGTCCAGAGTGATGAAGATTGCACCTGTTGCACTTGGGATGGGTTCCTTGGTAACCACCCTGAGTCTGATTACGACTGTTGTTTCCCCCATTGTTGTCGTGCCTCTTGTTCTGCTGTGACTGTTGCTGATTACCACTACCTGAGTGTTTACCCACTGAACTCTCCCACTTTCTTTTATTGTCGCTAGTACTGGAAGACGAAGCGCCACGAGGGGGTAACAATCCCTCATCCACTTTCTGATCAGTTAGTCTATGAGCCAGGCGGATGACCTGCTGAATGTTATCCAAGTTTGCAGCAGTAACCATCCCCTTAATCTGGGGCGCCAAACCTTTGATGTAAAGTTCAATCCGCTTATAGGGCGGGTTAGAATAGTTAGGACACATCGTAGCCAACTCATGTGACCTGGTGGTATACTTTTCGATCTCCGATCCCACCATTTTCAGAGTGAAGTACTCCGATTCCAGCTTTTGAATTTCATCACGTGGGCAATACTCTTCTTTGATCAACTCCTTGAAATCGGCCCATGGTGTCGCATTGGCCACATCGATCCCCAGCATTTGCACCTGCGAGTTCCACCAAGACAGGGCCGCATCCTCAAGTGTGTGGGTTGCATACTTAACCCGATCTGCCTGCGGACAGTTGCACATGGCAAAGCAAGACTCCACCTTCTCAATCCACCTTAGTAATCCAACTGCCCCCTCCGAACCTCCAAAAGTCTGAGGTTTGCAGTCCATAAATGACTTGTGGGTGCATACTGGTGGATTATGAGCAGGTTGGCCTAAACACGAAAAGTAGGAAACACGAGTAAGAACGAGAGCTTAGAATAAGATAGTATGGGAGGGATGAAACGAGGTGAGGTTACCGGCTTGAAAGGCTGCTAGGGCTTCAACAACCCTGGCGTTGATGAGTGCGTTAAGTTCAGCCTGTGACATGTTCACGTTTCCTCTTCCAAATCCTCTTCCCGCCATCGTAATTCTACAGTTACAATATACCCATGAGAAAACGATAATATGCTAAACATATAATTTTTCACATAGTACAAGTAAACTAGAACACAATCATGACAAGCAACACATGAGAAAAGAGCAAAACCGTCAAACTAAAAATATCATAAATAGTAGCGTCTCAAACAAAATACCAAAGTGGTTCTCAATCACAAAGTTACTTAATAATAGTCAAAACATAGTAGCATATAAAATAGTAAGCAAAATAAGGATCAGTCGCTGTCCATAGTGGTGCACGAATCATCGCCGTCACTTTCATCAATCTCCAAAGGCTCAATCTCCTCCTCCTCAGGGTCTTCTTCAGGTTCCTCTTCTGGCTCCTCCTCAGGTTGTTCCTCCTGTGGTATCACAGGAGGTTGCTGGTTGGCCATCAGGAGCTGTATTTGCTCCTGCTGCTCCTCAACAATAAGCCTGGTCTCAGCGAGACGATTAGTTAGTGTGTTGACACGTTCTTCCAAAGTAGAGTATTTGTAAGTCAGGTTGTCTCGTAAACCCCAAACAAGTTCCAATTTGCGACCCGCCTCGACCACATCGCTCATCTTGTCTTGCACGTAGCTTACGTAACCTGCAAACGTCTTTTTCCACGAGTCTCTCATTTCGGGAACATCATCAGGCACCTCATACTTTTCCACGGTGTAGTTTAGCAATGCAGGGTACCATCCCCATTTTTTCTCCATTTCGTTGTCCGAAGGTGGGGAATTTGGTTCAGAGTTAGTGTTAGAAGAGGAAGACATGTTTTCCTGCAACACAAGGGTTTAGTATACCATCTCAAGAGCAATAGTTAAATATGTGCTTCTAATGTGTGTAACTAATGCAATACTCAGGCTATGACAGTTATAGACTAGACTCGACTCCAAGTCCTAGTTCACTATAACCATTGGCTCTGATACCAATCTGTCACACCCTCAAATTTCCACTGCGGGGTTTTACCGCGAGGCGCGTGACACACCAGAATCTCATAGCCACAGTTATACGAACGACTCTAAATGCCCAAACCATTTAGTTCGTTTAGAAGAAAATTCGCTTTTATTTTTGAAAAGTTTATCAGTCATAAGTTTAATTAAATGCGGAAGCGAAACAGTTAAACCATTTAAAATATGTTGCGCAAAAACAACGCGCCCAAAAACCAACATAAAGTAAGTACGAAAGCATTAAATGTGTTATAGTTCCCAAAAGACATCATGCATGGACCTAGACGTGCTCCTTTTCTAGCGACCTGCGAAAACATACTAAGTGTGTCAACATAAAGCTGGTGAGTTCACAGTAGGGAAACAGTTGTAATTTCTACAGTTGTAAATGTAACATCAGTTTTAAGCTTGTCAGGGGTAGCTAACCCACTCGATGTAACTAAACAGTGGTTATTGGGAAACATACAGATGTTATAGTGCCTTAACACTGGTGTCTATCAACACCAGTAAGAAAAAGTGGTCAGAAGTTCATGCCCGTGACCCAAGCACCTCAGGCATGAGGTTGCTGCACAACCTAATAGCGCTACTAACTACTACCCCGTTCGCCTCCGGCGATTAACCCAATAAAAAGTAAGGACTTTCAAGATAGAGTGTTTAGTTCACAAAGGACAGTTAAATTACAAAACTGATAAAAGTGTGATCCTCGTAAAGATCGAAAACCCGACCCACACAAGGAGTCATAGCATCCCAAAACCTGGGATGGAAAAGTTGTAGAAAAGTTTTACTTAACCTTGTCTCAACCTGAGACACATGCTTTCGCGTAAAGTAGTGAAACTCACCTTAGGTTGCGTGCTAAAGTAAATCGTACAGGAAATAAGTGTGGAAGACTATTCGTCTACCCAAAAACCTATCAAATACAAGGTTGCAAGTGTTTGAGTGTATTGACACAAGGACTTAAGTGACATCTCACGTAATCGTACACGACTTAATGAAACTATGCAAACCCGTCAATCGTTGGTGATTAGTAAATGATGTATCAATTTAACACTTTTATCACAACTAGTTCACATCGCACGTTGCATACCAATAGCCTATCATGGCATCTACACTCTGTAAATAACATGTACACATGTTTTCATATAGGATTCCATAACTCATAACTCATTAACACACTCAAAATGTCACATAAACGATTATTTGCAAATCTGCGTTTTCTGGACAGATTTTGGAGTATAAAAACCAATTTTTATAAAATATCAAATCAACTCGCCAAGTTCCCAAAATTTTACAGAGATGCCTCATATGTTCATACGTAACTCTACTATTTTTATTTCTCGACAAAAGTACCTCAATATTTTTATAAAAATTATTTCGTTCCAGCCACTTCAGAAAATGGTGCTGTTGACAGCAGCTCACATAAAAATTTATTAAAAATTCTAGACTCAACGAAACGAGGCGATTCCAATTGGAAAAGCTCGTATACTCCAAAACTCAACTCCTGTCCAAATTTCATAATTAACGGATTTGTAAAACTCGAGTTATAGCCCTTTAAAGTTGGTCCATTTTTCAGTTCCGAAAATCAGGTTACACCTTTAATCTTTAAAAATCATGTTTACATATCAAAACAGGTCCAAAACGCATGATTTTGGACTCTTTGGAAAGCTAACATCCTATATTACGTTTGAGAGTCAGAAAATAATCAAAATAACCATGTTATCCTTCGCATAACAGCCACACAATTCAGTACAAGTAATCTGCCAGAAATCAATATCTTCATTAACATGACTTATGTAAACCCTAACCAACCTCCATACCCCATAATCATGCAAAAATCTTATACTAGCACAATAACCATCATATTTACATGTTCAATCTCAGATTTTTCTACATATCATACACCCTAGACATGATTCCTATTAACCACAATCATCAACAATTCAACAAACAATCAAGATGTTCATACAATCATCATATGCGATTTCTATATATCAAGTTCTTAGGGTTTTTATAACTTTTCAATCATGAATAACAATCATAAAACTCTTAAACATTATACCTTTCAATGCAAGGCTCCTTAGGACTCCAAGATATCACCCCAAACAACTTGAATCAAGCAAGAAATTGAAGAAGATTGAGCAAAAGTGTGTGTGTGTGTGTGTTACAAGAACCCACGGCGCAAATGCCTTAGGGTTTCCTTGTTTTCTTTTTTCTTTTTTATAAAAGATATGTTAGGGTTAGGTTCATGGGCCAAGTCTCTCGGGCTTTGGTGGGTTTTTGTCTAACAATTGAGCCCGTTGGCCCTAACTAACTCCCGAGATCCATCCCGACAATCATAGTCATGCTAGTATATATAAAAGTACTATTTTATCAATACGTATTATGTTTATCATGGGTGCACGTATTTCATAACGTTTTCGTACAAGTTAATTAATTCGCAATAATTCACATAAGCATGTAATTTGCATACACGTGTTAATCTACATACGTCAACACTCAATTGTTCACATAATCATGCATGTCCAACAAATCACCAACGTTCGGGTTATAGGGTTCGTGTGTGTGTCAAGACAACCGTTATCCTAGCTATACGTACGTTAATGTCACTTAACGTATGTTAATGTTACCTAACATTCAAGACGCCTGTCTAGCTAACCCTAGTTAAGTGCTTAACCACATATAATCATGGAAAGTTAACTAGAGTTCGGTAAAAGAGTTAACCTGAAAATGCGGGGTGTCACAAATTAAGTTAATGAAAAGTAATTATGGTGATATACAATAATAGTATGGTAATTTGTTGGATGGGAAAACCTTGCTTAGTTCATTAATTGCCATGATAATTTGTTGAAGATTGGTAATTTCTGAAGGCAACTCTTGTGAGATATGAATTCTGGCACTATCGATCAATATCTCAATGTAGTTCATCACAACTTTCTCACACGCTACATCCTGTTGCATCACAAAAAGAAGCAAAGCAAACCTGTTGACAAAGAGGAGAGAGTAAAGAAAAAAAGAAAAATATATAATGTAATTCATATCAATATAAGAAGTAAACTGAGTTTTCAATACCTGCAAAGCTTCCCTTTTGAAGGGTGTATACCACGATCATCATCAAACGCATATACAGTTAAGGGAATATATCAATTATTTACATGAAAAACATTCATGTATATTTTTTTTGTATGAAGGTACACCAATGCAACCAGCCGATTGGTCCATATAAAGCTAGGGGTGAGACGAAATTGTGAGTATACAAAGATAGGGGAAGGGATTTGTAACTCATGTATATTGAATTCGGTGTTATGAGTGTTTATGAATGAGGGTTACATATATAATGAAAAGGATATAAATGCACAATATTGATGTCAAAAATGTTAAAGCACATGGTACAAGCATCTTAATGCATCACATGGTACAAACATCTTAATGCATTGACAAGGGCATAAAAGGAAGAAAAGTGGTCAAGTTTAGAGAATTACACTTGTGACTTTTAAGTTGCCACCTTAACTTTGACATTTTGGACCTTTTTACCCATCTCTCCCTCTTTATAATGTAATATAGATATAATAATCTACTTTATATATAACTAGGTGATTCTTCGTCCGCGCGTTGCGGCGGACATTCTTTTGTCTGGTTCGATTTATTGTAGCGGTAGAAAAACATAAACATAGATCACATTATTGGTACCATGTTGTTATTACGTCAGAGTTACTTTGATTCTTTATGGTGAAAAGCAACTAAATAAGTATCCGAGAAGAAAAATATACCTGTGGTAGAAAAAAGCAATTGAATTTTTTATAAAGCCGAACACAAAAACCAACTTCACCATGTTATTCACTAATTTGATTTAGGGCTTAGTGGCCAAGAATAAAATCTCAGAAAAAAGAAAAAAAAAACACAAAACCACATCCTCACCCAATAGTTGAACTCACACCTCCCCCATATTAGAGCGCACATCCAACCACTACACCACCGGTCCTTATATTGTTTTGCCTTGAATAAAATTATATATAATAATACTATGAGAAAGGAAAAAAAAACCAGTCACAATTGTTGGTCGAACCTGCACCACCGGGTTGCAACAGGCGTGTCCAACCATTACACCATACATTCCTAGTGTTTTTACTTCGGAAACAATTGTATACAATAATTTTCGTCCGCAAAAAATACAAAAAAAAACCCACCGCCGCCCCCTTTGAACCAATCAGAAGGGAATGGTACTATTCATCGTTAGTGTAAATATATTTATCCGCGCCTTGTGGCAGTACGTTACCGCGGACATTCACAATACGATATTTAGTTCTATATCACACTATTCTATACACATACATAACCTACTACATAAGAATGCTACAACCACAAAAGATAACAAAAAAAAAAAAAAAAAATCCAACATTTCATACCCTTCATTGTGCATTTCTTTGAATCTCATTTTGTTCATCAATTGTGAAGTTCCTTGATGCTCTTTTGCATCCTGACATGTAAATTTTAATAGTATCAATTGACATTTCCATTTTCCATCACTGCAAGGGAAAGTTTATCCCAACACACCTGAACAATAATAGCATTTCCTCAAATCAGTATCCAATTATCGATGTTGATTATCAGAGATACAAATTTACTTTCCCAACATAAGAAGTACAAAAAGTGCCCTTGCAAGACTCACACATAGTTCTCCTTGAAACAATATAACGTCCCTTAGATGTTCATTCGGGCTATGCAAAGAACTTTACTAATTACCTAAATCTGCTACCATATTATAAGATTTAAAAAACCCTTTTCCAGTTATAACAATCTGTCAAAAATCTCAAAAACAGTGAGCAATTACCATAAACGCGTCAACTCAAAACATATAGGTAAGAGGAACCGTAAAGAGGTTGAAAGTCATCACAAAGTATGAGTTTAATGTAATAGGGCATAAACCATTCATATATATAGGTTTTATAGTATTATTGCAATTATGTTGCTTCTGTAATCATAACCAATGCATCTACTTTATCGTCATCCAACTCAAGCGACATGCTGATCTTCCAACATCTACATAAACATAAACATATTAATTTGGGATTTCGAAGATCACCAATCAGTTTGTGTATTAATGTAAAATTGGTTAAGCATTGTTTTAAATTTCGCGCTATACTGTCCCAAAGAGTCTACGCAACAAATCAAAGGTAATGCTTGAGTCTATTCGTGTAAATTTTTATCTAAGTCATTACCTAGATGGTGATTCAAACTTGATGAAGATTACTATAATCTCTCCGTGTGTGTGTATATATATATTGGCACATAACTTTTTTTTATTTTTTTCACATTTGCATAACATTGAAATAAAGGTTGCACAATGAACATCATAGCTTGTAAAAGAGAATACCTGATTTGCCTTTGCCTTCGTCCTAAAGCCATAAAAAAGTTTAATGGTTTTATACTTTTATATGACTATGAAAGCCTCTTGAATGCATATATTCACTTTATTTACCTGTGTAAAGGAAACGAAAAAAAATGATGCAACTGCTGATACAAAACGCTCAATTATTGTCATTACCAAGGCCTGATACTTACCAATTGATCTGCAAACATTAAAACTGTTGATGTGAATTTGCAGTTAGCATCACATTCTGATTCAACTCCAATCCATTTGAGGTGTGGAACACCAACTGTGTTAATTAAAAAAAATGTGCGGTAAGTTTTTTGACACTAAAAAAAAACAATACGGACAAATAGAAAGATGATAACGGTGACAAAAAAACGGAAAATCACTTTCCTTGCTGAAGATTGTACAATTTGTATAGTACTATAGTATTATTAAGTTGTGAGTGCTTGGTGTTAACAGCTTCCTGAAAACAAATTGCAATTCAAAGATATCCAATTTGATTAAACTAAGCCCCAATTCAAAATGAATAAAGAGAAACAAAAAACCCTATTGTCCAACTAAAAAAAGTAAACAAAGAAAGTACCCACAAAAGGAAAATCAAAATAACAAAGAACCCTACGGTTACCAAACACCACCATTTTCTTGAAAGCTCCAAGAACCACCTTAAACGTCCACTACCAAGCTTGAAAACAACAAAAAAGATACCAAATCTGACCAGGAAACCACCACTGTCAAGATTGAAACAACAAAAGTGATACAAATTACAACCAGAAAATAGAACATAAACCAAACTCACCCGTATACAAATACTCAAATCAAGGCACAATTATATTCTAATAGTTCACAATCGTAAATGGTCATTTTAGTTTACAAAAAATATATATAAAAAAACCATTGTCGTTAGTAAATTAAATTGATATGAAGTAATTTGTTTCAAAAACTAATGAATTGATAACCATTTATAAAAACAGAAACCTAGCTTTACCCCACCCAAATCTTGTTTTAATACTGTATTTACTATCAAGTTTCAAGATAAAGTTACTATCATGCCATCTTTTTACTTAACTGGGTATATGGAAGCCGACATCTATATCACCAAACCAGTTTATAAACTTGATGATATATCGCAAAATATGGATTCCTTTATGCGTGAACCCGTAAATATCTATACATCTTAGTAAACTTCATTTAACTAAATTAACCTATATGAATATTCAAAATAACTCTTTAAGCTTTTCACATAACTTTAATTTAATGGTTGAATAATCATCATCTAAATTAGGTTAATCAATACAAATTAAATCATTGTTTCAATAATCATCATCTATATTGATGCAAGGGGAAGACCAGATGAAATAAAAGGCTAACTATATTAAGAGTAAACTAAGACAATAGAGTAAGCCAAACATACATACCTTCGTTCTTTATTGAATCAGTCGTAGCAAACCCCAAATTAGAAAAAAAAAAAAGGAACCGAACCGAAGAGAAGCAAATATACTCATCTTTGTTCAACCCATAAAAGAAAAACACTTCATTCAATCAAGAAAAGCTCGTTGATTCAAATCGAAAACGAAAGGTAAAACAAAAATTAAAATATATTCACCAAAAAGTAGACAATATAGACAACACATACTCATCGATGAAAGTATAATGGCAGCGACATCAAGGATCGATTTAGGGTAACCTTGATTCGTTGTTGGCAAACAGAGACGGTCGCCGACCACTTCTACGGTGTGTTCAGTTGTAGTGATTTGGCTACAATAAAATTAGGTGAAAAATGATTTAGCGAGGTAGATGAACAATTAAGAGTGTAAGATTTAAAAAAAAAACACAAAACATGTACCAGGGAGGTAGGGGGCTTCAATTTCAGAAGAGAGAAGTGGAAAAATGAGGTGTGGAGGTGGAGAAGAAAGATAGCAGGAGGTGATTGCACGGACAGGTGTAGGCGAGTGGTATGTAGGATGAAATGGGTTTTGGTGGAGACGCGTGGACCTAAAAAGTTGATCATGGTTTTGGTGAAGGCACGTGTTCAAGCAAAAACAACAACGTGGAACTCAGCTTGTTTGCAAAGTGTAAAAAAAAGAAAAAAACAAAAGGAATACTACATGATTCGAACCTGTGAAGTCAGATACAATACGCAACAGTCAAACCACCAAACCAACAGTCTATATTGTTAAACGATTCAACTCAAACTTATTTATAATCTACTTAAATCGCAAATTTACTATTCATCTTAGGTTTTCAATAATACATAGTATAATAATAATATATATACTTGAACACACCACTAAATCATATAATACTATATAATCTATAATCTATCTATAACTTATAATAAAAGAATTGAACTTTGATGATGTGGCATTCAATGCAGGCCTCAACCCCTCTTTGAATGTGCCACGTGACATCATGTAGGATTTTTTAATTTTTGAGTTTTTTTAATAAATCTATATATATTATAATTATTTTAGGAAAATATAAGAAATTTAAAAACAAAATTAAATTTTCTTTCTAATGTTTCCTCCCATAACTTTTAAACGTTAATATCTTTTATATACGAGATTTTTTAAAGAAAAAAATGACACCAAATTAACGAGCGTTTTATTATCTTTCCAACGAGTACCATGGTGCTATATAAAAAACGGAGAAAAAAACAACTATTTTTGTGGGGTTTTGTTTTCAAATATATTTTACTCTACTAATAAATCACAAACGATAAACATAACTTTATAGGCAGAGATTCCTTTTTTTTTATATTTGAGAGGGTGTTTGGGATTGAGTTTCAAAACAACTTATTGGCTTATTGGGTTTTCCAAAAAGCCAATAAGTCAATAAGTTGTTTGCATAACCCAAAAGCACTTTCTGTTTTGACCTTTGGCTTTTGGTTTTTAAGGGTGGAAAAGCTATTTTTGAAAAGTTAGAAATCCTGGCTTTTGACTTTTGGGAAAAAAATTACAAATCTACCACCCATACAACCAATATTCACAATAAGTTAAGCGAAACACTTAAACAAATAACAATCTATTGACTTTTTGACGTTTCTCATCCCAAAAGCTAATCCAAACACTTTTTTTAAAACTCGTTTTCAAAAAGTCATAAGTCAATAAGCACTTTTGACCAAAAGCACTTTTGCATTTCCAAACTCAATCCCAAACACCCTCTGAATATGATAACTTATGGCAGAAATTTGTTTAAAATAAATATTATTATTATTATTCATTAATCATGTATTGGCAAATCATTAATTATGTTGTCATATTAGATATTTTATTATGTTATATTAGATATTTCAATCCCGGGACACTCCCGGGATAAAAGCTAGTAATTTATATTATAATTAGAATATGTACTGAAGTCTATTAATAAATAAAAAACAGAAATAATAAAAAAAGAAAGGGGAAGGGGAAATTGAGAGAATACCATTTCCAAACTTTGGGGGAGAAAATTGGGGAAATGATGTGGCGCTTATGTGGCACTTGGGGAGTTGGATAAAAAACAGAAATAATAAAAAAAGAAAGGAAAAATTCATAGAATAGTAACCAAGTTTGATAAGTGTTCCAATTAAGTCACTCTAACTTTTTTTCTATATCAAAAACCACTCAACTTTCAAATAGTGTTCCAATCTTGTGAAAAACAAAATCTTTTGTAGGTTACCCGATGATGTGTCAGGTTTCTTTTATTTTTTTTATATTAATAAATGTGACATAGATATGACATGAAAAGTAATGTGATTATGTGGCTTTAATCATTTAAATAATAGTTAAATACCCTTAAATACTTAAAACAGGTATATAATTCTTCCGATGGTTAAACAAATATATAATATATCTCTTTTTTAACAAATATATACTGTGATAAACAAAACATGGATAAGATTGCTTTTTTATTTGTCTAAAATATATTAAAAATTCTGAAGAAAACCTTATTCAAATTTAAAGATTATATGCTATATCTTTGGTATTATATAATTTGAAGAATCGAGTCTTTGAAGATATGATACATATCTGGTAGATTATTAACTTCTAAAAAGTTGTATAACCTAAAACCCTAAACAAGTTATACCAGCAGCAAATCATTCATAATCAAAGCATGAACATGTATTTATCAAATCTTTAACTCAACAACTCTTTGTGTCTCAACAAGAACGGGTCTTGACACAGGTTAGAATACCGCCTTCGATTCTTCGAATCTTCTACGTAATTTGTTATCAGTGGAAAAAGGCATCATCTTCTAATTACAATTTACTTACTGTGGATGTCAACTATAATGGTGTTTTTCTTAGAAATCCGTTAACATGTTCATCTGATGTAATGATGACTATAAGTCACGTTGTTTTGTGGCATGATAATTTCTTTTTGCACATTTGAGAAAATCTTTAAGTTAAATATTATGGCATATGATAAGAACCTTTTCTAATGAATGTCTACATTTGCTATAAGGGTATTTAAACCCAAGTTTAGACAAAACAATTACAAAAATTCTATTTTTTGAACACATCGCATTCATATACAATTCCTTTGTTATTCATATTTTTTTTGTTTGAAACATAGGAAATGGTTGAAACGATACTCATTAAGCGTCTGAAATAAATTATATACCTTTTTCAAGTAATTAAGGGTATTTATTTATTATTTAAAAGATTTAAAGCCACATAATCACATTACTTTCCATGTCATATCCATGTCACATTTATTAATATAAAAAAATAAAAAAAACCTGACACATCATCAGGTAACCTACAAAGATTATGTTTTTCACAAGATTGGAACACTATTTGAAAGTTGAGTGGTTTTTTATATAGAAAAAAAGTTAGAGTGACTTAATTGGAACACTTATCAAACTTGGTTACTATTCTATGAATTTTCCCAATAAAGAAAGGGGAAGGGGGAATTGAGGGAATACCATTTCCAAACTTTGGGGGAGAAAATGGGGGAAATAATGTGGCGCTGATGTGGCACTTAGGGGAATGGGGGAGCACACCATATAGCCTTACAAATAAATTTCACCCCAATCACTTTTGTAATATGAATTTATTTCTTTTATATTTATTTTTATTTGATCAACGAAACAACAGGACTTTGGGATGATTCATCAACTAAAATATACAGTACTAGATTATACCCCGGGAACGTCCCGGGGTTGAAAAATCTAATATGACATATTAATTTTACATATGAAATAGAATGATGCGCTTTACAGTTACATGCATGAAAGCTTCGGGTAGCAGTTAACCTAAAACAATTAAAAATATATCTCCAATGTTAACGCCTGACCTTAAACAATGTATGACTCTAATATTAATATCTAACCTAAAACAATGTATAACTCCAATGCTAACGCATGTTGAAAATAGAATTCATATTTAATGATTTGAATATAATTAGTGACTTGCTTATACATGATTAATGATTACCTGAACGCTTTATGTTTTTTTTCCTGTTTTAACAAAACCCAACAAAAAATAGTCGTTTTTTTCTCCGTTTTTTATAGCACCATGGTACTCATTGGAAAGATAATAAAACGCTCGTTAATTTGGTGTAATTTTTTTCTATAAAAAATCTCGTATATAAAAGATATTAACGTTTAAAAATTATGGGAGGAAATATAAGAAAGAAAAATCTAATTTTGTTTTTAAATTATTTTTTTCCTAAAATATCTCAATGCCACATGGGATGACACATGACACACTTAATGAGGAGAATGTCTCTTTAAGTGTCATGTCATTAAAACGGCTTTCTTTTATTATATGTATAGATTTATATTTTTTTCTTTTCTTTTCTGTCTCTACTTCTATTACACTGATATTTCCTTTTCTTTGTCCCTCTCTCTCCTATCACAAATTACCCTATTATATGTTCACCGGTCTTTCAAAATCACCGATTGAAATTTCTATAAGCAATAAATTCACGGTCTCCCCTCGCCACCCCCATTTTCCGGTGAAAAATTCTCGTCTCCGAAACCTGCAAGCAATTGGAAGAAGTGATGTGAGGAGATACAAATCTTGATGGATCTTTCGGGCCCACCCCATCGTTTGGACCGAGGCAAGCCTACACCCTTCTGCACGGACTCAGCATCTTCGGACATGGTCGGGCACAATTCTCCAACGGCAAGGGCTGTTCCAGCGTGGCAACGGACGGGGTAGTTTGAACGCGTTGGAGACAGTCTTACTATACCCAGCAACATCACTTTTTATAAATTAACAACTCTCACAAACCAAACATACCACACAAAGTACCTATCCTGTATCCCCCCCCCCCCCCGTTTTTTTTTACTTCCTCATCTTCTTCCATCGTTGGACCAGAACCAATCACCGCTGCCATTAGTGCCAATGAACCCGTTCGTGCCTCCATCTCTTGACCTGTTTCCGTTGAGCAAACCGGAAATCAACTGCGCGTTTCTCTCCCTCCGTCGAAACTAAAGACCTTTCCGACGAATGACAGGTGGCAGTCACTTGGGTTTGGGTTGTGGTTGAACAGGCTTGTGTGGGTGGCGGCTGCTAGGGTTTGTGGTGTTGTAGGTGGTGTGGTGTGGACGACTGTTGGTGGTGAAGAGAGTTTCTTTTCCTTTTTTTTTCGAGCAGGATAGTAACCCGCTCTGATACCATGTAAAATTTCTAGCGGAAGCATTTTTGTGTTTGGGTTGAGTTTGTTTCGGCCTTGCGGCCGGAGGCCGCTCGGTTTCTGAACAACGACTCTCAAAATGGCTAGGTGGTTTGGTACAAGAAGTATAGAGATAGAATATTGTTTTGTTATAGATTGAATTTTTTGGTACATCAAATGAGGAGATAACCTCCTCTATAAATACAAGAAAGGAAAACATAAAAACAGAAATGAGCTAATCTTAGGGCAATAATTATGGAGCTAGTTTTGAGGCACAAATCTTGGTCAATAATGTTGGTCTTCAATAATGATGGTCAATTGTCATAATCTCCAATACCTTGGTTTTAAAAGTGTGAGGCACTTTGAGGTGTTTAGGTCCTGAAAGCTAAGGCTGGGATTGACATTTCACATGCATAGAGTGTGACTCCATGTACAACCAACTAAGCTTTATTTACAACCACAAGCTTCACCTCTCTCATTTATGTTACATAGCAACCTTTTTATTTGGTAAACCATCCATATTCTGTTCATCCATTTAGTCTCGTTAAACGTCAAGCTTTAACCAGGGGCGGATGTTGGGTTTACTCGGGTTTGTTCGTGGGTCGTGGGTTCACGGGTGAACAAGTTATGGGGTCATGCAGATCACGGTTTTCAGGTCAACATATTCACTGGTCAAGTGATGCTTTGTCTTGGGGTAAAAGGGTCATTTAGCATGTGTTGTGTACGTTAGTATTATAAGATATAGTCAAGGATTGACCGAGTAACTAGCAAGTGCACGTTGGGTGACCGATTCTTTAGTTAAAGTAGTATTTTAATATTGTTTTTAGGTACCACGTTTGTATTGTGTTTGACTATATATAGTTGTATTGTTTATTCAATAATATAACTTTTCATTCCTTTGCAAAACCTTCTATTACTTTCACATATACATACAGAGAGTTTGTTGTAGTGTGTTTAGTGAGGGGCCTGGAACCAACAACGGATACAGAAACTTTTTGTAGGGTGGGCACATTTCGGCTCGACCATATCGGCTCGACCGGTGACTGATCATCGAACTCAAAAGTCGGAACTCGGAAATACAAAGCCCAAAATCGTGGAGGATTGAATTGGGATCACAGATGTTGGAATCGCGTATTCTACATCGTTAAATAATAGCTAAATAATTATAATAACTAAATCAGTAAAATTCAAAATGAAAGTAAAGGTGACTTCAAAAAATATTATAACAATATAACATGAACCGTATTTTTTATATTGTTTTTTTAGTTGGGTTTTTTTTCTTAAATTCAAACAAACTTAAAGGTTTACTCTATCATTTACTTCCAAGTTAGAGGGGTGAATATGAACTTTATTAATAAAACAAAAAGCCCATCAAGTATATCATCTTCATCTTCTCCATTCTCTGTTTACAAGATTTCACCATTAAAGCTTGATGAAGCTTTCTAAAACCCCTGATAGTCTAACCATACTAATAATATTTGGGCTGGACCTAGGGTGGGAACATGCCCACCGTTCTAACACACTGTCTCCGCCCCTGGGCTTTAACATCTATTAAGTTTCTAGACTGAAGTGGCATGTTTAAGATAAGTCAGGGACGAAAATGACATGATTTTTTCGGAAGGAAGTGGCAATTTTGACAAACCACAATGACGAAAATGATAATTTAATCTAAATAAATAAAAAGAAATGGACCAAATATTATACTTTAGAAGGAACTTTGATGATACGTGACTATAAAGTTGATACACAAATTTGTTGTTACTATATGGCTATAGTAGTTAAACTTGTCAAGCATGCTCACTACCGTATAAAGAATACCCAAAAATGTGTCGTTTTGGAATTTTCACTTTTTCCGATCGAATAGTTCGAGCATGGGTCCCGAACTAATTATTAAGAGAAAATAATTAGTGGAACTTGGTTTTAAAAGTGTGAGGCACTTTGAGGTGTTTAGGTCCTGAAAGCTAAGGTGTGAGGTGACATTTCACATGCATAGAGTGTGACTCTATGTACAACCAAATAAGCTTTATTTACAACCACAAGCTTCACCTCTCTCATCTATGTTACATAGCAACCTTTCTATCTAGTAAACCATCCATATTCTGTTCATCCATTTGGTTGTTTCTAGTCTATCCACCAAAAATCCCGATTTATCCCATTGTTGACTTGTAAGGGCATGAGGCATCCCTTAAGGCTTTTTTTCTGATTGACTTGTGTGCCTCACTTTTTAAAATCAAGCGGTGGACATTATGTTTATCTACCTAAATACATACATGTATACACACATATAATTCCGTATAGTTTGGAATTTTAAGCACTTTAGAAACTGGTTTAACACTCTCCCCTAACATCTCTTATCTCTCTTCTCTCTAGCTATTGTAATAATACATGGTGGTTTTCAAAATGTAAATCCTATCTTTTCGTTATGTACCTTGTGTCGATTTTAGTTTCCATAAATACGTTTTGCCCAAATATTTCAAAATGTTGACTCACATATGTGTGGTCTTTTGGCTTGGTTTGTGGACTATTGATAAAAAACATGTTAGTATATTGTAATTAAATAAAGAATGATTAAATTGGTCATAGAAGTGCTATTTAATATGCTTTTGATCTAGTGCAACATAAAAGAAAATGGATTTCTAAACAAGTTTACAATGAGATACATTCTTTTATATTCCTTTAATAACTGTGATATATTAAAAATTTGGAGGAGTTGCCCAGAACCCAGTTAAAACCAAACATGAGCCGAACCCATGTTACCATGTTGGTTTATTCCAGGCTTTCTTAGGAAATAAGTATAGCTAATATAGGAAACCAACACACTAGGTTCATGCATTTGGATATTACAAATTCCAAAATAGGGCTAGTACACTTCATTAGCATGCTTAGTTTTCATCAACAAAAACCTAATCAATTAGGCCTTCTTGGGGAATGGCCTACCGTCTTAATCCACTTTTTAATAGAAAAAAATTGGGTAACAGATTAACACTGACCCAATGAAAACCTTTTACCGGTAAACTTATGGGACCCTATAATATGCCGCTAACCCATGGGACCAGTTAAACCACAACGTATACTAGGTAGGTGGTTATCAAGGGGGTTAAAGGTAGAAGTTGTGGAAGTTGGATTCGAACTAGACTTCTGCTAGAGGGACTTAAGTGGTCGGGACATTGTTTGTTGGCCGTTCAAAAAAAAGTTAGGATCTTGCCTTGTTTTAGTGTTGATAATTTATTGGTTACTTGGTTCCTAGAATTAAAACATTGACTCGGTTTGTTTTCTTGAACTAAAATGAGTAGCAAAATGGGTTAGTTAAGTGGGTTGAAACTCGGCTATAATATTTAATCAAACGGGCCACTCTGGGCCAGTGGGCTGGGTACTGGGCTTAGACACTTTTTGTCTAATTTTTAAAACTTCTAATGAATAGTTTATTTAATTTTAAGAAACAAGGTTATTACTGAAATCCTTCAACCAAGGGATTATGTGTTACAAAAATATATATTAGCGAATATGGAATAAAACACAACCTAGATCGACTTATAACGTGTGTGTTAATTGCGTTTCATGATTCGGTTTCTTGTATGTAAGGGCTTTCGTGTGGCTCAAAGTGTCCGGTTAAAGAAAGATTGGTTGGTTAACAACTTAACTTTTGTGACAAATGATGAATGTTTAACTGTCAAGATTTGTACATGTTGGTGAACAACTATACCAAAACTACACCAACACTGTGTAAACGGTCTTGACCCGTGTTTATAAATGGTCTACCAAAAGGCTCAAGACCACATTCACATGATCGAGCCATAACGCGTACAGTCCATATACATAAACATGGATTTTGTTTTGTGTTCTGAATTTAGCTTTTTGGGGAAGTTTTGTTGTGGTGTTCAAATTGGCACATGTGATGCTATCTGTGTGTATCTTCATGAGATGGAAAAGAATCATGAGTTGTAACATCAAATGTTGTCGTCATGTAAAAATAAATAAAAAATTATGATACCAATTATATACATTAGCTTACATATCATGCGATGATATTCAACAAAAAATTTCCTTGGGTATCCGACTATTTAAATTAATAAAAACGTCATTCATATAATCATATATGTTATAGTACGTTTACAGAACATAAAAACGTACTTAAAGATGAAATTTTCTTCTAACCTTGCAACTATTAGATAACTTGTACTTTACAGTACGTTTACATAACATAAAAAGTAATTAATAATATTTTTGTTTTCTCAAGGTATTATAACGTTATATTCCTTGACCCTTGTCAAATATTTTTTGATTGACATAACAGGATCTAAAAATATAATTTAGTAGCTTATACGCTAAAAAAACATAAAAAGTAGGAAAAACTAGGAAAACAAATTGTATAAGAAAAGTGCATATATGCAGTAGTGCAAACAAGCCGAGCCTCTCGTGTGACGTTGTTGCAGTAGACCACTGTAGCTCGACGAAGCGGGAGATATAACTCAAGTAATAAATTGCGCAAACAATTAGCCTCTGCCACAGCATTTGCTACGCCCTTATACTCTGCCTCAGCACTTGAGCGTGAGATGGTGGGTTGACGCTTAGGAATACCATGAGACCAAATTATCCCCAAGAAAAACACAATAGCCACTAGTAGAGCGGCGAGAGTCGGGGCAGCCACCCCAATCAACATATGAGTAAGCAACCAAAGAATCAGTTGGCGTTCTGCAAAGCCGAATGCCATAGTCTATAGTGCCTTGTAAATACCACAAGATGCGCTTCAAAAACGCAAAATGGGGTTCATGAGGTTCATGCATAAACAAACAAGCCTGCTGAACTGCATAAGAAATGTCGGGACGAGTGAACGTCAAATATTATAAGGCACCAACAAGGCCGCGATATAGAGTAGGATCAACAAAGAGTGGACCATCCGAAGCACTAAGTTTTGAGGATAAGTCAACAGGGGTCGTGCATGGTTTGCAAGATGACATAGATGCACGGGAAATGATATCTTTCGCATAATGCGATTGGTCCAAGAATAACATGTTGGACTTTTTAGTAACCTTAATGCCCAAAAAATGATGCAATTGACCTAAATTTGTCACAGCAAACTCTCGTGAGAGCATGCGAATAATCTCCTATAAAAGGTCATTGGTCAAAGCTGTCAACACAATATCATCAACATATAAAAGAAGATAAGTTATTTGAGATCCCCATGAAAAAAGTGAACAAACAATTGTCACAAGTGCTGCTACGAAAACCCTGTGATAAAATAAATGTTGCAAATCTGGTGTACCATGCACGAGGAGCTTGCTTAAGGCCATAAAGAGACTTCTTTAACCTGCAAACAAAGTTGGGAAACCGTTTGTCCACAAACCCTGAGGGTTGATGCATAAATACAGTCTCGTTTAATGTGCCATGCAAAAACGCGTTCTTGACATCTAGCTGATGAATTGGCCAAGAACGGGAGACAGCAATGGAGAGAACAGTGCGGGTGGTTCTGGTTTTACAACTAGACTGAATGTATCTTCACAGTCAATTTCCGCAGTTTGAGATTTACCACTAACCACTAGTCGAGCCTTGTAACGCTCAAGAGATGATCTGATTTAAATTTGTGGCAAAAAAGCCACATGCACCTGATGACCGACCGATCTGACGATCTGGGGACAAGTTCCCATGTCAAGTTTCCCTGTAAAGCGCTAAACTCAACCTGCATGGCAGACAACCAATGAGGGTCGGCAACGGCTTTGGCATAAGAGGTGGGGACTGGGGAGATGGTTTGGGTCACAAAGGTGCGGTGGGCTTTGGAGCGGGTGGTCATGGGGTGAGTGTTTGTGGGTTGGGGTGGAGCGGCCGATTTAGGATGGGATGGCTAAGGTGGGGGTTGCGGTGGTGAGGAAACAGCTGAGGTTGAAGTTGGGACGGTGGGAGGTGGCTGTGGTGGTTTAGGCCGACGCGTGTAAATATGTTGGAATGGAGATGTTGAGTGTAAACGGGCAGGTGGGTCAACTGCGGTGGGTGCGGTTACGTAAAACCGGGTGGCATAGAGTCATCAAGGAATGAGTATCGGGATGTTGGTGTAGGGATGGTATATGGGAATGTGTTTTCGTCAAAGGTGACGTGACGGGAGATACAGACCTTCCCGGTGGTAGGGTCAAAGCACCTATACCCACGGAAATCGGGTGACGTGACGGGAGATACAGACCTTCCCGGTGGTAGGGTCAAAGCACCTATACCCACGGAAATCGGGACGGGACTCAATAAAAATGCATCTCACGGAAATCGTGTTGCCGTGTTGGTATGCAAAGGTTTTGAAGGCATGGTTATCGAAACCCCCCCCCCCCCCAGGTCACACTGAAATGTGTTAATGTATCTGTTGAACTGGGTGGCTATGAGGCGGTGAAATTTGGTGAATGGGGTGAAGGTTTCAGATTTATATTTTAAAGGGTAGACCCACACAAAATTTGAAAAATTGTCTATTAGTACCATGTAATATTTAAATCTTGTTTTACTGGTTATTGGAGATGTTCACAAATCACAATGTACGACATCAAAGGGTGCAAAAGTAAATGAATTAGATTCATGAAAAGATAACCGTTTACAATTAGCAAGATGACAAGAATGGAAAAAAGTTGAAAGCTTATTCGAATTACATGATAAACCAAAATTTTAGACAAAATATCAAAAACTTGTTTACCGGGGTGGCCAAGACGGTCATGCCAAGGTAGAGTAGGAGCAGTAAGGGAGCATGCTAGCAGTAAGGGAGCATGATTGTTCTTTTGTGATTTTTCTTCTTTACTTTTTTTACTTTGAATCCATATATTTTCATCTTTTACAATATGTCACAATACATTTTCATTTGTAACCCAATACTTTTCACTTTAAATTTTGGTTCCTTATACTCTTCAACTTAAAAAAATATTCGTTTTACATTACAATATGAATTTTGAGAGTTCACACGCTATAACATGCGTATGTAGTTTAGCGTTTTTACATCTATTTTCCCCGTTAACGACTCCATCGCAACGCATGGGTCGTAACTCGGCCAAGTTATTATTTTATATGATTTACGTTTTGGTATAACTTTTGTGTGTTAACATGCCTCAATAGGTGTGCGCGCGGTTCAAAGTTTTTATGTCTAGAGATGAGCTCGGTACCGAAAGTACCGATCCAGAAATCGCCAACATTGGGTAAAATTGGTAAAATATATGGTGGTAGCATACCAAACCGAAAGCACCAATCCCAAAAACCCAAAAATGAGTATTGGATTGGTACCTAGTTTCGATCGGTACTATGCATTTGCAACCGGTATTTTTGTTCGGTTTAATGGTCTCACCGCTACACAAAAAACACTGATATAATACTATGAAATTAAATAAGTAAATGCATTTTCAAAGTTTTAGCGTGGAGGCACCAGAGTGTATGGCGTGGAGGGGTGTTTCATGAAAACTTCAAAAGACTTTTTCATTAAATGACAGCTAATGTCGTTATTTAAATTAAAGTTTATTTATATGGATGTAGAGGCTACATGTATGTGTTCATTGTGTTGTCTCTTCGGTCGGGTCAATTTTTTTTTTAAAATTTAAGCATTGAAAATTTTATAATAAAATAAAATATTTATATTTTTGTCGATAAACTATTATATTATACAATCTTACATTTTGAATAGGGGCTTGGGACCAGTGTACAACGGCTAACGTGCGCCTCTTCTTTTACAGCTGTCAATTTTGCACCGTTTCTTCACCTTCACACTTTGATTTCTTCTTGGTTACCAGGTCTTCGTTGTCTATTCTTTCTCTTCAGTTCATTATGTCTCCACAAGAACACAAATACATACCCTAATCGTCACCGTCCGGAGCACTCTAGATAAAGTCAACCCCAATAGTAAGTCGGAGATTCAACAGGAATGAAGATGACTGTTAGCGGTGGTAGGCGTGGGCGGAGGCCGTTCCGCTGATGGGAACTGTGGTGGTAGTTTCGTTTTCTGCGGCTGCTAGGTTTCAGTTCTGATTGGGTATGAGACTTACAGGCAGCTCATGTACAGTGACAACTAGAGTCGGTTTCTTTGTTTTTAGGTGGTTGTGTTGTTTTTGTTGTAAAATTTCGGCGGAGGAGATACCTACCAACGACGATCTACTTTTTTTCCCCACGATAACAAGGTTTCTTCCTCTCACCCGACTTCGATTTCAGTTTCTTGCACCTTCCTAGGGTTAGGGTTAACTTTTGTTGATGATTTGGATTGTTGTGTTTTTCTAAGGTCAAATAGAGACGCAATTGTTAGCTGTGCATTAACAATTATATATACTTTGGAAATCCATTTTCAAGATGGTAAGTTCAAGTTCTCAATTTTAGTAGTAATTTAAAAGAAGCTTGCTGGAATATAGTATTGCACTGTTAGTATGTTTTGTTTCTTTACCAGTTTTCTATACTTCTAAGTAATACATGGGAGACAACAATTGTACCCTTTATTACTCTGTTTTAAGGCACATTACTAACCAAATAGTGTATAGGGTTTGAATTGTATACAGGACAGGAGGTCTATAGAAATGGGACTGGAGAATTTTAAATACTACAGGCTTGAATGTGTACGGTTGGAATCGAGGTTTCGTGCCGGCTACCAAAACTGATGCCGGTTTTCTCTCCCAGGTTTGAGCATATTATTCATTGATTTTCATTGGTGCTTCTGTTTCATTGTTGTGTACTTGTGTTATAATTCGTTGATAAGGGTTTTTATTTGACTATTGTACTCCGCTTATATTGTTAATTTGTTATGCGTTATGCTTTATTCATACGGAAAACTTCAGGGATGCTACTCAGCTTTATGATTTATGTAACTTTATTAGTCAAATTTTAAAAGAACAAAAAGTCCTATCATGCATCCAATGAGAAATTGACCGCTTCTGATTCTCTATCCCTTTTGCACATTTAGGCTTATTATTGTTATTTTTGTGTCCTGCCTCCATATAAATCAAATACAGTGTAAAAAAATATATTCAGGCATGTGTTTTGCCTTGCCAAAAATGAAGAAGTTTTGATGTTGATATTTACTTCCACTATTGTTGTTGAGTGCATATGATGTGTTGTTTTTTTTAAAAAAAAATTATTTAGACCTGTACATGTGCATATATGTGTGATTGCTTTCTTGGTATACAAAACGATAACAGGTATATGATTATTGTCATTTACACAGTTATTTGGATTTTGATTTTCCACTTGGGTTTTTTCCAGGTTATTTTGATTCTTTTGAACTGTTAATGGCAGGGCCGTCTCCGAAAGTCCTTAAGAATTTTGGGGTCCCGGGCGAGTAAAAGAGTGGGCCCTAAAACCGACTTGTATAGAAAAATACCAAAATGTATGGATATTTATATGTATGAGATATATAATAATAACTATTATAGCTTTAATTTTCTAGCAGTTACGTGTTTAGACATGTGGAAAAACGTTTTTGTGTACTTAGATGAATAAAATCAAAGGAAAAAAATAAGGATAAAGATAAGAATAAAAGCAAGGGATCTGGGAATCGAAAAGACAAGAAACAAGGAAAAAAAAGAAAGAAAAGAAAAAAGAGAAAGGAATTGATGGCTTGGAGCCGATTGATTTATTAAAATTAAAATGAAACTAAAAGGCGAAGAAGAGGGCAGGGAATCGAACCTGTATTGCTTGATACTACACAGAGCGCGCATCACAAACCACTGAACCACAATCCCATTTTGTTATTAAGATCGTTATACTTTTTATATAGAGAGACACGTATATAGTATATAAAAGACAATCCGGGCCCTCGAGGAGACCGGGCCTTGAGCCGTCGACCACCCGGCCCTACCTCAAAGCCGGCCCTGGTTAATGGGTTTTTCAACTTTGTTGTTTATCATGCTAACCACCAAAATACAGTTCTCACTTCAGTGTAGAGCATAAGGTAACTGCTTCAAGTTTTTAAACTAGAACTTAGTATGGAATGAGATTATAAACTCAGTTTTGGTGATGCGTGTTGCGGATTAGCCAAGTGCATCTACTTGATTTTTATACCAAGTATGTGTATCTTACCATACTATATCAAACCGAAATACGCTATTATTGGACATCATAACTTCGAGTTGTGCCCCGCAACGCGGGCGGGTAAAAACTAGTTTTATACAATTTTGTCCCCAACATATTTAAATAGCTATATTCATGTAACTTTGTTGAATAATTACCCGAATATTCAACAATTAGTCAAACTACAAATCTATAAAAGTCATTAAATATAACTTTAATAATTTATATTTATTGAGAGGTTAAGGTTCGGATACAAAGGCTAAATTTTGTGAGAAATGTGATAAGGATCAAAAATTGACATGTAGGCATCATATTTTAGATTTAGGTATAATGTTTTGGGTTGTTTTTTCTAGAAAAGCGCCAAACATAACAATTTAAAACACAATGCAATGTATTATAGCTATGGAATTTAAAATATAGTTGAAACACACAACTAAAACACAACAACTTAGAACACATGTTCCTAAAGATAATTATATTATATAACCCATACTTTTCAAAGAAAATCGTAAACCTTATGATTCCATTTTCTTACTCCATATCCATGTACACTACGGCGGCTGGCGAAACTCGCCGGAAATCACCAACGAAATCATATTCGATATGTCAGAAAATGTTATGTAAAAGAGCAACCGTTGTTTCTCTCACTTCAAAAATTTATACCTATCTATTCATAACAGTTATCTCTATATTTTTGAATTTATTATCCCTTCGTTGCCTACTACTAGTTTGCCATTGTTGGCATCTACCAATAGCTGTGGTGTTGAAGTGACAACCATGGTAATTTGTTGTTGATCAATTGTTTTCATATAACTGTTACATATATTGTAATCTTTGATAATTTATCTGTAACAAAATTAAAATATTTAACCAAATAAAATCAATCGAAAAAGTGAAAAACCAATTGGGATCATTATACAGTTAACTAAATGATATTAGAGGATTTTCAAATAAAATGATCTTTGAAATAAAAATAAGGGTTTTTAGAGGGGTAAAATTTGCAAACTTTTAAATTGATAATTTTAGAAAGGGAGTGTAAAAAGTAATAAAGGGGAGTGCATTTAGCCCACCCCAACTTTAAATCATTAAATGTTGATTTGCATCATTGCATGCAAGTTGTTTGTGAGTCTTATGAGGACCGAGGCAGGCAGGGGTCGAAATGATTTGTTCCGGTTTATTTATATTTTGTTTTTTTTTAATGAAAATAAAAGAAAAGAAATCATTTCATATCAACTTAGACATGCATGTTTTATAAGTCAAGTGTTGTTACGGAGCAATGTAAACATGTTTATAGATCATTTGTGTAATTTGATCTTGTATAATATTTTTTTAGAACGCCGAAATTCCTTTAATTTTGTTACTTGTAGAACTTGAATCCATGACCAATATATTATTTATTAACTATTTTAATAGCTATCTTTTTATAATTTTATTACTTTCACAAAATGAACAAGTAATTTAAGCTTTTAAAGTAATTTCATCATCATTGCCATTGGGGTTGGTGGTCCAGTGGTACGGCAAAGCCTTTTAATACACTAAAAGTGTGAGGTCTTGAGTTCAAGTCTCACAAGGAGCAAGAAATTCGCCTTTCAAAAAAAAAAACCTCGGATCATTAAAGCCGCTGCTTTTTGTGAAGTGAAGATCTATAAACATGTTACAAAATTTTAACACATAAATCATATATATATATACTAGCTTTTATCCCGGGAGTGTCCCGGGGTTAAAATATCTAATGTAACATAATAAAATATCTAATATGACAACATAATTAATGATTTGCCAATACATGATTAATGAATATTATTATTATTATTATTATTATTATTATCATTATTATTATTATTATTATTATTTATTTTACACAAATTTCTGCCATAAGTTATCATATTCAAATATAAAAAAAAGGAATCTCTGCCTATGAAGTTAAGTTTATCGTTTGTGATTTATTAGTAGAGTAAAATATATTTGAAAACAAAACCCCACAAAAATAGTTTTTTTTTTCTCTGTTTTTATATAGCACTATGGTACTCGTTGGAAAGATACTAAAACGCTCGTTAATTTGGTGTAATTTTTTTCTTTAAAAAATCTCGTATATAAAATATATTAACGTTTAAAAGTTATGGGAGGAAACATTAGAGAGAAAATTTAATTTTGTTTTTAAATTCTTATCGTTTCCTAAAATAATTATAATATATATAGATTTATTAAAAAAACTCAAAAATTAAATAATTTTACATGATGCCACGTGGCACATTCAAAGAGGGGTTGAGGCCTCCATTGAATGCCACATAATCAAAGTTCAATTCTTTTATTATAAGTTATTATAGATATTTTTATTTTTAAGGAATATTTCTAAACTAATCAAAGAAAGAATATAGATTTATTAGAAGAATAAATGTAGCATCTACATGATAGGGGTACTTTAATGAGCAATAATTTAGATAACATGGACCATGGGAGTAGTGACGACCATGTGTCACGGCTCCCTAAAGCATTCAATTTCTCCGGATCATGTCTCTTGGATATTATTTCTATTACAACTTGTACGTGGTGCATCTATACTTGTACCAACTACCAACATCTATATCACTTTAAACTCAATTTGAGCATCCACAACGCTAGCCTCAACAAACCGTCTCATCATCATGTCACATCATTCCAAACCTATTTTTTTCTTTCAACAATAAACTATTTCGAATCTCCACCTCATTACTTACTTTTCTTTTCTTTTTATTTAATTTATATTCCAAAAAAAAACTTTTTTTATTTAATAACATAAAGTACACTTGGGGTCTACTTGATATGGGGTAATGGAATGGACAAGATAATGAAATGGACAATATAATGGAATGGATCATTACCATTTCATGTCTTGTTTGGTTGCCATGTGGGAATGACACCAAAACATTATTTGTGTTGTTGGATATGCAGGAAAACACGAAGGAATAAAATCGGTGGTGACAGGTTGTGGTGGGTGGTCAGTGGCGGTGATGGTTGGTGGTGATATGTGGCGGTCGCGGCAGTGGTGGGTGCCGGCGGCGATGGTGGCGACAGTGGAAAGTGGAAGTGGATAGCCGTGATGGTGGGTGGGCGACAACGGTGGTTGTTGGTGGCGGTAGCGTGGTGGTGGGTGGTGGTGACGACGGTGGTGGGTGGTGGCAACGTTGGCGATGGGTGGAGGTAGATGGAGGTGATGGTGAGTAGTGGCGGTAGTGGTGGGTAAAGGAAATTGCGGTGAGTGACAGTGAAAGGTGGTGGAGGCGGCGGTGGGTGGGTGACGGTGGTGGTTGGCGTTGGGTGGGTGATGGTGGCAGCGGTGGTGGGTAGGTGACCGCGGTGGGTGGCAGCGGTGGTGGGTGGGTGGGTGAAGGTAGTAGATGGCGATGGTGGCGGGTGGGTGAAGGTAGTAGGTGGCGGTGGTAGTGGGTGGGTAAAGGTAGTACGTGGAGGTGGTTGGTGGTGGTGACGACGATGGTGGTGAGTGGTGACGGCGGTGGTGGGTGGTGGCGACAACGGTGGTAGGCGACGGTGGTGGGTGATGGCGGCAGCGATGGTGGGTGGTGATGATGGTGGTGGTGGTGGGTGGTAGGTTATGGTGTTATTAGTAAAGGATGAGTGAGGGATGGAATGAAAAAAAAACATGGGGGTGGATGAAATGGTTTTGAGGGAATGGAATGCCTTGTGGAATAGGTGATTTCATTCATTTAACCAACCAAACACACTATTTTTCATTATCCCATAATGGTCCATTTCATTCCCCCTTCCATTCCATCATACCAAACGCAACCTTAGGCTCACCATAATTCTCCCACTAGACGATCCACTTGAGCAAACCATCCCAAACCAAACCAACCTCCAATGCTAAAATGAAAAATGTTTGATCAGTAAAATATGAGCAAACCACAACAAACCAAACATGGTGAATGCTCTTATCATAAGTATAATTTAATTTTAATACTTATTAATCACACATCTCAATAATATGCAACAAACATTATTTATGTACTAGGTATGACAAGTTTAGTTATTCATTAAAAACAAAAATAATTGGTTTGACAAATTTGATTCGTAGTATATTATAATTCGAAATAACTAGCATTAAGCCGTTTGTGTTGTGTCGGGAGCGTAAAACAGTGCTAAATAGCATCAAAGTCACTATCGTCAGCAACCACCAACTTTAGAAAAACTCATAAATAGAAGTAAAAAACAGAAACAATAAATTGAACGGAAATGTAGACGTAAAAACGTTGAACTATATCCCCCATCCCTGTTTGCGATGTGTTAATGCGTAAAATTAGAACAAAAACATAAAACACAATGCGGTCGTTAGACGGGGGGAAACAGAGGTAAAAACGTTGAACCACATACATACGTTGGGGTGTGTCAACTCGAAAAATTTGGCCCAAAACATAAAACTAAATATTTGATAAGATAAAAAGTATATGGGATAAGTTGAAAGTGAAAAAAGTGGTGGGGTTAAATGTAAAAAATAGAAACTCTAAGTAAAAAAATAAAGCAAAAAATAAAGAAAAAACAAAGTAAAATACAATCACAAAGCTTGACGTACAACACTCTCATGCATAAAACGCTTGTTAAACATTAGGTACAACACCATAAACACTAATAATTGGCAAACTAAAATGTATGTATATACAATAAGGGTGGTGGGGGCATCATCATTAACATCACACACGTCAATAAGCTTCAATTAATCATTAAGTGTCATCTCATTCCGTCACATTTCATTACATCATCACTAAATCACTGGCAACATCCATCCCAAACCACTTTACTTCTTCAATCTATTCGTTTGGATACGCGATAAGTAAGGCAAAAATCATTAAGCCATTTTTCATCAACAAAGTTTATTTTTTATTAAATAAGTGCCTATATGTCAATTATTAATCTTTCTCACACGTCTCACGATATATCGTCTTTATATACATATATAAGTGTATATTAAATATATGAAATAAATTATAATAATTATTATTTATATAATTCAGCAATACTGAGTTATACACACATACACACACCTATAGGGTGGGGTTAAGGTACAAAGATCATATTTCATGAGAAGTGTGAGAAACATTAAGAATTGATATGTATACCTCATTTATTAGACTTAGTCATGCTGTTATAGATTGTTTAGTCTAAAATAACACCAAACATAATAATTAAAAACACAAAACAATTTATTTTGGGATTAAAAACTTAAAACACCATTCTAAGAACTTGTGTTTTAGCTGTGTGTTTTAACTATGTTTTAAATTTCATGGCTATAATACATTGCATTATGCTTCAAATTGTTGTACTTAGTGTTTTTATAGAAAATCAACATAAAACATCATACCTAAATCCAAAACATGATGCATATATGTCAATTCTTATCCTTCTCACATTTTTCACGAAATATGACCTTTGTAGCTGAACATTTACCTATATATATATATATATATATATATATATAGTGAGGTTTTTGTACAAATGCCATATTTCATGAGAAGTTAACAAGAATTAAAAATTGATATGTAGGCATTATTTTGTGGACTTAGTCATCATGTTTTGGATTACTTTGCCTAGAAAAACACCAAGCATAACATTTAAAATACGAAAACAATTTATTTTAGGCTTAAAATACCATGCCAAGAACATTGAGCAGTGTGTTTTAAGTGTTAAGTAGTGAATTTTAGCTGTATTTTAAATTTAATGAATATAATACATTGCATTATATTTTAAATTGTAGTGTTTGGTGTTTTTCAAGCCAAAACAACCCAAATCATCACTCCTAGATTCAAAACATTGTACCTACATGTCAACTCTTTATCTTTCTCACACTTCTCACAAAATATGTCATTTGTACACGAACATATTATATATATATATATATATATATATATATATTGGAGAGTTCAAATGAGAAGATAATATATTGTAAGAAGAAAAAGAACAAATTTAAACCAGTAGAAATCTTTCATTTAATAGTTGTATGTAATGTTAAATAAAGTATTAACTTTTTTGTAACCGCCCTAAACTAGATAAATAAATGAAACTCAAAATTCATTTCTAAAATATATTATTCAAAGCAAACCTAAATTAGAGTGAAGGATAATTTTGATATGTGTAGCATATACTTAGGATGAATTCTTATGTGTAGGACAACATATGATAATCTCAATACGTGTAGGATAAAACATAATAATTTCGATATATGTAGGATGAATTTTGATATGTGTGGGATAAATTTTGATAATGTCTAGGATAAAGTGTTAATGACTAATTATTTAGAAAGATAATAAATGTAATAAAAATTCAAGTATTTATTGTTTAACATTATGTCTTTTCTTCCTTCTGTTCTCACGTTAAGTTTCTTCTCATTTAATGAAGAAAAAAATAAAAATAAAATAAACATGAAAAAAGACATTTTTACCCTTCTTTTAACAGTTATTTTTTCATGATGATTAACATTTTGGATTAAACTGCCAAGTGTTTGAATACGCCAGAGACGAAAATAGAATGAAAATAAAAGTTGGAGGAATTTGCAATTTTCGTCAAACCACAGGGACGAAAATGCCAGTTTACTCTATAATTAAATTACAAAAATTGTCCCTTATATGTAAAAGGATCGATTAGCCTACACATGACCTAATAACTAAGATTTTTTAACTCAACTAGTGAAAAGGAGAAGACCTATAACAAATTACCGGGAAAAAAGGATATAAAGTAAAACTTAAAAAGGAGTTGGTTCATAATTTTAAGTAGAGATGCAAACGAGTCGAGCCTGGGCTTGAGCTGGGCTCGATTCGAGCATTGTTCCTAAAGCTCGAGCTCGGCTTGAAGGTAGGTTCCCAAGCTCGACTCGGGTTGGGCTCATTTATTAGTTATTAATTAATTTATATTAGTTGTAATACTTATTTTATATATAACTTGGTTATTTATTCATAGTTTTATAAGTATTAATTATTATATTTAAATACATATTTAATATATTAATTAAAATTTATATAAATAGTCGGCTCGTTAAGGCTCGCGAGCCGGATAAACAAAGCTCGAGCTCGTTTAGGCTCGGCTCGATTTGAGTTTTTTTAGTCGAGTTCGATTAGCTCGCGAGTAGCTCGGCTCGTTTGCACCCCTAATTTTAAGGTTTACAGATAAGGCTGCAAAAGAACCGAATGAACACGAACAAGGCATTGTTCGTGTTCGTTTGTTAAGGAAATCTTGTGTTCATGAACACTTGCCGAACGAAATTTTTTTTTCGTGTTCGTTTGTTAATTTTGTTCATGAACGCACACGAACATTAATGAACACAAACGAACATATAGAAATATTCATTAACAGAAGCAAACACAAACAGGCATATATTAACTTTGAAATAAGATATGACTCTTAAGACATAAGCTAAATCGACCTAAAATATAACTAAATTTTCCAAAGATACTTAGTACTTAGCATAATATTGGTAAACATTATAAAGTAGTGTCTCAAGAAACTAAGTTCGCATTGGAGGTGAATGGAGGAGGGTGTTGGAGTCTTGGAGCTGCATGGCGGAGGGTGTCAATGCTGAAAGGTAGAAACATATAATGAACGTGAATACTAAAAGTAGGTTTATTGATATCATATAGTTATATATTTACCTCACGTATATTATTTATTTATTTATTTGGGTAAAATAAATATAAATAAAAGAAAATAAAAAATTATAAACCCTATTAAACTATCGAACATAAACGAACACGTTACCGAACGTTCACGAACATAAACGAATGAACGCGGCCTATGTTCATGTTCGTCCATTTATTAAACGAATGAACACAAACGAATTTTCTGCCGAATGGTTCATGAACTGTTCGCTGAAAGTATAGTTCGTTTGCAACTCTCTATTTAGAGTTGACAAAATTTATATTTTTTTCTAAATATAAAATGACATAATTAGTATCTTAAGCTTAATTCAAAAGTAGGAATTCTTTAGGGTGGTATTATTTAAACCCCCCACCCTTCTATTTTAACCCCCTCAAAGCGCCTCGCTTAGGCCTAAGCGAGGCGCTTTGACCTAAATTCGAGACGGTCAGTACGAGAATCAGAAAAAGCTGATTTTTAAATTCGAAGCGCCTCGCTTAGGCCTAAGCGAGGCGCTTCAAGGGGGTAATTTATTTTGGTAGTTGTTTTGATATTTTGAGTTGGTTGTTTTATTTTTTTTTAATTTAATAATTATAAAAAGTTACAAAAATTTAAAAAACAAAGTAATAACCCTAATCATTGTCAATGACTTAAACTTGACATCATCAACCAACTTCAAAATTTCAACTTCCCGTTCAGGTGCTTAATACTAGATTGATGATACCTTGTTCCACCCAAATCAAGGGATCCGCTTGGAGTCTAAAGCTTCGTGTGTCATCTTGGTCGAAATCATGTTGCAACATTCGTCTTGTGTGTGTTAGGGTCCGAAATTTTAGGGTTTTTAGTGGATTTTTCCATCTTGAAGACTGGATTCGGTGCAATCAGACTCCGAATGCGGTATGCGCGTTAAATTTCATTAAATGCGGCTCGCTCAAGGTGCAGTCGACGAACATCATTCAAAATTTCAACTTCCCTTTCAGGTGCTTAAGTCCACCTTGAAGACTGGATTCAGTGCAATCAGACTCCGAATGCGGTATGCGCGTTAAATTTCATTAAATGCGGCAATCAAGGGATCCGCTTGGAGTCTAAAGCTTCGTGTGTCATCCTTGTGTTTTCAAGACACAGGCAAGTCCTCGTCTGATCCACAAAACAAAACAATAATCTTGAAGTTTTTTAATATAGCCATTTTCCCCTGGGTTTACCAGGAATGGGTTGAAGGTGTGTGTTGCACCGGCTTGAGATATGAGTTTGATTAGCTTAAATCTCTCTGATCCATGGTATCCAGTATCAGGTTGTCTTCATCGTTGACCGCTATCTGTCGGATAACAACTGAAAAAGTTGTAATTACAAGAAGATGATCAAAGATGCTACAACATAACTTGCACCGGCTTGAGATATGAGTTTGATTAGCTTGAATCTCTTTGATCCATGGTACCTTGAAGACTAGATTCGGTGCAGTCGACGAACATCATTCAAAATTTCAAATTCCCGTTCAGGTGCTTAAGTCCACCTTGAAGACTGGATTCGGTGCAATCAGACTCCGAATGCGGTATGCGCGTTAAATTTCATTTAACGCGTGTAGAAGAGTTGCAATGCCGTTGACGGAGAGATATCACGACGTTAGTGGATTAGAGACTGTTCCGTTACAGTGGCGTCCTCCGTCTCCTAATATCAAAACGTTGACTGTTAATCGGTCAAAGTCTGTTAGCAATGATAACGAAATGATCGTTGACCGCTATCTGTCGGATAACAACTGAAAAAGTTGTAATTACAAGAAGATGATCAAGGATGCTACAACATAACTTGCACCGGCTTGAGATATGAGTTTGATTAGCTTGAATCTCTCTGATCCATGGTATCCACTTTTCAGGTTGTCTTCATCGTTGACCGCTATCTGTCGGATAACAACTGAAAAAGTTGTAATTACAAGAAGATGATCAAAGATGCTACAACATAACTTGCACCGGCTTGAGATATGAGTTTGATTAGCTTGAATCTGTCTGATCCATGGTATCCACTTTTCAGGTTGTCTTCATCGTTGACCGCTATATGTCGGATAACAACTGAAAAAGTTGTAATTACAAGAAGATGATCAAAGATGCTACAACATAACTTGCACCGGCTTGAGATATGAGTTTGATTATCTTGAATCTCTCTGATCCATGGTATCCACTTTTCAGGTTGTCTTCATCGTTGATCGGTCAAAGTCTGTTAGCAATGATAACGAAATGATCGTTATCTCTCGGATAACAACTGAAAAGGTGTCTTCAATGATTCTAAAAAACTTGAAAGTAATTACAAGAAGATTATTTTACTGTCTAGTTCTTTTGGCCACAGGTACTGTCTAGTGGTTGGAACAAGGTATGGATATGGAGAACATGGAATGAGATGGTTTCGATTTTCGTACAAAGATTCCATAAGTAAAAGTCAGTTGTTAAAAGTATCAAGACTATGAAATTAGTAAAACAACTTTACAGTTGTTTATCGGAGAGATAACTGTCAACGATGAAGGCAGCCTGATAATGGCTGAACACGAGTGTAATCAAACAAGGTGCTATGAAAACCACCAACGATCAATTATAATATAGTCTGGAAGTCAAACATATCAATTAAACATGCAAAAATTATGTTTTGAAAAAATATGGGTATCGAATGTTTAGTCGGAGGACCACTTACAATGATTCATCAAAGTTGTACAAAGCTGGATGTTTTTACTGGAAAACCAAAACGAGCAATAAACGAAGCGAAACGGAGAGATATAATTTTCTTGGCTTGGAAACAACTTAAAAGAAGCAAAAATGAATTAAAATTATTTTTTGGTGATTAACAGATAATTTTAAAGAATTAAAAGAAATTCAAGTTTTTTAAAAAAAAGGCCAAAGCGCCTCGCTTTGGTCAAAGCGAGGAGCTTGTGGTCTAATCAAACCAGTCAAGCGCCTAGCTTTGGCCAAAGCTAGGCACCCAAGCGCCTCACTTTGACCAAAGCTAGGCGCTTTGGCCTTTTTTTTTAAAAAAACTTGAATTTCTTTTAATTCTTTAAAATTATCTGTTAATCACCAAAAAATAATTTTAATTCATTTTTGCTTCTTTTAAGTTGTTTCCAAGCCAAGAAAATTATATCTCTCCGTTTCGCTTCGTTTATTGCTCGTTTTGGTTTTCCAGTAAAAACATCCAGCTTTGTACAACTTTGATGAATCATTGTAAGTGGTCCTCCGACTAAACCTAACTCGCAACAATTGTTTTTAATTCATTTTTAAGTGTTTTTAATTACTTTTCGAGAAATGATAATTTTCAAATATTACAGAGGTGTTACCAAGCATGTCAAGAAATGATAATTTTCAAATATTACAGAGGTGTTACCAAGCATGTCAAGAAATAATAATTTTCAAATATTGCAAGTCCAAATTATTGTACGATGTCTTTTTTCAGAGGACCTCGACTCTTGAGATGTTGCAGGTGTTTGAAAAGTTTGAACTGAAATTGAACTGTTATTTGGAATGTTCCTGTTTTCATATATTGCAGATCAAGGTGTTACCAAGCATGTCAAGAAATGATAATTTTCAAATATTGCAAGCCAAATCATTGTACGATGTCTTTTTCAGAGGACCTCGACTCTTGAGATGTTGCAGGTGTTTGAAAAGTTTGAACTGAAATAACTTTTCATGCAAGCAAGTAAAATTCAGTTGTTTTACTAATTTCATAGTCTTGATACTTTAAACAATCGGATCGGCATTAACGCGGAAACCTTCGTTTTTGCAAAAACCTTCCTTCCTTATTATTATTATTATTTACATTAATATCGTAAAGCATGAGAATCCGGTTACGGACCGAACTTGCGGATCGAATACGCATAAACAACTCGGTTTCAGACGGGGAATTCGAGACGAGACAGAAATATACGATAACAACGTCATCACAGATTCGTATTACTACAGAAACGGTTACAGACACTGTCATCAGTAGGATAAACGTCTATCTCGTGGCCGGGGGAGGTCGGGCATGACCTCCCCCTTGAGAGCATTCAAAGTACCAACTCAAATCACCAAATGAACAATAACACATGAGATTGCTATTTATAGTACAAAACCCAAGTTCCAGGTTCGCCCCTTTTGAATGGTCGAATGTGGAGCATTTCCACATTCGCCCATTTGTAATGGTCGAATGTGGAAAGCTTCCACATTCGCCCAGTGTATATTAGGTCGAACTTAGCTTTGGTATTGTCCTATATTTTACAAATGCGTCAGATCCATAAAATGTCCTTATGGATCACCACAATCTCATGTAACACTATACCTAGACTCAACCCTAGTCTATTCGACAGTGACGTCCACAGAAAGTGCATCAACAAAGCAAATACGATAATAATGTAAATAATAATAATAATAATGTAAAGGTAGATCAAACCGATTAATGTCCTTTATATATGAATAGTGACCCTCTGGCAAACCTGCGTAAAGGACAGTGAGATTGATAACTGGACAGGTTAGCCAGGTGTTTGTCAAAAAGGTAGACCACACCACTAGAGTGGTGATGAGGTTTACCCAAATTTGTTGAAGAATTGATGATGATGAAACAGTTTTAATGTGGGGTAGTCATGAGAATCAACAGTATGATAATCAGATTCAAATGACTATTATGGGCCAGAAAACAGAACAGATTTTTATTCCGCATGAAGAGAACAGTCAACCCAGTTCCTGTATGTTTTATGGAACTTGTTCTAAAGAGTTGTTATGAAGAAGGAAATCAAGTTTGAGATTTCAATGTTCTGAAAGGAATGAGGTATCCTAGTAGGAGTCATGTGGCACGTAGGTTCAACGAAAGTTTCAAGTGCTGAAAACTTTTGATGGCTTGATCCACTCGTCTACGGCTTGTATTCTGTCGAACAGATGAAGTTACTCAAGAACATGATTGATTGATTATACAGGATCTCAGAGAAACTTGGTGAAGCATCAGTCAAGGGGGAGATTGTTGATGTAAGTGTCTGATACTTCAACAATTACTGACTGAAGATGCTAGGAAAAGAGAAGAATGTGTTAATGCAATCACAGTCAGCACAGATGAAGAATTTCATAGAAATACTAATGTTCGAGTGGATTGTTTTGCACATAGTCACATTTGAGATGTTTAATTGTGTACTAGACGTAAATTAGTGGTGGTACCTACATGTTACGTTGAATATCTGATCGGTCAGTATGGAATCCTTCTAGTAGGGGTCTTATCAGGCTAGTTGGGTTGCGCGTGATGTACTTGGTCAAGATGACATTCCTGGGTACTGTTGCTACGAGACTGCAGTGCATTACATTGTCGACTTCACATTGGCGTAACTAGGGATCTGGTTGTAATTCAGCGACCTGCTGAATTCGCAAATGATATACGTGGTCTAGTTGACTTCCTGCGTATTGATGCTGAGGGTCCGTAGTGCATTACTTGGTCGGTTCACGAAGGATATTGTATTTCTAACTCAATGCAATGGTGCATGTATTGAGGGGGAGAACTGTGTTTCTGACTGTTGATGTGCAAGAGATTTGTGGATTCGCCAGCAACGTCCAAGGGGGAGATTGTTGATGCACTTTCTGTGGACGTCACTGTCGAATAGACTAGGGTTGAGTCTAGGTATAGTGTTACATGAGATTGTGGTGATCCATAAGGGCATTTTATGGATCTGACGCATTTGTAAAATATAGGACAATACCAAAGCTAAGTTCGACCTAATATACACTGGGCGAATGTGGAAGCTTTCCACATTCGACCATTACAAATGGGCGAATGTGGAAATGCTCCACATTCGACCATTCAAAAGGGGCGAACCTGGAACTTGGGTTTTGTACTATAAATAGCAATCTCATGTGTTATTGTTCATTTGGTGATTTGAGTTGGTACTTTGAATGCTCTCAAGGGGGAGGTCATGCCCGACCTCCCCCGGCCATGAGATAGACGTTTATCCTACTGATGACAGTGTCTGTAACCGTTTCTGTAGTAATACGAATCTGTGATGACGTTGTTATCGTATATTTCTGTCTCGTCTCGAATTCCCTGTCTGAAACCGAGTTGTTTATGCGTATTCGATCCGCGAGTTCGGTCCGTAACCGGATTCTCAATAAACTCCGTTGCTCTTCTCATAATGCTCGCAAAAGCCCACTGGATATCAATCAATTCCATCTCTTCTTTATCAATCTGTGCATAGTCTTCATTGGTTAAGTTGTTATTCCCAATTTGACTAGCAACTAATCCATTGTAAGATGAAACCATTGCAGAGACTAGTGCAATGTGTTGCTGAGCAACATCAACCGTCACATTTCCCAAGTTAGAAGTCTCCAAAACCACCGGTTGTTGATTAGGTTGAGTAACTTGGTTCATTGGTTGTTGAGATTGGCTAGCAGTATAGAAAGCTGCTTGTTGCATTGGTGAGAATGGTGAAATGTAGGAATTGTTGTATTGTTGTTGTTGTGGTGGTGGTGTGTATGATGGTTGTGAGTAGGATGAGGTTTGTGCCATGTAGTTGATGGTAGGTTTTGGTGATTCCATAACATTGGAAATGCAAGCAACATGTGGTGCCACTACCCCTCCTGAACTTGAGTTACTAAGTGGAACTGAAGTGCCTCCAAAGTATAAGCTAGGATTCTGAGGAATCTGTGATCTTCTAGCTTTCCTCTTCTCTTCCATCTCTTTGTTTTCCAGCTTCTGTATAAACTCATGAATAGTCCAGAATTGGTATGCATCCTTCTCCCTGAGAACTTCCACATGCTGATCCCAGTATGGTGGTAGAGCATCTGCAAACTTATCCACCAAAGCTGTCATAGGAATCTGTATACCATAACTTGACAATTCAGTTAGCAAATGACTATATCTAGGAGTTAATTCTTTTAAAGTTTCATTGCCAATATAAGAAAAATTCTCAAACTCCTTTCGTAATTCATCCATCCTTAAGCTTCTAGTCTTCTCATTCCCATCATGCCTCTTTTTAAGCATATCCCATAGTTGCTTAGATGTAGTGCATGTTCCAAACTGATGCAACAGATCGTTTGTGATTGCCTGAGTCAATTGGGAAAAGGCTTTCTTCTCCACAGCAAACTTCTTTTTCTCCTCCTCAGACATACTCTCCAATGGAACTGGTTCACCTGTATTCTCCAAAACTGGTGCTGTGTAACCTCTAGCAATCATACTCCATGCCTCTGCACCTTCCACTCCCATGCCTTCCAAGTGAATCTTGAACTTGTTCTGCCACTGATTATATTCTTGTATCTCCATGAGCTTAGGTGGCCGATTCCCGCTACCTGAAGATAAGTCATTTATTAGTGTAGAAATAGCATTTGTAGTTTGAGTATTTACCACCGCTGCTGCTATTCCCCAGTAGTCAGGTTGTGGTGCTGGTGGTGTCACACTTTGAGGCATCGAGCTAGTCATCGCCATGTAGTTAATCGGTTGCGAAGACTGTGTGCTCGTCTTTTGTGCTGCCACTGTCCATGGGTCCATCACTTGCTGTTGTGGTTGTGTCGTTGCTGGTCTCGGGTTAGTCGGAAAATTCCACATGATGTTCATGAACTTCGAAAAATCCAACACTTAGAAAATTTTCCAAACTGAGTTCTAGGTTCGCCCCTTTTTCTCTTACTTTCGTCCCTTTTTGTTCACCTTCGACCAAAATGAGTACACCCGAATGTAGTAAATGAACAGAAAGTAAAATCTCCCAACACAAGTTCCACGTTCGTCCACTGATGTCTACTTTCGACCACTTCTATTCCACGTTCGCCCGCCCGACGAATCGAATGTGGAAAAATAAGCCCGAATGTGAAAACTTCAAACAATAAATTCCAGGTTCGCCCAGAATTACCCTAGGTTCAACCAAAATTGACACACGTTCGCCCAAAACTAGTCAGGTTCGCCCCTTACCCTGCAAGTTCGCCCATTTCAGGTTTGAAAAGCGGTTACACTTTGAAAAACGGTTATTTTGATCTCTGATTTTCAAAAGTTTATGGATTTGAATGATCTTTATCAGGTTTTGATTCGGAATTGATTTGGAACAACTTTAATTCTTGGAATTTTAGATTTTATCCACAAAATCAACTTCAAATCAATCAAAAACACTCAAAAACCATTTTCATTCAAAAACAGATGTATTTTGATCAAAATTAGGTCCAAATCAGCTCTGAGTTTATCAAATTTGTTGTTGTATGATCCGTATAGCTCTGATACCACTTTGTAAACGAAAGATTTTGACTAAAACAGGATTAATTGATCATACAAGTCACAAAACCAGGTGCGGAAACCCTAGTTCTGAACAAACTGATAAAACTCTAATCAAAACACAATCAACATCATTTTCAAAGCTTTTTCATAGATTAACCTTTATAAAAACTTGTTACAATGTGCTTGCTAGTTAATCTAATCAATACACAGACTTTCACAATCTCACCTAGAACCTGAACACAACACACACTCCAACTAAAACTCTCTATAACTCACAAAAACACAAATTCTATATATAGTGTCTGCACATTCGCCCACTAGAGATGGTCGAATGTGGACTTCTTCCACATTTGCCCACTCTAGGGTACGAATGTGTATCTTCTGATCAGGTCCATTCTTCCTTCGCCCATAAGCATTCTACCTTTGCCCAAACTGCTCTACATTCGCCCACTTATTCTACATTCAACCCATCAGCAACTTCTAACATATGTTAACTTGTAGATCCAATCACTAGTCGCACTACGTGCATCCCTCGACTATTGATTGGATCGTCTTCTGTCTTCGTCCATTGCTTTGTTCAACAAATAAATTCTGAGCTGCTTCTTTTGCTCTTTTGTCATTTCAGGCTCCAACTTTCTCTTCACTGGTTTTGACACATTAGCCATCTTCACCATTTTGCCAAGCTTAGCATCCAAGTTACTCCCCGAGTTTATATCATACGCAAAACAAACTCCTACAACCTGAGTATACTTCTTTGCTTGTTCAGCATCGTTAGCCTCATGATGAATCGGATTGTAGAAAAGCATGATGATGTCTTCGAAGGTACAGTTAATCAACCACATAGGATCAAATACATGAACATGCTTGTATTTGTCCTTCCCGTCTCTCAAAACATTCACGGCTTCAGCCTTTCTCCAATCATAATACCAAAAAATAAAGTCAGCACTGAAATGTTGTGGCATAGGCATCAAAGGTATCTTTCTCATCACTTCAGGTGCTTTGTAGATCAAAGTTACCCTCTTCAACTTGGTTTTAGGATCAATATCCCTATGAACTTTCCTTCTGGGATATTGAGGCTTGAACCTGTCCCACTTCGTTCTACTTTCCCATACTAACTTGTCTGCACACCAACCGACATGTGTATTGTTTACTGAAGCTCCAGACATTGGGAATCTGCAAAGATCTCTGACCGCCCAATACGGTAGAGTTAGCAAATCAATAAATCTGTAGAAATACAGAATTCCTGATTCCCACTTGGTAGCTAAACACTTCAGTCTACTCAAATAAGTCCACCCGAGAGCTCTGCCTTTGAACTTAGCATTATGGAATCTATAGAATCTTCCTTGAGCTTCAGGCTTCGGTCGGTTTTCATCCATTTCCCTCAACTTCTTCAAGTAATTCTTCAATTCATCAGATTGACTTGAAGATTGTTGCTTATCAGCTCCAAACACCTTCTCTACAAATTCTTTACTCCTTTCCTTTGCTTTCTTCTTCGCTGAAGTGTTTGGAATCTCAGTGAAGTCAGGAAATATCACATCTTCATCATTTTGTCTGAAGTATTGTAGATATTCCTCATGTGTAATATCTTCAATCTCCACTTCATCCATTTCTGGAGTATTCTTATCATCTGAGTGATTTCCAATATCCATTTCAGGAATATTTGGAATCGACTCATCCATTACAAACTCCTCAAACGATTTCCCTACTCTCTGTGCAAGGCCATCAAGAATTTCCTTAGCCACAGTAGCAGGTACTTCACCTTCTTCAAGATCAGGATCGTTGTATTCCAGTTCATATCTCATGTCATCAGTCTGGAATATCTCAGCAAAACGACCTGTGAACTCTATCGTCCATTCTCTTCTTTCTAACATATCTCTGTAAACTTTCTTCGCATCATCAGTCAAAGATCTCACCTTTTCGTTCCAAAAGATACTCTCATCTGAATCCGTGTTCTCACCTTTCTTCTTCTTGGAACTTGATTCTCCAGCATCTTTCTTCTTTGGTGTTCTCTTTTCAAAAGTAAACTTAGAAGTGTCATCTCCTCCTTCATCATCATCACTTTGTCACTTTTCTTACTATCCTCATCATCACTTTTCTCAGACTCCTCATCTTCCTCATCATCATCTTTTTCTTTCTCAGAATCAGAAGGCTCAAAGTCTACTTGTTCTTCTTCTTTTTCCTTATCTTCTTCACCTTCTTTCAGCTTGGGTGCTTCATTATACAAACTGTCTATCAAATCACTAAGGCGTTTGTTCTCAGCCTTTAGCTCTTTGTTATCCTCCTTGATCAATTTTATCCTGCTCTTGTTCCTTGAACATTTACCCTCAAGCTTCTTATTCTTAGCTTCAAGCTTCTTAACTTTCTCATCAATCTCATCTTGATTAGACTTCGAAGCAACCACAATCTGAAGCATTTTCTCCTCATTCTGCTTGAGCTTGGCAATCTCAGCTTGTTGAGCTACAATCATCTTCATCATATCATCCATCTTCTTATTCACCTGCTTCATCACATCATCAGCAACAGTGACTTTCTTGGATTTGGATGGCTCAACTTCTTTAGCTTTTTCTTTCTGAGGCTTCCTGAACATATCCAACACATTATCCAGTGCAACGTTAAACTGATCAACTGGTAATGTCTCAGCCTCCTTTGTCTTTTTCTGCTTCTTTGTTACAGGTGAAGACAGCTTTGATGATGTACCAGCATCGGGTAATCTTTTTCCTTTCATAAGCTGGGCAATCTCTTTCTCCCTTAACTGTTTAGTGCTTGACTTCTTTGCCATTGATTTGTGTTTTGGTTTTGGCAAGTTCACTACAACAGTTTCTCCAGCTTCCAACTCATTCATATCAATCCCTAAACCTCCTTCTTCAGCATCAACAGACTTTTTCTTCTGTTGTGCTTCCTCAATAGACTTATTTAGAGATTCAGACTCACCAACCATAGTGGCCTTACGCTTGGTGGTCCTAACTCCTTCTTCATCAGAATCCCATTGTTCATCCACCTCTGTTTCTTCTGAATCAACAGATTCTTCATCCACTAAACTCAAACCCTTCTTGGCAGTAGTCTTCTTCCTCACCGCTTGTTGCTTAGAACTCCCTTGGTCTGTCTTTCCCTTACCCTTCCCTTTGGCTCCGGGATTAACAACCTGTCTCTTCCTCTTAGTATTAGCATCTGCATATACTAAGGGATCGTCATTATCTGAATCGCTCTCAGTATGTCTAGCCTTGTTCTTTCCAGGATCAGTGTAATCCTGTTTGGCTAGAGCTCCAAACAATCTTCTGTATGGTGGCTTATCTTCATCAGGCACACCCTTGTAACCTTTCATTCTTACCAAAGTACGGATGTTCATGTGATCCTGACCTATAACCTGGGTTGGATCCTTTCTCAAATTAGGATATTTGTGGTCAAAAATCATCATCAGAAATCTTGGGTATAACATGAAATATTTCTTCTTCAAACCCTTTAACATCTCCAGCATATGATCCAGTATCATCCCAGACACATTGAATGGTTTGTTGAGAGTCAACGCAACCATCAATGAGCTTAAACTTCTTCTCATGACGTCATATCCACCGCTTACACAACCAAACACGTGGATTATGACATGTGCAAAGTATTTGAACTGCACACTCAGCTTCCCTTTGTGCATAGAACCATCAGTGATCGGTCCTTTGTACTTCATTCTCAGGAAACATGCTTTCTGTTCAGTCCATGATAACTCCCTGGGATCTTCACTTACTTCAAACTTGATCTGAAGTGCTTCTCTTATATCAGACTCCGTCAAGAACATCTCCATCCCCTGTATCTTGCTCCTGATTATCGTCTGATTCTCCCAGAAATCATACTTTGCATTCTTATAAAAGTCTTCAATAATGTCTTTGTAAATAATCGTCGGTGTGGCTAAGGCATGAACAACCCTGCTTCTCTTCAAGAACTCAATGATCCCGACAAACTCTGTGTTCTTTTCTACATCACCTAGATAAGCACAGCAGTTGTGAGATCGTTTGAATGGCCAACTTATCGGAACTGACGCTTCAGCCTCCTGAACAGTCTCCTGAACTGGATCTGTAACGATATTCTCCACTGGAGTCTCAATATTTTCTTGTTGCTCAGCCATCTGCACATCAAAATCAGAGAAATACGTCAAAATACGAAAACGACAAAAATTTAAAAATTTTAAGATTTTTCAAGTTCCACATTCGCCCAATTTAATAAGGTCGAATGTAGGATTTATGGTGCGAATGTGAAATATTTAGTACGAATGTGAAAATGTTTTTGTTAAAAGACACATTCGCCCATCAGATGTTACTTTCGACCATTTAAATCCACCTTCGCCCGTTTATTCAACCGAAGGTGAAAATGATAAACCCTAAAAATTTAAAGTTTTTCTATCTTCGCAATTAACATCTAAAACTGATTGAAATGTATCCTAATAGGGCCGATTAATACTCGTATATGATCAATTGTTCCTTAATTTCAATTTACATCAGTTTTCAAAAAGAATTAGGTCAAATCAGTTTCAATCGATCAATTATCCATCTAAATGTTGTTATTATTCTAATTCTTTCATTAATAAACACTTTCTCAAAATCACCTACAACCTGACTCAAAACCAATCACCTAACAACACTAACCGAACAGTCATACCAATCACTACACCAAATGAGACACAACAGAATACCAATCAGAATCAAGCATTGATGATTCAACAGGATGAACGGTTTGACTGGTCGGGTTTGCAAATAGGTGTTGAGGAGATCACAACTGGTGGCAATGTGGCTTGTGTTGCACGACAGGTTGATATTGAAGAGTCGGTGATAGTTGATGAAAAGAAAGAAACTGAGGTTGAAGTTGATGTACCTGAGGCTGAAATGGAAGTGGAGAATGAGCCTGTTGAGGTTAAGGCTGAGGATGCTAATCCTGGAGTGGTGATTGACACTGTTTCTGATGTTCCTGAGGAGTGTGAATCGGTTTATTCAGATTCAGACAGTGAATCGGATACAGAAGCAAGTGTTACATCTCTGGATGATGATATTGATCAGTTGCTAGCAGAAGCTGATTTTCTGATGACGAGGAAGTCGTGCATTGCTGATGATGCTTTCACCAAGATTGATTACTCCAAGTTTTTCGCTGGAAAGGAAGCTCATTTTGCTTTGATGGCCATGACTAATCCGCCAAAACCTGTAAGTTCTGAGTGTAGCACTGATGTTACTAGTGATAAGTATTGTGGTACTTGTAATAGATTGACAGAGGAGAACAAAGAACTCCGTGTTCAACGTGATAGTGCTATCATGAACTGTCAATCTATTCGCAAAGAGTTGCTTGCTTTTAACAAAGTATTAGATGGCTATAAAAAGGACATTTCCGACTTGAAAAATACTCTTTCGTTAAAACAACTTGCAATTAATAACTACATTAATGAAATTGAAAACACCAAGTTGGAAATGGCAGCCATTAAATGCTTTGCTGAAAAAGTAAACAAAAAGTTAGAAAGTTATAAGCACATTGCTTACGTGGTAGACCACATCATTGATGATCAAACCACTAATTACAAGTCTGTGCCATCTCCGGTGCTTTTTGAAAACCATAATTGTCATCAAGTGACACTGGAGACCTCGGTAAAATCAGACTCATCATCGGAAAATGAATCTAATACCTCGAGTATTGGTGATCCACATTCCAATGTGAGACCGATTTTAGGCTTGAATGATGAGGGTGTTACTGCTGAGAATGCTGATTCAGACACTGAGAGTGATGATACTGGTAATGTTCAAACTGCTAATGCATGTGAAATTCCAAAAGAAAATCACATCATTACCAATGAACCAGTTTCATCATCTCAACATGTGCATCCGATGGCAAATGCACATCGTGAGAAAAAGTCTGAAAAGAATGTGGTTAAGAAAGATCCTGAGAAAAAGGATGTTAAGAATGAAACGTGTGACAAACCAGTCAAGGTGTTTTATCGGATGGAAGGATCCGATAAGATCATCTCTGACGAGGAATTTCCAATAAAAATTGCGAACTATGCTAAAATTGATAAAATCTGGCAAGAAAGCACCATTTGGTTTCCAAAACATGAGAGAACAAATGAAATCCCACCTGCCATTTTAAAGAAATTATTTTTGGATGTTCCTCAAGAACCAAAGGTCCATGTCACAGAGTTCATTAGACCCAAAAACAGAGCTAACGGTTTTCATGAGCCTGCTTACTCAAAAGGGCCACTCCCTGAGAGTTTGAGGAATCATCAGTATAATGATCAATATCCTGTTCGATCATTTGCTCAACCAAATGCTCCAAATGTTTTTGAAGAGTATCGTGCATGTTTTAAATGCGGGGAGAGAGGGCATTTACTTGCTCACTGCCCGTATGTAAGGCATAAAAGGCACGAAGTTGAAGTGAGGAATTCCATGAGGAAACCGATTGATCATTATGTTCCACCACACAGACGAGTTGTTCCTCAACAACAACAGTTTTACAATCAAAACAATTTTTATCAAATGAGGAACAATCGTCCAATTCAATATGATCGCAGAAATCGGATTGCTATGGAACAATCATGGAGAAAACCAGTGGTGAACACAACAAATGATAGGCAAAAGGTTCCACCTAAACCGATTGTCAAGTCAAATGTTGGACCTAAGTCTGTTAAATCAGATAAGGTAAACAAGAAAGTTTATTTTGCAAACAATGTTCAGAAACCGACTGAGAACCCAAAGTCTCAGATTCGTATCTTGAAAAGAACTGAACAATCCTGGACACCAAATGGTTCTCCGGGTGCCTCAACTTCAAAAGTCAATGATAAAAAGGAAACTGTTTTGAATATTTCTAAAAAGATTGATCCAAAACAAATTGTTGATGAGAATGTTTCTTTGAAAACTGATATTCTAAGACCCAAGACTCAGGCTTGGGTCCCCCGAAAGAACTAAATGATTTACTTTATGTGTGCAGGGAGCTTCAGCTGGCCCTATTAGCAGTCTTTGGATTGTTGATAGTGGAGCTTCAGGCCACATGACAGGGGATCTTGCGTTGCTATTCGATGTGAAGAATATCAATGGAGGGTATGTCGCATTCGCTGGAAATAAAGGTGGATATATTTCTATGGAGGGGAGCGTGAGTAATGGGATAGTGAGCTTTGAGAGAATATCTTATGTGAAGCAGATCGATTATAATCTGTTGAGTGTCAGTCAAATTTGTGATAAACGATTTACTGTGCATTTTGATGACAAATCCTGCTATATTCTCAAACCGGGCTTCAAAATTCCAAAGGAATGTATAATGTTGAAGGCACCTCGCGTCAACAATCTCTATATTCTTGATATGTCCAAGGCGATGACATCACAAGGGCAAATAACATGTTTTCTATCCAAGGCGACAGAGAAGGAATCGATAATGTGGCACCGAAGAATGGGGCACATTCATCTGAGAAAAATGAATCAACTTGTGAGAAATGGGCTTGTCGATGGAGTAAACGTGAAACATTTCCATCTTAATGACAAGTGTGTGAGTTGTAAGAAGGGGAAGCAACACAGACAGTCCCACAAAGTGAAGAAAGTTAACTCTGTTGAGATGCCACTTGAACGATTGCACATGGATCTATTTGGACCGGTCAAGCGTAAAAGTCATCTTGGGGAGCTTTATTGTTTAGTCGTCACTGATGACTACTCAAGATTTTCATGGGTGATGTGTTTGCAGAATAAAAGTGACACCTTTAACAACTTAAATGTTCTGTTCACTCGATTGGAGAATCTCTACAACGTAAAGATAAAGAGAATTCGGAGTGATAATGGGACTGAGTTCAAAAATGCCAAGATGGATGAACTTTGTGAAAGCAAAGGGATACATCATGAATATTCGGCTCCGTACACCCCACAACAGAACGGTGTTGCTGAACGAAAGAATAGGACTCTAATTGAAGCGGCTAGAACAATGCTCGTAGATTCAAATCTTCCGGTAATGTTCTGGAATGAGGCGATTTATGCAGCAAATTATACACTCAATCGGGTTCTAACAGTGAAGAAGTTTGGTAAAACATCTTATGAACTGTTACACCGACGAAAGCCGAACTTAGAGTATCTAGAACCTTTTGGGGCACCATGCACGATGTTGAATCCAAGCGAGAAGTTTAGTCCTAAAGCTGAAGAGGGATACTTTGTTGGATATGCAACCCCGCTCAAACGGGTATACAACAAGCGAACTCGTCGGGTGGAGGATTGGGCTAACGTGGAAGTTCAACGATATACACAAAATTTGCAAGGCACGGGTCCTGATTGGATGTTTGATTACAAAGATTTCTTTGAATCATTCAATCTAGATAGCTTGGTTGAAGAAGCTGTTATCAGATTACTTTACGAGTGTGAAAACGCGGCGACTTCACCGTTGGTGCGTCCTATCACAGTGAACCCCCTACCAGCTTCTAATGATACCAATGTTCCTATACAAGAGGAAGAAGTGTTTCAGGAGGCTTCAACTTCATTAGACTCTTCAGAATCTGAAGATGAACAATTTGAAGAAGTCATTCTTGAACATGCAGAAGAACCAGAGGCACCGCCAGTGAACCCAACTCCAACTCCAGATGTTGCTTCATCATCTAACACGGGTCATGATCTGGATGCTGTAGAGAACTTGACTGTTCAGACGGGAGTTACTGTACCTGAATATCCGGAATCTCGGATTCATCGTATTCACCCGCTGGAGCAAGTTATCGGTGATCCTGGTAGCAGTGTGATGACCAGAGGCAGCTGCGAAGTGTTAATTCGCCAGAAAGTTTTGGTGCTTTAGCGTTATATGCTAAAATTCAACAATCTGGTAGTCAAAATGATTGGTCGTTTGCGTGTTATGTGTCGCAGGTAGAGCCAAGGACATACAAGGACGCTTTGCGGGAGGACGCCTGGGTTGAAGCTATGCAGGAGGAGTTATTACAATTCCAGAAATTGGGAGTTTGGACGCTCACGGATTTGCCACCTGGAAGAAAGAAGATAGGCACTAAATGGGTGTTTAAGTGCAAGAAGGATGATCGTGGGGTTATTGTTCGTAACAAAGCCAGATTGGTCGTGCAGGGTTTCCATCAAATCGAAGGGATTGATTATAACGAAATCTATGCACCGGTAGCACGCATTGAAGCTATTCGGATGTTCCTTGCGTTTGCTTCCTATAAGAAATTCAAAGTTTATCAAATGGACGTCAAGAGCGCATTTCTGTACGGGAAAGTCAAGGAAGAGGTTTATGTCGGGCAGCCACCAGGCTTTTAGGACCCAATCCACTGGGATAAGGTCTACGTGCTAAACAAAGCTTTATATGGCTTGCACCAGGCTCCGAGACAGTGGTACGAGGAGCTAAGTACATACCTCATCACAAAAGGATTTAAGCGCAGACTCGTCGATTACACCCTATTCACGAAGAAGTCAGGGGATGATTTGCTTCTGGTGCAGATTTACGTTGATGATATAATATTTGGTTCAACTAACGAGCTTTTATGCAGGGAGTTCGAAACTGTCATGCAGGAAAAGTTTGAAATGAGCGCAATGGGGGAGATGCAGTTTTTCCTAGGCTTGCAGGTGGACCAAAGACCCATGGGGATCTTCATTCACCAGACGAAATACGTATCCGAAGTCTTGAGCCGGTTCCAGATGGAGGATTCCAAGCCGATGGATACCCCGATTCAACCCAATCACGGGATTGGAGTGGACGCTAAGGGGGAGCTGACGGACCCATTTACATACAGAGCAATCATCGGATCTCTGATGTATTTGACGGCGTCTCGACCAGATATTATGTACGCAACGTGTCTCTGTGCCCGCTATCAATCGAAGCCGAAACAAAGTCATCTGACGGCGGTCAAGCGTATCCTTAGATATCTGAAGGGTTGTCCCTCTAAAGGACTTTGGTACCCTAATGATGATGATTTTGATTTTATTGCGTTTAGTGATGCAGAATGGGGCGGCTGTGATAAAGATAGCAAATCTACAACAGCTGGTTGCCAGTTTTTAGGGAGCAGGTTAGTCACCTGGCAATGTAAGAAGCAGACATCCGTGGCGCTGTCTACCTGTGAAGCCGAGTACATTGCAGCTTCAAGTTGCTGTTCACAAGTGCTCTGGATCCAACAGCAGATGGTGGATTACGGTTTGCAGTTTCTTAAAACCCCTATACACTGTGACAACGAAGCCGCAATCGCATTAACTAAAAATACTGAACATCATTCTAAAGCGAAACATATCCGGATCAAATATCATTTTATCCGTGATTGTTACGCTAAAGAATTGATAGATATGGTCAAAATCCATACTGACTATCAACGTGCAGATTTGTTTACAAAAGCTTTTGACAGATCCCGCTTTGAATATCTTTTAAAAGTAAATAACATAAAGGAAAAACAGGACTAATCGGCACCTCGGTTTATCGCTTTTTAGTTTTATTATTTTTCTTATTTTTGCTAATTGGATATTTCTCTTTGCTAATTGGGAATTTCTCTTTACTATCGTAATCCTCAAAGAAGTTGATGCTTTCGAGTGGATTGTTTCTTTCAAATTTTTGTTTTTATTGTTTTTCAGAAAAATTAAAAACCCAAAAATATGTTCTTTATTTTAGGGGGAGCCATTTTATCAGAAAAATCAAAAACATTGAAAATTTTAAAAAAAAAAAAATAGAAAATCCAAAATGATTTCCTGGATAAAAAGAGGAAATGATAGTACATCAGTGGGGATCTGACACAGGCTAAAGAATTGTATAGTATAATGAGGCGTGTGTTGACTATGTGTGATATGCTGATAGGCTTCGTAGACTAAATATTGCGTGCATTAGTGATACAAACATAACGAACTACGCGTTCGTGGCTGAACACCTCATGGGCATATGGTCTTAGTACCGTAATTTCGTTTGATAGGATTGCCAAAATCTGAAGTTTCGGGTCGTTATGTTATGGTTATCCGGGATATTCTGATTAAACTTTTGTCGTATTGATTTACGGACCTAGTTTCATCAGAATATTTGCTAAAAGAGCTTAAATGCCAAAACCGAAAGTTACCGAATTGAGGAACTTTATGTTTTATTGATCAAAGATCATTATTACATCGTATTGACTTCCTGATGCAAATCAGTGGTTAATATCAGCCTCAACCTAGTGTATATGCACATGTTACTCTGCTGCATTCGGTTGCTGACCTGTACACCTCTGTGCTATATACTTTGTAACTTTTACGGATAACTCTGGCATAATCACGCGTTACGACGAAGCTTTGTGCAATTACTTGATACGGGAGTATGCCGTGTGTGTGGGCACCACCTCGTGTTAGTCTAATACACCTAACTCGTATCATTTTAAAGCATTGCGTAATAGTCTGCATGTGAGCTTACGTGGACCACAATATCAGCAATTGCCGTGTCACATACTGTTTCTAATGATAATATTAAATAAACAGATCAACGCTGTGATCAGATTTCTCAGAAAACTGATATGATCCTCTTACCGGACATCACAAAATGTCTACTGCTTTCATTTACTTTGATGAATTTTACCTTTATTGTCAAAAAGATACAAAATCCAAAAAGATTTTAGGTGTGTTTTGATAAAATTTCAGAAAACCCAAAATTTTTGCATTTCTGCTTTATTTTTGATAACCGGGGATGCTTGATGGTCAATTTCTGAGATTTGATAACACCATCTGGGCTTTGTATCATTCAAAAGTTGAAAATATGAGTTTTGGAAGTTTAACAGATTGAAAAATGTTGAACGGGATTCGAATTCGTGATTTGGCAAAATTTTCAGATTTTTCCATTTCACATTCGCCCCTTAATTGGGTCGAATGTGGAAAAATCTTCACCTTCGGTTGTTAATAATGGGCGAATGTGGGTTTGTTTAACCAAACTTCACTTTCGGGTAAACATGCTTTACATTCGGCCAATTTATTTTGGGCGAATGTAGATTTATCCCACTTTCGACCATCATAACGGGCGAAGGTGGCATCTCTATATATGCCCTTCACAGGTTCGATCCATCATTCACAGTTCTTCAAATTTTTCTTTCGATCCCACAACTTGTTGCTTTGATTCCTTTTTCTTATGGTTTTTATTCCCGTGATATTCCTGATCATTTCTATACCTATTTCACAGGTAATGGAGCGTTAATGAGACCAGTATCGTCGTTTTTGTGAACCGGACTTAGGGTTTAAGGATTAAGGGTCTTAGGGTGTTTGTTGTTGCTTAATTTTGATTATTTTTCAATCCACATCAGTTTTAGGGGGAGATTAATGAAAGAATTAGAATAATAACAACATTTAGGGTGATAATTGATTGATTGAAACAGATTTGACCTAATTCTTCTTAAAAACTGATGTAACTTGAAATTAAGGAACAATTGATCATATACGAATGCTAATCGGCCATAGTAGTACACATTTCAATCAGTATTACAAGTTAAAAACGAAGATGAGAAATTTTTGAATTTTTGGGGATAATCAGTTTACTTTCGGCTGTTAAAAACGGGCGAAGGTGGAATAGAACGGTCGAAGGTGATATATATTGGGCGAATGTACTTTTTATCAAACAAGATTTTTACATTCGACCTAAATATATCACATTCGTACCAAATTTCCTACATTCGACCAATTACAAAACGGGCGAATGTGGATTCTGAAAATCTTAAAATTTTAAATTTTTGTCGTTTTCGTGTTTTGACGTATTTTTCTGATTTTGATGTACAGATGGCTGAGCAACAAGAAAATATTGAGACTCAAGCAGAGAATGTCATTACAGATTCAGTTCAGGAAACTGTTCAGGAGGCTGAAGCATCTGCTCCGATAAGCTGGCCGTTCGAAAGATCTCATAACTGCTGTGCTTATCTTGGAGACGTGGAGAAGAACACAGAGTTCACTGGGATCATTGAGTTCTTGAAGAGGAGCAGAATTGTGCATGCCTTGGCCACACCGACTATCATTTACAAAGACATTGTTGAAGACTTTTATAAGAATGCAAAGTATGATTTCTGGGAGAATCAGACGATAATCAGGAGCAAGATACAAGGGATGGAGATGTTCTTGACGGAGTCTGATATAAGAGAAGCACTTCAGATCAAGTTTGAAGTAAGTGAAGATCCCAGGGAGTTATCATGGACTGAACAGAAAGCATGTTTCCTGAGAATGAAGTACAAAGGACCGATCACTGATGGTTCTATGCACAAAGGGAAGCTGAGTGTGCAGTTCAAATACTTTGCACATGTCATAATCCACGTGTTTGGTTGTGTAAGCGGTGGATATGACGTCATGAGAAGAAGTTTAAGCTCATTGATGGTTGCGTTGACTCTCAACAAACCATTCAATGTGTCTGGGATGATACTGGATCATATGCTGGAGATGTTAAAGGGTTTGAAGAAGAAATATTTCATGTTATACCTAAGATTTCTGATGATGATTTTTGACCACAAATATCCTAATTTGAGAAAGGATCCAACCCAGGTTATAGGTCAGGATCACATGAACATCCGTACTTTGGTAAGAATGAAAGGTTACAAGGGTGTGCCTGATGAAGATAAGCCACCATACAGAAGATTGTTTGGAGCTCTAGCCAAACAGGATTACACTGATCCTGGAAAGAACAAGGCTAGACATACTGAGAGCGATTCAGATAATGACGATCCCTTAGTATATGCAGATGCTAATACTAAGAGGAAGAGACAGGTTGTTAATCCCGAAGCCAAAGGGAAGGGTAAGGGAAAGACAGACCAAGGGAGTTCTAAGCAACAAGCGGTGAGGAAGAAGACTACTGCCAAGAAGGGTTTGAGTTTAGTGGATGAAGAATCTGTTGATTCAGAAGAAACAGAGGTGGATGAACAATGGGATTCTGATGAAGAAGGAGTTAGGACCACCAAGCGTAAGGCCACTATGGTTGGTGAGTCTGAATCTCTAAATAAGTCTATTGAGGAAGCACAACAGAAGAAAAAGTCTGTTGATGCTGAAGAAGGAGGTTTAGGGATTGATATGAATGAGTTGGAAGCTGGAGAAACTGTTGTAGTGAACTTGCCAAAACCAAAACACAAATCAATGGCAAAGAAGTCAAGCACTAAACAGTTAAGGGAGAAAGAGATTGCCCAGCTTATGAAAGGAAAAAGATTACCCGATGCTGGTACATCATCAAAGCTGTCTTCACCTGTAACAAAGAAGCAGAAAAAGACAAAGGAGGCTGAGACATTACCAGTTGATCAGTTTAACGTTGCACTGGATAATGTGTTGGATATGTTCAGGAAGCCTCAGAAAGAAAAAGCTAAAGAAGTTGAGCCATCCAAATCCAAGAAAGTCACTGTTGCTGATGATGTGATGAAGCAGGTGAATAAGAAGATGGATGATATGATGAAGATGATTGTAGCTCAACAAGCTGAGATTGCCAAGCTCAAGCAGAATGAGGAGAAAATGCTTCAGATTGTGGTTGCTTCGAAGTCTAATCAAGATGAGATTGATGAGAAAGTTAAGAAGCTTGAAGCTAAGAATAAGAAGCTTGAGGGTAAATGTTCAAGGAACAAGAGCAGGATAAAATTGATCAAGGAGGATAACAAAGAGCTAAAGGCTGAGAACAAACGCCTTAGTGATTTGATAGACAGTTTGTATAATGAAGCACCCAAGCTGAAAGAAGGTGAAGAAGATAAGGAAAAAGAAGAAGAACAAGTAGACTTTGAGCCTTCTGATTCTGAGAAAGAAAAAGATGATGATGAGGAAGATGAGGAGTCTGAGAAAAGTGATGATGAGGATAGTAAGAAAAGTGACAAAGATGATGATGATGATGATGCTGAGGGGTCTGGGAGTCAGAAAGATGATGATAGTAGTAGTGATAGTGATGATGATGAAGGAGGAGATGACACTTCTAAGTTTACTTTTGAAAAGAGAACACCAAAGAAGAAAGATGCTGGAGAATCAAGTTCCAAGAAGAAGAAAGGTGAGAACACGGATTCAGATGAGAGTATCTTTTGGAACAAAAAGGTGAGATCTTTGACTGATGATGCGAAGAAAGTTTACAGAGATATGTTAGAAAGAAGAGAATGGACGATAGAGTTCACAGGTCGTTTTGCTGAGATATTCCAGACTGATGACATGAGATATGAACTGGAATACAACGATCCTGATCTAGAAGAAGGTGAAGTACCTGCTACTGTGGCTAAGGAAATTCTTGATGGCCTTGCACAGAGAGTAGGGAAATCATTTGAGGAGTTTGTAATGGATGAGTCGATTCCAAATATTCCTGAAAAGGATATTGGAAATCACTCAGATGATAAGAATACTCCAGAAATGGATGAAGTGGAGATTGAAGATATTACACATGAGGAATATCCACAATACTTCAGACAAAATGATGAAGATGTGATATTTCCTGACTTCACTGAGATTCCAAACACTTCAGCGAAGAAGAAAGCAAAGATAAGGAGTGCAGAGTTTGTTGAGAAGGTGTTTGGAGCTGATAAGCAAGAATCTTCAAGTCAATATGATGAATTAAAGACTTACTTGAAGAAGTTGAGAGAATTGGATGAAAACCGACCGAAGCCTGAAGCTCAAGGAAGTTTCTATAGATTTCATAATGCTAAGTTCAAAGGCAGAGCTCTCGGGTGGACTTATTTGAGTAGACTGAAGTGTTTAGCTGCCAAGTGGGAATCAGGAATTCTGTATTTCTACAGATTTATTGATTTGCTAACTCTACCGTATTGGGCGGTCAGAGATCTTTGCAGATTCCCAATGTCTGGAGCTTCAGTGAATAATACACATGTCGGTTGGTGTGCAGACAAGTTAGTTTGGGAAAGTAGAACGAAGTGGGACAGGTTCAAGCCTCAATATCCCAGAAGGAAAGTTCATAGGGATATTGATCCTAAAACCAAGTTGAAGAGGGTAACTTTGATCTACAAAGCACCTGAAGTGATGAGAAAGATACCTTTGATGCCTATGCCACAACATTTCAGTGCTGACTTTATTTTTTGGTATTATGATTGGAGAAAGGCTGAAGCTGTAATTGTTTTGAGAGATGGGAAGGACAAATACAAGCATGTTCATGTATTTGATCCTATGTGGTTGATAAACTGTACGTTTGAAGACATCATCATGCTTTTCTACAATCCGATTCATCATGAGCCGAACGATGCTGAACAAGCAAAGAAGTATACTCAGGTTGTAGGAGTTTGTTTTGCGTATGATATAAACTCAGGGAGTAATTTGGATGCTAAGCTTGGCAAAATGGTGAAGATGGCTAATGTGTCAAAACCAGTGAAGAGAAAGTTGGAGCCTAAAATGACAAAAGAGCAAAAGAAGCAGCTCAGAATTTATTTGTTGAACAAAGCAATGGACGAAGACAGAAGACGATCCAATCAATAGTCGAGGGGGAGTTTGTAGATGCACGTAGTGCGACTAGTGATTGGATCTACAAGTTAACATATGTTAGAAGTTGCTGATGGGTTGAATGTAGAATAAGTGGGCGAATGTAGAGCAGTTTGGGCGAAGGTAGAATGCTTATGGGCGAAGGAAGAATGGACCTGATCAGAAGATAGACATTCGTACCCTAGAGTGGGCGAATGTGGAAGAAGTCCACATTCGACCATCTCTAGTGGGCGAATGTGCAGACACTATATATAGAATTTGTGTTTTTGTGAGTTATAGAGAGTTTTAGTTGGAGTGTGTGTTGTGTTCAGGTTCTAGGTGAGATTGTGAAAGTCTGTGTATTGATTAGATTAACTAGCAAGCACATTGTAACAAGTTTTTATAAAGGTTAATCTATGAAAAAGCTTTGAAAATGATGTTGATTGTGTTTTGATTAGAGTTTTATCAGTTTGTTCAGAACTAGGGTTTCCGCACCTGGTTTTGTGACTTGTATGATCATTTAATCCTGTTTTAGTCAAAATCTTTCGTTTAATCCTGTTTATTATCACAAAATTCCAGGTTCGCCCAAAATCTCTCCACGTTCGTCCAAAAAATGCTACCTTCGCCCAGTAACATTCCACATTCGCCCGCCCGACTTTCTGAAAGGGGCGAATGTGCAGACTGAACATGTTCTTGATCAATATTTTATTCAAATCAGTCCACAATCACTCTAATCCTTTGAATTTGATGATGAAACTTGTTCAGAAAGGTGCGGAAATGAAAACCTAACCCTCGAATTCACAAAAACATGGAGAAATCACATGATTTCGGGTTCAATTAAGAATCTAGGGTTTCAACCTTTCAATTATAATCTGATTTTAACGTCTGAAAACAGTAAAAACGAGCTGTGATTGATTCAAACGACTGTTAGATCGTTCAAATCGGTACCACGGCTCTGATACCAATTGAGAATCCGGTTACGGACCGAACTCGCGGATCGAATACGCATAAACAACTCGGTTTCAGACGGGGAATTCGAGACGAGACAGAAATATACGATAACAACGTCATCACAGATTCGTATTACTACAGAAACGGTTACAGACACTGTCATCAGTAGGATAAACGTCTATCTCGTGGCCGGGGGAGGTCGGGCATGACCTCCCCCTTGAGAGCATTCAAAGTACCAACTCAAATCACCAAATGAACAATAACACATGAGATTGCTATTTATAGTACAAAACCCAAGTTCCAGGTTCGCCCCTTTTGAATGGTCGAATGTGGAGCATTTCCACATTCGCCCATTTGTAATGGTCGAATGTGGAAAGCTTCCACATTCGCCCAGTGTATATTAGGTCGAACTTAGCTTTGGTATTGTCCTATATTTTACAAATGCGTCAGATCCATAAAATATCCTTATGGATCACCACAATCTCATGTAACACTATACCTAGACTCAACCCTAGTCTATTCGACAGTGACGTCCACAGAAAGTGCATCAACAAAGCAAATACGATAATAATGTAAATAATAATAATAATAATGTAAAGGTAGATCAAACCGATTAATGTCCTTTATATATGAATAGTGACCCTCTGGCAAACCTGCGTAAAGGATAGTGAGATTGATAACTGGACAGGTTAGCCAGGTGTTTGTCAAAAAGGTAGACCACACCACTAGAGCAAAAAGTTGTGTGTATGAATAGTGACCCTCTGGCAAACTGGACAGGTTAGCCAGGTGTTTGTCAAAAAGGTAGAGCACACCACTAGAGCAAAAAGTTGTGTGTATGAATAGTGACCCTCTGGCAAACCTGCGTAAAGGACTAAACCCAGTGAGATTGATAACTGGACAGGTTAGCCAGGTGTTTGTCAAAAAGGTAGGCCACACCACTAGAGCAAAAAGTTGTGTGTAAGTTTTATTTAGCGTAAAAAGTTCATTGTACATATACCTCCTTATCTAAAAACAAATCACATCATTTGTATGAATAGTGACCCTCTGGCACACAACTTTCTTCAACCAAATCATTTCTTCAAGTTCATTTCACCAAAAAAAGCAAAACTGTAAATATCAGGAACATTCCATAGAGAAGTTATCGATCTTACTTCTATTGTTTCGAGTTCCCTTTCATCGTTGACAGATATCTCTCTGAGATGATAAAGGTAGATCATGGAAAGTTCAACTCAAGAAAACAAAGATGAAACGGATTAATGTTCTAGTGGTGTGCCAGAGGGTCACTATTCATACGCAGGTTTGCCAGAGGGTCACTATTCATACAAATGATGTGATTTGTTTTTAGATAAGGAGGTATATGTACAATGATGGAAGAAGTTATCAATCTCACTTCTATTGTTTCGGGTTCCCTTTCATCGTTGACAGATATCTCTCTGAGATGATAAAGGTAGATCATGGAAAGTTCAACTCAAGAAGTAAGATTGATAACTTCTCTATGGAAGTTGCTAAAATAGTTAAACAAAAGCTGAAATTGAACAGTTATTTGGAATGTTTCTGATCATTACAGTAAAATTCATTAGCCAGGCGTTTGTCAAAATGAACAACTAAAATAAACTTTTCATGCAAGCAAGTAAAATTCAGTTGTTGGACACTGAGATTGATAACTGGACAGGTTAGCCAGACGTTTGTCAAAACGAACAATTAAAATAAACTTTTCATGCAAGCAAGTAAACTTCAGTTGTTGGACAGTGAGATTGATAACTGGACAGGTTAGCCAGACGTTTGTCAAAACGAACAATTAAAATATACTTTTCATGCAAGCAAGTAAAATTCAGTTGTTCGGACAGTGAGATTGATAGGTGGCAGGAAAAAGCTGACATTTTGTTCCTTGTTGAAGAAAGAAATCAACAGTCGGATCGACGATTTTGTTTACCCTCCCATTGACATAAAAAATGTTTTTTTGAAAAACGTCTGACTGAAAAAAAAAAAAAAAACTAACTCAAAAGAAAAAAAAAATGTTAAACCTTAAACTCAAAAGACCAAAAAAAAAAAAAAAAAATTTTATCCGAAGCGCCTCGCTTAGGCCTAAGCGAGGCGCTTCGGGTCAAAAATCAGCTTTTTCTGACCTCGTACCGAGGTAGTTAAAAAGCAAAGAAAGCGCCTCGCTTAGGCCTAAGCGAGGCGCTTTCAGAGGGGTGAAAATAGAAATGGGGGGTTGAAATAGACCATGCCATTCTTTATTATTTAGGCACGGAATCAAATAAAAAAAGGTGGTCACTTTTGAAAATTGATACGGAAACTAGTACGGACTACGGATAGTACCACCACCGATCTTTATGGGTTTGGTTGGGTGTGGTAGGGCGTAGGGGATAAGGATACTGCCAACTTTTCATTGTCCACACGCAGTCACATGCATGTGTCACCTCACATGGTTTGCTGTCCTCTGTCAAGTAATTTTGTCAATCTTTTTTCTGTATTTTTTTCACTTGTAAAAGGATATTAATATTTACCTTTACCGAAAAACTAATTTAAAGACAAGATTAATAGAAAAAAAAAGCTTGTATTTATGGAACATTTCAAATTGTTATTGAGACATCTTTTCATATATATATATATATACTAGCTTATTACCTTGGGAGCGTCCCGGATTTGAAAAATCTAATATGACGCAATAAACCTATTGCAAATAACTCAAGTTAATTAACCACAGAATCTCCCAATCACTGCATATCCATAGTATTCAAAAACCTATCACATCTATGTACCAAGTCTCACAACCAATGGTAAGGAAACTGAATATACGACACAAGATATAACCTGAAAAACGACTAATAGCTTATTTGCCTAACCCACTTCACATATGCCAAGGAAGAGACTAAAAGAGCAGAAAATGTTTCAAATTCAGATGCAATAAACTCACTCTCAAACCTAAAAGTAATTACCAACAAACAAACAGTTGATGACTTAATAATTTTATCTGTCCTTACATATAATACAAAGTTCAAGTACAGTTCCTACATCAAGAAAAGGGTCTACACTATCAAGCACTTCAACAACCTAGTAAACAAATAAAAGACACCAAATATTGTACAAACACATCAAATTGTATCATTTCAATTAGCAAAATTGATGGATGTTTCTACGCTGTTCAGCTACTTAATACGAACTTTCATACGAAAATACCTGTTTGTGCAACTTAGCCGCGCTACCGTAATCGTCACGGGCACAACTCAACGCATATTACAAAGCCACCTTACCACCCATGGAGTGCCCTAAAACAACATGAGGCGAGCTCCAATCTCCAGCTTTAACTAAATTAGCAAGATATCTATAATTAATACAAACTTTACTTAAGCTTAAATTCAAAATAAAAACATAAAAGTGTTAGTGATTATTATTATTATTATTATTATTATTATTATTATTAACAATGTCCATACCTAAATACAACAAATACACTGGCTTGAATCTAATACATATCAATACTTCAACTCCAAAACAACGCAAAATTATAATAATACAACAAAATTACATGATATTAGTTACCTAAGCGAGAACACGCTTAGGTAAACCAGACACTTGGAAAAAGGAAATAGCTTCAAAGCCACTAACACGTACATCCTGATACACATCTGCTCATTTGAAGTAGGCCTTGAATTGATCCGTGTTTACTTCATCGCTTGCCGTTATAGTAACTAAAATCGAAGACAGAGACAGAGTGACAGACCTTGGGATAATGAACGTCACTACCACAAATACCCACAGCTAAAGATTAAAGGGAGGGGGGGGGGGGGAGAAGAAGAGGAGACGTTTTTTAGGGTTTTGGAATAAGGAGAAAAAAGGTGAGGTTTATATATGATTTATTAATTAATTTGATTAAAAAAATAAAAAGATGCACCACATGATACCACGTGACACAGTCAAAGGAGGGTTGAGGCCACTATTGCACGCCACGTCAGCAACTATCAATTCTTTTATATATATATATATATATTAATAGATACATAGAATTCGGTTTGATTGGGAACTCACGTAAGTTTTGAAAACTGTGAAAACTCTGATGTAAATGTAAATTTTAAAAACAAAAATTACACAATAATGTAAAAATAACTAACTAACAAATATACAAAAAATGAAAAAAAAATTACACCAGTGTAACAAAATTAATTTTTTATTCAATAATTTATTATGGTTTAATTACAACCACAAATCTATTACACAATTAATTAAATGTGTGGCTATAAAGTGAATTCATATTGTTCTCACAACTCAACTTAGTTATTATTTTATCCTAACTCTCCCTCTCTCTCTCTCTATATATATATATATATAATGAAAGATCATTTTAGAATACTAAAATTTTACGAGAACAATAAAACAACTCTAAATCATTTAATTTCCTAATTTATGGTACATATATATTGTTTATTTTCGTGTTTCTTACATTCATGTGTATATTGTATATATAAAAAACATCAAACTAATGTGTTTGTATGTCTTTACAAACATACATACATGTAGATTATTTAACCTACGTCTAAATAGTTTACATAAAAATGAATTTTTTTCAAATTTTCTTTTTGAATTACAGTGTAAGTAACAATAAGATTACATTTTTTTTACTTTTTAGTTGTTTAAGATTGAAAAACATGAATGATTCATTTTGTTCTGCGTGTTTTCGCAATAGATAGCGTATAACGTAGATCATTCTCATATGTATGTATAATAAATGTATTCTTACAAAACCAGTTCACCTAATTTGATTATACTAAAATTAGTTTAATTATATAATACTAATTTTTTAGTTGTCTACATATGGTGGTGTTGTACCTTATGCTTTGCAAATGTTAGGCTTATGAGGACCAGGGGTTGTTCTTTTATATTTGGTGGGTTGTACCCACTTTTGGGGTTTTTGTATATTACAAAATTTTGTTTAAAATATTTAATATAATACTAATTTGAAAGTTGTTTGTGTTTAATGGTGTTGTACCTCATGTTTGGTAACTCTTATGTGCATGGGGGGGGGGGGGGGTACTCTTATCTTCGGTGTGTACCCACCTTTGTTTTTTTTAATCTTTAGTTTTTACTTTTAACCCCCTATTTTTATATCGTTTACAATTTAACCCAATAATTTTTTCACTTTCAACTTTGGTCCTATATACTTTCATGTTTAATTAAAATTTCGTTTTACATTTCGATAGCGTGCATGAGAGGTTCAATGCCTTTATGCCTTTTTTCTTGTTAAATAGCCTCGTCGCAACACACGGTCTAGGTTCGCTTAGTTATTGTTTTCTATGTTACGTTTCGAATGTGTGGTTTAACGTTGTTTCGTCTACTTTTCGTTTAGTTTCATTTTTTTATTGTTGTTTCTTTTTAATATGATAAGTTCCGGTGTTTATGGTCTCTTACGGTGGTGTGACATTAGTGTTACTTGGCATGATTATACACCCCCATACCAACGCGTGGGGCTTAATGCTGCTTTTGTTTAAAACAAAAGTATTTGTAAGTTATTAAAAATTGAGTGTGTGGTTCAACATTGTTTCTTCTACTTTTCTATGGGTTTTTTTCTTTTTAATACGAGATTTTCCGGTGTTGATGGTTGTTGACGATGATATGACATTGTGGTACTTGACACAGTTTTACACCCCTGCAACAATGCATGGAACTTAACACTACTTTGTTTAAAAATACAAGTATTTGTAACTTACTAAAAATTGTTCATCAATAACAAAATCCTTGCTTATGTGGAGTCTGCAACGGCAACTTAGCGAATGGCATTCATATTTTTTTGTCTTGTATTAATGTGATTTGCGGGGTAGGTCACATGTTCGATTCATGCACACCACAAAAAAATTTCTCGTGACGGTTTGAGCTTAGGCAAGAATGACACTGGTGTGTGGGTAGGGATTCAAACTTGAAACCGCTAAGTTAGGTTGTATAAGGATCTCTACTGAACTAATTCTTTCAAAAAAAATCTAATCTTTCTCTCTATATCTAGATATAGATAAGGAAGGGGTATATCAATTTTAATACATTTTATGAGGTGGAACATTATAATTCATCAATTTTAACCGCTTTAAATACAAGTGTAGATAAATTATCAAAGACCAATATTTATGACACTTGGAATGTTGATTTATGTTCATCACATCGTTGAGAATTTCAAGTGTGTCCGTAGCTTGTCTAAGATTATATTATTGTCATTGTATATTTTTTGGTGTGTTTGAGTTGTAGTTACAGTGTGGTGTGTCGAACAGGCGAATGAAGAATGGTTCAGGCGAATGGCTCTCAATTCGTGTGATACTTAGCGCAAATGGCTCTCCCTAAAAGCCATTCAATGGCTCTCTTAAGAGCCATTCGGATGACATAGTACCCATTCACCTGAGCGTTCAGGCGAATGGGGATTGGCTATATATATCTCCATCTTGCCTGGTTAGTTAGAGTTTTGATCAGTTTCTTATCTGTCACACACACTTACCCTGTTTTATCATTTGCTTTGTATTAGGTACGTACGGGTTCTGTAATCGTTTAATCTTTGATCTACTACAAAGGCATGTTTATAAGTGATTGATAATGTGTCGTTTTATTACGCTTTGATGATCCGATTGTATTTATTTGCTAGACCTAAAGGATTTCGCCTCCGAAGGTTAAAGGATTGTGAGATATTGTGGATTTGATCCCAAATTCGGTCCAACGGACACTCAATTCTATTGCTAAGACATCACTCTCACTCTATCTCTATATATACATATCAGGCCCGTCACTAAATGGGGTGGGGTGGGCCACGGCTCGAGCCCTAATATTTTGATGGGCCTAGAGATTTTTAAAACTTTATATGTGTATGTATGTATATATATATACTATATTTATTTAGTATATATATTTGCTTATTGTACATAAACCTGTTGTTAGAGGAGTAGGAAAAACCATCTTAGTTTAATGTAGGGATCTTAAGTTCAAGTCTTTTATCGAACACTAAGATTATATATACATACTAGCTTTTATCCCGGAAGTGTCCCGGGGTTGAAAAATATAACCATTCTAATAATACTAATACTAATACTAATAGTAATAATTATTACTCTTGTAATTAAATATATAAAAAAAATAACCTTGCTATAAGGTAACACCATGTGTTGCAGTGTCGCGCGATTATTTCTCCTAGCTTCTCTTGATGAAGTATACCTATCCATCTTTAGAAGAGTAAAATTCCAATGATAGCATGACGATTGGGTTAAATTTCAACATTGTATATAAGAACCTGGTTTAAAAGAAAAAACATGATTAATAATAACCTGAACACGTTGTGTTTTTTCCTGTATGAACGAAACCCCATAAAAATAGTCGTTTTTTTCTCCGTTTTTTATATAGCACTATGGTACTCGTTGGAAAGATAATAAAACGCTCGTTAATTTGGTGTAATGTTTTTCTTTAAAAAATCTCGTATATAAAAGATGTTAACGTTTACAAATGATGGGAGGAATCATTAGAGAGAAAAATCTAAATTTGTTTTTAAATTCTTAAAGATATTAGGGTTAGATAAGTCTAGGAGAATGGATGAAAACAAAATAAAAAATAAATTAAAAACTCTCACCTCAACGTGCCACGTGGCACATTTAAAGGAGGGTTGAGGCCTCCATTGAATGCCACATCATCAATATTCAATTCTTTTATTATAAGTTATACTAGCTTTTATCCCGGGAGCGTCCTGGGGTTAAAATATCTAATATGACATAATAAAATATCTAATATGACACATAATTAATGATTTGACAATACATGATTAATAAATAATAATAATAATAATAATATTTATTTTGAACAAATCTCTGCCATAAGTTATCATATTCAAATATAAAAAAAAAATCTTTGCCTATGAAGTTATGTATATCTTTCTTATTCAAATATAAAAAACCCTAAGTAGTGATTTATTAGTAGAGTAAAATATATTTGAAAACAAACCCCACAAAAATAGTCGTTTTTTCCTCCGTTTGTTCTATAGCACTATGGTACTCGTTGGAAAGATAATAAAATGCTCGTTAATTTGGTGTAATTTTTTTCTTTAAAAAATGTCGTATAAAAGATCTTAATGTTTAAAAGTTATGGGAGGAAACATGAGAGAAAATTTAATTTTGTTTTTAAATTCTTATCTTTTCCTAAAATAATTATAATATATATAGATTTATTAAAAAACTCAAAAATTAAAAAATCCTACATGATGCCACGTGACACATTCAAGGAGAGGGTTGAAGCCTCTATTGAATGCCACATCATCATAAGTCAATTCTTTTATTAATAGTTATTATATAGATTATAGATTTTTAATCCACTCCTCTATTACCAAAATTTTGGGCCCAGTTTTTATGTCGCTCGAGTCTTAAATATTTTTAGGGTTCTAAGAGACTTCTGATACATAAGTATATACAAAGAGAGATAGGTGTATATATAGAAAGAGATACAGTGGTAAGGATATAGCAATATTAACTCCCTATTTTCATTGTTATTTTTTTAACAGCGGAATCAAATTTTATTAAAATTAAAACGCGGGAGACTATCAAGTGGCTAGATGCCAATGAGGTAGTGGTGGAGTAGTTGGGGAAAGAGTTAGTGTTCCTTGTAACCCAGGTTCCATTTCCCTCTCCCCATTATTTTCTGCGGCATCTAGGTGAAGAACGAATACGAGTGGCGCCGATTCGACTCAGATGGAAGACGAGGTTTTACTGATTATTCCACTCCCGTGCCTTCGAGTGGGTGGAATTCGGGTTTCCGCGCATCTAGAAGAGCCAAGGGGCTGGCAACGGTCGAGTAGTCGACCTTAGCCACAACGTCGGTTTCACAATGGTTGACACATCGTTCCTTGTCGTTAAAAAAAGCGTCTAGATAGCGCCAGAGTTACAAACACCAATTATGATTGCTACCAAATTACATCGAATACTAAAAATTTAACCTTCACTGTTTTTCTCAATTAATCTCCTATAGCTTTGATTTGTTTTTAACCCAAAGGAAGGACATGGATTTAATATCTTCAATTAATATTTTCATTAGGATTTTGGGTTTCATACATTCCGTGACATGCCAATGATCTCTAGCCCAGCTGGTTTGAGGTGGGAAGGTTTACCTCCTTAGAGGGTTCCTGCCCGGGTTTGGTCTCAGGTTCGATTCCCACGTTCCACCGAAAAAATAACCGTTGGGTTTGAAAGGAGAAACCCGTGTGGTTCCTATGGGATTCGATCCTGGGCAGTGGTCGCTTTGCAACACGGGATTTACCGCTGAAACACTACTCTCCAAAAAAAAAAATACATTCCGTGACATCACATTTTGAGGGTGTGACATCACATTCTGAGGTGTGTGACAGCCTTCTATTGATATATGATGTGAATCAGAGTGTATACTTCAAAATTATGAGATGTATGATTCCTTAATACCTTTCATTATTATTAAAAAGGGTTTATCCAAAGTCTCTTCGTTATATTTTATTTTGTGGGAAAGTACACTAAAATAATTATTTGATGGGAAAACCAATATAACTATTTAATTAAACAAATAGTGATATACGTATTTAACTAGAAGAATTCAACCGCGCGTTGCGCGGGGAAGTGCCGGATTGCCTATCAACATCGCCTCAGTTTGCGTTGAAGTTGATCGATTTTAAACGCGATTTGATTTCTTTATAGTATCGATACGGTATACGCATACGTTATAGCAACGGGAATGCAAACCAAGTCACTAAGAATATCATGTCTCGATATTAAAGTTTTTGTACCTTGTTTTATTATTGTTTTTGTTGTCATTTAACGGATTACACTACAACCACCTAAATAATTCAAGGTCTTAAGCAAATAAGTTGTAGTATGAATTGTATAGTTTTTGTAAACTCATGTAGGTGTAGTGTATTCTAAAACTATTATAAAAGCATGTGGCATAAAATCAAAAGTCAATCCAGTTGATAAAGTCACCACATGTCCACATCAACTACTTTAATCTTTTAGCTACAACTCCCTCTCTCTGTCTCATCATCTCTATCTTCTCCACAAAGAAAAGGCAACGACCAACAGGTCTACCCCTCATACATTATCTTCACCGTCGCATCGTTGGCGGTGGAAAACGGTTAACACAAATAAGCGAATCTGAGACGAAATGTATACGACCACAGCCACCGCCACTACTCGCATTGCCTGAAACAAATCTGGTTGTCGTCGAAGCCGAGCCAACAGCGCTGCATGCCACCGATCTACACTTAAGTGTCTTTGAATCGCCGGAGGCCACCTTCGGCAAAAACCCTAATCCCCTCCCGTCGGCTGCATCGTCTCCGGCTGAAATCGAGGCCATAATATTCCTCCCTAGGCAGACGACAACGGTGGTGACAAAGATGTGACACTGATGGTGGTTACGATCGCGGTCACGGCGCGCGCCGCCAAATTTGCCCTCCCTAACGCTGTCAGCGGACGCTACCGTTAGTTCTTTCTCTCTGTTTTCGTCAGCCCAGATCCATGGTCACGGGATGGGACCTATGGTCGGAAAAAACATGAGGTGATTATCGGAGGTTAGGAGATGGTCGGGAAAAACATGAGATGAACTCTTGACGGCGGGGCTTTTTCCGACAAGATGTTGAAACCAGCGTTACATTCAAAAAAGGAAATGAAAAACACACGTGGCCAAATAAGGGCATGTGTAGTGGTAAGGGGTTATGTTGGGGTTGTGGTATTAAAATATTAAAAAGTAATAGAAGTGGGGTTATGTTGGGGTTGTGGAAAAAGAGTGTGTAGTGGTAAAGGGGTTATGAGGGGGGTTATAAATGATTGGTAATGATTGGTTAATTATTGTTTTTTATTTAAATAAAGAATTTTAAATACTTAATAATATTTCATTAAATATAAAAAAATTACAAATACTAAAAAAAAGATTACAAATACTAAAACAAAAAAAATACAAATACTAAAAAAAAAAAATACAAATACTAAAAAAAAAAATACAAATACTAAAAAAAAAATACTCAAAGGTTATATTTTTCCTCGATTTGTTTCTTTCGTTTCAAGAACATTTCCAACGCTTTGCCCTCTAGGCCGTCGTGCTTTTGCGTGTAAAAAGCAAAGTCGCGTTCAAACTGTCGATCCCTCATGATGTGAACCACCTCTCGGTTTTCTTGAATACGCTGAGCCCCAATGTCGCGTAAGTCTTGGAGCCGCTGGTTCATTTCAGCAAATGCAGGGATTAACTGGTTCACCCCCGACGAAGACTCCGCCCGTGCGGCTCGAGCAGCCCGTCGACCGGGCGGACGAGGTATCTCATCCGCCCCCTCCTCCCCTGGAAAATAGGCATTTTCTTCTGGTGAGTTGAGGTCGACATAACGCGCGTCAGACGTAGGCGTTTCGGGATCAACCGAGTCAGAGGTCCTCGACTTTTTTGAGGGCCTCGTATTTTGGGCCCTAGATGAAGAAGTTCCAACCGTTGGGCGGACGGTGTGCCATTTGGTGCAGTCTTTCAGCACGCGCCAACATTTCAAGTACGGGAAATTCCCGTAATCTTGATTGTATTCTTCCATGGCCGCCGTCAAAATATTCTCGTCGCTTTGGCCACTTTTCCACCCGTGCCGGGTGCGCTGGTAAATGCCTTGAAAATTTGTGCATTTTTGGTTGATATCGGTCCACTTGCCCGATATCGAATCATTCTCGCGGTAGCCTTCTCCTTTACCAGACAATTCAAAAAATATTGCCCGGACTCTTTTCCAAAAATCGCCTTTGCTTTGGTTGTTGGCTGCCAAAACAAACCAAAAAAATATAACATAACCAAAAAAATATAACAAACTAAAAAAAATATAACAAACCAAAAAATATATATCTTACCGATTATAGGATCCTCAGACACGTCAACCCACGCTCGGGCTAACGAGTACAACTCGTGGTCGGTCCATGCTTGAACCTTTTTCTTGGCACGACCGCCCGTCTCTTTTCTTTTGTGAGCCCGGCTTCCTTGTGCGATTGCCTTGCCTCGCACGGGCTCTTCCTCTTCGACCGGCTGTTGTGTCTCCGGAACCGACTCTTGCCAAGCATTTGAAGAGCCGAACATTTGGGATGTCCCAAACACTTGTGTTTGGTTAAACCCACCTCCCATGGGCATCCCAAAACTCCCTGGCATGTTAAAGTTACACATGTTCGGGTCCCAACCATAGGGTTGGTTCAACAGGTTCGTGAAACTTTGCGGGTTTGAACCCGAACCCGGAGCAATTGGTCGGGTGTTGTCGCCACTGGTTTGAGAACCAAAACCGAAATTTCTACCGAAAGGATTCATTTCTGTTTTTCAAGTTTGATCTTTGAGAGTGTTTGGTTTGGATTGAAGTGTGTGTGTTTTAGATTTGTAAAGAGTGTGTGTTTTAGATTTGTAAAAAGTGTGTGTGTATGTATGTATATAAAAGAAAAACAAAAGTTAAATTTTTTTTTTTTTTTATTAAATGTTTAGGACCGTTCAACGGTCAAAATTTTGCTTCTCCCCATACACAAACAACACAAAACGCCGCTATGGACAAAGCTTGCCACCACGAAAACGCCCTATAGCGCCTGGGGGGGCGGTGTTCCCCGGCGCTATAGGGGTAAAACTCCTCCAAAGCGCTGCCACTACACACGTCCTAAGAAGACACCACTGACAGGTAGTACCGTAAATACCATGCTAAATCAGGGAAAAAAAAAAAAGGGACGTGAACTCATGGCGCAACTTAGCACCATCACACTGTAAGATTGTATAATATAATGATGAATTGTGTAGCCGTGTAGGGTCATTCATGGTTGCCTTGCATGCCTCTTGTGAATTAGTGAGAATAATGGTGTCGACAATATATACCTATGAATGTCCATTCTTGTTTAACTAGTATCTCATACTTGCCCCACACACGACCATCACTAACCACATGTCTACTTGCCATATTCTTTTTAGATTTAAGTCTTTGTAAAATATTGATAAGTTTGAAATCATACAGGATATTTTGAATATATTTGTGGTATACCTTTTCTTTCTTTCTTTTTTTTCAAAAAGAGATATTGTGAATGACATTGTATGTATATACACATGTATGCAAATATGTATTTAACATTCTAATTTAATATTTTTCTTATGATATTGAAATAGTTTACTTTAATAGGACTAGTGGGTTTACCCGCGCGTTGCAGCGGGATTTAAAAACGGATTGCAATACAACATCATGATATTTTACAAAACTTGAAATTGTTGATTTACTTGTACAAATGTTGGGCTTTTGAAATAGTCCCTCTGAAATTTATACTCAAAGACTCGAAGTTGATTGGACAAACTTACCATTTCTCATCTACTGTGCACACGATTTTACATGTATTAATAGAGTGAAATCAAATGTGAAGTGTGTAATATGTAATTCTCACCATACCTTAAAGACAGTTCAAAGTTATTTCATCATTCACTTACAAATAAGACATGTTAACTAAATTTTTAATTGCGTTTAAACATATATTAGATCACCCTTGGGCCTTGTGATTAATTTTATGAATCTTTAATACGTTTTCCTTAGTTGGATATCTGCTTATTTGGTTGACACTATAAGAAACACCAATGAACTATTATAATAAATGAAGAACAAACATACATGTGTATGAACTTTATGTACGTAGATCAAGAAAAACCTTGCTTAAATTAAAAAAACAGTATGGCTTCAATATGTTAACATATGGATAGTGAAAATAAAAGTCAAACACTACAATTATATAAAAGAGTGTAAATTGTACTGTCAATAGAAACCCACTAATCAAGAAAGGAGGGTTTCAAATTGCAAATAAACATGAGTGCATCCCTCAATTACAAAATCCATAAGCATGAAAGTCGAGTAAAGAAGGTCAAAATGCGAAGCCCAATTTAATAAACAACATTAGTAGAATACGCAAACAAACTAAGCAACTGATGACTCAGTGTAAACGTGAAGAACCACACATTATTTATCTGACTATGTCCATGTATCCAAATAATTGATAAGTATATCATTAAAGTAATAAGACAATTAGAAACTTCTAAATCCTTAAAAACAAAAGAAGACCATATCAGCTTCATAGCAACTTCTTCACTACTTTGAATGTTAACACCTGCAAGTAAACCAAGTAAGCAATTAAGCATTAAAACAAAAAAAGGGTAATCAAAAGATATGACTATAATAACGCAAGAAACACATTATACATTATTCTAGAACAACTTTTCTTAGAGTAAAAATTAATCGGTTCGCTCTAAACAGGTAACTTGGATTTGCTTAGTAAAAACATTCTTATGATAGCTAGCAAATGTTGAAAATGTACATTATTCTAGAACAACTTTTCTTAGAGTAAAATAATATTGCTTCAATATCTCAAATTTCTGACAATAAGAGTAAAAGTTAAAACATATCTACATTCTACAATTCCATACAATTGAAAATATCTCTACCATGACAACAAGGACCGGAACAATTCAATGCACCATTTCTCATTTTCTTATACAATTGTCATGTGATATATTTTTGTAGCTCATTAATAAACTCAAAGAGTCTTCAAATACTACATAATATATTAACATACTAAAGGAGACTAACAAACTCACATTGAACTTCAATTTATCAATTGCCCTAATGTAATGTATAACTTCATGACTCATAAGCCTATTAACAATATAAAGAGAAAAATGAGAGAGTGAGGGAAGAGAATGAGGGAATGCTTTTCTTATTAATGTATCTTATGAAATACAAATGTCTCTTTATATATGTCCTTACATAAATACAAAAGTAATAAAAATATAGGAGTTAAACATATGAAAAGTCATAAGCCCATACATAAATATAAGAGTAATACAAATATAGGCGTTGAACATATGGAGAGTCATCATATAAATGCATTATGTGAAGAGTCACTTTGCATTACTTATTTGTATGATTGTCATCAATAGTTGTACTATAGGGGTATAAAAGGAAGAAAATGAGTAAAATATAGAGATGTATATTTGTGCCTCTTGATATGCCATCTTAAAAGTGTGGCAAAAATACAATCATATCCATTGAGTTTCTTTAATAAAGTATATAGAATATAGATAGATAAAGTTTATTCAATATGTTTTTTATAGTTTAATTAAATATTGTGAACATTTGACTAAAATGTTGATAGATATCAAATCACGGTGAAAACACTAAAGACCACTTTAATAGTGTTTAGCGGAGTTAAAATGACATCTGAAAAGGCTGAAACTCTCTAGGAATAGGTCGATGTCTATTCACAAAGGAAACTGATGGAAAAAAGTGTAAGACTAATGACCTAAATTAAGAACCAATCTAAATAACAATCTTGTTCCTACCCTTACCAAGTAATTAGTGGTGGAAAGAACTTGGTTTCTCCTTGGAGAGCCAGGTTCGATTCCCACTGGCTGCAGGTGAGGTGGGAGGTTTTCAGGCTTAGCCTGTTTCCTACCCTGGAGTGCCCGGTTCGAATCCCACGTCGGCCGGACTATGCTCATGTATAGCCCTAAGCGAGATGTCGTTAAAAAAAAAAAAAAAAAAAAAGAAACAAAAGTAAGATTTTGTAAGCATCTTTTGAGTTGTCTTCTTCTTATTATTATTTTTTTCACGGGGTTCATAAACCTAACTCGTGTGGTATTACTCCTATTTTCACAGGTTCATAAACCTAACTCATATGATGATTTGAACTCGTTAATAGAATAATTGATGAGACTACTTATAATCAGCACCAAATTTATAAATGACAATCGTGTCGGGTTGATGTATTAATTGATAAATTCAGACAAAACACATATATTTATTTGTGTCAAAGACATTAGCGTAATCTAAACACACCTCGAATCATGCCACTTGGACATGCTATGTGTAATCAATTTAGCTAAATGAATCAAATGGGTTGACCTTGTATAAAAAGGCTTTTTTTTTGTTCTAATTAAACAAGATTAAGAGTCGACATATCTGATTAAACAAATCAAACATGCAGACTCAAACACAGCTATTTAATGAATGTGCTAAACAAGGCAACTCGAAAACGCTTCTTTAAAAAAAAAAACAATCACATATGACAATCTATATAAATTGCTTATGTGTCATGTTCAAGTCAGGTTAGAATTGTCCACCCTAGTTAACACCGATTTGGATGATATCATAAGGCTTATTAAAAAATTTGTATTTATCAATTTAAAACGGTGATTATAACAAAATTTGACTTACAATGATATTTTTTAAATAAATTTTTTATACATTAATATTTAAAAAAAATATATTATCGTACAAAAAAGTTATGCCCGTTCAAAAGATAGGATGGAAAAAGTTGAAAAGTCTAAAAAATTTGGGAAGTCTTTGACACGTTTGGGCCTTGAAGCCTCTAAATTTGGACCTTTAGGACTTGAAGCTCTTAAATTTAGACGTCTCATGTGACAATTTATGATTGGCTCCCTAAATTTAGAGGTTTCGTTGCATGCATTTAGAGAATATTTAGACGCTTCATATGTCTATTTTTGTAAAAGGGGAAAATCATTGTCAATTTTCATGATTTTCCCAATCATTTATCTTGCATTATGAGTGTTTAAACCTAAAATTTATATGGAAGGTATGGTAAAGTTATCCTACATAATGTAAAATAAATGTGAAGAACACAAAAAACACAATAGATTGACATAACGGATCACGAAATATAACACAATGCCGAGAAATATAACACAATGCTGAAGAAAAAAGACAACGGATTGCAAAATGACACGATGGCGAAAATAAGAAAAAGACTTGCTACGTAAAAGACACAATGATCTAACGCAAATTCTAAAAGCTACAAGCTTTAAGTAAAAAAAAAACGAAAACCTAAAAACTAAGATCGTAGGGTTCAATGAGACGGTTCAAATGACACTTGAATGGCTTCAATCGGAATCTGTTTAACACCCTTTCTACGACTTCGTATTTTTCTTTCATTGTATATTTGATCTAACGAGGGAAGGTAATCAAACTCATATTGGTGTACTTTGAGCAAACGTAAATTAATTAGTTTCCTTACTTTATTATATAATTACACCAGATTTATATCCTTGGAGCGTCTCGGGGTTGAGAAATATAATATAACATATTAATTCTACATACGAAATAGACTGATGCGTTTTACAGTTACATGCAAGAAAATTTCAGGTAGCACATAACCTAAAATAATTAACATGTATCTCCAATGTTAGCGCCTAACATTAAACAATGTATAACTCTAATATTATAGAATTCATATTTACTGGTTTGAACATAATTAATGATTTGCCTATACATGATTAATGAATAACCTGAACACTTTGTGTTTTTCTTTCCTGTATGAACAAAACCCCACAAAAAATAGTCGTTTTTTTCTTTGTTTTTTATATAGCACTATGGTAGTCGTTGGAAAGATAATAAAACGCTCGTTAATTTGGTGTAATTTTTTTCTTTAAAAAATCTCGTATATAAAAGATATTAACGTTTAAAAATTATGGGATAAAACATGAAAGAGAAAAATCCAATTTTGTTTAAAATTCTTTTTTTTCCCTAAAATAACTTAATGACACATGACATTTTAATTGTTTTTGATTTTTTTGTTGGTGCCACATGAGATCCTACTTGGCACTCTCAAGAGGGAGAATGGTCTCTTTAAGTGCCATGTAGGATATAAGGGTGAAAGGGGTGCTACTAGATTATGTTTTTTTTTCATTAATTTTAACCAATTATGCACTGCCATATCACTTCACTGATTTACTTTCTTTTCCGATTGTAGGTGCATCAGTTTGTTACAAGAAGACTTGAACAGTTTATGGTATGTCTACTTATATGTTAATTTTTAGTTTTGAATTTTCTAATATTTCATCCAGTTTAGCTTCCGTTACTTAGTGAGGATCAACTGAAATTTTGTAAGTTTCAATAGTTTAAATGTTAAAAACCAAATTAACCGAAACTAAATTAGCTAATTAACCGCTAACTGAATCAATGAACACCCCTAGCTATTGGGCAATTTCATTTCATTATTAATATTATCTTCATTTTTTATTTTTAAATTTGTATACATTGTTTCTGTTTGTAATAGCCTGTGTTCGTGATATTATCTTGATTTTTTTTAAGGTTGTATTTAGTTTTGTGGTTTGGTTTACAGTTTCAACCTAACTTGACTAACATTGCTTCTTCATTTGTCTTGACATTCACCTCAACTTCTCTTAAATTCAGGCAGAGCATCCTTTGGAGAACTCTGGAAAAATGGACGGTCCAAGATTGAGAAAGTGTTTGGAAAGGCTCATATCTTCACTTAAATCAAATTAGTCGAGCGATTTGGAAATACCTTGAGGTAATCAACTTCTAATCATAATCAAATTAATCAATGAACATTAAGAAGAAATACCATTAGAAGAAACAAAGACTTCCAGCGAAGAGCTGAAACCAAAGAGGAAATACAAAAGCACCAAGAGCCCACCAACCACACCTAAACATAGCAGCCCTCAACAAAAAAAAAACCACAACCTACATAATACATTACACACAAGCTTGGCAGGTTAGGCCACCCTAAATGTTATAGTTTTACAGCATTCATTCCTTAGACGGTCATATGATTCTTTATTAATGACGTTAACATGTTGATGTAATCATGATGTAGGTGATCTAAAAAGATTCTTGCCCAGATGATCAATTTAGAAGCCAAGGATCAAAGATTGTTATTTAGACCATTCGGTGTGCATGCGGGGAGATCATCCGGGGAGGTGAGGTGGCGTCGGGGAAACCGGGGAACACCCCCCCCCCCCCCCCCGTAAACTTTTCGGGGAGAAAGTGGAAAAAGCACCGAGGCCACCGGATAAGATGATTGGCTAATTTTATTTTTTTTAAATCAAACTTTAATAATAAAAAAGAAGGGGAAGAAGGGGAATACCATTTCCAAACTTTGGGGGAGGAGAATGGGGAAATGACGTGGCGCTGACGTGGCACTTGGGGGAGTTGGGGGAAAAGGGGGGCACACCATATAGCCTTAGAGGGAAAACAAAAGGCGACAGTGTTTTTTTAAGCCACCTATGCCTTAATATGTGGTTATAATGATTTTGTTCGTTTTTAGTTTCGCTTAGTAAATGGGTGGGTCGAGGTCGGGTAACAGGTAAAAAAGGGTTGATTTAGGTTGGCCAACACTTTATTCTTTTTAATATTTGTGTATTATATAAGTGGTTTCAGTTAAAGGTTTATTATGAGTTGGTTGTTGGGCTTCTGGGTGTTGCTTTATCTTATATACTTATTGATGGATATTTTGGAGGGCATTTATTTAGGGAATATTTAATGGCATCCTAATTATTATATTTTCTAAATGTTTGGACAACATGAGTGATTTTGGCATGAATGTGTTGTTAAACTTATTTATAGATTCGTTGATTGTTTCGTGCAATTTGTGTTTATTATAATTGTGTTTTCGTTGTTGATGGCCGGTTTCAGAATTGTGTTTTAACACTTGGTTTCGCGTATTTCTCAGGTGCAGGCTCTAGTGTTAGGTGTTGGCGTGTTGCAACTACTGTTGGCTTATCAAGGTATTTGTTTGCTGTTGTTTGTAGGTTCAGTGTCTTATGTGGGTATTTAGCCGGTTATTAAACTATCAGCGTGTATGTATGCGACCAGTTTAGCCAATTCGTTGCAATCATCTTTGGTGTTTTTTACGCATTCATTCCTTATGATATGTCTTATTAGGCCTTAACTTATGGATATAATGTTAGTAATAAGTTGTTCTGGGGTCTTGTCATGTAATATGTTTTTAACACGTTATCTTAGTTCTTAGTAAGATGTATCGAGTACTGAAAGAGCTATTTCTCTCTTGCTAAGCGTTTTGAGTATCTGTGTTATTTGTATACCCTGTTTGTGTTTGCCTTGTGATTGTTGCCATATCCAACTACCTCTTAACAAAAAAGCCGTCACTAGATTGTCCCTGCCGCAACGCGCGGGGGCGCAATCTAGTTATATATAAAAAATATATATAGTCGTTTGATTTTAAATATTTAATCAGTGTTTATGCGTATACAGTACATTCCAACACATATACGCGATTAAATTAGAAATTTCAAGCTGTTGCAATATAAAGAATAAACAAATTAATAAAACAAAATCACAAAAGATTATCATAGTACAAACTGAATATATTGCTTTAACTTTAAGTTAATGGAACGGTGACAACAAAAATTCAATTATTTAAATATTGATTGATGGCATCGTCAATATTATAATCATCTATCTTTATTAAAGACACTATTGAATTAGTTTTACAGTAACTAGGATTCTGTTACCCGCGTTTTGTGATGGGAGCTCATGTTGTGTTGAGGGTTTGGTGGATGTTAAAAATCGCGCGTCGCTGTGGGAGCTCATATTGTGTGGAGGGTTTCGTGGACATAAAATATAATATTAAGTGACTGTTATTCTCGCGTGGGCTTCAAAAAAATACTCGCGGCTAAAAGTTAAAAGTTTGGTGGTCAAATTGGAAGAAAAGAAAGTACATAAGTTAGTAAGAAAGTTAGTGGCCAAAGTTGGGTGGTCAAAGTTTGAAATCCTAAAAGCTAAAAGTTTAGTGGTCAAAGTTAGAAATTCTAAAAGCTAAAAGTTTGGTGGTCAAATTAGAAGAAAATAAAATACATAAGTTAGTAAGAAAGTTAGTGGCCAAAGTTGTGTGGTCAAAGTTTGAAATCCTAAAAGCTAAAAGCTTGGTGGTCAAAGTTTTAAATCCTAAAAGCTTCAAGTTTGATGGTCAAAATTTGGTGATCAAATTAGAAGAAAATAAAGTTAAGCTAAAAGTTAAGTTTGGTGGTCAAATTGAAAGAAAATAAATTTAACCTAAAAGTTATAAAAGTTAGTGGCCAATATATATATTAAAAGAAAGGCACTGTAGAAGTGTCTTTCCTTTAATAGATACTATAATAATTACTGGTACTTTATCTGTTCGATAGACAGGACTATTTACGTCATAATGTTAGCACTATATTAAAGGGATTTGTCTTACTCAAATTATTTCAATCATCTCTTACTTGATAACTTATTACTAGCATTACTATGAACATAAAAAGCAAGGCCGGTTATGAGGGAGTGCAGGGAGGACTCTCGGCCGGTTATGAGGGGGCGACGAGTGTTTTCTTGCTGCAAGTAATTTCTTTTCTGTTTTCGACCAAAAAAAAAATATCTCATCTTGAACATCACTGGATATAAACGCAAGAAAGTGAAGAGTAGATAATGAAGAAGATGAGTTATCCATGAAAAACTAGATTGGAAGGATACGACAAAATTATAAAAAAGTTGAAGTGTATTACTTGAGATTTGTGTTGTGGTATAGTAATTGTGTAGTCTTTGTAGTAAATTTTAATATATATTAGTACTACAAAACAGTAATCATCTCACATTGTTACACATGGTGCAAGTCAAATTCATTTTATTTTATTAAAAAAAATTTGAAGTTTAGATATAAAATTTTGGCCAGTCAAATTATTATGTATTTTAAGAAATTGTGATTTTTTTATGAGCCAATTAGCCAAACATATTAATTTTTTAAATTGTTAAGGCACTTTCAGTTCTACATCCGATTTGACCGGTCCGACTAGGGAACCGGTAAGGACACCGGTTCAACGTCTGCTTCGGTAATGAAAACATTGTTTAAAAGATCTAAGACTAAGGGCACATATTTCGCGGCTCGCCCTGGCTTTTGAATTTTTAGGGACGGCCCTGAATTATAAAGAACATTAAAGAGGAGATAATGAGCTATTTTTTAGGATGATTGGGACCGCGAGTTCTGCAAATTGATCTTAAGCCTTTTACTATGATTATTAAACAATAAAATCATAATCGATGGAAGGTAAAGTGATTGTTTCAGTAAAATCACAATGATTTGTATTGATAGGGTTAAGGTTGCAAATCTTCCTGGAATGATTTGTGTAGGACTTGTTTTAGTGATTTATACGACTGTCGTCAAAGATTGTACAACTGGGGCATAAAGGAAAGAAAATGGATAAAGTTAGGGATTTATACTTGTGGCTCTTAAGATGTCATCTTAAAATGGTTGTGAAATGACCATCAATGTCTTCCAATTCTCTTAATAAGGTAATATAGAAGGAAATGAAAGGAAAAATCCCAAATTGGAAGGAAAAGAAAAAAAGAAAAAAAAAGTGAAGGATTTTCCTTCATTTCTTTTGTATACCTTTCTTAAGTTAACTTGGGAATACAGCGTAAGAGAAAAAGTTAATATCATTTACGATAAAAATAGTTAGTGAGGCCATGTGGTATAGTAAAGAACAATAAGAGAACTTTTGTTGGTTTTTGACAAACGTAAAGGAAACATGGGGAGAAAGAGTAATCTATAAGAACTTAGACATAATGATTATTTATTATCTAAAAGGAGAGAGCAAAGAGAGTAACAAAATCCAAGCCCTTCTATGCGATGCGAAAGGGTAGCGTGGTTAGCTTTTGAGTGAATTTGATCTTTTTGTTGTGTACGTAAGGAAGATACAAATACGTTTATCAACAATATGTATCTAGTTTCTATGTTACTTTTCATATGAAACAGAACATTGGTAAAACTTTTACGTGTATCAACAATATGTATCTAGTTTCTACGTTACTTGCAGATGAAGAAGAGTATTGATAAAACTTTTTTTTATAGGGATTCACACAAAGATCAAGGTAAACGCTTTTTGCTCGCCCCTCAAAAGACACATGATGTCTTCTCATGAGTGAGTCGGTGACAAGGAAACACCAATGCTTTATAATTATGATCATATCCTTGCTATCTCTTGAAAATGGGAAGATCCACATAACATTAGCTTCAAAACAAGAAGCTCAACCTTGATCAAGGATCCCTTTATGCCCATTTATTTTGAAGAGTTGCAACACCGACTACTCCTACCACTCATTGTCACAATATGCTATTGTTGCATACAACACCCAACCAACGAAAACTAGCGGTTTCCATCATCATGCACCACCGCTGCCACCTCCCACTCTTTGTCATCACCGCCTCCTTGTTTGTGACTTCTAGGGTTTAATGACGAATGTCTACCACCAATTAGAAGGGGTTTTCCTTAAACTGTTCTAGTTCATAATGTCATTAGGTGAGGTTCAACGATGAAAAGGGTTATGCTAATTATTAAAATGAGTCAGGTGATACCTTTCATTTTATTTTACAATTCTTTTCTAATATTGTCTTTTACATTATACTCTAATATTTTGCATGAGATTTTGGGCAGGTCTCTTTGTGGATTGTCCGTGATAAAAGTCTAGCCCAGTTGAAGAGTAGCAGCCCAAGAGTAGCTGGATAAAGTGCAGACTGATGAAGCCCATTTATAGAGCCCAAGAAGAGAGTCCAGTCGTCTTTGCTCAGCCCATATCTCGTTTATATATTTGGAGTAATCCTGGACGTTCATTATTACGATCTGTGTGAGCTATTGATCGAACGGTTCTCATTCACAGTTTTGTGTTTTCTCTAAGAACCTTCTACTCGTCCTTTAAATAGATTATTATCTCATCTGTTTAGGGTTTAGCTCACATTATTGTACTCTCTCATATTGTTACTCTCTTTCGTCTAAGTCAGTTAGGGTTTTGATTGTGTTGTAAAGCAGATACATCTTGTATCTGTTCTAGATCATCTCTGTGTAATCTGTCGATGGTATTGAGAGTGTTTATGGTAGAGAGTTGTTAAGTCAGATTGTTTGAGAGATTTGCTTGTTTCTGATTTTATTTGATTCAATAAAAGCTTTGAGTATTCTTGATATCATATTTACTTTGTAATATGGTATCAGAGCTCTAGGCTCGATTAGATTCTGGTTTATTGGCTTCCGCTGGATATTAGGGTTTTCTGGATATTTGTGGAGATTCTTTATTCTACAAGTATTATCTTGAAAGCCTGATAATAAGGCTGGTTAGATCTGGTAGTCAGATCTAGGGTTTGTGGAGAAAAAGTTTTTGGATCATCGAGAAATCAGATATGATCTCAAGATCTGTGTGGATTCTGGAATAGCATATTTTCTTGCTCTCTGGTGTATATCCCTAAGTGAAGGATATACACTACGAGTTTGAGGCGACCCCTAACTTGGGGCTGTTGGTGAGATCTGACCTTTCTTTACAGTTTATAGAGTTGTCCTAAGGAGTCTATTGCCAGGGTTATGTCCCTGTTTAGATTTAGGGTTGGTCTAGGTCTAGGTAGCTCCTGTACAAGGACCTGCGCTGGCACCTTGAGTGATGAACCAGTGATCTGGAACACCTGTACAGCTTCGCCTGTGTCTTGTGCTATTTCTGATCTGTTGTGTTGATTTACTTGAAAATCTTGTTTGTTTTGTGTTATTGTGACTTGTTGACTGCTCTGTGCTAGTTGTTGGAGTGTGATTGTGTGATCTGATATTTGATTGTTATCTGTTCTCTGTTTGATTAGTTGACAATGGTTAATGAAGTTGTAGGGCCTCAGGGTCCTCAAGGACCTCAAGGTCCTCAAGGACCTAATGATGCTATTGTGGATCAAATAACTCAAGTTAACAAACTTGATGCTAGTGATCCACTCTACCTTCATCCCAGTGATTCTGCAAATTTAACTATAGTTAATATCAAATTAAAAGGAACAGAAAACTATAGTGTATGGTCTAATGCAATGATTTTAGGTTTACAAGTAAAAAACAAACTTGGTTTTGTAAATGGTGAGTGTAAAAAGTCTGTGGATGATCCTGTATTAGCTAGACAATGGGATAGGTGTAATTCTATTGTGCTTACTTGGATTTTGAATTCTATGTCTGAAGAATTGTATCTAGGACAAGTATTCTCTAAACTTGCTTCTGATGTTTGGAAAGAACTTAAAGAAACCTATGATAAAGTTGATGGTTCTGTGGTGTTTGATCTGTATCAAAAAATAATGTGTCTGAGTACTATCAAAAGCAATTGGATCAAATCCTTCAATTGCCTCCATGTACATGTGATGCTTCAAGGGATTTTAATAACATTAGTCAAATGATTAAACTAATGCAGTTCTTAATGGGATTGGATAGTTGTTATCAAGGGGTTAGAACTAACTTGTTAACAAGAGATACTCTTCCCTCAGTCAAAGAAGCTTATGCAATAGTTTCTAGGGAAGAGTCTCATAGGAATTCAAGTGGTACTAATAAAAAAGGTCAAACTGTTGGTTTTATGTCTAAAACTGGACAGTTTGAAGATTTTAGTAAAAAATTTAATAACAAAACAACTACTCAATCTACTGTTAAGTGTACACATTGTAACAAAGTTGGTCATGTTGCTGAAAAATGCTTTGAAGTGATTGGGTACCCTCCTTGGATGAGGTCAAGGGGGAATCAGGCTAGGAGGTTAAAGGGTAATAATAGTAATAATTCAACTGTTGAAACTAATGCTCTTCCTGGTTTAACTACTGATCAGTTAACAAAACTTTTAAGTCTTTTGAATGATAAGGCTAAGGAATCACCACAGAGCTGCAATGTTACAGGTAGTTTTTTCTGTGATAATGTCCATGGTAAACCTGTATTTGGTTTTGCAAGTAATGTAGGGAATAAAATTAGGATTGGGTGGATTATTGACTCAGGAGCTAGTCAACATATGGTCACTAGTGATGTTGAATTGACTGATTACATTGAAGTTTCTGAGTTAAAAATACATGTTAATCACCCTAACGGTACTAAAGCATTAGTCACTAAAATTGGTAACATTAATCTAGCAAATGGTGTGGTCTTGAAAGATGTGTTAGTTGTTCCTGAGTACAATGTAAATCTCATTTCTGTACACAAGCTAGCTAGGGATAATAAACTATATGTTGGTTTTGATGAAAGTAAGTGTTACATACAGGACCTGGTAACCAAGAGAGTCCTAGTGACTGGTAAACAACTTGAAGGTCTATATCTTTGTGGTAATACTTACTTGAATAACTCTGTATGTTTTAATAGTTCTGAGGTTTATAACTTGTGGCATGTTAGGTTAGGTCATCCATCTGATCAAGCTGTTAACATGTTTAAAACTAAATTTAACTTAGGAGAACATGATAAAACTGAACCTTGTGAAGTTTGTCTTAGAGCCAAACAACATAGGGAACCCTTTCCTTTGAGTAGTCACAAGTCTAGTCAGATAGGTGAACTTGTGCACTTGGATGTTTGGGGTCCATATAGAGTTGTTAATAGAGATGGATTTAGATATTTCTTGACTATAGTTGATGATTATTCCCGAGCTGTTTGGGTATGTTTGTTAAAAAATAAAACAGAAGTTTTTGAAAATTAAAGATTTCTTTAACATTGTTCAAACTCAGTTTAATAAACATATAAAATGTTTCAGAAGTGATAATGGTCTTGAATTTGTAAATAATCAAATGACTAATTTTTGTAAGGATAAGGAAATAATACATCAGATCACTTGTGCTTATACCCCTCAACAAAATGGTATTGTTGAGAGGAAGCATAGACACCTACTTAATGTTGCAAGAGCTTTACTATTTCAAAGCAACCTTCCTATTAGGTTTTGGACAGAATGTGTGTTAACTGCTGCATATTTGATAAATAGGACCCCCACTGGAGTGTTAGGAGGGAAGACACCTTATGAAATGTTGTATGGATTTGAACCCTTTCTGGATCATTTAAAATTGTTTGGTTGTCTGTGTTTCTGTACTATATTAGATGAAAAAGATAAGTTTAATAGTAAATCTGAAAAATGTGTTTTGATAGGATACTCAAATGAAAAAAAGGGTTATAAAGTTTTTAGCCTTGATAGCAAAACAATAAACTATTCAAGGGATGTAAAATTTTTTGAAAATTGTTTTCCTTTCAAAGAACCCAAAATATTTGAATCATTTGATTCTAATCCTTTAAAAACCATTAACAGTTTAAATTTTTTTGACATTTATGAAAACACGGACTCTCAAAACAGTTTTGAAGTAGATGAGCCCGATGATGATAGAAAGGGTCAAGGTAAGATTGATACAAGAACACATGATAGTCAACAATCAGATAGTCAACCTACTGTTGATGACAAGGCTGACCCACAGCAGTCAAACAGTAGGGTATATGACACTGATATGGCAGACCATGTGAATATTGTAAATGAAAATCTGTCTAGGTCTGAGGGTGATACTTCTGAGTCTGCTAACATAGGTAGTGTTAGAAGATCTTCTAGAAGTAGTGTTTTCCCAAATAGATACAATGAATATGTGGTGGAAGGAAAGGTCAAATATGGTATTGAAAAGTCAGTCAATTTTTCAAACTTGTCTATAGATGCAAAATGTTTTGCTACTAGTCTGTCCAAAAATTATGAACCAAGGAATTTCAAAGAAGCTTCTAGTAGTCCTGAATGGATTCAGGCAATGAACAATGAGTTAGAGGCTCTTAAAAGAAATGATACTTGGTCCATAGTTGATAAACCTAAAAATAAAAATATTGTTGGTTGTAAATGGATTTTTAAAATAAAGTATAAAGCCAATGGTGAAATTGAAAGGTATAAGGCTAGATTAGTGGCTAAGGGTTATAGTCAAAAAGAAGGTATTGATTTTGAAGAGACCTTTGCCCCTGTTGTAAAAATTGTTACTGTTAGATGTATTATTTCTTTAGCTGTTTATAACAACTGGGAATTGTATCAGTTGGATATTAATAATGCATTCTTATATGGTGAACTAAATGAGGAAGTTTACATGAAACTGCCTGAGGGGTATTTTAATAAAGATGAAAACAAAGTATGTAAGTTGAAAAAGTCTTTATATGGGCTGAAACAGGCCCCTAGAATGTGGAATGAAAAATTAGTGAATGTTTTACTTGATTTTGGATTTCAAAGAAGTAAATGTGATCATTCATTATTTTTTAAACATTCTGAATCTGTTTGTGTTATTCTCCTAGTTTATGTTGATGATATTGTTGTTACAGGAAATTCTATTAGTGAAATAGAAAATATTAAAACATGTTTAAAAACAAAGTTTTTAATTAAAGACTTAGGAAAGTTACAATATTTCTTGGGTATAGAAGTAATAAGAAAAGATGATGAATTAATTCTAACTCAAAGAAAGTATTGTACTGACTTGCTAGCTGAGTATGGAATGTTAGCTTGCAAGCCTGTCAATGTTCCAATTGAACAAAATCATGTTTTAATAAATCTAAGTCCTAATGAGTCTATGCCTGTTATAAATATCACTGGTTATCAGCAGTTAATTGGGAAGCTGATATATTTATCTCATACCAGGCCTGACATAGCCTATGCTGTGCATTACTTGAGTCAATTTATGCAGGCACCTTTGAATGGTCATTAGAAAGTTGCATTTAAACTTTTGAGATATTTAAAGTTGGCACCAGGAAATGGTGTTAGATATAGAAAATCTGATCATTTTGACTTAAGTGCTTATTCTGATTCTGATTGGGGGAAGTGTGTAAGCACTAGAAAATCTGTGACAGGGTTCTGTGTTTTTCTTGGAAACAATTTAGTTTCCTGGAAAAGTAAGAAACAGTCAACAGTTTCTAGGTCCTCAGCAGAAGCTGAATATAGGGCTATGTGTGCTGTGACTTGTGAAGTAATGTAGTTAAGGAATATAATGGAGGAGTTAGGAATTGTGGTTAAAACTCCTATTGATGTTCATTGTGATAATAATGCAGCCATTTCCATTGCTGCAAATCCTGTTTTCTATGATAAAACAAAGCATTTTAAGTTAGATCTCTATTTTCTAAGAGATCAGATTGCTAATGGTGTAGTACAAACTTGTGCAATTGATTCAAAAGATCAAATTGCTGATGTTTTTACTAAAGGATTGTTGGCCTCAAGCCATGAGGAACTGTGTAAAAGATTGTCTATGTTTGACCCATTTAAGTAAAAGAATTGAGAGGGGGTGTTAAAATGAGTCAGGTGATACCTTTCATTTTATTTTACAATTCTTTTCTAATGTCTTTTACATTATACTCTAATATGTTGCATGAGATTTTGGGCAGGTCTCTTTGTGGATTGTTCGTGATAAAAGTCTGGCCCAGTTGAAGAGTAGCAGCCCAAGAGTAGCTGGATAGAGTGCAGACTGATGAAGCCCATTTATAGAGCCCAAGAAGAGAGTCCAGTCGTCTTTGCTCAGCCCATATCTCGTTTATATATTTGGAGTAATCCTGGACGTTCATTATTACGATCCGTGTGTGCTATTGATCGAACGGTTCTCATTCACAGTTTTGTGTTTTCTCTAAGAACCTTCTACTCGTCCTTTAAATAGATTATTATCTCATCTGTTTAGGGTTTAGCTCACATTATTGTACTCTCTCATATTGTTACTCTCTTTCGTCTAAGTCAGTTAGGGTTTTGATTGTGTTGTAAAGCAGATACATCTTGTATCTGTTCTAGATCATCTCTGTGTAATCTGTCGATGGTATTGAGAGTGTTTATGGTAGAGAGTTGTTAAGTCAGATTGTTTGAGAGATTTGTTTGTTTCTGATTTTATTTGATTCAATAAAAGCTTTGAGTATTCTTGATATCATATTTACTTTGTAATACTAATCAAGATTTATATGGATATGTGGGATTACATTTTTTAATGTATTATTGTTCATCAAATTGTATGAGATAATGAATGGGGTTTAGCCGTTTAGGGATGAGTCTTGGATATTGGTGGCAATTGTGTCGAATTGGCATTATGAAATTGGTGAGCACGAATGCCTCACATATATTATTCTTGTCAATAACATTAATAAATAATCTAATTTGGACACAACTAACATCATGTAACACATAAATGAGTCGTGTGTCCCATATTCTAGAATTCTAGTCATGTGACCCATTTACTTAAACAAATCAAATGAGTTGGCATGTCAAAAGGGTTAGCGGTTTGTAAATGATCCGTAACCAAGTTGTAAACAACAAAAACCTTACTCAGTGAATCCCACAATTAGCAAGACTAACGCTGTGTTCCCGAGTTTACTAAATAAAAGAAAAGAAGAGAAAGGGATCTGAGAGAGAAAAAAAAAGGAAAATATATAATTTTATTTCATGTTCCCGAGTTGAAAAGAAAAAAAAAAGAAACTAAAGATTTTATGTGTTCTCGTGTTGAAAAGAAGAGAAAAGAAACGTATATTTTACAATTATACTCTTGTAAGATTTTATTATAAGTTAAATGACTGAGTAAAATGGTAAATGATATACTTTATATTTTTTCCTTTCCCTTCCTTCTGCTTCCTTCCAAATTGGAAGGAAAGATTATTTGGAAGAATTTTCCTTACTCTTCTCTCCACTCCCTTCTTTTAATGAAATTATGGAACACAAAATTGTTTCCTTTTCTTTTCGCTTTCTTTCCTTTCCTTCTATTATTGAACTCTGGAACACGGTGTAAGAGTGGGGTCTGGGGAGGGTGAGATGTAGGCAAACTAGGGGTGTTCAGAATTCGATTCGGATTCGAAAAATTCGAAATTTGACTTAGTTCGATTCGATTACCAAGAATTCGATTCGATTATTAAGAATTCGAATTCGATTCAATTCGAATTCGAGTCCAATAAATCGAATACGAATTTATGTTAATAAATCGAATACGAATTTATGTTTTTAAATTCGATTCGATTCGAAATTCGAATAAAAACTATACACGTATATTTTTTAAATATATATACACATATATGCATTATTATATACACAAATATACATATTGAAAATAAAAATTTTGAATTTTGGTCAAACTATAAGAACCCATAGTCTCTACAACTTTTCCATAACCATATTTTACATATTTACCGTATACATTACAAAACTCTAACGGACTATACACTCTACTGTTTTTACTATTCTTGTATTTGACATATTGTGTTTTTATCAATTTTGTAAATTAGTATTTTAAAAATAATGAGTTTGTGTTAGTTTTAAAACTAAAAGTAAAAAAAAATTCTTATTTATGCTAAATTTGAACTAAATCGAATTTATTCGAATTCGATTCGAATTTGAGTTTCTTATTCGAATCGAATACGAATCGAATAAATTGAATTTTAAGCGAATACGAATCGAATACGAATTCAGGTAAAAATATAAAAAATTCGAGAAATTCGATTCGAATAATTCGAAAATTCTTTATTCGATTCGTTGAACACCCCTAAGGCAAACCTTACCCATATCCTTGTGGATAGAGAGTCTGCTTTCAGAGAGACCCTCCGACTCGACAACACACAATCAACAAGCAAACAACACTAAAAAAACTAATAAAGAGCTACTGAATTTAAAGGAACATTGAAAGAGTCACGTAGTAAAACAAAGGTATATATGCAATCAAAAACCAACATAAACCATAAACACCATAAAAACAAGTCACCCATACCGACCTCCTACCAATGAAAGAAAAAGTCTAAGCTTTTAGAATCACGCTATGATACAACCCAACCCTCCCTAATAATCATTAACCTCAATCTTGTGCCTCCACAAACCCCTATCCTCGACCATGTCCTCAAAAAGGTGCATCTCTACTAAATCATGCCTAGTTAATTGAGTGGAGAAGCCGAACTTACAGATTATAGTTGTATACGTATTGACAAGTTGAGTACGTATTTTCTTTTAATTTTTTTTAGGTTAGCGACTTATCAACTTGTTTAGAACCTACCCAAAAATTAATTATTGTTATATACTGTATTTGACGTGGTTGAATCTAAAACAAAATATACAATCGAGTAATTGGCCATATGCCATTTTGTTTCAACTTTCAAGCTCAATATTCATATACAGCAGTTGTAATCTTTTTTAACACGATATTTCATTGTCTTTATCAAGTGGAAAAGATGTCGTCTTTAAAGATAAGCTATATAAAGTGAATATTCCATTAATGTTTTTATACACTTTACTTACTTTTGTAAGAAATTTTACTTTTTATTTTCGCATTTCCTTGTCTGTATCTGTATGGAATTAGTTAGGAAGACGCCAAATTATATACTCCATATTTTTAGAGCAATACTTGAGTGAATATAAACGTGTTAACTCACTATGTATGTGTTCCTATAACTAAACTACTAGATTTTGCTAACTTATTTTTATTAATATAAACTAAACAAATTTATTTACTTGAGTGAATATAAACGTGTTAATTCACAGAACAAATTATATACTCAAGTATATGTTAACAGACTTAAATTGTTGTAGTTTTAGTAAATTGTATAGTTCTCAAGGTTAATACACGATAACAAATCAATATAATTTCTTGTTTACATGAAAATTCTCTCTACATAATTTCTTCAGTTAAAACACCCTTTTGTTGTAAAATAACATGTTATACACGTATTATAACATTGTAATCTGATGATCTGATCCTCCATATTAGTTGAGCTCATGAGACTTGGATAAAGAACTTTATGTCCCAACATATCTTTTGCCCACACTTTGTATGTGATTTACATAGTGCGTTACACGTCTTTTGTAAACACTTTTTTACCAATAATTATTTAACCAAAACATTTTTGGAATGGTCACCGACTAATTGTGATTTTTACAACACTGCTCGTTACAATACATATATTTGCAGGTATTAGGTATGCCTACTGCTATCATGTACACTCTTTTATTACCTTATTTGGTTAAAGGTTAACCATTAGCATGTATATTACCTGAAATCCGATCTTAAACTCACATAAAAGCCCATCTTATTATTTTTTAAAGTTTTACAATATGTTATATTTTCAATTTTGACAGGGGTAAAATCCGTCACAGTCACCAATTATGTTTGTTAAACTAATATCTTGCAAAATTCTTTACAAGATAGAATCATTATAATTTTTGGATTCATACATATCGCCTAATTTTTGGGGTCCAAAGATTGATCCAGAGTGGGCTGTCATAATCAAATGTTTGCTTCAACAAATCTGGATCAATCTCTGGAATCGGGTCATCATGCTCAACCTCCTTCTCAACCTGTTCAAAAGGATCATTCTCAACCTGCTCAAAAGGATCATCCTCAAGCTGCTGCCAAACCGACTCACCCCAAAGCTGATGAAAGACAGCTCTGTTTTTTAATGCATCATAGTCAGGATCAACATGCTCAACATATATATCAATTGATTTATCAGTTTCAGCAATTTTGTTCAACACGCGCAAAGTACTGTCATTTAACAATTGTCTTAAACCCAGTCCCAAGTCTTCCCATGGCAGCTTATAGTGAAACCTAAACTCGTCATCCTCGTAATAACCAAGTTCCACCATCATGTCATACAAGGTGATTATAGAGAAATAATCAAAGTTCACCTCATCGATGTATTTAACCTTCCCGTTAAGGTACATTAAATTTAGTTGTGCTAGATCAGTAAACTTCCCACCATGATGAATTTTAAGTGAAAATTTTTTGGGAGAGTGACGTGCATTGTTGATTGTTAAGCAAATTTTGAGCTTGCATATTATCATCATTAAGGGTATAACAAACATGGGGTTTCAATGTAAGAATGTTGATTGATTGCCTTACCGTACAGTTCTTGAAAATTGACTTCCTCTTCTCCAGTTCGCACAACCCATTGTGTCATCTTCCTCTTCTTTCGAATGTGATTTTCCATTTGTGAGCTGTCGTGGAGGGTTTTTCGAGGGAAACTAGGTACTGTGGAGAGAACAAACTGGGGGGGGGGGTCATGTTTATAAAGGGATCAAACTGGGGGGAAATCAGGTTTATACGTGAATTGACAATTTTGCCCATGGCTTAACGACATTTAGTTTACCCGTTAACGAAATGGACTGTTTTAGCCTATTTCGTCAAACTCAAGGGACTGTTCTAGCAATTATTTTGATTTTGGGCTGGATTGGCAAAATGGCCCAAACCACATGGACTATTTTGGCTATTTACTCTAGCATAAATGTATAACGTAATTAATTTTTTTTATATCTTAATTAAGTTAATATTTTAAAATTTTTATGGCTTTTAGAGTTAAATCTCCATCACATTGTTCATCTATATTTTCACTTACAAACACTTATTTTATTCTATTTCTTAGAGACGCACAAACATTTATAGAGATGATGAATATTGAATCTCTATATTTGAAGAATCACCATTCATGAAACTTTGAATTTAGAATAAAGGTGAAGATTACGAAGGTTATGAAGAAAAACATATGGACAATGAATTGTGAGTCATAAATATAAGAACTAAGATCTTAGAGACTTAGAGTATTCACATCCTATCCTCATCTTCATTGACATAAGTACACTAAATTACATTAAAAATCATTATGTTTATCTCTTATTTTCAGTTAAATAATATTTTTAATACCTTTATCATTACCTTTTCTTTCACCTCCGCTTACAACCACTTTAAAAATATTAAAATGCATAGGAATAATGTCCCCCAAATTAAACTATACAGATGAATAATAATTTTTTTTTCTTCTTTACTCACAACCAGTTTTTAAATATGAGAGATTCACTTGCAAACATACGAGGATGAGATATGAATCTTTTACTTTCTAAATTTCATCCTTATTATGTGGAGAGAGAGTGAGAGATAAAGACCATAAAATTTTCTTTAAAACTACTTGGATTGGTTTAGATTATAATTGATCACAGTAATTTATCTATATTTTTGTGAGTGAATTTCTCATATTTTAAGATGAGGTTATGAGTGAAGGAGATGTAGAATCTACTGTTTATCGGTATATTTGGGAAAACATAATTTTCCTACATTTAATTTTTAATATTTGTTAAAAGTAGTTCTGAGTGAAGGAGAGAAAAAAATAATGATAAGATATAAAAAAATGCTTTTAACTAAACAAAATAGAAAAAGTATACTGATTTTTAGTGTATTACTTCGGGGCTTTTTGGTAGCGTCTTAACCATTCAACTCTGAATCATTCAGCATTCAGACTGTTTGTTTCAGCATCTAAATGAAATGATTAAGTGCTGAACCATTAAGCTAATAAGGGATGCTGAATGATTCAGCTCTTAACCATCATAGCCTCTTAACCATTCAGATCATCTTAATGATTTAGCACTTAATCAATAAAAGTGGCTATATATTTATTTAATGGAAAAATGGAAATAAATAATCCCAACTATTGACTATTGGCCAATAACAGTCTCAACTACGAAAATCACCAATATTGATCCCAACTTTCGACATATTGGAAACCAACGGACCCAAACTAATGGAGTTAGCCTCCGTTAGTGTGATGCTGACGTGGCATGCCACGTAGGATGCCACGTAGGATCATCTTGCCACCTAAGCATGCCACGTCAGCATCACACTAACAGAGTTAGCCTCCGTTAGTTTGGGTCTATTGGTTTCCAATATGTCGAAAGTTGGGACCAATATTGGTGATTTTCGTAGTTGGGACTGTTATTGGCCAATAGTAATAGTTGGGATTATTTATTTCCATTTTTCCTTATTTAATTAATAACTTTGACAACGGTTTTTTAATAAAAAATACAAAATACAATACCATTTATTTAAAAAAAACATTCGGCTATCCAAACGTTCCAGTCCTTGTAGATTTGGTATAGGTGGCCTCCCTCTACTTCCCAAACCACCATTCATCAAAAAAAGATTGTGCCTTTCTTCTCTTTTCACAATCTTTTATGTTAATTAAACCTCTCTTCTTCATCTCCATCTAAACTAAACTATACTAAACATGGGGGAAGCAGAGAAGCCTGAAGTTCTTGAAGCTGTCTTGAAGGAGACTGTAGATTTGGTAATAATAATATTATTGATAATAATAATGGCTTATGGATCTGTGTAGTTACTCATTTCCATTTTTTCTTTAATAATCTTTTGTGGGTATTTAAAAAGTTTTGATTTTTGTATGATTTTTTTTATTTTATTTGCAGGAAAGTATACCCATTGAAGAGGTTTTTGAGAATCTGAGATGTAGCAAAGATGGTCTCACTACTTTTGCTGCTGAAGAAAGATTAGTTATTTTTGGACATAATAAACTTGAAGAAAAAAAGGTGCACTTTAATGTTTGCTTTTATATATTTTTTGTAATTTTTTATAATTTTTTTATAATTTGTTTTTATAAATTTGATGAATTTATGATGTGGGTATGTTTAGGAGAGCAAATTCTTGAAGTTTTTAGGGTTTATGTGGAACCCATTATCATGGGTTATGGAAGCTGCTGCTATTATGGCAATTGCCCTTGCAAATGGAGGAGTAAGAACTAACAACTAAGAGCCCTAATTGAATCAAGTTTTTTTTTTTTTTTTTTGAAAATAAAATTACCATTTTTTATTTTTTGAAATTTTTTGTAGGGAAAGCCTCCTGATTGGCAAGATTTTGTGGGTATTATTACTCTGCTAATTATCAACTCCACAATTAGTTTTATTGAAGAAAACAATGCTGGTAATGCAGCTGCTGCTCTCATGGCTCGTCTTGCCCCGAAAGCAAAGGTATAATTTTTATAATTTGTTTTAATATAATTCAACAGTTTGAGCATAATACTTTTGTTATTGGTTAGTTGATTATTATTGTTATGAATTTTATATCAGATTTTACGCGATGGGAAATGGAACGAGGAAGATGCTTCTATGTTGGTCCCCGGTGATATAATTAGCATAAAACTAGGGGATATTATTCCAGCGGATGCTCGTTTGCTCGATGGTGATCCCTTAAAGATTGACCAGGTGAGTGGTCAACTCTTTGTAGTTTGTATAATTGTTTCTTGAGTGAATTCTGGTATTTTGTACTGAACGAACCGTCTTTTGTAGTCGGCTCTAACGGGCGAGTCTCTTCCGGTCACAAAAGGTCCTGGAGACGGCGTTTATTCTGGTTCAACTTGCAAACAAGGTGAAATCGAGGCGGTCGTGATTGCCACTGGGGTCCACACGTTCTTTGGTAAAGCTGCTCATCTTGTTGATAGCACAAATCAAGTTGGTCACTTTCAAAAAGTAAGCACAAAAAAGATAAAAAAAAATCAAACTTTACATTTACGTTACGGGTACGAGTTATTTTACTTTTCTTGATTTTACATATATGACTTTCTTGTTAGGTTTTGACTGCAATTGGAAATTTTTGCATCTGTTCTATTGCTGTTGGAATGATTATTGAAATTATTGTAATGTTCCCGATTCAAGATAGGCAATATAGGCCTGGAATCGATAATCTTCTTGTGCTTTTGATTGGAGGCATCCCAATTGCCATGCCTACTGTTCTTTCCGTAACGATGGCAATCGGGTCTCATCGATTGGCTCAACAGGTCTCTTGACTTCTTACGTTATCTTTTCTTTTAATTTTATGTTATTATTATTTTTTTTTTGTGATTTTTGTGGTTGTATTTATATGATTACTACAGGGAGCAATTACAAAAAGAATGACAGCGATAGAAGAAATGGCGGGAATGGATGTGCTCTGCAGTGACAAGACCGGGACGTTGACTTTGAACAAGCTTACGGTCGACAAGAATCTAATTGAGGTCAGTTTCCTAAATGCTTGTTTCTTTTTCTATGACAAATTTTGTGTTTTTTACTTCTAGTTTGACCTTTTGAGTTGACTTATTTCATTAGGTATTTTCCAAAGGAGTAGATGCCGATACTGTTGTTCTGATGGCAGCTCGTGCCTCCAGAACCGAAAACCAGGATGCAATCGATGCTGCAATTGTCGGTATGCTAGCTGATCCGAAAGAGGTAAGATTATCTGGAAAAAAATATTGTTTATTGAGATAAAGGCATAAAGCTCCACATATATCCATATATTTGTCGTTCTTATATAGGTTCACTTATTTTGTGTCTTAATAGGCGCGTGCTGATGTTCAAGAGTTGCACTTTCTGCCATTTAACCCTACCGATAAGCGCACAGCCTTGACTTATTTGGACAATCAGGGTAAAATGCATAGAGTCAGCAAAGGTGCTCCCGAGCAGGTTTGTATCTATCCAAACCAAAGACATACTATTGTGTGAAAAAAATAGTTTTTTTTTTTTACATATTTCTTTAGTTATTATTATTATTATTTTTAAATTGGTGTAGATCTTGAATCTTGCACACAACAAATCAGACATAGAACGCCGAGTTCATGCTGTCATTGATAAATTTGCAGACCGTGGGTTAAGGTCACTTGCTGTAGCATACCAGGTGATCCATTCGTGCTTTTTTTTTTATACACAAAAGCTTGCTTTGCTAATTTTTATTTATTTGTTTTTAGGTTTCAGTTGTTGACTGTTTATTTATTTATGTAAAAATAGGATGTTCCAGATGGACGGAAAGAGAGCCCTGGAGGGCCGTGGCAGTTCATTGGGCTAATGCCGCTCTTTGATCCGCCACGTCATGATAGTGCTGAGACGATTCGAAGGGCTTTGAATCTTGGAGTAAATGTTAAAATGATTACAGGTGCATTTCGTTTGGAAGTATTTGTTTTTGACTCATTGTGGTCAAACATATTTCTTTAACTAAATACTTTTCCTTCGTTTTCTGGAATAACGACAAGGAAAAGTTGACAATAAACAGAATTACATTATTCACAAATTGGTGTTTTAGATTATTATCATAATAAAATCTTTTTTAATCCAAAAATAACCTGTTTCGACATGCAATCATTTTACACGTTAACCTGGCCCCTCCATCAAATACTAAGGTTTACAACTTTGAACAGGGGATCAACTGGCAATTGGGAAAGAAACTGGAAGACGTCTTGGAATGGGAACCAACATGTATCCTTCCTCGGCTTTGCTCGGTCAAAACAAAGATGAGTCAATTGCTGCTTTACCTATCGATGAACTCATAGAGAAAGCCGATGGTTTTGCCGGTGTTTTTCCTGGTATGTATTTTGCATTTAAGTTGATAATAAACAGGATAGTATTACAGATTTAATGCTATTCATAGTTACATAACCTTGCCGGTTTGTTTCAGAACACAAATACGAGATAGTAAAACGTTTACAAGCTAGGAAACACATATGTGGTATGACTGGAGATGGAGTAAATGACGCTCCTGCTCTCAAAAAAGCTGATATCGGAATTGCAGTGGCCGATGCGACCGATGCAGCCCGTAGTGCTTCTGACATTGTCCTTACTGAGCCCGGGCTTAGTGTCATCATCAGTGCTGTTTTGACCAGTCGTGCCATCTTCCAACGGATGAAAAATTACACAGTAATGTTCCGCTAACCTACCAACCTAGTTTTTTTTTTCGGTTTCATTTGAGCCTAACGATATTTTATTTTTGACAGATTTACGCAGTTTCAATCACCATTCGTATTGTGGTAAGTTATGCAGTGTCATCATGTAAATATTATGTTCTATGCGTATAATCTTGATATTGTTTAACTTTTTTTTATTCTTTTCGTTCAGCTCGGTTTTATGCTGTTGGCTTTGATATGGAAGTTTGACTTCCCACCTTTCATGGTGCTTATCATTGCAATCCTTAACGATGGTTCGTGCTTTTTTCTCTGTTCTCTAATCAATTTTATTAAATAAAGATCCTATATTAATTACAATAATAAAATAATATTCGCAATCTTCGTTCAGGAACCATAATGACCATATCAAAGGATAGAGTGAAGCCATCTCCTCTTCCTGATAGCTGGAAACTGGCCGAGATTTTCACCACCGGGGTGGTTCTTGGTAGTTACTTAGCCATGATGACGGTTATATTTTTCTGGGCGGCTTACAAAACAGACTTCTTTCCGGTATGTGCATTTATACTTTTGCATCTTACCCTATGCCTTCTCTAGCCTCGGTTGTAAAATTGCGCGCCGGGCCGGTTGGGTTGCTTGGTCCAAAACACTTAAAAAAAACCACGTTCGTAGAAACCGGAAACCTATTGATCAATAAGTTAATAACATGGCATGAGTTGTCATGTCCTCGTTTACATCAGCTTCTATGTGTACATACGCTGACATGTCATTTTTTTATTAATGCTTCTCTAGCGTACGTTTGGTGTGCCAACACTTGAAAAAACAGCTCACGATGACTTCCGGAAGCTGGCGTCAGCAATATATCTCCAAGTCAGTACAATCAGCCAAGCTCTCATTTTTGTAACAAGATCTAGAAGCTGGTCATTCGTCGAACGTCCCGGTTGGCTGCTTGTTATTGCTTTTGCCATTGCCCAATTGGTATATTAATACTCCTTCAACTTTATTCAGAGACAAGTAGACAACCATATATAAATTAGTAGTAATAATAATAGGTATTGTCTTCTGTTTCTACCAGGTTGCTACATTGATTGCGGTTTATGCCAACTGGAGCTTTGCTGCTGTAGAAGGAATCGGGTGGGGATGGGCCGGTGTCATCTGGCTGTACAATATTGTATTCTACTTCCCACTCGATATCATCAAGTTCTTTATCCGATACGCGCTTAGTGGGCGGGCCTGGGACCTTGTTATTGAGAGGAGGGTATGTGCCGACTTTTTGTGGTATAAACTTGGACGAAAACGCTTGGTTTTGTCTAATGATTCTTTTCTTTTTGTTTTTTTAAGATTGCATTCACGAGACAAAAGGATTTCGGGAAGGAACAACGTGAGCTCCAGTGGGCTCATGCGCAACGAACCCTTCATGGGCTTGAAGTTCCTGACACTAAAATGTTTGGCGACCGCACCAATGTCACTGAACTTAACCAGATGGCAGAAGAAGCCAAACGGAGGGCTGAAATTGCAAGGTATGGCTAGCTGAACCCGTTGTGCGTTGTTAATGAGCCAGTTTCGGCCCAATAAAATATGTAAATTTGGATATGGTTTCCGTTTTATCTCTAACAGGTCAAACCTAATCATTTTTCATATTATTACTAAAAACAATCTTATTTTTGTAATCATGACTCAGTATAAGAACACGTTTTGACCCGTTACCCAATATACGATATACTGATTTCCTTGATTGTTATCAAGTTTACTCTTTTATTATCTGATTGGTGTTTGGTTTTTTTGTTAGGTTGAGAGAATTACACACGTTGAAGGGTCATGTTGAATCGGTAGTTAGACTGAAGGGTCTTGACATAGAGACGATTCAACAATCATACACCGTCTGAGATTGTTACACAGTTGGCTGGCTGTTGGTTATCGCTGGAACAGTCGTTTTTTGTTTTCGTATTTAGTCTTGTCTCGTTATCCCATATACTTGTGAATTGGGAAAAAGAGAACCCGTAATGTGTTGTGCATATGGCGTTGGCTTCATACTTACGAGTAGCTGTTATAATTTTGACGCATTTATTTGAAAATCATATGGGTTGTGTTTTATTGCAAACGAGTCAAATTTTTTAAAAAAGGGCGTCTGATGATAAATCGAGTCAATTCTGGTAAGATTGAAGTCTATTTTATGTTTAGTTACACGTACACAAACACTCTATAGCAATGTTATAAAAACTGGCTTGTACCAGTTGATCTTGATAGTTTAACCGGAAACCGCTGCCATGTCCATTCCTCGGTATCAAGTTATGTGTTTAAAGATTATGTTAGCCAATGATCTATAATAGATCAATAGATCAGGTGGTGGAAAGACTTGAGTTTTCCTTAGGAGACTCAGGTTCGATTCCCTTCTGTATCAAATAGTGAGGCAATAGTGCACAATGATGGTGACAAACCCATCGAGGGGGTTTCGATCCTGAGCGTCACTCCGGTTTTCATCCGACTGTTACTTAGCGAGACAACTCGTGCGGAGGCAATACGATTTTCGAGAGAAGGCCACCAAGGCTGACAAGCCGCCCCGGATCCGATAGAACACGGAGTTCTTTGGCGGGGTGACGACTTCGGTGAACATTGTGACAATGGCCCACTCATAAGAAAGTCACCGTTAAAAAAAAAAGATATTGACTAAAAGCCTTCTTAAACAAATGTTAGAATTTTTATAAAAAGGTTTGTCTTATCACATGTATGGAATAATCTTCTAACAAAAAATAAATGCTTATACAAACTAATTATTGAACGTACTATAACTTTATTTTACATGCTTTCAAGATAGAAAGAAAAGAAACGTGTCCATGTCTTTTTGTGTTCCCTCGGTTTGGTACGGGGTGGGATTCATTGTAGTGTGCGTTTGATAGCCCTTCGAACCACAAGTAGACATGTGAGATCGTGGTCTCCTGTCGTTGCTTATCCTGTTCGTCATAATGGCTCGGGAAGGCAACCTAGGCCACACGATGGAAGGAGAAAGGATATGCGGGTCATACGATGTGTTGCATTATTGGCGATAGACTTCATGAGATATTATTATTATTATTATTATTATTATTATTATTATTATTATTATAGATATATAAAATAAAATGGGGGTACACTTACATTATTGATAATTGATAAAAGTAGATCATGAAATAAAAGCTTTCTTCTCTCCCGTCAATTATTGTTCCAACTTGGTTGCTTAAAACCTTGTCGCAACTGGCTTTTACAACTTTGATGTTTTCTCGACTGGATTTTCCATTTATAACATTAATAAAAAATAATATAAATTGGTGAAGTAAAGTACAAACAAAATGATCATATGATATCCATCAATTGTGGCCTAGTGGTAAGAGGCCTTTGTTCTTATTCATGAGACATGGGTTCGATCCCTACAAGTCTCAATTTGATGGATATTAACCCCTACTCTTGTGGTGGGGTAGGTGTTGGGAAGTGATGGAGAGACACTTGATCCTTGTGGTCATGGGTTCGACTCCTGATCCCTCCAGGTTTTACCGGTTCACTACCGTTGTGCCTTCGGGCGGGTATGCGGGCCGGGTTTTCCTGGATCAGGAGACGGGTGGGCCGAAGGGCTCTGTCCGTACGGACTAGAGGCCGTCTGGGGCCCCTTTCGGCCATTGGGGGCCGTGTACAGAGTATCCGGCAATACTTTAGTTGATCGTTAAAAAAAAAATACCATATGATAACCAATATCTATCGACGTTGACCAACCATATATGATGTTAACAACGCAACTACTAAACGTGTCTGAGACGTTTTGTGTTTGATGATTAAGAGTTGTTTGAAATGTAGATGATCTTTTATTGGTTTGTAGCCTTTTTAACGGTTAAGAGGTAACACTTTAATTATTAAGAGGCTATCAAACAACCACTAAATCAATTAAAGAAAATTACATAATTAGTCTCTTACGTCAGTAAAAATACTAGTAAGCCCTTCCGTTTACCATCATAATTTAATGGAGTTATGCTAGAGACACTAAATGACAAGCAATAAAAACCATAAAGTAGAGGGACTAAAACCAACATTTTCACCAAAAAGGAAGCAAAATGTAATTCGTTTTTTATGTCTCTAATGAGACGTAGAGCATGTTTGGCTCTCATTCTCCTTTTTCCTTATGACTTTTCCTACCTCAAAAGCTCCTTAATCTCATAAGTCACAAATTGTGACTTATGACTTTTCATCTCTTTTCTCCTTTACAAAGCACAAAATCTTTCATAAGTTCGTTTTCAACCAATTACCCAAACACTTTTGTTTTAACTTTTGACTTATTGAATAAGTCATAAGTTAAAAGGAGGGGAAAAATGGACAGCCAAACACCCTCGTAGTGAACATATGAGAAAAACACATATTCTTATAGACCCATAGGCTTATGTATGGTCAGGGTGCCCCGACTCCCTCTATCTTTGTTATTCAGTAATGTAAATCTATGTGTTTTCATTGAAAAATTTTATACGTATCCTGTCTTTTGTTAGTAATGTAAATTTACGTTTTTTCGTCCGAAAATTTTATAGGTATTGAGCCCAGCCCCCTAATTTAAGAGTCACGTACTTTTACCCCCATACATGTATGGCATTATACATACATTGATTCCTCTTAAAAAAAACTTTTTATTAGGTGGTGGGTGTGGGGATGAGCCTTCAAGGGAGGACTACGCTCCACATAAGTTGCCACATCATCAAGGAGGGTAGTCCTTCACAAGTGGACTAGCCAAGGGTGTGAAGGTGGTCCCCCTTAGCTAGTCCTCCCCCTGTTGGCCCTCTCTCAATTGTCCCCCCTCTCTCTACTTTTGACCCTTCTCAATCGTCTGAAATTGGACGTTTTGGCCGATTGGGGGTTTGGGGGGTTGGGGGGGGGGGGGGGGGGGGTTATGGGACGTCTCAGATGTGCCTGGGGACGATCCCCAAACTAGATAGCCTTTACATTTTAATTTGATATGCGACTTGGAATTGAAGGAATATAATACGAGGTTGCATCCCTGTATAATTTAATTTAAAATATGTAAATTAAACTTCATGCATAAATGACCTTTCAACTATACAAATATTAAAGCTATTAAGTCACCTCAATTATTTTTGAGAGTGATGGCAGAACCAAGTAACCCACCACCGTTAAAACTTGCCGGCAAAATAGCCATAATCACCGGCGGTGCAAGCGGCATCGGAGAAGCGACAGCGCGTCTGTTCGCCAACCACGGCGCGTTCGTCGTAATCGCAGACATCCAAGACGAACAAGGACACCAAGTCGCCAATTCCATCGGCTCAAACCATTGCACATACATCCACTGCGACATCTCAGACGAACAACAAGTGATCGCCACCGTCAACTTCACCGTTAAAACTTACGGTAGACTGGACATCATGTTTAGCAACGCGGGAGTAGTAAGCACATCCAAACAAACAGTGCTTGATCTCGATTTAACGGAATTTGACGCGCTGTTTAACATCAACGCGCGTGGAACCGCCGCGTGTGTGAAGCACGCGGCGCGTGCGATGGTGGAACAGCGCGTCAGAGGATGCATTATCTGCACGGCGAGTGTTGCTGCCTCGAGAGGTGGAAGTATACGGACGGATTATGTGATGGCGAAGCATGCGGTGCTAGGCCTGGTATTGTTATACTAATCTTGAGTAAGCTTAGAATTCGGGGTAAAAAGTGAACGAATTACTAACCTATCGTTTTGAGATAATTTTTTATTTTAGTTTGAATTAGTCTTTTCTAAAGATTGAAAACAATGGGGGATCTTGAAAGGAAAACTTGATAGGGAGGGACTTAATAAGTATAAAATTTTTAAGAAATTTTCGGTAAAATATACCCTATGAAGTGAAAGAGCTGGGTGGGCTAGGGCCCGATCGGGCCTGTATGAAAGTCCGCCATTGATTGAAAATAAATCAATTGCTAGTTGTAGAATATTATTATTCTCGTCAGAAATAAACCTAAAAATTAATAAGAATAAGGGTTTGACAAATTTTGCTCTCTTTCAACGAAGTAAGTTTAGGTAAAAAGTGACCAAATTACATAGTGATTTTTCAAACAGTTTTTATCTTAGTTTGAATTAATCCTGCGTAAGCTTAGGTAAAAAGTGACCGACTTGCAAAGTTTGTGTAAAAAGAGACCGAATTACAAACCTAGAGATTTTTCATTTTTATGATAGTTTTTATCTATGTTTTAACCAGATAGGTTTTCAGTTTTCTTAAGGGTTTAGTTTTTGATTCTATTGTTTGTTTACATGTGTTACCAATTCTAACAGGTGCGATCAGCGAGTAAGCAGCTAGGAGTGTACGGAATAAGGGTGAACTGTGTGTCGCCTTCTGCGGTGGTGACGCCATTGTCGAAAAGGTCACCCGATGCCTCGAAGAAGACAATGAGGTTGTATGAGGCTTTGTCGAACTTGAAAGGGGTCGAATTGAGTGTAGAGGATGTTGCGGAAGCTGTGTTGTTTCTAGCATCGGACGGTTCAGCGTTTATTACTGGACATGATCTAGCAGTGGATGGTGGTTTGACGAAATTACCGGATGCTGATGATTTGGCTATGTATGATTGTTGATTTGGTCATGTACTTACATGTTGTTGGCTGTAAATATAACAATAAATAATACAATTATTAATAATTCCGTTTTGAGGTGTTTTTGTCTCTACTCTTGGGGTCTTGTTTGAATCGGTTCTAATAACCATGTTGGATAATGATGATAGTTCCAAATATATAGTAGTTAAAATTATTATATTGACAATATTAAAACAATAAAAAGGGATTCGAGGTAGTTGATCGAGGTCAACTAGGGTGACAAAAAAGATAATTTAAATTTTAAAAACTGTAACCAAAGACAAGATGGTTCAGATAGAATTTGGGCTCGTCCTTACTACCAACCCAAATGATCATCTTTGGACCGGTAACACAATAATCTTATATCTACATACAACAATAAGAAACACGATAATAAACATGAGGACCACCAAATCACCAATAGCAAAATAATAAACGTGATGACAACATGATAACAATATATGGTTCGGACGTGAGACTACATATACTCCCGTCATCAGTGTCTCAAGGTATACAAGGATAGACTTAGAACATTAGCAAAAGATATCTTGATGCTATAGTAAATGTACATGTCACTAAATTAATTACACGGATTATCTTGGTGGTAAAATTATACTACGATTTTAATATTAGGTTTTAGAAATTACACTTAATTAAAGGCTCCTAACATTTACTAAATCCTAACATGTTTTTTTTTTGAAAAAAGACTTTCATTAACAAACGCCAAAACCGGACCTCAAAACAGAGACCGACGGCTCAAACCATTACAACATATACAACGGATAACGACTCCAGTCTTTCCAAACTATCCGATTACATTTTGTTCTATTTTTCACCCAAAAAAAAGATAACGATTTAACCATCGACACAATATTCTCCACACTAGGCTCTTTACCTCTAAAAATTGTGTCGTTTCTTTCCTTCCAAATCGCCCACATAGTGACAATCACGATCCCATGCACAATCTTTTTCTTCCATTTGCAGCCATGAACCGATTTGAAAACTTGCAGCAGATCCTGTATGCCGAACACAAATATAGGAGGGATTCTACACCACGAACCGATACAGTCCCACACACTTGAAGCAATCAAACAATCAGCAAGAATGTGCGTTACTGTCTCGTCTGTATCTCTACACCAGGGGCATAAACTGTCCTGAAGCACAATGTTTCGCTGCACCAAAGCTACCTTCGTTGGAATCCTGTTCTGTTCCGCTCTCCAGGCCATAATCGAGCACTTTAAAGGCACCCAATTAACCCATTTCATCACATAATTCGACCCATGTTGGAATCGTTGCATCAGTAACGCTGCTACCCCCTTAACTGTGAAATCCTCTTGACCCGCTGCAGCCCATATCCATTTATCTTGACCCACTGCAGCACCAATCCCATGCACCGCTTCCCACAACTGCAGCCACTGAACCAATTCATCCGTAGTCCGAATCTTCCTAATCCAATCTGCTGTCAGACTCAACTTGTTCCCTTCTACACTGGTTCTTTCTACCACTGCACACGTCTTATTATCTTCTAAGCGATATAATAACGGCCATTTATCTCTAAGAGCGCAATCGCCAAGCCACACGTCCAGCCAAAATCTCACCGAAACCCCATTACCCACTTTAGCTCTAATAAGCGTATGCGTCGCTACATCATTCGTCTTCATCCCAGCCACCACTTTTACAATTGCTTTCCAACATCCCGTCGCATATTTGTTAACCGGGAGCGCCTCCCACATATTTCCACTTCTGTGACACACTTCTATAATTTTTGTCCACAAGGCATTCTTATTATTGCGGAATCTCCAAACCCATTTAAAAATAAGAGCCTCATTCACTACTTCTAACTTTTTAATCCCCAATCCACCAAGTTTCTTAGGAGTCGTAACTCTATCCCAACACACCCAGTGAACTTTATTACCCACATTCGAGCCCGTCCACAGAAATTTTCTCATTATTCTTTCAAGCGACTCTACCACCTTCCTAGGGGCTTTATACAAGGAAAAGTAATAGATTGGGAGACTCTCAAGTACCGCTTTGATAAGAACCACCCTTCCTCCAATGGACAAGATCTTCGCCTTCCAACTTGCTAATCTAGACTCAAACAGCTCTCCCACTTTTTTCCAACTAGCACATCTATTCATATTGGTCCATGACACTAGTCAATGCTAAAAATTCAATTAAGCTTTAATGAATAACCAATACACACTTATTATTAGAAAGTGAGTAGATAACATTGTTTTATGTGGTAAGCCAAATGTTACATTTATTTCGAACTTTTACGAAACTATACATATTTGATCGTCAACATATATATTAGTGGTTTCTGTTTCCATCCAACGTATTCATAACCGACACCATTCTTCAAACTTCCACCAAATCAAGTCGCATTCCTTCAAGATTGAGCCAACGTACAAAGCTTTGATACCACTTGTTAACACAAATGCAGAATAACACGCAACAAAATCATTAAGCTCTGAATTAGAATAAAGTAGTAGCTTGTTGGGAGATCCATAATGTAAGAATGGTAAAATACTGAATTGCTTAATACTTGAGTTTGTCTTACAATATATAGAGATTATAAGAAATCCTAAAAGCCTAACCGAGCCCGTGGGTTCATACTACTAAACCCTAATAATAATATAGTCCAATACTCCCCCGCAGTCAGAGCGGTAGAAAATCGGACGCTAAGACTGGAAAAACATAAAAACAAGAACAATAATAAACGCTAAAACAATATGGTCTTCAATCTCGGTCTAAGAATTCTGCCAAAATTCCATATTCTTCAATAACAATCCGTAGTCTTCAATACTTGACTTTAGTTCGGTACACGACTTCCCCCTGTTTGGTTTTGTTTCTTTAGTTCCCAGAATGATAAACATGATCCACTAGATCCCAATAAAGTCGCAATGCATCGTTGTTGGCCCTGACAATACAAAAGATAAAAGAAAGGATAAAAGATAGGTTGTGGGAAAGAAAAAAAGATAAAAGGAAGGACAAATAGACACCCTACGACCGTTGTCGTGAGGCGGTGTGCCAAACCAAAGGCTCGTGACCGTGGTCAGACGACGTTCTTTGGTGGCATGGACAGTGGTCCGACACAAACAAAAGAAAGAAAAGAAACAAACAGACACCCGGTGACCGTAGTAGTGTGGCGGTCTGTCAAAGAGATGGTGAAAGCCCGGTGACCGTTGTCAGGCGGCGGTTTTGAGAAGAAGAGAGATGCTTAGATCAAAGAAAGATGTGCGACTAAACCGTGGTTTAATCTGCTGAGATTAGTGGTAGTGGACCGTGATCTAACTAGAGAATGACGATAAGAAAAGAAATAGAATGGAATAGAGATAGAGCAAAAGAAAGCAACTAAAGATCAAAAGGATCAAACTCAAATAAGAGAAAGGAAAAAAAATATGTTATCTTCGGATTAAAGATTGTTCCAAATCATAGTTATAACCTGTTTCAACGTCACCTTGAGAAAAAGATTTAAGGATGATGATATGAATCAATCCCAAACCACATGCATTGACACTCATGATGAATAAAATAATAAATCCAAAGCAAACCAAAAGAAGATATGATCGGCAGTAGCATTAAGACCATGATTTAACAAACGAGACCTTATTAGAAGATGAAATAGTGTTAGTGCACGATGTCCCTAGGCTAGTATATAAGTTATTTGGACGTATTTCGGGGTGTTTGGAGGCGTTTATACGCGTTTTGGAGGTCACGGGAAGCTGCATGCGATTATGAAGGTCTGGCAGGCGATTATGGCCCTAATCGCCAGTCAGGGCATGCGATTAGGCCATTCTGTCAGGCGATTAGCAGCTAATCGCCATCTCTGGTGCTGCTAATCGCTAGTAGTGGTCTGGTCGTACCCGGGTGGTATAAATACCCTCATTCTTAACCCTAGACCTTAGTTCTTGCCTCACACACCCTCCAAACACCCTCCCCTGGTCATAGGACGTCTGATTTGATCATTGTAAACACTCGAGCTCTGTTTTAGTGATTAATACATAATCTTTTGACCCGTGTGTGTGTAGTAATTACTCGTTTCATTGTTTCAATCGTTGTTTCTGTTATTAGATCATCTTAGAGGGATTCCGCACCTCTAGGATAAAACCCGTGATTGTTGGAACGCGAGTTCGTCGGTCCTAACAAGTGGTATCAGAGCCTCGGCTCTTATCACGGGTGTTTTGATAACAAAAACGAGCAAAAACAGGTTGGTTTTGGTGTAAAAGTTGAGATTTTTAATCAAAAACCTGTTCTTAGTTTGAAACTTTGAGTTTTTATCAAAAACCCACATTTTTCAAAACTTTAGTGTGTGTTTTTCGGTTAAAAACGTGTGTTTTTGATCAGGTTTTGCTCTAAAACTATTTTGGTAACTTGTCTAATCATTTGGGATCAAAATACAATGTTTTAGATAAGAGATTTTGGGTCAAAATAGGTGATTTTTGAGCAAAAGTGCGGCTGCAGATCAGATCAGGCGATTAGCATCAGACAATTAGGGTTTGCTAGCAATTAGCTGCTACTCGCCATCACCTTGCTAGCGATTAGCTGCTACTCGCCATCAGTGTGCTAGCAATTAGCCATAATTTCCTGATATCTCCTAGCAATTAGGTGCTACTCGCATGCTACCTTTCATGCGATTAGCCCTAATCACGTGACATACTAAATTGCCTGAAAATTCATAATCGCCTTCAACTACTAGCGATTAGCCCTAATTGCCTTCATTTTGCTAGCAATTAGCCCCAATTGCCTATACTTGCTAGCAATTAGCCCTAATCACGTGACATACCTATATTTACTAGCAATTAGCCCTAATCGCCTATACCACCTAGCAATTAGCCCTAATCACGTGCAAAAACCTCATAATCGCCTAAGACACATAGCAATTAGCCCCATAAACGCCTAAAAGGTTCTGGAACATAAAAATTGACTAAGTATTGGACTATTAACATACGTTAACATACCTTAACATATGGCGAATCCTTGGGGACATCTGAGTCAACCGAGAACTCAGTATAACCAGCAAATGAACACCCAAATGAACAATCAAGCAAACATGCCCACGAACCCTTGGCAGTTTTCGGCTGAACGAAACGCGCAACGGATGCAACAAGCGCAAATGCAAGCGAATGTTGCCGGATTCAATCCGTGGGCGCTAGCTGCTCAACAGCAAGCAATGAATGCGAATCCTTGGGCACTCGCAGCTGCTGCTAACTCTCAGACAAATCAGCTGTCGTCCGTTCTTATCAGTGACTTAGAGACGGGCAGTTCTAACCGAGCACCGAAACTGCAGTATATGGCAGACTATCATGGTTGGAAAGGCAGATTTCAGTCACACGTTGAGGGTATCGATGGCTTGGTATGGTCAGCTATCGAGAATGGGTACACAAGGCCGCTGGTTGAAAACTCCACTACTCCGGTCTCTATAGAAGACATGTCTGAGGAACAGAGGAAGAAGTATAACTATGAGAAAAAGGCGATGGCAGCGTTGAAGCAGGCACTTCCCAAAGACATTCTTCATCAGTTCGCGCAATGTACTACGTCGCAGATGCTTTGGTTAGCGCTTGCTGAGCGTAATGAGGGAAATCAGAAGACACGGAAGGTGAAGGTGGATCAGTTAAAGAAGGAGTTTGAGAATTTCAGTGCGATGGGAAATGAATCACTGAGAGATCTGACAGCTCGATATTATCATCTGATGTCCGAGATGTATCAGTACGGGGTTATCTACACGTCAGCAGAACTTGTGGAAAGATTTGCAGAGGCGCTCCCGTCACACTGGCATCAATGGCTGGACATTCAGAAGTCCAACAATGTTTATCAGACACTCTCCATCAACGAGTTCGTGGCCGAGCTGGAGAACAAGGAGATCGAGGAGATCAGGAGAGCTAATAAGCCGCCCGTTGTTCAAAATCCCAGCATCTATTATGGGAATCCAGCTCAGGACATCAGTGTGGGTGGATCCAAACCTCAGACTGCGTTCATGGTTAATCCTGATCCAGTCTTTGCGTTTGACAACTATGGACCCCCATCTGATGTTCCTCCACCTGTCTTTCCTTGGGGTCAAGGAAACCAGTATCCTTCTAATTTTAATGCTAATACTAACCAGTTTGGTGTTAATCCGTTTGCTCATCTTGCAGCACCAGCTCAGGCAACTACCAACTTTGGTGGACCTTCTTCATCAGGGTTTGGTGGTGCTCCATCTGCTAACTTTGGTGGATATGGAGGTGCTTCTACTTCAAATCAGGGTGCTTATCGGACCAATCCTGTTGCAGAACAGCTGAACACTTCGGGCTTTGAGAAGGTGACTGTAGAGCTAGCCCAAGAACATATGGCTCTGCTGTCAACCTTGGTCAATTCCTATAGTGGCTTAGTTGCGGGGCAGATCGGAAATCCTTATCTTACTCAAGAAGATTATGCCCAGATCGACAAGGATGACATGGATCTGATAGACATCCAGTGGCACTTCGCTAGTGTGGTGAGACGTGCAAAGGACTATATGGATAGAACTGGAAAGAGAGATGTGTTGATCAACAACAACACGAAGTTTGGGTTTGATAAAACAAAGGTCACCTGTTACAACTGTGGCAACCGAGGACACTTTGCCAGAGAATGTGATCGACCGAGACAACAGGGAAATCAGAATCCCTTCAACAACAACCGAGGCAATCAGAACAATCAGAGGCAGCAAGCTCAGACACAACCGAATCAAAATGCTGAACGAGCTCTTGTCCCAGTTAATCATCAGAACCAAAGGCCTCAAGCAAACAACAATCAAGCCTTGGTAGTTCAAGAAGATGAAGTGTTCAACTGGAATCACCTCATCACTGGTGAACAAGCTCCTCAGGGTGGTGCAGCATGCTTTGCCCAAATTATGTCTGATACTCAAGAAGAAGTTGAAGAGAGTCCAAGCCAATCTGAAGTAGTTATTCCTGAAGTTGAAGCTTTGGATTGTGATTCGGACTGTGATTCTGATGAAGGGGTGGATCTGGAGGATTTGTTAGCTGAAGCAGACGCCTTGATTAGCAAAAGGTCAATACTTGTGGATGCTGACTGTACAAAGAACAATCTGACTGATCTCTTCGGACCAGTGAAGACGGCTGCTCATTATGCTTTGATGGCCCTTACAGAGTCGTCTAATCAGGTATGTTCTTCCTCCAATTCAAAATCTGAATGTGTTGACTGTGGTAAGCTTAAGTACAGAATTGATGTCTTAACAGACGAGAATCTGAACTTGAAAGCTGACTTAAGTCAATGCCAAGAGAGCAATGAAGTTTTGAGAGCTAATGAGAAAGCCCTCAAAATCACCATTGATACTCTTAAGAAGGACTCCATTGAGTGTGATCAGCTTAAACTCAGAATCAAAGAATTAACTAATGAGAATCTGAATTTAAAAGCTGATGTGGGTCCATTGCAAAGGTCAAATGATTCCTTAAAACAGAAAGAGAAAAATTTTCTTAATACTGTTGATAATTATAAGAAGGATGTTTCTGAATTGTCTAAAACCCTAGCCAACAAGCAAATTGCAATTAATAATTATATAAATGAGGTTGAAGACACTAAGAAACATTTGGCCATTGTCAATTGTGACTATCAAAAGATCAAGAAGAAACTTGAGAGTTACCTGAACTGCAAGTATGTTCTTGATCATATCATTGAACACTCAGATAAGGAGGGCAATTCCACCAGTCCCAAGTATGCTCAGTGTCCTCCTCCGGTGAGATTTGAACATCATCACAATGATATCTTACCGAAGGAAGAGTTTATGGACTTGGCAGCAGAGGCAACTAAAGCTGCAGAAGCGCCTAAAGTGATGGAAGCAGTTATACCTGCCAAAGTCACCAAGGCTGCTCCTCCTGCGCCTAAAGTGACAGAAGCACCTATACCTGCTGGAGTTACTAAGGCTGCACCCACTGCTGTTGCTGCCAAAACTGGTGAGATTGCAGATGATGCAAGCGTCTGCGAGACAGACTGTTCTGAGGATGAGCTTGATGAACTAGAGAGGTATGCACCGGTGAAGGATACGGACATTCCTATCCAAAATCACATTCTGTGTGAGCCTGAGCCGAAAGTGCAAGCCCCTGCTGGTAAAACAATCAAAGTGTTCTATCAATTGAAAGGGTCTGATAAAATTTATGCTGATGAGGATCTTCCTTATAAGCACCTGGCACCTGGTCTTGTTGGTAAGATCTGGCAAGAGTCCACCATAACAATTGAGAAAGAACAATGGGGACATGGGAAAAGGGGTCAGGGTAATCAGTCCAAAAGAAACAAAAGTAAAAATCAAAAGGAGAACACTTTGAACCCTAAAGATCAAGCTCAGGAGAACTCTCCCAAGAAACATGTTACTCAGTTTGTTGGATCTTCAGGCACTGAATTTGATAATTATCCTAAGACAGACTGGCAGAAAGAATGTCTTAAGGATCTAAAACATAAAAACACTTTTGCCACGAAATCCAACAAAAGGAGTAAGGATGTTAATACTCCACCATTTGAGGAGTATAGATCCTGTCACAAGTGCGGGGTTCATGGGCATTTAGTTGCTGCTTGCCCCGAATTGAGACGCAAGAGGATCGAAACAAATGATGCTCCTAGTTCTAGCAACTCTAAACCGCCTGTTTCTCCTAAGCTTTCTGAGAAGCAACGAGGTAAACAGACAGTTTATGACACTCGTAACAAGATTGCTATGAACCAAAAGCCAGTTGATGGCAGGGGTCCGCAGTTGAGGGGGAGCCAAGATCCCAAAAAGGTTCAAGCAGCGCCTAAGCCACAAGCACAGGCTGCAGCTAAACCTGAAGGCAACCCTAACACCGCTCCACGTGCAGTTAAGTCTGAAGTGGATCCAAAAACTATCCCACCAAAGGAATCTGAGGCTGGACCTTCTAGCCCTAAGGCAAAGAAGAAGCCCAAGCCAAAGAAACCGGGACAGACCTGGAGACCCAAGTCACCGACTAAGAAAGGAGAATCATCTGTTAGTGTAGAAACTGCCAGACCATCGGAAGCAACACCAACTCCTAACGGAAGGTGGGTTGAATTTCCGACTTTGGATGTAGATGGTAGACCCAAGACCGTCAAGGCTTGGGTCCCCCTTAACCACTAATCTTTGAATGTCGTGCAGGGAGTTCCACAGGGCCTTATCAGCAGCCTATGGATTGTTGATAGTGGAGCTTCTGGGCACATGACAGGCGACTTATCTCTGCTATTTGACATCAAGAATATCAATGGGGGATATGTTGCTTTTGCTGGTAATAAAGGGGGATACATCACTAAAGAAGGCAGTATGGGAAATGGAATCGTAAGCTTTGAGAAGATAAGCTACGTGAAACAGATAGACCACAATTTGCTGAGTGTCTCACAGATCTGTGACAAGAAATACACAGTATTCTTTGATGACAATGATTGCTTCATTCTGAAACCTGGCTTTAAGATTCCGAAACAGTGGGTTATGATTTCAGCTCCAAGAGTCAACAATTTGTATGTTCTGGATATGAGTCAGGCTGTAACAGCTAAGGGGGAGGTCACTTGTTTTCTGTCAAAGGCTACAGAGAAGGAGTCTATTATGTGGCACAGACGAATGGGGCATATTCACTTGAGGAAGATGAATCATCTGGTTCAGAATCAGCTTGTGGAAGGTGTCTCTGTCAAGAATTTTCATTTAAATGATGTCTGTGTATCATGTAAGAAAGGGAAGCAGAAGAAGAAATCTCACAAACCTAAGAAGGTCAACTCAGTCAGTATGCCTCTCGAGCGGTTGCACATGGATCTGTTCGGCCCTGTCAATCGTAAAAGCAAGAATGGAGATTTATACTGTCTGGTTGTCACTGATGATTATTCAAGGTTCTCTTGGGTTGTATGCATGCAGCATAAAAGTGAGACTTTTGAGTTTTTGAAGAATCTGTTCACCAAACTAGAAAACATCTATGGGCTGAAGATCCGCAGGATTCGAAGCGACAATGGAACAGAATTCAAGAACAATGCTATGGAGTTACTGTGTGCAGAAAAGGGTATTCATCACGAATTCACAGCGCCATACACTCCTCAGCAAAACGGGGTTGCAGAAAGAAAGAATAGAACTCTTATTGAGGCTGCCAGAACAATGCTCGCAGATTCTAACTTGCCTGTCATGTTTTGGAACGAGGCAATTTACTGCGCGTGTTATACTCTAAATAGGGTTCTTACGGTTAAGAGGTTCGGCAAGACTTCTTACGAACTTCTAATCCGTAGGAAGCCTAACTTAGAGTTTCTGGAACCTTTCGGTGCTCCTTGCACTATGCTACATCCCGATGGGAAGTTTGGTGCAAAGGCAGATGAAGGTTTCTTTGTTGGATACAGTACTCCTAACAAGAGGGTATACAACAAAAGAACCAATAACGTTGAGGAGTGGCTTAATGTCGATGTTCAACGTTACACTGTCAATGCACGTGGTGCTGGACCTGATTGGTTGTTCGACTATAAGAGTTTGTTCGATTCTTTCAACCTGGATAATGTTGTAGATGATGCTGTGGCGCAGATGTATTACGAGTGTGAAAACGCAGCTAGCTCACCGCTAATGCGTCCGATCGTGGTTAATGCGCCTGCGCCTGCCGCATCTGATGCTTCTACATCCATGGGTCCCCCTGATAAAGCCGCAGCAGTTGAAGTTGAGGAAGTCTTTCAGGAAGCGTCAGAGGTTATGGAATCTTCTTCAGATGAGGAATATACAGAATCTCGGGAAACTCTTACTGAAGAACTGGCTGGAAATGGTGAATCTGCCAATACAGCTCCAGTTCCTCCTACAGGGAATGATCAAGCTGGTCCTTCTTCTTCAGCGGCTCCTGGAATCGGTCTACAGATTGATTTCTCCGGTTTTAATTTGCAACCCGCTGCTCCCGCTAGCTCAAGTGCTGCTGAGACGAACATCTCTCAGGGACTTGAAAATCTCAATCTGCGGTCGGATGATCCAGTGCCGGCACATCCGGAATCTCGGATTCACGACACTCATCCACTGCAGAATGTGATTGGTGATCCGACTGGTAGAGTGATGACACGTAGTCAGCTCAGGAATGCCAGTCCAAGTGACAACTCCGCTACCCTAGCTCTTTATTCGGAGATCAGAAAAGCAGGTCATCAGAACGATTGGTCTTTTGCTCTTTATGTGTCTCAGGTGGAACCGCGATCCGTCCAAGAGGCTTTGAGAGAAGAACCATGGATTGAAGCAATGCAGACAGAGCTTCAGCAGTTCCAAAAGCTAGGAGTGTGGGACTTAGTTGACTTACCTCCAGGTGCTAAGAAAATTGGAACAAAGTGGGTCTATAAGTGTAAACGGGATGACCGCAGGGTAATTATCAGAAACAAGGCTCGATTAGTTGTCCTCGGCTTCCGTCAAATCGAAGGAATAGATTACAACGAAGTATACGCTCCAGTTGCGCGCCTTGAAGCTATCCGGATGTTCTTAGCTTACGCTTCGTACAAACGGTTTAAGGTGTATCAAATGGACGTGAAAAGTGCTTTTCTGTATGGTATCGTGAAGGAAGAGGTGTATGTTTCACAACCTCCGGGGTTTGAAGATCCAATGCATCGTGACAAGGTTTACAAACTGAACAAAGCGTTGTATGGGCTTCATCAGGCTCCGAGAGAATGGTATCAAATGCTCAGCAGTTATTTGATCTCCAATGGGTTCAACCGTGGACTCGTGGACTGCACCTTATTCACCAAGGAAAAGGGTGGTGACCGTCTGCTGGTACAGGTTTACGTTGATGATATTATTTTTGGGTCAACTAATGAGGTTTTGTGCAGGGAATTTGAAAAGTTAATGCAGGACAAGTTCGAGATGAGCTCGATGGGGGAAATGCAATTTTTCTTAGGCTTGCAAGTAGATCAACTTGAGTCGGGGATCTTCATCCACCAGACAAAATACGTTGCTGACATCTTGAGCCGGTTCCAGATGGAAGACTCTGCTGCAATAGCCACCCCTATCCAAACCAATCACGGGATTGGTCCGGATGAGAAAGGACAAGCCGTTGATTCCTTTCTTTATCGAGCAATGATTGGCTCGTTGATGTACCTCACAGCTTCAAGACCCGACATAATGTTCGCAACCTGCCTGCTGTCAAGATACCAGTCCAGGCCGAAACAGTCCCATCTGGTTGCCGTGAAGAGGATCTTACGTTATCTAAAGGGTTGTCCGACCAAAGGTCTTTGGTACCCTAATGACGATAAGTTTGATCTCGTTGCTTATAGTGATGCAGACTATGGCGGATGCAAGAAAGACGCAAAATCCACATCGGCTGGATGCCAGTTCTTAGGAGGTCGACTAGTCTCGTGGCAGTGCAAGAAGCAAGCCTCTGTGTCCTTATCAACTTGCGAGTCGGAATACATAGCTGCGTCCAGCTGTTGCTCCCAGGTTTTATGGATACAACAACAAATGAGAGACTACGGTTTGAAATTTCTAAACACTCCTATTTACTGTGATAATGAATCTGCTATAGCGCTTGCTAAAGACGCGGTAAACCATTCCACGGCGAAGCATATCTATGTTCGGTATCATTTCATACGCGATTGCTATGAAAAGAAACTGATAGATATGATCAAAATCCACATGGATTACCAACGTGCCGATTTATACACCAAAGCTTTTGATAAACCTCGTTTCGAGTATCTTTTGGTTTTAAATGGCATTAAAGAAAAGCAGGATTAGATCCGCATTGGCAATCGTTTTTGTAAATATTTTCTTCAAAAACAGAAAAATCCAAAAATATTGTCGTTTTGCAAACTTTTAGATTTTTAGGGGGAGAAAATTCAGAAAAATACAAAAACATCAGAAAATGCAAAAATCAAAAAAAAATGAGAAAATTCAAAAAAAAAAAAATGAAAAAAATGAAAAAAATGAGTTTCTTTGGTGGCAATAGGGAAGATGATATTAACCAATCAGTCGGACTGTCTGGACCTTTATCATCTTAAAAATATTGGATCTGATAAGTAGCCTCTACAATGATGTGTTGGTAGGCTCGAAATCATTTCCAAGCTCGGCACGGTGATATAAACCTAAATCTACTGAGAATTGTGTGGATTAACGCCACGTTGGCATATGGTCTAAAAGCCTTAAATCTTGTTGATAGAATGCCAAAATCCGAGGTTTCTGGTCTTTAAGAGGTTGGTACATCCGGGGTGAACTGGACGTCTCTCAGAATAAAATGGGGTGGCATAAGTGACGTACGTTGGGTTAGCAGCCTACAACTGAGACACCTCTTTGCCATACTCAGTAAAAGAAAAGAAAAACAAAAAAATAGAATAAATTCTGATAAGGAGACGTCTGGGAATCCTGTAAGAGCAAAAAGATCATAAATGCCAAAACCCTATTCTCAAAGAGAATCGCTCTAAGGTATCAAATCATTAATACCTAAAGCATCGTACCGTGAAAAATAAAAAATGTACGGTATTTGACTTTAACCCTGGTCTGGATCTCACTGGTCTCTTTGCTGCAGCGTTCTTGCAGACCTGATCACCACTGAGTCCATTCCTTGTAAATACGGATGACAACAGCTTATTCACCGGTCACGAGGAAGCTTTGTGCATGCCTTGATGCGGGAATATGTCGCGTGTGCGGGGAACACCTTTAATCAGCTTTAATATTACCTTAACGTATCTAAAGTGCCTAGCGATAAAACTTGATTTTGAGTTTAGGTGGACAACAATACTGACAGTTGTTGTAGGATGCTTATTGGTAATTTTAATCTAAAAATGAAAGTATAAGGGTTTTAGTATAGTCCGTACACTGATATGATTCCCTAACTATCGAAACTCGCAAAAATATGATAGTGTACAGTTAATTGTTCTTGCGTTTTCGCTTATTTTCTATTTTAATTTTAGTTGATTAGCTATTCTTGATTGCCGATGATGGAAACCTAATCCATTGTAATCTTACTTCTTCAAGAATAAAACGCCGAAAAATAAAAAGGATAATTAATTGAAAACTTGTACTTTTACCGGGTCAAAACCGTGTGTTTTACCGAGTACAAGGGTGAAAAATGAAATATTTTCAAGTTTTTGAGTCATCATCTGAGTCGCGTGTGAAATCGGGTTGAAAAACGCACGTTTTGAACCTTAACCGGTCAAAAATGTATGTTTTGGTGCTGCAGGGGCATTTTGGTAATTTGAGGAAGGGGTTTTGTGCAATTAAGAGCTAATCGCCTAATATAATAGACGAGTAGCCTAATCGCTATCAGTATACACACGTTTATGGCCCTACTCGCCTATACCCTTAAGCGATTAGCTCCTTATTCCTCAATCACCTCATATGCTTCTACTCGTGTGTAACTGTTGGCGTTTAACCCTAATCGCGTACACCTTTAGACGAGTAGCACCTTACTCGCTACTACTGTAGCTGACGAAGTGCCTCAATCGCTCATTACGACTAGCGAGTAGCCTTACTCGTCTCTAGCTACACGCGATTAATTATAGGGATATAAAAAGAACAGTTGTTTTCTTTTCTTTCTTTATTTTCAAACACAAGAACAACTCTTCCGGTTTCTCTCTTATCGCCTCTTAACGAAGTGCTGCCAAAATTTCTTTTGATCCGTGAACCTTGTTCCTCATCATCAAGGTAACAATCCCTTTAAATTTCAGATCCTAACAACATCATTTCAGGGGTTAAATCTGCGTGCATAGGGACGAATACCTAGTTTTCTTCTCTTTGATCATAGAGCCTCAAAACGTGTTTGTTGATACGGATTCTTGTTTGGGGTTTGTTAGTCGGCTCATATAGGATCTTTTGATACCAAAATTGTAGCCTAAAACACACTAAATCAGGAAGCCCCAAATTTAAAAACTTAAGAACCCTAATTTTCAAAATCCTTGAATTGGAACCTGATTTGGAGTTTATAATGAAATTGAACATAGGCCTTGTGTTTGCCGGTTAGGTTAGGCTACAATGTGTCCAAAATTCAACCCAACTTGACCCTTTTCAAATTTTGTCCTAAGATTGGTGTGACATGAACAGACACGCGATTAGGTTTGGTTAATCGTGTGCTGAGAAAGGCGTTTAGCCCCCTGTTGACTGCTAATCGCCATTAATGTCATGCGAGTGAGCCTAATTGCATACGGCTTCTAGCGATTAGCACTGCTAATCGCTTGAAAGCATCTGTTGACCAATCTTTAGTCAAAATTTGTTCGTTTTGTCCAATTTCATCATATCTTAACCTGTTCTAATGATCGTGTCGTATGTTTTGCCTTATAGAAAAATGCAGTACGGAACATCGGAGAAGCACAACTGTTTGGCATTTCTCGGACCAGTTACAAAGCCGGAATGCAAGTTGTTCGAGGGTGTTATCGAATACTTGAAACGATCAAAGATCAAGTATGCTATCTCTACTGAATACGCGGCCTACAAGGATATTATTCGGGAATTCTACCAGAATGCAAAGGTCGACAACAGCACTGTTCCTGCAACGGTTAAAAGTGTTGTGCAACAAAAGGACGTGGTTGTTACAGAAGAATTGATTCGTGAGGTTCTAAAGTTTGAAGATAACAAAGACGATCCTATTGTGTTCGATACTATTCTGATTCGCGGTGGATTTCTTAGAATGAAGTATACAGATGATGTTCGTACTCAGAAGATGCTGCAAAAGGGTTGTCTACCGCCAGAGATAAAATATCTAACGCACGTTGTGCTAAAGTGCATCGGCCCTCGCAAAGGCACGTTTGATGCGATCCGGGACACTTTAGCATCAGCGATAGTTGCGTTGACGTTGAACAAGCCGTTCAACTTCTCTGGAATGATTTTGCACCAGCTCAAGGAAGTGATTTTGCAGAAGCCAACAAAGCACTCGTTCATAGTTTATCCTCGTTTTCTGCAAATGATCCTTGACCACCAGATTCCGGATTTGGTGAAGCATGATAATGAGTTGCTCGAGATTAAGAACATTGATGAGATCGAGCTGAAGAGAATGCTGCCGTATAAGAAAAAGCCGAAGGCGGAACATCCACCAAGTCGGAAACTGTATGCATATCTCGCGAAAGATGATTATGAGGCACCACCTGGGAATAGGTGGAGACATGACGACAGTGACTCTGAAGATGATATTAATGTTCATAGACAGGTGTTCAAAGGTGATGATGTTATTGGCAGACCCTCTGATGAATTGGGTCCAAATGAACCGGGCAAAACGGGGGATGATGAACATAGACGCGATGATGACATGTTTGAACCTGCGTCTTTGGATGTTGATGCACCTTCCAGTTCAGTTAGGGGAAAAGAAACGTTGGATGAAGGCCCGATTAACATTGAAGATGTTGATGATGATGATGACGACTCAGAGGCAACTGAAGATGATAGACCTGATGTGCTCAGTTTAGAGGAGGATAGGGCTCTCACAGCCGAGGCGAGAGAACTTCAGAGGGATCCCACTTTCACACCAGGAGGTGAGGATCTTATTGCTGATATCGATGCTGATCTAAGCACGCCTCCTCCTCACAAAAGACAGAAAACCCAGGCAGCAAAGGTTAGTAGAGGTCAGAAAAGGATGTCAAAGACTGTAGATGCGCCTGAAAAGAATCCAAAGAGATTGAAGGGAAAACGCTCAGCTTTGAATCTTCCTGATACATTCGGCTCTCCAACCTCTTCTACCACACCAGCAACAACAACTAAAGCAGCAACAGCAACAACAACAGCAACAACAACTACAACAGCAACCACTTCTTCAGCTCCTCTATCTTCCAGTGCAGCTATGCCTGCAGGTATTACTATGTCTATGCCTTCTTCAGTAGTCTTCACTGAGCAAGTCTCAGCTACTGTTGAAGCGACAGGTGCGCAGTTGGTTTCTAATCCGGTTGGTGACCATATCCGGAGACTGAAGGAAGCTGCAAGAACCAAAGCAGCTAAACCTTCAGGCCAATCATCTTCTTCTACTTCTGCTTCCAATGAACAACTCCAGCATAATGTCAGCGAACTCATGGCTTTGGTTGCTGCACAGTCGCGGGAAATAGCAGAGTTAAGAAACAAGAACACTCAGATCGAAGAAAATGAGACAGCGATGCTTGAGTTGATTGGCGAAACCATCACTGCTAATACAGATCTTAGAGCTACTGTCGACGCACTCACCTTGTCTAATCAGCAAATCCTTGAGTCGAACAGGCAGCTTATGGAATCACACCAGCAGCTGATACAGTCGAACCAAAGTGCCTTGGCGAGACTGACTGGTATTGAAGGTAAATACAATGACCTCCAGCTCGCAAATGTGAACAATGAGCGCAGAATCACCAGGTACAGGAAACAAAATACTAGATTAAGAGCTAGGTTGGATGAGTTGTCTGGAACTCAGCCTAGGCTCACTGGTGGTTCTGAGGCTGGAGCGAGTACAGCTGGTGATGATGATGATGATAGTGAAGAAGAGTATGATGAGGATGATGAAGAGGATGATGACAAGTCTGATGATGATGATCAGGGTGATGGTAAAGGTGATGGTGGTGACCCTGAAGCCACAGGCGGTGGCGGGTCATCGGGTGGTTCAGCTGAGAGGCGAACAAAGAAGCGCCATGATCGTCGAGGCGATGATCCCGAGGCAGGTTCTTCTGCTCAGGGGGAGCCATCAAGCAAGATGAGCAAGATTCACGAGCTTCGCAAGCAACTGAATAAGAAAGCGTTGATTCAGGTTGAATATGTTGAGCCTCTAAACTGCTATTTTGCCTATGATGATGAAGGCAACCTGCTTCCACCGCCTACCATGCCCGAGTATGATTTGGAAGAAGGCGAGATTCCTCCAGAGATGACACCAGAGGACTTAGCAAAAGTATATGGCTTTACACCTGGAGAATCTTCCAGTGCGAGCCAAAGTGTCCCTCCTGAGTTGCATCCTGATAATAATGAGGTAGATCTTGAAGATGGAACCAACGTCCCAACTCCTGAGTATGTGGTAAATGAGTCGGGCGCTGGTATTCCAAACATTGATGAAGAGATGGTTCGAGAGGCTGAGGAAAAGTTGAAGTCTGACTCTGCTGATATTCCTGATGAAGTTAAGATTCGTCAGGATAAAATCAAAGAGCGCTATCCCAAGTGGTTTAAACCTGAAGAGAAGAAAAAGCCGGTTGAGCGAGCCTCCGTCTTCAAGAAAAAGTTGACGAAGATGTCTGGAAATGTGATAAGCTGGGCATATGTTAGTCACACAAGGATGCTGGGAGTAAAATGGCAAGAAGGTGTATTGTATTTTCAGGAATGCAGAGATCTTATGAGCCTCCCATTCTGGTATATCCGTGATTTAGTTCGTCTTCATTATCCTCTGTACAAAGAGAAGGCTCCTTTTCTTCAGGGTTTTTACACGAAGCTGAAGCGAGAAAGCATTGATGGATGGAAAGAATTCGAGCCTCAGTATCCCAGATCATATCCAACAGACAAGATTCATCCCTTCACACTCAAGCCAATCTGGGAGCACAAAATCAAGCCACCGAAATGCGTTTCAAGGATTCCCATTATTCCACTTGAACAAGACTTTACCACGAAGCTGTATTATTGGCACTATGATGCAGCTACTACTGAAGCGGTGATCGTCTTGAGCAATAGTCCAAATCCATGCAGGAAGATTAGGATTTGGGATCCTATGTGGTTGATTAATTGCTCGGAAAAGGATGTGGAGATGTTGTATCAGTACCCGATCATGCATCTACCTGTTGAAGCCGATCAAGCTATGAAGTTTCAGAGAGTGATCCGGTTTTGTTATGCTAACAAGGTTCATGCAGGATGCGACTGGTCGAGAATCACACGGGTTAGAACAACATCAAGCTGAAGACAGAGATTGAAGATGCTGCTTGTATTTTTGTTTAGTTTGTAATCGTTTTTGCTTATCGAGTCTGTAAAGTTGTTTGCTTTGGTATGAACGATGTCTTTTGGTTATTTCTGTTCGTATACTAGCCTGGTCCAAGGGGGAGTCTGTTAGTGCACGATGTCCCTAGGCTAGTATATAAGTTATTTGGACGTATTTCGGGGTGTTTGGAGGCGTTTATACGCGTTTTGGAGGTCACGGGAAGCTGCATGCGATTATGAAGGTCTGGCAGGCGATTATGGCCCTAATCGCCAGTCAGGGCATGCGATTAGGCCATTCTGTCAGGCGATTAGCAGCTAATCGCCATCTCTGGTGCTGCTAATCGCTAGTAGTGGTCTGGTCGTACCCGGGTGGTATAAATACCCTCATTCTTAACCCTAGACCTTAGTTCTTGCCTCACACACCCTCCAAACACCCTCCCCTGGTCATAGGACGTCTGATTTGATCATTGTAAACACTCGAGCTCTGTTTTAGTGATTAATACATAATCTTTTGACCCGTGTGTGTGTAGTAATTACTCGTTTCATTGTTTCAATCGTTGTTTCTGTTATTAGATCATCTTAGAGGGATTCCGCACCTCTAGGATAAAACCCGTGATTGTTGGAACGCGAGTTCGTCGGTCCTAACAAATAGAACAAATATAAAGACGATTAAGAAACTAAAATAACCAGAATGGACAGATGAAACTAGAAAAACGAAAAAAAAAAAAAAATGACCGGACAAGGCGGTTGCGGCTCGCCGCCCTGTCTAGGGTTTTTCTAAGGTGGTGACGGCTCGGGTTTGTATTTTCTGGTGGTGCAGCGGAAACGGTATAAAGCCTAGGTTGGCTCTAATACTATGTAAGAAAATAGAATACTGAATTGATTAATACTTGAGTTTGTCTTACAATATATAGAGATTATAAGAAACCCTAAAAGCCTAACCGAGCCCGTAGGGTCATACTACTAAACCCTAATAATAATATAGTCCAATACATAAGACAAACCACTATGGCAAAAAAGTTTAATGATTTTGTTTTATTGCATGAAAACATAATCAGTGAGGAACCATATAGTTTCAAAGATGGAAAGTATGATGAAAACAGGGTTTCACCCATGCGAACAAAGATAGAAGCTATTGAAAGAAACAACACTTGGGAGCTAGTCAAGTTGTGGATTGGACACAAGGCAATAGGTCTTAAATGGATTTTCAAAGTTAAGAGATGTTGTGGGAAATATAACAATGTATAAAGCGAGACTGGTTGTAAAAGTTTACACTCAACAATACAAGGTCGATTTTATAGAGGTGTTTACTCCTGTTGCACGGCTCGAAACACTCTGATTTATATTAGCTATAGCCGCAAGAAACATTTTGGGTGTTCATCAATTTGACGCCAAGTCAGGTTTCCTTAACAAAGAGCCAAAAGAAGAAGTTATGTAAGACAACCAAAACAAGCCGTTGTGAGTAGTTCCTCACAAAATGCATTTGTCATATGCGTTTAGCTTTGATACATCAATTGTTCCCAACAAACTTAAATATGCCAAGTCTGGGCTTCACATATAATTATATAAATGTAAATATAGTTCTATGTATGTATATGTGTGTGTAGTGGCGGATCTAGAAGAAAAGTTCAGGGGTATCCCAATTTTTTTTTTAACTTAGACGTATCATATATTTTTTCAGATAGTCGCAAACCCAGACTTTTATAAACAGAATATAGACACACACTTGAGTTTGATAATTGTTTTTTTTTGCCTATCCTTAATAAGTACACAAAGTAATATACTAATAAGGTTAAAATAACAAAATTTAAATAAAATATATCTACCTTTGCTTTGCTTTGAGTTGACAGAAAGTAGTATAACTTTGACTTTAGCAGCAGAAAGAAACTGTATCTATTTTTTATTTAAAATGTACTTCTTGTTCTTCTTCTTCTTCTTCTTCTTTTTCTTTACAGCACCACCATTGTTATGTCTCATAATCAAAGAAAAATACATAATTCATAACTACATAAACAACGAAGAAAAAGAATTGCGTTAATTTTGTACTTCGTCGAGAAAGTTGATGGGTAGCCCAGGCTACCATGGCGACTAGCTAAATCCGCCCCTGTGTGTATGTATGTATGTATGTATGTATGTATGTATGTATGTATGTAGTGTTGCAAATGTTGGATTCCTCGGCCGAGTACTCGGCTTGTACTCAATAGTCGGCTCCTAACCTTGGGGAGTAATTGCAAATTGGCCTTTATAAGTCGGACTTGGCCTACTCGGCCAATTCGGTCAACTAATCGGTCAACTAGGAAATAATTGCATAACAACTTATTTGACATATATATGTAATATATAATAATTAATTTTCCTAACATTTACCATATCCAAGCATCCCCTGAGGACTCCGATTACTCTCAACTTTCCAGTCGATTGAATAGGGAGCGCCTAACGATTTCCGCAACACCGTAGGTGCATGCATGTGTGTGTTAGATTTGATATTATACTTTGTATCTTAGGAATCTATCATCCCTCCCTTGTTTTGGACTTTAGGTGAGCTTTTGGCAAATGCTTGGTTCAGTGGGCTGTACTTCAACTTTAAAATGGGCCATTTGGATATCTATATGTCCATTAACAAAAAAAGTTCCGAATCAACTTTTTTAAAGGCTGTTTTAAAACAACTTAAATTGTATATATACGATTCATAATTTATCTAGTTATACGTCCATTTAACGTTACATAAGTTTATATATATGAGCAATCAATATGCAAACTTATTTGGCATTCAACCTTCAACGATTGACTTATGCGACATGTATCACCTTAGAAAACAAGATACCGGGTTTGATTTTGCACGACGTAATTATCCTTTTGTTCGTCGCCACTCGTCACAACTATATTTTATAAAAGAAAAGTTCAACTGGCTAAATAGTGTGGCTATGATTTCAAAATTCGCTAACTTAATTGATCAAAAGTTGAAAACACTTTGGTTGACATTAGAAGCGTTGAGAGTTAAACAGTCAAAATTAAAAAGTCAAGACGATGTTAATAGGTGTTTTAGGATGGTTACTTCATGCTCTAATTTTTAATTCAACTAATATAGCATTAAAAAGCTGGCCTTAGATCATACGTTTGACTAATAGGCATTATGGAGATACCTCCCATGACTTTTCTAAATTAAGCAAAATATGTCAAACATATTATTATACTTGTGTAGGATCTCACTTTCCAAGTGGGATTTCATCAATTTCATAATTTAAATAATTTAAAAATCCATAAGTATATGTTTCATCTTCAATATTGACAATGAAACACTATAAACATGCTTATTGATCATCACTTTTTAATGGCGAGTATTATTAGGAAATTCCTAGCCAAAAGCTAACACAAAATAAGGACATTACATAAGAAGAAGGGAGTTTAGTAGCCAACCCACCCATTAAATTTAGGCTTTCTATTTCTATTCCTTATCCACAAGAAGGAACACTAAGAATAGTGTCAAGAATGTGTCCCGGGTCCTTTATATTGGGACAGGGGCGGATCCAGGCTACTGTAGCGGGTTTCTAGCAACAATATCACAACTACTAAGGATATGATCCAAACTTTTCTCCTCCCTATCACAAACCTCGCGCAACACCCATGGGATTGTCAATACCTCGATACACCAAATTTAATCTATTTGGTAGGCAGTTTAATGGAACACGCCAATTTAAGATGTTTACATTAAAAGGGATGTACGAATTCCATCTTCTCTCTATAAAGAATTAAAATGTAACAAGTAATGTGTTGATATGCTGCATGTATGTATGAGACAATAGTGGACGAACAGCATTCAAGAGTGAGGGCGCAAAAAGAGGCCGTGGAACATGTAAAGAGTCCATATTATCAAATGTTTTGACTTTAAAAGAGTCGAACACCAATCTGTTTTCTTGTCACCAACACACCAAGTGGATCCAGGATCTATCTAACATTTTATTATTTCCAAATATTATTAAAGGTTACATCATTAAAATTCAAATAGTTAAAGTCTTGTATAAAATAAAAATAGTCAAGGGTTAGCTAACCTTCAATCGGGTTATATTCTATCCTAGGTAATGAATGATGATGGTTTGTACGTCAAATAATGATGGTCTTTTGAATACATGATTTTAAGCCGGTTATGCTGATTTGGCGTGCTTGTCGTGGTACACGTAAAATTTCCCAATTACAACTAATAAATAGTGGCAAGAAGGTATCAAACACAGGGAGTTTGTGGAATGTGTGTAAACTAATAACCTTGCGAATTAACTAAATTTAATCTACTAAATAAAAATAAAGATCAAGAGTTGTTGATTGTTTTAGATTTGCACTAAATTATAAACTAATTACTTAATCAACGTGAGTTTGTTTCTTAAGATTATAAAGCAATGACCATTCCAGGATCCGTTTTCCCTAAACTCTTATGCAAAAGTTCCAACTAGAAAGAGTTACATAGACATAACTCATGCATAAACAATTGTTGTAATAAAAGGGAACAAAGTACTCGGATTATATTAATGCGAGGTTGTTTCCCGATGACCAATTAATCAATTAACCAACCCAAATCCTACCCGCAATATTTCGATTGTTAGCAACACCAAGAACGTACGATTAAGACTAAATATTGGTAAAATAATTAACAACTACAAACAATTGTTCAAACACCACAATAATCAAGCAAACATACTAGATTATCATTCTAGAAATTCAAAGGAACATACATAAGAGTTCAAGAAAAACTTCACCAAGGAATGATCACCAAGAGTTCTAGCCAAGCATGATTTGGTGAATCATCATCACAATCAAAGACATGTTCATAAACATCAAGAACATAAACCAAATGTTTAGAATTGTTCTCCAATGGTAAAACCTAGCCAAAATCGCCCAAAATAGTCTCTAGAAACGTTCTCCAGTGAAAAGTATGTGAAAAGACCAAGTAAAACCGCTTAAATGGATGGGAGTTACAAAAAACGTGCAGTGGCCACCGTACCTTACGGTGCCACCGTAAGTAGGGCTGTGCAAAGGGTCTGGACCCGACCCGACCCGACCCGACTCGGACCCACCAGAACCGCATACCCTTTTATTGGGAAATTAGGAACCACGAACCGAACCTTAAAAGGTTATGTGGTTCCGGGTCCTAAAGGTTCTGATGGGTCGGGTAAAGGGTCTGACCCTCTAGAACCTTTTAATGTAATTGCCACTTTTAGAGGATTACATATTCCTGTTCTTTTACCTTGCTCGTAAAAGAATTCCTCCATATGGTTCTAACAATAGCCCATGAGTTTATTTTTTAAATCACTTTTCGTTTCTCGACTTATGTTTTCGTAACAGTTTTGTCATTCTCATCACTCGAAACATTATGTGAATCTGTTATGTATACATCATAAATACACACATACACACAAACGCATCAGAGCGAAATACATAAATATTTACTTCAAATTTGGATATAGTATAATATATATGGGGAAAGTGAATATGGTGCTGTTGCACATGTAACCTTACATGTGCAACCAATCAAAACTACGTAGTTTTGGTAAATTTCAATTAAAAATAATAACCTTGATTGTTTCGAAAACAATATATGAATAAATAGGATTGAAGATTTTGCTCGTTTGTAAACAAAAAAAAATCAAAAGAAGAAATGTAAGAAGCATGAAATAGTGAGGCTATGGGCCATAGCTACTCATGAGGATTGGGTCGATAGTCTCCATTATCATTTTGATAAACGAAAACTAGCTTTTCATTTGGATATATACTTAGATAATCATAGAAACTAATTTGTGAAAATGATTTTTAATTGAAATTTAGATTGGTTGCACATGTAAGGTTACATGTGCAACAACACCATATTCACTTTCCCCAATATATATTATATAATATATCACATCTATGTATACACATCAAGCCGAAAAATATTTCATGAAAAAATACATCGTTATTCTTATAAATAATATATTTAATATTGTATTAGCGTTACATGAAATCGATTACAATAACACGTAAAAACGAATAGTGAAAAGACTAAAAAAGATTATTTTTTTATTTTTTAATATAAATACAAACGGTTCTTGTGGTTCTTATATTAGAACCGTGGGTTTGGAACCGACCCGACCCGGAACCGATAATCCATATAAATCTAGAACCGGAAACCGACCCATATATTTAAAAAGGTTCGGGTCCAAGGTTCTCGCGGGTCGGGTCCAAGGTTCCTGTGGGTCCGGACCACGAAATGCTCACCCCTAACCGTAAGGTACGGTGGAGTCCATAAGCTGACGGTAGTTTGAGCCTGTAGAACGGTAGCCAAATGTGCCCAGAAGCCACCGTACCTTACGGTGGCACCGTAAGGTATGGTGGAGCTCTCCAAAATTTATTTTTTTCTTCTTTCAAATCCTCCTCGTCCCGATCCGTTTCAGTCCGTTCCAAAGCTCGGATTTCTTCGTTTTTAGCTCCTTTAAGCACCTGCAACCAAAGCATTCGTAGTCACCCAATTCCAACCAATAACATGATAAAATGTGGGAAAAATAGGCGTTTTAACAATATAAAGGGTTGTTCCTTGAACCACCCGTCACTAGCTCGTGGTCCTATGTCCATATATAGCAGGTCTTATATTGGTTGAATATGTTAATACCAAATTCGTAGAGTATACCTTTTGTTGGTGATACTCTTTTCCGTTGTCAGTGCTCCTAGTTATAAAAACATACAAGTAAGATTGTAGTAAAAATAACATTTAATTAGTTAGTCATAATGGTGCTATTATTCAATTTTAAATTCTTAAAAACTCTTAGCCCCTCATCGTTAAACTAACACAAAATGTGTATTTGTATTAATTTTTGAGTTCTTACTGGATTACGTATTTTGTTTTTAGTGCATATTATAAATTTCCTTTCAACATATGTGAACGGCCATTTATATGTTGCATATTTATGAGTCGACTTGCAAACGCGCACATGCTAAAACATGGAGTGTAAAATTTCAAAGTCAATTGTCTTACTCTAAAAAACAGCATCATCCTAATATTATACGTGTGTGTGTACATATATATTCCGTGTCTTTTTTATCTAATTTTGCCTGCATATCATTTACATGATTATATTATTTAATTTAATTTTTGAAATTAAAAAAAAAATTGAATTTTGAAAACTATAGCCCCCAGTCATCACATGCTTACGCCCTCCTTAATTAAAGTTTAAAACATATAATAATACATTATAGACTTTGGAGACCTAAAAGTTGACTTTCTAAATGGCTCCGGTTATATACACAACTAGGGTTTCTATTCACACAACCCCTCCACGGGTCGTCTGGGCCTGGACGGCCCGTAGAGGGCCAAATGGGCATGACGACGGGTCGTCCAGGCCCAGACGGCCCGTTTAAGGGCTTAAACCCTAAACCAGACGGCCAGTCAAGGCCAGGACGACCCGTCAAAAAGCATCAAATCCAAAACAATCATTGGTAATCATTGGCAATGATTAGGTGATGATTAGGTGATGATTATTTTATTTTTTTATAAGTGTAGTGAGTGTGGATGTTTAAAATGGGTTTGAATGTTTGGTTTTTGGTTTTTTATAAATGTTTGGTTTTTTATAAATGTTATTTTTTTTATTTGTATAATCTGATCTTTTTTATATAATTGTGTATATGAATATGAACTAATATCGTTTATGTTGCCGAACTAAACAAAACCCAAGATACGAACAAGATGAACAATAAAACATAAATAAGCATAATATTCCAAAAATTTACATAAAAGTAAGAGTTCAAATGTTCAACCAAAATACTACCAACCCGTCTAACCCGACCCACCCTGCTGATCCGACCCACCCGGCTGATCCGACCCACCCGGCTGACTGGTGGACGCCCCACCATGCTGACTGCTGGACGCCCAACCCGGAAGTGGACGCGGCTCCAAACCAGCTTCCCGCCGTCTCTCATTCTCGCTCTCCAACATCCACCGCATGTCAGCCCGCAACGACCCTAACTGATCCAGGATCTGCTGAAGTACCTGGGTCGTGTCATCATGCAACCTGACAGCATGATAAACGCGGCCAGGACGCTGTCGCTCATCAATGGGAGCATCTGGCATCTCTATATCCACCGGTGGGTCGCCGCCAACGTGTGGCATCTGGACCTCAGGGGCATTCGGCCCATCGAGATGTACCAGCGGCTGTGGCACAAAATGCTCGCCACGGTCGCCAGCCTCACCGAAAGCACGCTGGTAATAAGCGGGTGGGTTGCTGCGCGGGACCCGTGCTGCCACCCTCATCTGCTGCATCGTCTGAATATTTAACGGCCTGAAATGCAAAACAACAATAATAATATTAAATAATAATATATAAAATTAAATAATAATAATAAATAATAATATATAATAATAATCTTACTTGGGTCTCATCGGAGGTGGTAAGGCATCCTCCTCAACATGCGTCCACAACTCGCCCGGGCAAATACGCAGCGCGATGGCGGTGATGATCCCACCAATCGGAATACCCCCCGCCGGGTTCCTGTGAGGGTAGGTCGCGATGTACTCGGCAAAGCACCTGTGTAGCGCAACCGGCCTACCCCTCAGGATGCAGTAAAGGAAGAAAAGGTCATTCTGCTGGACCCTTTCGTTACAGTTACACCGCCCGGCAATCGACCAGGTAACCAAACGGTGTATGTAACGGATCAGAGGGTCCCGAATGTTGCTGGCCCTATCCACCCTGCACAGAATAATACTAACATTAAAAAAATTTCGGCAGAGTTTCCTCTGTTTTTGTACGAACCAGACAACACAAGTCGTCTACAAAATCCAAAAACAAACAACCTAAACTAACTAATTAACAATAATAATTAAGTAACTAAGCGAACTAAATAAATATAATAATTACGAACTAAATGAACACGAACTAAATGAACTAAATAACAATAATAATAGGAAATAATACCTCTCGCCATCCTCCCCATACGCCTCACCACCGATAGTGGGCCACCAGGCCATAAGCATGTCGTCTGGCAAGGTCGTGATGGCCGTGGTGTACATGTCCTGGACAAGCTCGTCCTCTCTGTACCAGCAGCAAGTCGTAGCCCACTGGTCCATCGTATATGCGTAGAGCTGTCCGAATAATCGGAACTGTACCTCAGGCTCAGGCTCGCCGTCAGGACCTACTGGAGGGTCAACACCTGCTGGATGCGCCGCGTAGCGGAATGTCGAGATGAACTCGATCGTCAGTGGCCGATGCGCATCTTGTTGAAGATCAGCTAACATCCGCTCCCAAGGGCTGTCGTCTGGGATCCACTCCTCAAACCTCTCCTCAGCACCGATCGCGCGTAATGCGGACCAGTCAACACTGCGCGATCCGTGTATCGCATGCAGCTCCATCTTCTCCCAGCGCGCGATCTCGTAGTCGTCGTTATCGAGCCTGTACCGCCAACCTCTCATATCGCCCAGTGCAAGAGGATTCCCGTCCTCAGGCTGGATACGGCGTCTTCTGTTGCCTCTGTTTGCCATATCTGCAAAACAAAAGCAAAACACTTTAGGCACGCGTTTATATTAAAAGGAACTAAACAAACACACTTTAGGCGCGCCTTTATGTTTAGGCGCGCGTTTGTGTTTAGGCGCCTAAACACAAACGCGCGCCTTTATGTTTAGGCGCGCGTTTAGGTTTAGGCGCCTAAACACAAATGCGCGCGTGCGTGTTTAGGCGCCTAAACCTAAACGCGCGCCTAAACATAAAGGCGCGCGTTTGTGTTTAGGCGCCTAAACCTAAACGCGCGCACGCGCGCCTTTATGTTTAGGCGACTAAACCTAAACGCGCGCACGCGCGCCTAAACATAAAGGCGCGCGTTTAGGCGCGCCTTTATGTTTAGGCGCGCGTTTAGGTTTAGGCGCCTAAACATAAAGGCGCGCACGCCTAAACACAAACGCCACTGCCCCACCCCACCACCACAGCCCCACCACCACTCACCACCACTGCCCCACCACCACTCACCACCACAGCCCCACCACCACTGCCCCACCACAGCCCCACCACCACTCACCACCACCACTCACCACCACTGCCCCACCACCACTCACCACCACAGCCCCACCACCACTCACCACCACCACTGCCCCACCACCACAGCCCCACCCACCACAGCCCAACCACCACTGTCACTGCCCCACCACCACTCACCACCACTGCCCCACCACCACTCACCACCACCACTCACCACCACTGCCCCACCACCACAGCCCCACCCCACCACAGCCCAACCACCACTGCCACGACAAGAACCCCCAAAAAAACCCTAATAATTAAAAAAACCCTAAATAATAATAATGACAACAATAATATTACCTGTACGGTGGAAAGAAGACTTCGGTGGTGCTTGTGGAGGGGTGGAATATCAACGGTGGTGGTTGTGGAGGGGTGGAGAAGCTTCGTTGGTGCTTGTGGAGGGGTGGAGAAGGAGGGTGGATGAGGTGGTAGGTGGGAGCCGAGGGTTTTAGGAGGACAGTGGAGGTGGGAGACGAGAGAGAAAGAGGAGGGAGATGGAGGTGGTGGGTGGTGGTGGAGGTGGAGGCACTCGGTGGTGGTTTGAGAGACGAGAGAGAGAGAATTGAGGGATGATGAAAAAGTGGGACGAGTGGGGAGGGCTGCTGTCTGTTTTGGGGGTTTTAAAATTTTCCCTACGGGCCGTCGAGGCCTGGACGGGCCGTAGGGAAGTTATAATTTTTGAAAATTTTCACTACGGGTCGTCCTGCCCCAGACGGCCCGTGTGAATTTAAATTTTTTTTTTATTTTAAAAAGAGAAGCTTCTCTTGGAAGCTTTGTGGCCCAGACGGCCCGTTTAGGCCCAGACGGCCCGTCAAACATCCTGAGGACGGGTCGTTTGGGCTCAACGAGCCATAGCTTCCTTGGTTTTTATTGTTTTTATTTTTGTTTTTTTTTTTAATTTAAAAAGGGGACGGGCCGTTGAGGTCTAAACGGCCCGTTGAGGCCCACTAGGACGGGTCGTTGAGCCTCAACGAGCCATATCTTTGGGGCTCCAAACGGGCCGTTTTGGCATGGACGGGCCGTGGTGGGCCAACAGTGACGGCCCATCTAGGCCATGACGGGTCGTCTGATTCAATTTTTGGGCCTTGGACGGCCCATCAAGGCCTGGACGACCCTTTTGTTTTTTTTTTTTTAAATTTTAGTGTATTTTATATATTTTAAGCTTGGTATTTGTAATTTTTATAAAAAAAAAGGAGTATATTTTTATAATAAGTATAAATGAACACATACAACAAATTTTTTCGTTCGTCCGGTCCGTTAACATAAGATAAGCTAAGCTAAGTTAAGTCGCAGTATTGAGGTGGTGGAATATCAACCCTTTCTATACGGTCCTCATATACCGTCTCCCACTCGCTTGCCTCTTCATATCGCCACCTACGCCATGACGGATTCAGTTTTGGCATTGGGGCGCCTTCTGCTAACTCAATCTTGATGAAATGATCTTTGTTAACAAAAGCAAACGATACGAACTTATGTTCTTCGACGCTGTGTGGACCATCGAACATAGGGAAGTACGTCTCACTTTGATCATACGGAGAGAGAAATTGAACAACCACCCTAAATTTCTGAGCAACCAGTAATCCTGCGGCGGGCATCTCCATCCATTGGTCGCGCGTTGCTGGTCCCACTCCAGTATGATCTAATGAGTTGGAGACTCTGTCGTAAGTATCGTAATCTATTTCGTTTAAAATTGGCCTCCACCGGTCTTCATAATCGACGATCTCCTCCTTAAGCTGTCTGCGGATGAATCCCCACATATCCTGGTGCCACCCTAAGCCCACAGCTACGGATCGAAACCCACAGTGACCGTCTCCATGGACATCCCGGATGTCTGTAATGTATCTATAATATGCAGGTGGAAGCCATTTCTTAAACCTTTTGATCTCCAGTTTGTACCTGTAACCATTAAAAAGTGAGATTTAATATGTGTATAAATATGTATGCATGTGTGAATTTATATATCAGTAGTTTGTACCTATCCCTTTCCAACAGTGAAAAATCTTCATCGTAAACAATCGGTTTGTCTCTTGATTGTTTACCTCTTCTGGAAGGCTTTTTGCCCTACGTTGAAAAAATTATATAACAACAACAACAACAACAACAACAACAATAATATTAATAATAATAATAATACTAACCGCAGCCTTATCTTCCTTTTTTTCCTTTTCACTTGTTGTTGGCCGACCCCGAGTATCGGTTTGTACCTCAGGAGGTTTATGTTTAGTCATAATCGGATTCAACACCTCCTTCATCTTCTGCAACATGCTTTTTTTCACTTGCACCGGTTGCGACCTTAGTTGCTCAGCGAATGCATTCATTTCGTGCTGAAAGTCAAACTCGGGATTCTCAGCTACTTCTGGCATAAAGTCAAGTCGTGTCCAGAAGATGTCGATATCAGCCAGTGACACTCGTGTATCTGATATATATATTCAATCACAACAACAACAATCAATAATCTACAAAAATTTCGGATTTTTATAAAAATTTCGGCAGAGTTTCCTCTGTTTTTGTACGAACCAGACAACACAAGTCGTCTACAAAACGCTTCAAACATTTATAAATTTGACTATTATATCCTAAAAAAAATAATAAGTCTAAAAAATGATGTTACCTTTCGCATCATACAATTGCAATTGACAGGAACATGGCAGTCCATAAGTCTTCTTGAGTCGGTGTTCACAAGACCTCTTACTGGTTGTATAATAATTTATCTTGTTGACCCCTGCGAGCATCAAATCAAGCGCTAGATGGGAAACCCTACCGATTACGTCTTGAAACAACGGTAGTTGATGTTTCCACATTCTTGTTGATCGGCTTTCTTCAAAGGAGTGCTTTATCGCTATGCGCCGTGACTCCATAACTTTGTCTATTTCCATCACAAGCGCGTGGAGCGAGCTGTTCGGGCCTTTTATGTACCTCTTAATCAGAGCATGCTGACTCTCGACCCTGTTGGTCGTAGTCTGACCGAACGTAAGGTTTTTATCTGCCCATGCTTCCACAAACATTTCTTTATAATCTCGGAGCCAAACTGACTCCATGTACTCGTAAACCCCTGTAAAAAACAGAATAGTGATGTCAATACAGAAAATATGTACGCTTGTAAAGCAAAATAAAGAATAAAATATATACCCGTTCGATCCTGATCCCAAAGTCGTCTGTAGAGCGCTTCAAGATTCAATTTGTAAGCCTCTTCGTCAGGCGATTTACACAGTCGACCAAAATACTGCAAAAATATTTCCCATTCTTCTTTTGGAAATCCTGCTTTATGATATTTTGCAATATTTCGTTGAATATGATACCTGCAAAACAACAACAATAATATTAATAATAATATTAATAATAATAATAATAATAATAATAATAATAATATTTTGTTGAATATGACACCTACAAAGCAATTTCGTAGCATCCGGGAAAACTGTAGCACATGCACTCATCAGAGCCAGATCTCTATCTGTAACAATTACACGTGGCTCCATACTCTTCTCCAGCAAATCTTTGAGCCTCTCAAGCACCCATATGTAGTTCCTCGTTTTCTCTTTAACGATAAATGCATGGGCGATACAAAACGACTGGTTTGTCGACGTCATACCCACAATTTGAACAAACGGGATTCTGTACTCGTTCGTTTTGTAGGTGGCGTCGATCAGCATCACATGTGGAAAGGCACGCCAGAGATTGTAGGAGACCCGGTGTGAAAAGAAAACATTCTCAACAGCATCTGTCTCTGGATTCTGGTTGGTGAAGTAGGTAAATTTCTTTTCAACCAGGATACTCTCGAGTATCTGCATAACAATAATAATAACAATATTTAATATTTAACAACAACATAAATTAGTAATAGTCTATGACAATAATAGTAATTAATAATAATACCTGCATTGGGGTTTTATCGCCGTAAATTCTACGTTTAATCTTGCTCACTGTATTGTGTATGTCTCGTAGAATACATACATTATCCGGGTTTTGTGCTCTGATGGCCAAATGTATGTTCGCCGGTTCCAGGCCTTGAAAATAAAGCGTTTCCACCATTTTTTCTTCTTGTGGTGTCAGCCGCCTAGCAAAAGCGTGACCCTCAGCATGTATAAAAGGGTCGTGGTTATGATTCGCGTGTTTAACCTCCAACTTCCAACCCTCTTTGCGTAGCCTCCCTATTAACATAAACGGACAGTTAAGCTTTTTGCTACCCGTAGACCTTACTGTGGCTGTAGTATGGTATTCGCCATAACGGTCGCATCTCAGGTCTATCCTAATTTTTCTTGCATTATTTCCACTGCCTTTTGAAACAGAACGTCCTGTCACTAGGACGTAACCGCTAGCAAGGGCTCTATCGTAAGCCCATTGTTTCATCTCTTCAACAGACCCGAATACCTGAAAATTTATACAAGAGTCTAGTCTAAATTCATACTACTCTAAATTATATACTACTGTAAATATATACTAGTTCAATCCAGCAAACCCTAAAACGTGTAAAGATATACTAGTGTAAATAAATAAACGCACCTGCTCGGTTTCATACGAAACATCCGGGTTAGGTTCAACTTTTATGTTAACATCTTCATAAGCGTCTTCCTGGTTGTCATCATTCGGGTTAGAGCCGTTATAATCTTCCTCTAAGTCATTAGCACGATTCCCGCGCGAATGGTAACTCCCGTACGTGTACTGTGGGTAGCTTGGTGGCACGAAAAATGACTCCTGTTCCTCTACATATTCCTCGTTGAGATCGGGCAGCATGTTCCCGTCATTACCACGAACCCCGGATTTAACCTCCTCTTCACCAACTTGAACCCCGGGTTCATACCCTACGCTTTCAGAGACGTAAGACTCGTTCTCAGACAGGTCAACGGTTGAAAAGCTTGTTAAATATGTCATCGTGAGACCGGGAAGTCGAAATGGGTCGAGGGTTTTGGTGGTGGTGATGTTTTAAGGTTTTGTTGAAATTGGGAAGAAGCTGATCGTGTAATGGTTAAATCAGGAAATCTCAACGGGCCGTCGAGGCCTAGATGGGCCGTCGAGGGAGTAAATGCCCTAACCTAACACGTCTCTACGGGCCGTCGGGGCCTGGACGGCCCGTCCTAAAGTGCCTTTTTCAGACTTTTCAGTCTGAACTGCCTGCTTTTGCAGGAGTTCAGACTGAACAGCTGTTACATCGTACTTATACGGGCCGTCTGGGCCTGGACGGCCCGTCGTTTTTGTCTTTTCTGCAAACAAACGGCCCGTCGTGGCCTGGACGGGTAGTCTTGAAACCCTAATTTTGCTTAACGGCCCATCTAGGCCTCGACGACCCGTCTAGAGGTTGTTTAGGGTTTTTTTGAGGTTGTGTAAATAATATCACCCTTCTAAATTCAACTCTCGTCCCATTTTCCTTCCTATGTTATTTTATTTTTATTTTTTATACTCTATTTGTTGGGTCTGGGAGTGTGGAGGGTTTATGAAGGGACATTTTTGTCTTTCAAAAGTATACATGAAGTCTAAGAATTTAAGGATACATTGATGAAACATGTTAATGGTGATAATAATACCAATTTGATAGCATATCTATATCTATGTATGTAATTTTACATTAATTTTTTTAATAATGGAATACCAAAAGTCTTTAAATACTTTTGTCTGTAAATACTGCATAAACCCAATCAGGAGACGTTTCGGCTTATATTCCTACTAATGTAATTTCAATTACTGATGGACAAATCATGCTTCATCAATATTTTTTTCCAAACCAACCCTTCTAACCTATAGAAATGTATCTACGAGGATGACTATATTTGATCGTGAAACTTGTACTCAAGGTAGTGTTTCATGGTATCACTACCGTCAAAACCACCTATCACTGACCTACACTGAATTATCTCTCTTTACATGATCAAGTTATGGCTTTGTTATTCTTTAATAAATTTCACAGAAAGAACCCTTGAAATCAAGTTAGTGTAGTTTAGGAAGGAAAAAAGGAATCAAATAAAGGTTACCGTATGTTTAATACTTATATATTATGCTTTAAGTCGTACATTGCGTAGATATTTTAAAAATTTGTAAATTTGCAAATTTGCTTCTGTTTAGGACGCAATTTCCATAATAGACAGTAATATTCTTAGTCTTGTTTTTCGTTTATGAAAATTCAGATGTTTAGAAAAGGCATTTGACACGTATTTTGGCATAATCTCAAGTCCTTCGACCCTTCGTTGAAGTCTATTAATGCAATGCCTTTTTTTGAAAAACACAATGTCAACGCTCATGATCCAAGAAAAAGGTACTCATGTAAAAAAAAGAGAAAAAATTGGTTATGTAATGCATTTTTTATCTAGTTACACATGCATGTTGACAATTCAATTAATTAAATTATTATTTAAGATCAATTTGATGGGAATGCAGAAGCAGTCATGTTTGCTGCTGGTGATTACATGTTTACGAGTACTTGATAATCATATATACTTACATACATGTTGAAATGTGAACAGTATAAATTTATAATTAGTCTATATTGCTTTGCATGGGTGGCAGGTTGGATTCTCATGTCAACCAAACAACTACCTTTTTTTAGGATTATCACTACTCATTCCAATTTGAAAGTGCCTCTTGAAAAGGCATAATAAGGGGTGTTTGGGATTGATTATTCAAAACAGATTATACGTTTTGGAAAAGCAGGGGTGAAGCTGCTTATAGATTATTGCATTTTGATAGCCTAAAAAACTGATTATCTGCGTTTTCAAAACGCAATCCAAACACTAAAAACTGATTATCTGCGTTTTTAAAACGCAATAATCTACAAATCAGATTTAAAACGCAATCCCAAACAAATAACTATCTTAAATAAAAACTTCTTTTACAACACTATTATTCTTTGTAAAGGCATTAATTGATTTTAAGTTTCATTTTATAACTTTATTTCATGAGTTTTTGAATCAGTCTTAAATTTGATAAAACTGAACAAAAGAAACAAAAATATCCTATGCCTAAAAGAAAGTGAATAAGTAAAAAAAACATCTTTCAAAATATTATAATTGGTGCTTCCGGTACATAAATTATGGTTGAGCATCATTTTTATTCCTATGTATGGCGTCATTGACTATCAGTAATCAATGCTATAGTCCTTTCTCCCCATGTTTATTCTAATATTTGGACCAACTAATTGAGTTTCATAGATGAGATTGAAGTTAAGTTAAAGATGGCATGGATGTTGTTATGTAAGTCGCAATAAAGATTAACCTCAAGATTTGTGTCAAAGTTATTGAAGATGGTCTATAAAAAGTTAAGAGTCCAAATTTACAAACATATTTTTAATTGACTTACAAATTTGACATGTGTTCTATTAATATAAAACATGAAAGTTCAACAGTCAGAGCCTTTATCTTGCAGCAAAGTGTTATTATCACTATATTAGTCCATCATAGTGTTCATTAACCTTTGATAAGGACATACTTTTATAAGCCTTTATGAGTATGATGATGCTTTGTATAAGAAACATGTTATAAACCATAAAGTTTGCTATTTTGTTTGATTAAAATTTCAGGAGATATGATGAAACAAAATTAGCAGCAAGAGCATATGAATCAATGTTTTTTTTTATCGCCGCCGTATCGCGCAGGTTTCCCACTAGTAACTAAATAACTATCTTAAATAAAAACTTCTTATACAACTCTATTATTCTTTGTAAAGCCATTAATTGATTTTAAGTTTCATTTTATAGCTTTATTTCATGAGTTTTTGAATCAATCTTAAATTTGATAATTATGATTCAATGCTAATAATTTAGTTAACTAATCATAATCATAGTGTTAAAAAGCGCGCAGTGCACAATAATGACGAGGTCTAAAATCGAGACGCAAAGCGTAAAAGCGGTAGACTTTTCGTACGTGAGACGCAAATCGATTATATATATTTTATATATATCCTATAAGCTTTTAACGTTACTTACCCAATATATATATATATATAACGTTTATACATGATTTAACTTAAATGTATTTAGCTACATGTACACAAAAACATCCCATGCACAAGAATCGGGCGCCTCAGAGGGTTTTTTTTTTCCCAGAAAAAGCTCGCTTTTCTTGCGCTTCTTGTACACTGCGTGTCTTATGACACACAAGGCGCAAGACTCTACGCTTGAGGTTACCTCACGCTTAAGTGCGCCTCAGGCGCTTTTTAAAACCAAAATCATAATTATGATCCAAAGTTAGTGATTTAATTAGCTAATCAAGTTGATTAATATGGTACCGATATCAATATTATTGTAACCGGTAACGACTTTTGTTTTATAGTTTTCGGCTAAAATAAAACATGTGTCATTATCCTTTGGGCATTTTATTACTTTAATTTTTAAGTTCTGTTTTGGTTGCTACAGAGAGCGACAATATCGTAATGAACCGCAACGACACCTAACAAATACCCGCAGCGTAGCATGGATATCCCATTAGTTTGTACTAAATAATTAAAGGAGATTGATTATAGGATAATTCTGTGATGTATTATTATGAATATGATACCCCTTTATATAGGGAAGAATACAATAGAAACCCTAATTATAATATGGAAACAATATCTCCAGCTATACAAGAGATAAACCTAAGACTATAGGGAGTGGAGGGGCGGGAAAGAGGGGCGTGATGCGCCATGTGGCACTTGTGGGGACCATGTTTGAAGGGTGAAAATTGTGGGGAGTGGAAGGGGGGGAAAGGGGGGGGGGGGGAAGGGAATAATATTATATTGTGTTAAAGTTAAAAAAAAAAACAAAAAAAAAATTCAGCCCAATCAGAAAGCACCACCTCATCTCCCCATCTCCCCCCCGCCCGTCGAGAATTCCCCGCCCAAAGGGCTCCCGCCCACTTCCCCCCCCACCACGGGACGGTGTTCCCGCCCTTGAATCATTCCCGCCCCTCCCTTCCCCGCCCCACTCCCTCAAGTCTAAATAATACAATGATACATAATAAATAAATACAATAATAACTAGTGTGTTTTAAGGGTGCGCAATGCGCACCCTATAGAGTCTTTAGAAATATGTGCGATGAAATCTATTAACAATCCAAGATTAAAATATGATATCTAATATCGTACAAGTTCTTGTCATCAACTTTATGGTGTGAGCGGTAAAAAAGCATAAGAGCACAATTGAAATATTAAAACCCAAACCTAAAAGGTGCAACTGTAATTTAAAATGGCCAGCAAGACATACTCTAATCTTGTATCAAGCAACAAAGACGTGAGACTGTCAAAGTTTAAAAGTTAGGGGAAAATATATTTCACTAATGGCTTTATAAACATGTTGCGTCAATCTACCCTAACAACTCAACGTCAACCTTCTACATATTTAACAAAACATTCTTTCATTAGTCTATCCATTTTGTTTTCATACATGTTGACAACCTTGGGGAGTCTTCGCTACCAATTTGACTCTTGTATCAAGGACAAGATCATCTTTAAAAGACACTTTAACAAAGTAAAGTGTATTTTTGAGATGAGCCATGGCCTAATCCCCAAAAGAAGGTGGAACCAAGACGCCCTATGACTGTAGACCTGAGTGAAGAATTAATGGATAAACCAAAAGAAGAATGCTATATCTGTCAAGCATATAAAAGACCAACCTCGACCTGGTATGATGGACGAACGCAACTTGTGTTTCATGTGGCACCGAAAGGTGTGCACCACCAGGTTTTGCTGAAAAGAAGGACCCCAAGCATAAATCAAAAGCCAAATGACCTTAGATAATTGATGTTAATGATGATGATCAAGAGAGAATCTATTACTGATGTTGATGGCCAAGAGTTCATCTTTTCAAGTGAAAGAAGGCCATTAACATTAGCAATACATTACCTCTTGATCATCAACATAAACATCAATGATGTCATGTAATTTGGCAAAATCTCGTGGTGCACACATTTTTATGTCACATGAAATGTCCACGATGAGATTTTGGACTATCCGTTGCTTCCCAAAAGTAAAAGACTCATTTTCCCCAAACTGTGAGCTGAGTTTACTATGTAAATATAATATCCACAATCTATACTTGATAATAAGATTAATAATCAAGCACACTGTATTCAGCCTCAATTACCAAGAAATGAAAAATAAAAATAAAAAAAGGCTAAAGATTGTTGTTTTCAAACTGAATAGGATACCAAGAAAATTAGTAGGTCAGTATACCTAAAATGTGTCTTTTAGATACCCGATTCATGTAAGATAAACACCACTAAAGAACATAAACACTAAAGAAGACTATAAATGAAATTACCCTAAGCTCAATATGCGTTTTAACTCATTGATATACGATGAATGTTTCTCCCCACAATCACAATCATCCTAATAGAGTATCATTCAATGCTGATTACTAACATTCCTAATCCCTATTCACTGCTACGAACCACTACACCACTAAACATAATAACAAACGGCAGCACTCCATCAGCTTTGCAAACTTTGTACGCAATAAAGTCAGCAAAACACTACGGAAGAAAAAGGAAAAACAAACAAAAATTTAGGCTCAGAGTTGTTGATATAATTGGCCGAACGGGGGTTGCAGGTTTATAACCTACCATCCACTATCCATACGATGCCACTTCCATGAACATTCAAGAAGATAACGCTACTCATCATAGCCAGAGTAAGTGTAAAATTGTGATGAAGATTGCGACGACATTGTTCGATTTAGCGGAGATATAAACAAAGTGATAATAAAGAGATATATAATATCAACAGGCAGCACCCTATGACTTTTGCAAACCTCATTTGCAACAAAGTCGGTGATGGGTCAGAGTCGTTGGAATAATTGTTTGAACGGGGGACTCCCATAAACATTTATATAAAAATTTAAACAATGAGTCAAACGATTATAGACTTATATAAAGGTTCGTTCCAAAACCCCGATTTTCGAGATGAACTCAACAACTTATTGGGTTCGAGTTCAAACCCGACTAAGTTTGCAAATGAAGATGCCGATGAAGAAGCGGATGATGGAAGCGACGATGATGTAAATTATGACATTGTAGTTTATGACTTAAAACGATGTTTGTAACCTAAAACAAGGATGATTGTGACGCTTATGACATGGTAGTTAACTTATTGTTAATTATGATATTTATGTATATGTTGTTTTGGTGTGTCGTGAAAAACAGGAAAAACAAAAAAGAAAACCATATATATATACCTTTAGCAGCCACTTAAGTCGTCACTAATGATCAAACAATTTAGCGACAAAACATTAATAGTGGCGAGTCAATAGCTATGACTTGTCGTATGTCGAGATGGTTTCTCCGTATGTCAGGTAGTTTAGTAGGCTAATCAAATGAAGAAGACTCGTTCAAAGGCAGTGGTAAAAGATCTTGGTAAACTCTTTCATTTAATTCGGTTGAAGGTAGTTGACAAGTTATCACTTCTTCTAATTAATCGAGTTGTGTTATTGTTCAAGCTTAAAGGCAGCCAAAAAACGTATCTCTTCTCTTGATCATATCCAGTGATAATGCTAATCTAGTTTTGGTTTAGGTAGCGGCAAAGGTTTTATTGAAGTAGGTTTGAAGCATAGTTCGAGTGCTACTTGAAAGGTGATCGAGGGCCTCCTAAAGTCCTATCAAAAGGGTCACATAGTCCATGACTACCAATCGAATCCAGATGAAGAGGCGTTTTTTGCCCAAGCCGAAGCGTGTGTCGCTCAGGCTCTTCAGGATGAAGTGGCGTTGTGACTACCGGAAGAAGTGATGTTAGTATCGGTGATGATGATGCTACAATCAAGGATGATAATGGTAGTGTCTATCAAGATGTTAATGGAGGTCATGTGTTTACCAAAGATGCTATGGCCGATCGAGGCAGAACAAGTCATGATTGAGAGGGAGACTTGTGGAAGCTGGTGTTGAGAGAAAGTGTGAAAAGTCCAACACCAATATTTTTAGAGTTTTAAATCGGTGGTCAATGTCAGTATTTGGAGGGGTTTGAAAATTCAATACCGACTCATTAAGGGCAAATTTAGGAATATTAATATAGTTTATTGTTTAATATTATAGTTCTAGTAGGATTACAATAGCTAGTTTATATAAACCTTTGTTTTCTATGATTTTAGTTGTTCAATAATTATTATTCAAAATTAATTAAAATATTATTCGATTATCGCTTCTGCTCCAAGTTTAACAGTTATATTTAGAGTAATTAAGTAGTGTTCATATTTAGAGTCAACTAGTATTAAGCCCCCGCGCATTGCGACGGGGATGTAAAACCATACCAAGTAGCACTAATGCCACACCACCACCAGCGACCACTAACACCAAAAAGCTCGTAAAATTAAAATAAATAAAAATGGAAAAATAACACTGAATGAAAAGAAGGCGTAAAATCGTAGAACCACGCACGCTCGTTACGACATGTTAATGCCAATGGCGTAAAATCGATGACTTTTAATAACTATGGTTAATGTGAAGTAACTAAGTTGGTCTAGGACCCGCGCATTGAGACGAACTTGTTATAACTCGCAAAATTTAGGATGCAACTTAAAACGAAAAAATTGCGTAAGATGGAAATTACGTGGGACCAAAGTTGAAAGAAAAAAAGTGTTAGTGTTAAATTGTAAAAGATGAAAATCTTTGCATTAAAAGTAAAAAACGAGAAGTTTTGGGTTAGAAGTGGAAAATCAAAATTGTTAGTCTTAAATTGTAAAATATGAAAATATTTGTGTTAAAAGTAAAAAAAGAAAAAACATTTGGGCTAAAAGTGTAACATCAATTTTTTTTTTATTTGAAAAACCTCCTAAACATAACATAGGGTACAAACCCTCTAAGCACAAATTTTTTGATAATTAGAATATTTATAATATAGCCGGTTGAATCTTCATATTATATTAGTTACTTTGACTTTGATTGAATTCTATTCATCTAACTAGTATTGGAGCCCGTGCTCCACTACGGGATTGTAGGAGAGTGCTAGCAAGAATGTATTTGTTACATGATATATCAATGGTTATTAGCTTATTAAAGACCATGCCGGCTTTAATCTAAGCGGCGATAAAATAAACAATTAATATAACATGGTTAAGTAAACACTTACTTTAACTATAATAAGGTAAATAAAAAACAATTAGATTTGTTACCCGGTATATTAAATGGTTCATATAGACCATGAAGGCTCAATCTGAACGACAATAAAAATAAGTATGCACCACGATTAAGTAAACATGTTTAAAGTTAAAGATTAACTTTAATTATAATAAATTAAACACATAATAAGTAAGAAATAAGAATTAAACTTATAAATCTACTTAAAATACGTTTTGATGGCTTAATCCATTAAAACCAATAAGTTTTACATGTGGGCGGCGGGTAATCGGGCTACAAGTTGCGTCGTATAGTAACTCAATTAAAGTTTAGGCTTAAAACTGAAATTCATTAAAGTAGAAATACATTACCCAACTAATTAAAGGAAAAAATAAACAATAATATTATTGTCCTATAAGTTAGAGCTACATGTACCAATAAAAGATTATAACTGTTCACATTTATAATTGTTGTTGTATAGAATATGAATATGAATGTGAATAAGAAATAATACATTTACCTCTAATGTGTTAGAAGTTATAACATGCATTAGGCTATCGATTGTGATATAACTATTTTTTTTAATGGCTAGATCTAGTGATAATATGCATAATTGCAAAACTATAAGATTTGAGTTTGGTACGGCTTATCTAAGTTAATGGCGCTATCGAGTAGGAATCGGTGATGCCTCCTATGATTTCAAAGAATACAAGTCTCCTCTCCACTAAGGTGCATAGAAGTCATCCCCGAAAATTCCCTCATTATTAATGCCACAAGTGTGACTCAAACTTGGTACATCTCACTCACTTCAGGACTAACTTCATTGTTGTAGCCAACACAACTAGCCATTATTGTTTAAGTAACCCACCCTTTAATTATCACATTGTGGTTGAGTTTTGAAATTGATTTTTAGATTATTGTGTTTTGAATACGCAAATAATTAGTTTTTAGTGTTTGGGACATGTTTAATAAAACAGATTCTATGCGTTTAATAGGTTACCAAAACGTAATAATCTAAAAGTAGCTTCACCCCTATTACAATAAAACGCATAATCTATTTTTAGAAAACAATGCCAAACACCCTCTAAAAAATAAAAAAAAAATGAAAACGAATAACAAAAAGAAAAGTTTGATTGATTGATTGGGTGCGAGTGGACTGTGGACCTCACAGCCTTACCCCTCTAACGTTTGTTAATGGCTTGGCATGGGAGTTTTTGACGCCCGGGTATGGTGCCCCTAGGTGCAGTGGCGGATCTAGAAATGAATTTCAGTAGTAACGTTTTTCATTTTTTTTCATTTTAGTAGCAACGTTTTCTAAATTTCGTAAAAAAAAACTAAATTTCCACTAATTTTTCACTATGCGCGCGAAGTGAGTAGCAACGGACGCGGCACCTAGTTATACACTAGGTCCGCCCCTGCCTAGGTGTCTGGGGCATTATAGCACAACGACCAGTCTTATAAACGATGTCTTATAGGGAAAAAGAAAGGATAAACGTGTAAATGATTAAAAAGGGGTCAAAAACAATGACCAAGAAAAAAAAAAGGCTGTTTTGAGTTGTAACCTATTTTAACTTGACTTGCGTATGAAGCCGAAACCCTAACGACTACCACCGGAAATAAAAACGACGGTGACGTAACTCTCACCGCGGTTCATTAAATAAAATTTTTCTTTTTCTTGTATTTTTGTATCTTTGACTTTTGTATGCAGGAAACTTCAACCATATGATATGTAGCTGTTAATTGGCTATAAACAAATACATAAATTAATAAAATAACGGATTGGCAGTCAGCATATAGGCCCGTTTCTTGCGGGTCTAACATCCATAATCTAAAAGACCTAAACGTTGAAGTTGAATTCTTCAAGTTCATCATTCACATCTTACCTATTTTTTTATTATTATTTCTTCTGCTTGCAAGAACTATATTACAATGTATACAACTTAATTAATTCATGGACTAAGATTTTCATTCTCTTTAATTATATTACTAGGTTAGAACTTTGTGTATTATACGGGTTTATAAGTATAATTTTATATAATACATTATAAAAAGTTGCATCTTTAACATAATCTGTTAATGGACTTTGATGTATTATTAGTTTTTATAACGTTTTCTTTATTTTTTTTCTTTATTATTAGATTGGAAATTTGTATATTACAAATTTTATAACATTTTACTTTAATTTTTTAATTTATTATTATGTTCGAAACTTGTGTGTTATATGTGATTGGATTAATGACATATAACTATTGAAAAAAAAAATTTGGATCAAGTTATCATAAAAATGTAAAAATGAGAAGGGTGTGAATGATATAAAGGCCAGGAATATAGATCATCTTACACCCAGATTCGAAGGATTTAGCGGCAAGAATCCCATGTCACCGCTATTTCCGTCACCACTAAAGCTTTGTTTTCTTGTAGTGTATCTATCCCCATTCTTATAATTCATAATTTAGTTAAAAAAACATACTCGTCTCTAAATTTTGTTTAATTTTCAAAATCTTCTCACATTTCATTCCCCAATCTATCTCTAGTAAATAATTTTTAGCTTTTTCTTTATTTTTCTATTATTTTTCTTCTTTTGATGAATCAACCTAAAGACGCGCCGCATTAAGACACGGTTATAGCCCGCGTCTTTAAGACTATATCACCGCGACTAAAGGCCAAATTTTGTAGTAGTGACACTTGGAATCACTCACAAACATATATAGAAATGCTTATGGTGAATGAATAGTGACAAATTTCTAAATTCGAAGATTCAATGTAACATCTCTAAATTTTGTTTAACTTTTAAAATCCTCACATTTAATTTATTTCCCAATCTATCTTTAGAAATAATAATTTAGGTGTCTTTTTTATATTTTTCTCTAAATTGTAAGGATGTATAATAAAAACTCCAAATTAAATGAGTGTTCTAATACAATGAGAAAAAAATAATAATAAAGAGTTCAATGAATAATTATATATTTGTATTGTTTTAGTTTATAGAAATAAACTAAGTCATGTTTATTGATTAAAAAAAGGTACTAGTAGTAATAAAATAATTGTAGGTGATGCCATGCAATCGGAGCATTGACATTTTTCCATGTTTATTTTTTAAGGAAAAATTGAAAGAGAAAACGTATATACATACAAGTCAAACATTGCTGGCCCCTCATTATATAAGAACAGATCTAAGTTGCTATATCTTTCTCATTTATAATTATTCTACTAAAGTCATTCAAAAGCAGCCGGGACTATTTTGAAACATAGGCAGCCATGGAAGTTGATCTAAGCAAAACATCCCAAATCAAGCAGGAACAACATAAGCAAGACGACGATCGCCATAACTGCAAACAAGAGGTTGGTTAGTCTTCATGATGTTGGCATAAAGCTTTAATTTGTTTTCATATATGTTTTGTATAACGTTGAATTCTTGCTATTTTCAATAGCATGAAGATAATGTTCTTACTATAATTAAGGTGTGCATGAAATTTTAACTTCTCTTTTGTCTCTTTTTTTTTGTTGGAGTCTAATTATATGGTATTTCATGTGCATAATTTGTTCCTATAACAAGTTAACTTGTTATTTCATCTTCAAAGATGAGAGTGTTAGCCTAAATCTTTTATCTTCTTCCACTTACCTTTTCGGTTTTAATCTATTTATTTATTCATTTATTTATGTATATATGATAAATTAGTTTGCTATTAGAATTATATAAGGTCTGTGTTTGCATGTTGTCTAATCAATTATTTTTCATAAAATAGAGAGAAATTAAACTGATCATAACTTGAAACTTGAAAGAATCAGAAACTAATTAATTTTCTCTTGTTTATTTGATTATTTCTTATACTTGATTTTTTTTTATTTGATTCTTTCTTATCTTCTTGGGTCTCGGATCCTGTGGGTTATAATAACTTATATATCTTAACTTCAAAAAATTTCAAGATTCGTTAATATTGGTGTTCGATTTAGCATGAAAACTTTTCAAGATCTCAGCTAGTTTATTTTATACAGCAGTCTTTAAAAAAATTAATAATAGGTTATAACTTTTAAATAAATCTATAAATCATCAAATATAAGATGAACACATGACTAATTAATTTCAACTCTTGAGTCTTTTACATGCATGTGTGAAAGACAAAAATGAAAATTAAATAATAGACTAATGAGAAAGAGAAACAACTAATTTGATGTTAGTTTACACACTATAAACCCCATTTAATTTCTAATAAAAAAAATATTTATTATTGCTTATCTGTTTGCATGCTCTTCACAATTCTTTAAAGCCCATAGAAAAAGCTATTAAATATAACCCAACAAACCATGGAAAAAAGTCTAAAACAAAAGGTTGAGATCTTTATAGCCCTCATTATGATATGTAGAATTAAACCATACTTCAATAAGTAATTAGATTTCATGTCATTTTAAATATGTCCATTTTCAACGTCTAAAACTTAATCATACATTGATTTTACACAATTTTATTTTTTGTGTTTACTCATCATCCAAAATATTAAACACAAATAAGCATCCAAAATATATCATTTCCCAAAATTATAATACAATAATAAAACTATATCTAGTGTGACTGTTTGTGTATAAATTTGTATGATAGTAGCAAATTCTAAAATGGTTATAACTTATTAATGTAGGATGAGATGCAATTTGAGTTAACCAAAGCTGAAATGGGTGAGGTGAGGGCAGAAAACCAAAGACTTAGGTTGCACTTGGACCAAATCATGAAGGAATACCAAACCCTTCAAAAGAAGTTTCAAGATACATTCCATCAACAACAACAACAACAAACTTCAAATGCAACCAACCATAACAATGGCGAATCCGAAACCAACGATGAATCCGAGCTTGTTTCCCTCAGTCTTGGAAGGACTTCATCGACCGAACTCGCCAAGAAAGATAAGAGAAGTTCAACTCCTCCAACCAAAAGTGGAGAAGGGTTGGATCTTGGACTTGAGTGTGGAAAATTTGAACTGTCATCAGCCACACAAGCCGAATCTTCGGTTGTCCCGAGCCCGGATAATAGTTTGGAAGAAGCTAAAGATGAAGGTGTGACACAGAAACCTTCAACTCCGAAGAGAAAAGGAGATGATCAAGAGGTTTTGCAACAAAACCCTGCAAAGAAAACTAGGGTTTCTGTTAGGGTTCGATGTGACACCCCAACGGTAATTACTAATTTAATTCCTATATATGTTTTTACTAAAGTCTACCGTTCATATATATAAAAACTTACAATATTTGTATAGTATGTGACCTTTCATATGAAGTTAAGAGATTACTTAAAGTTATAGGTTTTTATTTTACAGATGAACGACGGATGTCAATGGAGAAAATACGGACAAAAGATCGCAAAAGGGAATCCTTGCCCACGGGCGTATTATCGTTGCACCGTTTCTCCGACTTGCCCAGTTAGGAAACAGGTATAGTTTACCAAGATAACGAATTAATCTAGTGATATAAACAATGTTTTCATAACTGGACCGGTTTTGTGATTACCATGCATGCTAATCTAGTGGTGGTTAACCAGTTTAAAGAATCTCCCATAACTAGCTAGCTATATGATAACTTGTTTAATACAAGTTTAGATAGTGGGTAAGCGGCGCACCTTGTTGCCCGCTTACCCACTATCTAAATGTAACTTGTTTTGTCTGGGAATTTGAAATGAATGGATTTGATAAAAAAAAAATGAAGTCTCAAATAGGAAATCAATTAAATTTTATTGGATATAGTTAAACCTTGTGTTATTTATTGTTATGTCCTAACATATTTTTGTTCATAAAATTGTATAGGTACAAAGATGTCCTCAAGATATGTCAATTTTGATTACTACATACGAAGGAACACACAACCACCAGCTTCCAGTGTCCGCCACCGCTATGGCGTCCACCACCGCCGCAGCCGCCAGTATGTTAACTTCGGGCTCTTCAACCTCTATATCAAACTCAAACCCAAATCCAAGCACAAGTTCTCAAAGGCTAAACTTTTACCTCAACGAAAACTCGAAACTAAAGCCAATTTACATGCCACATTCTTCGATAACCCCCTCGCCCTCGTGCCCAACTGTTACACTCGATCTTACCTCAAACACGCTTTCGACATCATCACCTTACAACTATAACCGATCACAACCACTTGCCTCCATTTTCCCACAAAGATATTCAACCACAAATCTCAATTTTAGCTCTTTGGACTCTAGTAATGCATCCCCAATTTCTTGGACCAATGGGTCCTTCAACTATAGGGAAAATCCAATGGGGTCCCTCAACTTTGGATCAACACAATCTCAAGAAAACATGTACCATTCTTTCATGCAAAATAAGCCCATGATGGGTATACCAACCACTACTCAATACTCTCTACAACCAGACACCATTGAAGCTGCCACTAGGGCAATCACATCAAATCCTAATTTCCAGTCGGTTTTACAGGCGGCTTTGACGTCAATAATCAGTGGTGGTGCAAAGGGAAGTCAAGCTAGAGATGACAAATCCGGGCAGACTGTTAACCTTGGAGATACATTTCCAGTTCTTTCGAGCTTTCCTTCATCGTCAAATGCAAATAAATGTTCGACAAGCTTCATAAACAAATCAATGACGGCGAATACATTGATCAATTCTCAAGCTGTAGGTTCAAACTCGTTGCAATGTTCTAGCTCAAGGAGTAAATCTACTTCACCAGAAACTAGCAGAGACCATGTCGTTTGATGGAGATAATTAGGATTGTTTTTAATATTGTATTTTTTTTGTGATTTTTGACTTTGAAGGTTTAAAATAGTTGGTGATCGATGATCATAAAAAGATAAAATTGTAATTAATTTACAAAAATATGTATTGTAACATTTATTATACATAATAATTGCCAAGGGATGATGCATGATGAAGAAAATTGTGCAAGGTTAGATGGTGATAGCAGCCATAGTAAATGAATATAAATGGTTTCATTATTTGTCATATTATTGTTACAAATCATTAATATTATTGTTACTTTAGTTTACTTTTTTGAGAATAATTTGTTTACTCGGTTTATTCATACTTTCGTAACATATATTTAAAATGTGTACATTTTCAAACATAAAAGGTCAAAACTGTAGTAGATAATGTAATTAAAATGAAACTACACAATGAATTGAAATGAAATATTATTGTATTGATTTCTACATTTATGAAGCAGTAGGCATTCAGTATATATGAAAATGTTCATTTTCTGTATAAATGATACTAAAACTGTTGGTAATCCAATAGCAAATCAATGTGAAAAACTTAAGTAGAATCTTGAGATGTATGTTCTGGGCTGAAAATAATCTAGGTGAAAACTTAAAAAGCATGATCATTGGAGTTGGATCGGAGAATGCTGAAGACTGAAGTGAGTAATCTAGCAACTATTATTAACTGTAAATTAAGTATGGCTCGGTTAAAAAGTGGGCCTAGCTCAGCTTGGCTAAACCTAGCTTGGATTATTTTACTTACAATATATTTTATTTTTATATACATATAATATAGTGTAAAAAATGGTCATTATTTACATGTACTTAAGAGTGCAGTACCAGGGCCGGCCCTGAGACAGGGCGGGGTGGTCGCCGGCTCAGGGCCTGACCCGCAAATGGGCCCGAATTTTTTTAAAATTTTTTTATATATATATTAAAAAATTTAACTAGGCCCAATGTGATTTTAGAATTGTAGTTTTTAATAGGCCCACAATTTTTTTTAACTAGGCCCATTGTGTATTTGTTCACACTTGAAATTAACCCAATATTTGGGCCCAATCCAAATTTTAATATTTAAACCCAATAAAAAAATCTAGGTTAGTTTAATATTGTTTTGAGGATAAGGGAATTGGAGGAGCAAAAAAAAAAAGCGATCATCACATCTGAGAACTTTGCTTCCAAAAAACGCTAGGAGATCCACGTGATTCGCTTAAGTAAATAGGTTCGATCATTTTGTTAAAAAAACTTTTGTTTTGTTTGCTTTATAACAATTAACGTTATATTATGTTTTTTTATATATTTGAATGATGAATTTATATCATATTGCGGGGTAAGGCCCGATTTTTTTTCGCCAAGGGCCCAGACAAATTTTAAGATTTTCGGAGACGGCCCTGTGCAGTACGTTGTAAATCCATGGCATATTTTGGTGTTGATTAGGATGCTAATGAACATATATTGCATTTCATTGAAATTTGAAAAATATTTTGTATTCGGTTGAACTTCAATTTGTCATGTAATGTAACTTATTTTGGATGTTTTGTTTTTAGCTATTGAAAATGAATGTTATTTTAGATTATTGAATTTTGAAAACAATAAGTAAATTTTCTTTTTAAATCCGACCCTAACCAAGTCGAGCCAGACCAACTCGGTTAAAATTGTTCTAGCTTGGCTCAACTCGGCTGATGAACAACCCTACCTACTGTAAAGTGGGACTATTTCCATTTACCAACTTGGGCTTACAACTAGGCACAAACATAAATCTAGTCAAAGCATTATAAACCTGTATTAGATGTATTTGAGGCGCGGGTTTCATTACGGAAATCTAAATCTCTTTCCATAGAGGGTCGTCTAATTCTTAAGGCTATCGGGTGTGGGGCTCGTCCCCCGGTCGGTCAGGACCGACGAGGCCGGCTACACCGGCCCCTTGGGTGCGTTCCGTCCAAATCGTCTCAGCCCAAACAAAACCGACGAGCCAAATGAAAAAGAAAAGGACCGTTGGAGCGTGCTGTTTTAATTTGCACTTTGCGTACATGCCTATATTATTATTTTTATTTTTTTTAAAAAAGAGGGAGGTCCATTACCCGCACCTTTGCTTCATCAAATGAACGGGGCTACCTCATGATGACATGGCGGCTGATGTGGAGGACCATCCCCAAAGGATGAGGCTCCTCCACACCCACAAGCCTAATAAAGCGGTTTGAGATTCTCTTTCCATGTACTACTTTTCTCAGAACAAGGCCCAAGCTCAAGTTATTGAAAGCACTCAAATCATTGACACAATTCCTCTATGTCAGAGATTTCCTACTTTGTTCAAATTGGAGCTAAATAAAGTGTGTACATTAGCATGGTATTACTCAAAGGAAAACGGCATCATTCATCAGAAAAAGCAATGGAAAAGGATATCTATGGAAGAAGGTGAAGGTGATGATTTACATGAGCTTCATTGACAACAAGAATTTTGTTGTTAAGTTGGAATTGCAGGCATGTGGAGATGGAACATATCCTTACTCTTCTTGTGTTAATCTAGAAGGAAAGTTCAGGCTGTTTAAAGTTTGTGCACTTCATTGACAACACGAATACTGTATGAAGAAACCGTTGAACATCCATTGTTGCATTGTAATGTGGCAAATTATGTTTGGCAATATATTGGTCAATGGTGTGATATATTTCCTCATATTTGCTTTCACCATCCATGATTTGTTGGAGCTGCTTAATTATATCCTTCCTCTTAAGGCTCTAAACCAAGCTAGAAGACTACAATACATTACGAAAGACAAACTTAAAAAGCATTTTGGGGAGTACTCTTTCGGTATTTTCATCAAATTTTACGCATAATCTCATTTTGTGTACAGTAGAAAATCTACACTTGCAATATATTTAAGAGTTTTATCATACAAGATGATATAACGTTTTAGACACCAAAGTAACACGAGACAGAAAAAAAAAACAAGCCATGTAACAAACTAGCACACGCCATCTATAATCTATACAAAGCCAAACCCCGACAATAAAGACATTAAACAGAGTTGATATGTTTCCAGCTTTTACAAAAAGTAGAGTATGCTTATGCTTCCAAACTGGTTTCCTCCACCAGTGTAGCATCCTATTACACATGACAAATCAGATTAGCAATATAACAGGAAGCTCAAATCGTTAAAAACATAATTATACAAAAACATCGAATTTCTTTTACATGTTGAATGTTCATAAAAAAAAATATTTTCTTTTGGCGTAATCTCATAATAAGCACCAATGATGGGAAGTTCTTACCATGTTTTCTTTGTTTTCTTCGGTAACTGCCTCTTCAGTGCTACTTATTGCATCTGCAAAACAAGTGTCGAATGTAAGGGTTTGTAGTGGTGGAAAATGAAAGGGTTGCATAACGGGTCAAATGGGTAATTTTGTTCCAAAAATGTGGTTTTGTGTAAATAATTATCTTCACAGAGATAATTGCAAAGTATGTTAGATCAATAATAATCATTTTTTTTATAAAACAATAAACAGAGTTTTATGCATAAGTAAATGTGCCAAATTGCCACATGTAATGACTGTACACAATCCTTTGAAAGTAGAATGTTAAAGCAGAGAGAAGAAAATTTTATGATGTTAGTTGCTGTATTTACCTCTTTCAAGTTTCAACTTTAGGCTCACATTAATAATATCATTTAAATCTTAATTTTCAAAATGCATAAAAATTAGTCAGTCACCTTCATCAGCAGATTTCTTTCCCTTGTTCTTAACCAACTGTTTCTCTTTGTTGAACTCTTTCTTGATTGGCTTCTGAAAGTTCTTTTGGATCTTGCGACTTCCGGTTTCTGAGACAGATTGCTGATTGGTTATTTTCTTATTTGTTGAAGGCTTTATTGTTGAAATATGTAACAATTTCTATAATTCGATTTACTGATAACGGGCCTTAAATGAGTTGTTATGTTTTGGGCTTCTAGATTATTGGATAATTGGGCTTAACAGTTAGCCCGTCAGAGTTTGATATAATCTGGGGGTTCATTTGGAAGGTCCATATAAGAGTGGTTGGTCTGGTTCGTATGAACCGGGTCGTCTTTATATTTGTGTTTGTTTGTGTGTTTTCTCACACAGATCATTGACTTGGCAATATGTGGAGCGTTGGATTGAATTGTTCGTAGCCGTTGGATCAGAAAGAGATTGCCTATATAAGGCAACCAGCTTTACGAGTTACCAGTTTAGTTCGTTTGTTTTTCTTTGTCTTGTTCAGTCTCTCTCTAGGGTTTGTATTAGGGTTTCTGGTGTAAGTTTCTTTCAGTTGTATTGTTCTATATTGTTATTATCAATCAACTACTGAACTTATCATTCAGTAGTTGATGTGAACTTTGTATTGTTTCTGATCTTAACGTTTGTTAAGATCTCTGGGTTTGGTTGGGTGTTTTTTGGGTTGGTTAACTAATAAAAGTTTTGGTCACCGTTTTTGTCGCTATTTCTGTATCTTATGGTTTGTTGATGAGTGTTTATTGTTGTTTGGTTGTTTGAGAGAGATTTGAGTTGTATTCGTGTCAGATTCTATATTTTCTACATGGTATCAGAGCTTAAGGCTCTTGATCTTGTTGTGTCATTCTTTATTCCGCTGTATTAGGTCAAGGATCTGATCTGTTATAGATCTGGTTCTTGGATTGAAGATCTGTTAATAAGTTTTAACAGATCTATTGGTTTGAGGGAAGGATTTGATCTTGTTTGTAGATCTTGTCTTTTCTACTTTTTGGTTGTAATAGATCTGATCTTTTTAGATCTTGTCTATTACTTGGTTTTTTTGGTTATCTGTTGTAGATCTAGGGTTTGTTGTCAACCATTGTTGGCTGGTGGCTCTGGATCTTGATTCTGGTGCTTGATTGTGGGCTTGGATAGCTGTGCTGCTTGCTCTCTGGTCTTGTAACCCTAAGTGAAGGTTACAGACTACGAGTTTCTGGTGAGATTGTTCCATTCTCCTCTGTTGTCTTTTGTTGTTGTGTCTAGAGGCACTGACCGGGTTAGGGTGGACCGGTATTGGCCAAACTACTTGGTGTCTTGTTTGTTTTTTGATTGATTGTTACTTGTTCTTGGTTCATTGTCTGGTTATTTGGTTGATTGTGATATATATAAATACTATATATAATATATAGTTAATAAAAGGGCTCCTGAGTTAAGAACTGGGTGGACACCATTGAGTGACGAATCCACTATCTGTACACTGACTCAGCTTCGTCCTTCTAGGGTTTATTGTTTTTCTGGTTGTGTATTCTCTTGTTGATTGATTAGATATGGGTGATGTTGTTAACCCTGGTGGAGGAGGTGGAGGGGGTGCTAATCCAGGTTCTGATCAAACTTTGGTTAGTAAACTGGATATTAGTGATCCCTTGTACCTTCATCCAAGTGACACTTCAAGTCTGACTATTATTAGTATGAAGTTAAAAGGAACAGAGAACTACTCTGTTTGGTCTAATTCTATGAAACTAGCTTTACAAGCTAAAAATAAAATGGGATTCATAGATGGTACTTGTATAAAATCTGTTGATGATGAAGTGCTTGCTAATCAATGGGATAGATGTAATTCTGTGGTCTTGTCTTGGTTGATTAATTCTGTTTGTGAAGAATTGTATTTAGGACAAGTGTTTTCTAAGTATGCTAGAGATGTGTGGATTGATCTTAAAGAAACATATGATAGAGTTGATGGTTGTGTTATGTTCAACTTACATCAAAAGATTAATAGTCTGTCACAGAATGGAAGTTCTGTTGCAGAGTATTATCATAAGTTGAACACAATGTGGAAGCAGTTTGATTCCTTAGTTCAACTACCTATGTGTACTTGTCAAGCTTCAAAAGAATTCAATGATTTTAATTCCCTTATTAAACTCATGCAATTCTTGATGGGGCTTGATGAAGTATATCAACCAGTTAGGACCACTTTGTTAACCAGTGATCCACTACCCTCTGTAAAGACAGCCTTTGCTATTGTTTCTAGAGAGGAATCTCATAGAGGTGCTAGTAGTGGATCAAAAGGTGCTGGTGTGTCATTTGTTGCTAAATCTAACTCTGTGGATAATAGGAGAAGGTCTATAAATAATACTGGTAATAATAATGGTAATAATAGAGGACCTAATCCTAATCTAAAATGTACTCATTGTAATAGAATTGGACATACTATTGATAGGTGCTTTGAAATTGTTGGTTATCCTCCTAAAAGAGGTTCTGTTGGTCAGGTTAACAGAAACAATAACAACAATTTCAATAATCCTAGATCTAGTAGTTCAAGTAATAATGTTTGTGCAAATGTGTCTACTTCTGGTTCTCCTTTTACTTCTGAACAGATCACAAAATTGATGAGTCTGATTAGTGAGAAACCAGGAGGAGATCCACAGAGTTCTAATGTTGGAGGTGAGTCTGTTTTGATAAATGGTTTTTCTAGTATTTCTGTTCTATCTAAGTTGTCTGGTATGTTGAAAAGTTTTTCAAATTGTTCTAATTCTCTTAAATTTGCTCTTCTTCTTGGTTGGATCATGGACTCTGGTGCTAATCAGCACATGGTAGGTAGTGATAAAAATATGGTTAATTGTGTAGATGTGTCAAATTATAATATGTTAGTAAAACATCCAAATGGCACTAATGCAAGAGTAACTAAGATAGGAGATATTAAATTAGCAGATGGAGTTGTTTTGACTGATGTTTTCTATATACCTGATTATTGTGTGAATCTAGTTTCAGTTCATAAATTGTCCAAAGACAATAAGTTGGATGTTCTGTTTAATGAACATTCTTGTTCTGTCCAGGATTCCAACTCAAAGAGAGTCCTGGTGACTGGTAGACAGCAGGATGGTCTATACTTTGTAGGTGATAATGTGAGTCTTAGTAATGTTTGTTTTAATAGTGTTAGTGAACATGGTCTTTGGCATAGTAGACTAGGACATCCTTCTAGTCAAGTTCTAGCTGTGTTAAAAGAGACTCTTAATATAGGAATGCCTGACTCTCAACCTTGTGATGTCTGTCACAAGGCTAAACAAGTCAGAGTACCTTTTCCTATTAGTGATCATAAAACTAAAGTTATAGGGGATCTAATACATCTTGATGTATGGGGACCTTATAAGGTGACTAGTAGGGAAGGATATAAATATTTTCTAACTGTGGTAGATGATTTTTCAAGGTCTGTTTGGGTGTATCTGTTGAAAAACAAAACTGAAGTATTTGAAAATATTGTTAACTTCTGTGAATTGATAAAAACACAGTTTTGTAAAAATGTTAAAGTGTTAAGGAGTGATAATGGATCAGAATTTGTAAATAAACAAATGACTGAGTTTTGTAATAGAAGAGGTATTTTACATCAAACATCTTGTGTTTATACTCCACAACAAAATGGTGTTGTGGAGAGGAAACACAGGCATCTCTTGAACACAGCTAGGGCATTACTATTCCAAAGTGGTGTTCCTCTTAGATTCTGGTCTGATTGTATTCTTACTGCATCATATCTTATTAACAGGATACCTTCTTCTGTGTTAGCTGGTAAGAGTCCCTATGAGTTGATATATGGGTTCCCCCCTGAACTTAGTCATTTAAGAAATTTTGGTTGTCTTTGTTTTAAAACTGTGTTTAATGATCCTGACAAAATGATTAGTAGAGCTAACAAGTGTGTTTTAATTGGATATTCTTTCTTAAAAAAGGGTTATAAGATTTTAAGTCTAGAAAACAAAGAAATAGAGTTTTCTAGAGATGTTAAATTTTATGAAAACATATATCCTTTTAAAACAGACATAAAACAAACTGTTTTTGAAAATTTAAATCATTTAAACTTTTTCGATTGTTTTGAAACCAAAGATTCTGCAAATGACAATGATAATATGAGTCCTCCCGATGATGAAGGGGAACCAAGTGGGACTCATGAGTCTTCTCCTGAGGGTCAGTTAGGTGACCCTCCTGGAACCACTAGAGAGGTAGACCATGAACATGATCAGCCACATAGTGGGTCAGAAAGGAGGGGGGCTAACGCCTCAGATGTTGGAGACTCAAATGATGAGACTGCAACCCCTGAGGGAGATAGTGTTAGTGGTTTTAGGCATTCTACTAGAGAGTCTGTTCTGCCTAAAAGATTTAATGATTTTGTTCTTGATGGGAAGGTTAAGTATGGAATAGATAAGTCTGTTAATTACTCAAACTTGTCTGTTGAAAATATGTGTTTTGTTTCCAATGTGAATAAACTGTTTGAACCTACAACTTACTATGAAGCTTCAAAGAATCCCAAGTGGATAGAAGCTATGAATAGTGAGATGGAAGCCTTGTATAGGAATAATACTTGGGTTGTTACTGACTTACCACCTAATAGGAAGGCTATTGGGTGTAAGTGGGTATACAAAATCAAGTATAAATCCAATGGAGAAGTGGATAGATACAAGGCTAGGTTAGTAGCCAAAGGCTACAACCAAAGAGAAGGTATAGACTTTGGAGAAACCTTCTCTCCAGTTGTTAAAATGGTAACTGTTCGAACTGTTATCAGTCTAGCAGTCCAGAACAGTTGGCCATTATTCCAGTTAGACATCAATAATGCCTTTCTGTATGGATCTATTAGTGAAGATGTCTATATGACTCTTCCTGAAGGATATTCTTCAGGTAATGAGTCAAAGGTATGCAAGTTGGTTAAGTCATTATATGGGCTAAAACAGGCTCCTAGAAAGTGGAATGAGAAGTTAGTTGATGTTCTGATTAAAATTGGCTTTGTTCAAAGTATATGTGACTATTCTATGTTTGTTAAGTCACAAAATGGTGTGTTTGTGGTTTTGCTTGTATATGTGGATGATATTGTCATCACAGGAAATAGTGAATCTGAAATCAATAATGTTAAAAGTCTTTTAAAAGAAAGTTTTCAAATAAAAGATTTAGGAAAATTGAAATACTTTCTTGGTATTGAAGTTTTGTATTCTGAAACTGGTATATGTTTAAATCAAAGGAAATATTGTTTAGATTTGTTAAGTGAGTTTGGGTATTTAGGCTGTAAACCAGTTAATGTTCCAATTGAACAAAATTATATTTTGTCTATGAAGAAGGAAAAATCTGAAAAACTATTACAAGATGTAACAGGTTTTCAGAAGTTGATAGGTAAATTAATTTACCTATCACTCACCAGGCCTGATATAAGCTATGCTGTTCAGTTCCTTAGTCAGTTTATGCATAAACCGACTGAAGCAACTTCACATATAGCTTTAAGGTTACTTAGATATTTAAAAACATCTCCTGGAAAAGGGTTGATGTTTAAAAAGGGTAATGACTTTGGTCTATCAGCATATGCTGATGCTGATTGGGCCAAATGTCTTGAAACCAGAAAGTCAGTCACTGGTTATTGTGTCTTTCTGGGTTCTAACTTGGTTTCTTGGAAAAGTAAGAAACAAAGTGTTGTTTCCAGGTCATCTGCTGAGGCAGAATTCAGAGCTTTATGTACTGTCACTTGTGAATTGGTTTGGTTGTTTAATCTTCTTAGTGAATTAAGTGTTAAAATTGACTTACCATTGAAGGTGTTTAGTGATAGTAAATCAGCTATCTCTATAGCTGAGAATCCTGTGTTTCATGAGAAAACAAAGCACTTTGAGTTAGACTTACATTTTCTGAGAGAAAAGGTAAGTAGTAAGTTTGTTGAAATCATAAAGGTAACATCTGATCAGCAGACTGCTGATATTTTTACTAAAGGGTTATATGGGTCACAACATGATTTGCTTTGCAGCAAGTTAAGTTTAACAGACATGTTCAGCAAATCGAATTAAGGGGGGATGTTGAAATATGTAACAATTTCTATAATTCGATTTACTGATAACGGGCCTTAAATGAGTTGTTATGTTTTGGGCTTCTAGATTATTGGATAATTGGGCTTAACAGTTAGCCCGTCAGAGTTTGATATAATCTGGGGGTTCATTTGGAAGGTCCATATAAGAGTGGTTGGTCTGGTTCGTATGAACCGGGTCGTCTTTATATTTGTGTTTGTTTGTGTGTTTTCTCACACAGATCATTGACTTGGCAATATGTGGAGCGTTGGATTGAATTGTTCGTAGCCGTTGGATCAGAAAGAGATTGCCTATATAAGGCAACCAGCTTTACGAGTTACCAGTTTAGTTCGTTTGTTTTTCTTTGTCTTGTTCAGTCTCTCTCTAGGGTTTGTATTAGGGTTTCTGGTGTAAGTTTCTTTCAGTTGTATTGTTCTATATTGTTATTATCAATCAACTACTGAACTTATCATTCAGTAGTTGATGTGAACTTTGTATTGTTTCTGATCTTAACGTTTGTTAAGATCTCTGGGTTTGGTTGGGTGTTTTTTGGGTTGGTTAACTAATAAAAGTTTTGGTCACCGTTTTTGTCGCTATTTCTGTATCTTATGGTTTGTTGATGAGTGTTTATTGTTGTTTGGTTGTTTGAGAGAGATTTGAGTTGTATTCGTGTCAGATTCTATATTTTCTACATTTATGTTGGATACAAGTTTCTTCTGGTGATTTTCTTTAACAGATTCCTTAGAAACAGAACTAATATTAGTACTTGAGGATTTCGGCTTTGGTTTCGGTTTGTGAACTTCATTAACAGAAGACAAACTTTGTGCATCTTCAGATGACGATCGTGTTCCCTGAACCATGTCTTCTGATATTTCATAGCTCTGGAGAACTTCTTGTGCAGATTCTCCTAAATCAATAATGTTGTGGCGAATTGCATACGCCTTAAGCTCATCTCTTAGTAGTTGGGGATTCTAGCATTTTAAAACAAAAAAAATAGCATTTAACTCAAGAGTTTATAAAATTATGAAGCTAGTATGTTCTTTGAGATATAAATATACAGAAATGGATTAAAAGAATACGATGTGTCCGCAATAAAACTTGATTTGTAAATAATTGTAATACCTCGCACGCAGCTTCTTGGGCAAGTTTAAAGAAACCAAGTGACAATTGATGTTTTCCAGCAGCTTCAGATAGCTTAATATGAGAGAGCCAATATGAAGCTGAAGAAAGAACACTGAATTTCCTTCGGTTTAGCGTTCTAGAAGCATCCGAAACTGGAGTGTCACTTCTACCCTCAATGTTCCTAGACTTATTTGCTCTGGCCTCAGAAATTGGAGTTATGCTTTTAGCCGATTGAGGAGTAGGTCTGGCCGTTGGCTTTGTGGGAATAGAGAGCCTTCTAATAGGCTTTGCAGATTTCTCTTTGGAAGATAAATCGAGTACACTAACACTTTGGCTCACACTTGAAGAAGGTCTTACCCTAAATATATATTTATCATGAACCACGATTAGTTAACTGATCTTTCCCTTCACAATCTTGTGCAAAGATACAAAATAACAAAAGATAAATGTCACCATAATTAATAGAAAATGCATTATAACCAATCAGAAAAATAAAATAAAATTCTAGCAGTAAATCTAAAAGCCTATATGCAGGTGCTGAAAAACAATTTGACATAGCAAACTTTGAGTGCAGAAACTGATACAAAACCAACAGCACAGCATTACCAATATCAAAAAAAAATGTTCCTTGCTAGTGAAGGCAATTCAAACATTAGCAGGATCGAATAATTTAGCTACAACTAAACCAACATTTTACCTTCCTAGAATATCACAATCCTTTGAAACATTAACCTTTATCAGTGTCGTAAACATCAGGATTAATCGCAGATAGGTAATCAGTCAAAGGCGGTCAAAATCTTTGAAGTATTTAAAAATTATACTTTTCAATCGAATCCGATTAATAAGTTTGAAAAATTATGTATAAAATTTTATATGTATGAATAATTTAAAAATTTACGAATAAAATTCAAATCCGGTTAATATCTATTAATCCAGATAAATCGCTAGTCAGTATCCCACCGCTCAACTAACACCTAACAATTTTTACAACTATGATCTTTATTATATGATAACAATTCATCAAAATGCTAAAACCTAATCCAACAATTACATAGCATAAACCAAAATTCCATAGGAAAATCAAATTCAACATAAAATAGATCATCACTTATTATAACCAAAAAAGAGCAAACCTAATTAAGCCTTCACCAATCATAATCAACAGCATCAAACCACACATGTGTATAGAACATAAACAGTTAATAAAACCTAAATTAAACCTTCTAGAAGCAGAACCAGTAGACGTAACCGCTACAGGAGGCTTGTCATCCTTAGACTTGGTAGCCGATCGAAGCGGATACCGAAGCAGCTTACCCGATCCTCCTCCCTTGTTCCCTACAAAAAAAAAAATAAATAAATAAACGCAATTCATTACACAAACAACGATCTCAATCAACGCAATTACACACAATAATCCAAAACCTAATTACCAGAAACACAAACAACAGACGATTGATCTTTCAGAGTATCCGCCATGTGATATAGGTGATATGATGTAGTAACGAATAATAATTGAGTTAAAGATGACTGATTGAATATAGGTGAGTGTAATTGGGATTGAAATTAGTAGGGTTTATATATATGTATAAGAAGAAGGGGGAGTGGGCGGGAATAAGAGTGGTTTTTTCTTCAAAAATCAAATTTGGTCCGTTGAAGGCAACACTTTTGGACCCTCTTAATATTCTTTTTGTAACCGTTGCCCCTCCCCCACCACTCTATTTTATTTTAAAGTGTGTTATATCTTAAGAGTTTTTTGCGATACACGTATGTAGGGTATGTTTGGCAAGTAGTTTTTAAGAGTTTTTAGCTTCAAGCTTTTAAAAAAAAACTCCTACTTAATAAAAAATCTTGTTTGGTTGAAAGAGCTTGAAGCTTTTAAGTTAGGACAAAAAATCTCTATATTGAAAAGCTATTAGTACTAGTGTTTAAGAAAAAGCTCCTACTAGCTACAAGCTTTTAATGAGTAAATGACATAAATACTCATTATATTATAAAAATAAAATAAAAACTTTTCTTACAAGCTTTTATTTGTGCCCATTTTGGTCATTTTATACATTTTATTAAAAGCTCCAGCTACTCTGCCAAACACAAAAATATATTTAAAAAACTACAGCTACCAACTTTCAGCTAACAGCTTCCAGCTACCAGCAAACAGCTAGTTTTGCCAAATATACCCCCAATACAAACTGATAAAATGTGAGTTATGATGTAGCATAAAAATTAATTATACTATAATATAATATAATATGAGAAAGCAACAATTTTAATCACCTGAATAAGAATGAAAATGTATATTAAAGAAAGAACGTACGTTTGGATGAGGAGTAGAGGCAGAAGCAACCATTACATGGCGTGATTGTGGTGGTGGTCTTGAAGATGTAGCTTTGTTTAGAAACGACTGGTTTTGACTTATTCTGCTCTGGATGAAAACAGAACTTTCATTTACAGTTTCATTTAATGTAAAGAATTCATTCGAAAGTTGTGCATCATACGGTTATAACATTTTATTTATTTATTGTTAGGTTATGAAATTTAATATTACATGAGTTGGATTAATAAAATATTAAATGGTTTTAATATTCGGAAATATAAAAAGAATTGGTTAAGAAAATAATTATTAAATAAATAAAAGATAAACATGAAATTATGATTTAATAATATTATTTGAGAGGAATTGAGACAATCATAAGATTTTTATTTATTATACAATAAAGTAGTAATAAAGATAAAGTTGAATATTATAAAATAATAAATTTTAGGTTAATTGGCTTATTTATAACCTAAAACATTTGTTGAGAATTCAAGGACGGGATGACATCACCAAGTAACATGTGTTCCTACCCTAATCGCTTGATTACATAGATATAGATTTTTTTTTCTTACAAAGTTTTAGTTTACATTTCTTTGGTTTCGTGAAATTATTAATAGGTAAGTACCCTCAAATCATCCACAAAATAAGAGTGAAGGGAGTGGAAAGCTTCGGTTGGGGCATGCGTTGTCATATGGTAAGAGTGGGTTGTAAAACTCAAGCCCCCAAAAGAGAGGGAAGTGGAAAGGCTTGGGTTTCAAATATTTCAAAGTGCCACACCCTCAAATTTTCACTACGGATTTTACCGTGAAACGCGTGACATACCAGAATCCAATCAATAGTCGAATGAATGACTTCTATATGCTTTCAAATTAATACGTAACTAAAATCAATTAGTTCAAATTTAAAAGCTCGACGGAAACAATTGTAACCATCTCGCAAAAACAGTCGCAAGTTACCAACACCAACATTAAAATAATCTTAAAATGTTTGAAAACTAAATAATGTTTATATGCATGCAAGTGTGACTCCACGTGCATCCTAGCAGCAGTTACCTTAGAGTGTCAACAATTAAGTCGGTGAGTTCACATGTTTCAGTGTAAGTAATTCCTTTTGTCTGTTTGTCCGTTTAGATCTACATCAGTTTACTAGTTATATCCAATGTTAGCTCGACATTAATCAAGTTACTAAGCGTACATAAACCATCATTGATTGTTGGTCGTTTGTTGCCTCCCTCCACCGCCCATTACACGGTGACAATAGTTTAGGACAATATGCACATGCTCGACCTCCAGTCGACACAGGTGGGGCTTGTTAGACCCAATAGACCTATTCACATCCTCCTCGCTATGATACACATACTATGGTTTATAATGCAAGGACTCAATAATGAAGCTACGCTATAGTAAACAAGTGATATAACAATACAGTGATCTACAATGTTCGTACGTTTGTGTAGCATGTTTCTCCCCCAATAGGAAACAGTAAAGGGGTTGTGAATGTTTGTCCAGTCAACCCATTGATTCCAATCAATGACTTAGTTGTATTTTTTACAAAGATGTTTGACTACATTTGACCAGATTTGACCCGCTGACCCGTTAATGTTTCATGTTTGTTCAACTTTATTAAACCTAGAATTACAAGTTTCATCCAATACATGCAATCCTAGCACGTATCATCTGAGTTAACACATAACACGTAGCATGTTACACATAAACACGAATTCATGTTCATTCATACATCCTACTACTGGCATCTTTCCCATTTAGCAAGGTATGAACACAAATAACATATTACATTCAAAAGGTTTTCATTTTTAGTAAATCTGTAATTCAAGTTTGCTTTCACCGAAACAAGTGTTATAACACTTTCACATGATCATTACTAAACATTTCATATTATTAATATTATGCCAAAAGAATATAAAACATCATGCCTAAAATTCAAAACATGAACTCACACATACATGCACAATTAAATACACGTAAGCACATAATTACAAATAATATCAAACGACATATGCCTCAATTATTAGTTTTGTTATTTCACCAACGTTCGGGATCGATCACTCGTAGACATGTTCTGATAATTTAGCAAATTATCTGTTCGTGTCATTTCGTATATATTTAACCAAGTTAATTCATTCGAATTAATTTAAATATATATAAGTTAACCAATGTAAATAGTAAATGTTTGGGGAAAGTTAACCCGAATTTGTCAGGTGTCACACAAAGGTTATTTATATATTTTAAAAAGAAAATAAAAACCTCCAATCACAAAGCTCCACATCACCATCCAACCCTCCCAACGCCCGGTCCAAATCCAACGTTGGTGGGGTAATGCCGGTGTAACGCCATGGAGGGGGCGCTATTCATGGAGTGGGTGAGCAACCCACACTACCACTCCCCATAGTCTAAGAAGAAAACACATGTCTAGTCATCGTCACATCATAAATATAAAAATATTTATTCTTCAAAAATACTAAAAGCTCACCCAATAAAAAAAACTAAAAACATGTCACATCATCATCACCTTTAGAATTCTTAGGTATTGTTTGGTATGCATGAATGAGATAGTGAAATTGAATGGATTTTTGCTATGGAATGAAAAAAAAAAGTTGTTTAGTTGATCAAGGTAATGGCATCCATTACCTAGTCCATTTCATTCCTTTCAAAAACTCAAAATTCATTCCATCCATAGTACCCCTTGCCTTTTTATCATTCCATTTCTTTTGCCACCCTTCACCACCAACACCACCCATCGCTATAACAACCACCGACCACCACTTAACGCCACCACTGACCACCGTCTTCGCCACCACCACCCGCCATTAACGCCACCATTAACCATTGCCACCCACCGACTAACGTCGCCACCATCTACCACTGCCACCCATCAACAATCATCGCCACTGCCGCCACCCACCCACCACCGCCACCCGCGATCGACGGTGTCGCCGACTACCAACCATCACCACCCATCAACAACCACCACCACCGACCACTGTTGCGGCCGCCACTCAGTGACCACCACCGCCGCCACCGACCATCGCCACCAACCACCACCGCCACCCGCCATCGACGACACCACTGACCACTAACCACCTCCACCGACCACGACCACCACCCACCGCCATCGGCCATCTACGCCACCACCGACCACCATCTCCCACCACCCACCGATCACCGCCGATCCCCGCCACCCGCCATTGACGCCACCACCGGCCACCGACCACGGAGTATATGAATTAGCTATAGTTTAAATAAAAAAAGTAGGGGATGTTAATGAGGTTTAAAATGGTTTAGCTATAGAATTGTTGTGGTTTGAAATGATATCACATTTTGAAATTCTAAATTACCATAACCATTGTGGATGCTCTAACAAAAACATAATGTTGTATTATAAAACATTATTTAATAATAAACGATTTTCTCAACAGTTACATAACTATTCTTTGAACAACAGTTGCATAACTTCTTAATGAAGCAAATTAAGCAAGTCCCTTCATCCAATGAACTATGAAGTCTTAATTAACAACTCCTCTTGTGATGTATAAGAACGTAAAAGTCTAGAGCACACGATACATAATGGGAAAACCATAGGAGAAATGGTATAATATGTGTATTAGATGATGGTTTGATTATTGCGAAAGTAAGCTCCTGATGATTGAAGCCTGAGCCGAATCAGTGTTCTCGAGCAACTCTGAAAGTCGCTCGCTTAAATCGTCAACCTCTCGATGCAAGCTTCTGATGTAGTTGCATGTCTCTTGTAGCACTTTGGAAGCTGAAACCTGGATGCAAAATTCAGTATTAGAAATATCTGGCCATTGTGTTATTAATTAACTTAAAATACATTATGATCACTTACATAACCATAACCAAAACTTTTTAGTTGGGGTCATCATGATAACCATAACCAAAACTTTTTAGTTTGTTAAGTTCATGGTTTTGATCATATATATTGTTAATGATCCTACTCAAAAAACACCATCAAAACTTGCTAAACTTATCTTATAGATTTTAACCGAATGTGTTACTAACTGTTTTGCATTCGGATTAGTGGCAGTCGCTAATTTTGCAAACATTGTATGTAATATTATCCCAAAAGTCGGTCGCAAATGCCTTTATGTTAGTGTATAAGTACCATTTGAATACCTTGTTAGAGCAACGAGCTGGGATTTCAGGAAGAAGTTGTTGCAACTTGGAAACGAGATCGTTGATTTGATCATCGGTGATTCTTGAAGCTGTTGGTTGTGTTGATCTTGATCTTGATCTTCTTCTTGTGGACATTTTCTCTTAATCTTTTTAAGAGTTGTGGAGAATAATTATGTAAAAATGGAATGAAAAGATTTAGAAGATGAACAAGTTCATGGTAGATGGGTGTGGGCTATATATGCTTCTATTAAATACCTCAAACACTCCCACCTGCCTATTGTCAAGATGTTCACAACTTAAACTTCATATAAGATTTGCTTTTTGTCCAAAAAACATATAATAAACGAGTTTCAAAAGATTTGAGCTTCAAGTCTATTAGTATCGTAATTTTCTGCTTGTTTCAATATATTTATATTAAATATTATAAGGAAAGTACTAATACAGTGTGTGTAAATATATTTTCAAATTCCATCCTAATCTAGTCATTAAGATGACCTTTGACCCGTAAAAACCGAAAATTATACATATTTTAGTTATTTGAATAGTTCTAATAACAATAACTAAAAAGAATATAAAAATAAATCCCCAACAACCACTCCAAAAAATCCAGATGGCTCCCCCACCATCTCAGTGTGATTTATATTTCTCTAGTAATAATATTTGGTTTAACAAACAAATGAACATTCATGTTTTAGTGTGTGCCAGTCTTATCCATTTTCTTGTTTTAATTGGATAACAAACTCACTGCTTTAAATAATAACTAGTGTTTGGGTTACCTATGCTTTGCTGCGAGGTGATCATTTCGCTGAAGGTTTGTTGGCGTTAAAGATAATATTAGGTAGTCGTTATTTGTACAAACTAATCTAAAGAAAAGTTCTTTTAGGTCGTAGTTATATGTGTGTCGCTGCATGACGTTGTTTGAAGTCCTTACCTATCGAAACAGAAAGGCTAATGATACCTAATAAATGCCTTATCGCTAATCTAATTCCATTTTCAATGGATATTTTACTGTGACGGTGAGAAAACTACAAAAACGAAAACCATATCGGTATCGATATTAAGACAGTATTGGTTCGGTTCCCCACGATAAAGAAATATCACTAAACTGGTACCGAACCGGTACTTGCTAATTTATTTCAATTTTCAATAGATTTTATACTTTGATGTTGAGAAATTTACTATATAATAATAATAATATTATTAATAATAATAGGGTTGTAAACAAACCAAGCGAATCTAGGCTGTAAACAAACCAAACGAACGCGAACATGGCATTGTTCGTGTTCGTTTGTTAAGGAAATAACGTGTTCACGAAGTGTTCATGAACACTTACCGAACGAGAACTTTTGTTCGTGTTTGTTTGTTAAGGAAATAGCGTGTTCACGAACTGTTCATGAACAATTACCGCATGAGGTTTTATTCCTGTTCGTGTGTCTTTATTTGTTAAATTTAGTTATCGGACAAAAGCAAACACAAAAAAACATCAATGAACGTAAACGAACACAAATGGACATTAATGAACAAAAAGCTATATAATAGATACATAGAATTAGGTTTTCGGTCTGGTTGGAGTTTAGTGCAACAATGTTTTTAACTTTTTAAAACGCCTAGAGCAAGTGGCAATGCAGACTTACTTAAGAACCCACGAATTAATCGTCATTTTAAAATAGGGAACAAGGTAACGTGAATATGTGTTGACTAGTCAAAAAGGTTGACAAGAGATGAAGTTTGCCATGAATAGCATAGTAATACTTCACATGACACACATTCTGTCTAAGGAGTAAGGAACAAACCCCACTACAACATCACCGACTATATCCTACGTCCTATAGTTCCAAACAATATATGGGATCTCAAATTTCGTTTAAAAATATAGTTACTCTTATAAATGTATATTTATTTATGACTCTCCACATGCATAAGCCCATCTTTCCATTAGTTTTGTATTAATGTATAAGCCCTATAAATAGTGGCATGTGTATTTCATTTTGAGATATCAATAAGAATGAATTATTCTATTATCTATTCTTTTTAATCTATGTTCTAAAATCTACACATCTTGTATGTTAGTTGCTAGTAGGTCGTTGTTTCACAACACGTTATCAGCACGAGTTGCTTGAATATGTCTAGATACATGTATTGTATATAGAGATTATAAATACTAGTTTGTTGTCTAGTTATGTTTTATTATTTTTATTTTGAAATAATTGACTTACAGATAAAGTTACATGTCTTTACTTAGTAAGGTGACAATCTATGCCGGTTGGTTAAAGCACCTAAGTAATAATATGTTACATTCGAGCCCTTACGTGTGTTTCTGGTACAAAATTTGTTTATGCGGGCAGGATATTGTATTGTGAGCTCGTACGTTGCAGTGGAGTCGATAATTTATAATTTACAGCAACGGGTGTTGCTTATACTCTTTCGGTGAGCGTAATATAAACGTATTCCTTACTTGTTAAACAATCAAAATCCATTAACTAATTGTCATTGTACAAAAGTTAAACAACAAAAATCATTCTAATTCTAATTCTATTTAATTGAAGTTCGCACACCAGCTATTTTTGGGAGGAGATAAACTGCAGTATCAAAGAAGATGTAATAAAAATCGCCTTATGATTTTTAACATGGTCAGACATCCGGTCAAATCTATGGCCACTGGTTTATCAAAGTGACTCCTTATATGTTGCAAGTAATTAAGTGAATAATAAAAGCATCATCATCATCTTACATTTCAACGGAAGTTACTAATTCTTATTTTTTAACCAAATTTGCTAATGTGTATAACTTGAAAACATCACTCCAACCACTACTAACAGACATAATGAAGTATTCTAAATCACAAAACATGAGCGAACTTACATTCCAAAGGAGCGCCACTTGGAGCAGAAGCTCTAAAAATTCCTTTATTAGTATACAAATCAACTTCAACAGTAGGAATTCCTCTATTATCAAGAATTTTCCTAGCGTTAACTTAGTAATCGCTGAAGGAACATCTTCACTTAGGCTATGTATCTGAATTTATGATGTGTTGAACAAAGATTTCAGATTTGATTCCTCTACCTAACCAAGCTAAATTGTTAATTTCCCAATAATATAAATGGTTGCTAACATCAGTAACTAACTAACAACAAAACATCTAATATAAATTAACTAAGAAACTTACAATCAATATTTTGCTCTATCTTGTCTATTACCTTTTTTTGTTTAGAAAAAGTATATGCTATATGTTTTGTAACAAAGAAACAAACCCCTAAAAGAGAAGATTTCATGAAAAACAGTAACTAAATCAAAGCAATTACCACACGGTTAATGTGTTCTTATTGCACTCCAAAAATTTGGTTCATATGACTTCCAAATTCAACCACCGGCTATGGACACACGAACATCACATGTGATTCGGCTTGTCTTCTTCTCAACTCCGTCCATATAGAAACCATGTTGCTATTGAGAAGGTTATAAAGTATGATTCAATTGGTAAATGGAAGGGAAAAATAAATTCCGGTTAAAACTGATTAGGGATATCTAAAGAAGCACAATGATTGAAGATGTGATCAGTCGCACCAATAGCGGTTTAAAGGGTGTGTTGATGGAAAGGAAGTGAAGGGTTGTTTCTGCAATGAGGAGGCACTTGAAAGGAGGTGAAACTGACATAGATGTGTGTATATCTATATTATCTTATTAAGGAAGAGTGACGGCTAGGATGGTAATTTTCAATTCCATACAACTTAAGAAGCAACATGTACAAGTGATTTATGCTTACATGATGAGGGTATAATTGAAACTTTGTGGAACATTAAGACACTTAGAAGGGTAATATAGACATTTTACTCACCTCATCATTTACAATATCAAAAGAAATTTACGATGCTACCCTTGGTTTCCCATCCCTACCCCCACAATCCTCTCATCAAGTTCTCTGCTCCTTTCACATTCCTGGGGTTACTCCAATTGATATGCACATTCATTAATGTACGATTCATCTTCACAAAACCAAACCATTATTATTAGGTATATTTATTCTTCAACGCATTACAAATTATCCAATATCAAACGCCTGCAGTTTTTCTAATCACAGATTGATGAGAATTCAAGTCGGAGTCGGAGTGATCGGTGCCGGCCAGTGGAGGTCAAATGAAGAAGATGACTCGATTGAACAGAGGTAATAGTTTGTCACTTAATTTTTTTTGTTGGCTTCTTAAAAAATGTTGCTGCTTCTCACTTTTTCTTTCTCTTTTGGTTTTTACAAGTTTTGTGGATGTTGAATTGCAAAAGGTTTCGATGCTCTGTGATTACTTGCCTTTGGAAACATTTTATATATTAATATCAGTTAGATATTATCCCTTGATATTGCTTATACATTGACTTCAATTTCACTTGTTTATACTCAGCTACAACTTTGACAAGCCGACATCTTTTAGTCACATTTTGTTCATTACATGTGGCGTTATGGATGAAGTTTTTTGAGCACAAGCCTTTCGATTCAAGAGCTGTCATGGGCTTTAGGGTATTGAATGGGGATTCTATTGGGCTTCTTAACCTCAGCATATGTTTCAATTCTGTTGGTTTTTACCAGGTATTAGTTCTAGAGTGTTTTTTTTTCCTCTTAACCTCATGTGTTTGTTGCTTAGCAACACATTGCTAAAGAACAATTTCTCAAAACCCTAATTACTTTCGTGCTTTTATAATTGTTTTTGTTGGTGTAAGGTACTTGGTATGTCGAATTTTATCATTATCTCACAAGTTTAATCTTATATAAAGTGTAACCAAAAATCTATTCCTGGTTCCACAAAACGAATTGTTTGGATAAGGTCTCTGATTTTGATCATGTGATTATTTAAGGGTTGACAATCAGTTTTGGACCATTATTTTTATATCAACTACAACAAAACTGATTATATAAGGGAAACTGAAATTACTTGTTTGTATGATGAGAATGGATAATTGGTGAAATTTTAGATGATAGTTTCTAATAAATAGGCATATAAATTATATACTAAAATCTAAAATAGTATTATAGTTGATAAATAATGTACTTTTGGTTATTTTATTCATCATTTTATCTAAATGATTGGGATTTTCTAACACATAAATAACTTATTATCTGTTAATACAACCATGTTAATGCAACCATGGTTTAAAAAAAACAGGTGAGGCGCGCCTCAAGCCGAAACGCTAAGAAAATGAGTCTGAGGCGCGCCTCATGGGGTTCAGATTGCATATACGCCTCAAAGGGCTGAGGCGCTAAAAAAATGTGCAACTCGGGTGCGCCTCAGGTTGTTAAGGGTGTTTTTGATGTGTGTGTGTGTGCTTTTTTTGTGTTTTAGACTTTTGGGGTCAGTTATTTTATTTTGACGTGTGTTTTTGATGTTATAGACTTTTCTAGGTCAAGTATTTTATTTTTTATAAGATACATAATTTTATATTTATTTTGTGATTGCTCCTCAGGCTTACGCCTCATGAGGCGAAGGGAAAACGCCTCAAGACTCGTTTCCGTTCTTTTAAACTTTGAATACAACTTCAAACAACAAAAGCACATCCAATCACTATTATCTTATAAGTATTTGATTATTTGATGGCATATTTGTGGCGTTAAGTCTTACTAAGATCTATTTTCGTAGCAGTGTGCAGTTAATATGTCTATCTATAACTCGAAAGTACATATCTTAGCAGGAAAATAAAATGCAATTTTGCAAGATATTGAGATCATACGCTCTATTATGAATATAACATCATCTAACCTTCCCTAACAATATGCTACTGCTGTTAAATCGCAGAACATTGATGGCCTCCATCTTCGATCTGGAATACAAGGGAAAAGTTGTCAGAATTGCATGGAAATTCCTAAATGGAAAAATGCAAATCATGTGGTATTGAGTAAGTGGCATCCTAATATGTTTTAAATACATTGTTTTTTGGTTTCCAGTGGTTTACTCGATTTTGTCTAAGACTTCAAGCCACACATTATAAACTTGTGCTCAAGTAGGGTAGCAATTCATGTGGAAGTAAGAATATAGGATTGAAAGTGTTTTCCTTAGTTAAGATTTTTTTGGAAATTGATTTATCAGAAGTCACTTTTATCATTTTGACATTTGTAGGTATTTTCAACACTATGAGGTTGAATCTGTTGGACTAAAGGAGACACCACGAAGGTGCTCCAATGTTGATTGTGATGTTAGACTTAAGGACACAGTTCTTGATTGGGAGGTATTTGTTGCTTATACTGAAACAATAATTTTACTGATTGTGATCTTATTTGCTTCTATTTGATCTTTGGATTTATTAGTGCCTTGAAGTGATTACTAAATGCTAGATTACATTTGCAAGTTTATTATCAGTTGATATAATTTTGGTGCAAAAAATGAGGAACATTTTTAATCAATTTATGAATTATGAATGCTTTGTGTGCTTGTGCAGGTTCCATTTAAGGAAATGAATCCAGCCACGGTGCACTGTGATAGGGGCGATGGTGTATTATGCTTGGGTACCAGGTAGCTAAATATGTATACATTACTTGTTTATGGAGTATGGCTGCTTGAAATGTAAAATATGAATCTTGTATGGGTGTTTTGGTAATTTCTACTATGTTGCCTCTGAGGTTTCTCTATGGTGGTGGCAAGTTTGCTATTGTGAATCTTCAGGTATTTCAAGATTTCACCTTTTAATAAGTAGTTTCAGAATTTTATCTTTAATCTTTTCTCATTTCTATTCTGTTTTATTTTAAAGTTTTTTTACAGAAAACTCCAAAAGACAAGAAAGCAAGTCTGGTCATCCATGGATATGTAGACAAGGTGCTGTATGGAAGTAATAAAATAATAAAATTCTTGAAAAAACTGAAGACTTATACATTTACATGTAAAATATCACTTGGTGCAGGTGATTGCTTGAGTCATGGACCTTCTGAATTTATGAATTCGCCCTTTTGTCAGAATAGATCTTCTTCAAACAATTTTCACTCAGGCATTGAGTTTAGGTAATTTCCCTTCATTTTTTTTCTAATAAATAATTAAACTACGTGTTTAGGCAATGTTGGTTATGCAGGAATGGACCATTCCATAATGAATGTAATTCCTTTCTCTTTAAAATATTACATTCCTCAGGAGAGGGATTGAAATGAGATCTTACTCGTATAATTCAATCATTTCTTTTCCTATAAAAGTTATAATAACATTGATTCCTAATAATTATTGTTTTTAATTAAAGTATTTGTCGTTTTTCAGAATAAACTATATACATGCACACCTACGTTCGCATTTAGTATAATTTTTTTTTGTTGCAATAGAATTTTTATTTGCCTCCTATCAGGCCCAAATCGTTGACTCATGCAGATGCTCTCTATTTGTATGTTGCTTGGAATTATTACTTTGTGTCATTATTTTAATTATTTTTTTTGCCTTCTTTACTTAAGCGTAATGTTACAATTGATTCAAGACTTTGACCAAGATAACACTCGATGTTTCCGACGTCAAGTGCTCCAGGTAAGAGTTAAGACAAACTTTTTTTGTTACGTTGTGTTCTTAAAAAACTTTATGTTTTTAAATCAACCCATGTCCTCTTTTGGTGGCTCAAACCCAATTGGTTTAGGAATTAAAACTCCAAATGAGTTGTGATTCGTAATATGCATCATAATCAACTCTGAGATCAGTGTGGACACCCGCCGCAATGGTTATTATCCATTAGCTGGCATCAGGTTATTATCATATTTAATTTTTAAGTTTTTAGAATTGTATTATATATTGTATTGACGCATGTGGCATTATTGCTATTTGCAGGATCCTTGTAGGTCGAATGTGAGAGATGCAATTGAGCTGTGCAAAAAGGCTTGGGTGTAGGTAAGAAACTGAGGGTTAAGTAATACCCAAAAGGTTTATATTATTTTGTGACGTTGATATTATTATATGAGATGACATATGTATAATTTAGTGCTTCTTTGACTCTAGGCGGTCATTGGTCTAGCTACATGAATCCAAGGAGCTAAAGATGTGAAAGAAAGCAGTGATATTATCATGTTAGATGTTGATAAGTTTACTTCAGTCGTCAATTTTGTTTCTCCATTTTTATTCATTTATGTTGTATCTGTTTGTTATTATATGTATTTTTTTTTCATACAATAGGTGGTTCCATGGTGGATATATGTTATGCAAATATTCAGAAATTCACTAAATTCCAGCTCACTGTAATATCACATCCCTTGTGTGCTGGTGATGTCCTGTTCAACGACAGTGTAGGTAAATCTCTCTCTCTCTCTCTTTATATATATATATATATATATATATATATATATATATATATATATATATCCCTGCCTTCCTCCTTTCTTTCACATACACATACAGAGACGCACATAGGCCAAACCACTGCCAGATCACCATATTGGAATTCTTTTCTATTTGCAGCTCATGTGGGTGGATCCTGCACTTGATCTAGCCGCTGAACGGTCCGCTGATCACCTCATGGACTGATTCCTGGTTGCGAGAAGGTTTGACGTTGTAATCTATAATTATTAATATGATTCACATGCAATATTTTGTGACCAAATAACAATCTTCAAATATCATATGGTGAAAAAGTGATTCCTTATGTGGAGGAATTTGTTGGTTTAGGATAGTCGGTAACTATTTATTTTTTTCGAAAATATATGTGAAGTCAAATGTCATAATAATTGTTGAATAAAATTATAGACTATGTACCAGGTGACAGTCCAGCTGATACTCAACTTTGATAGCAAAAGGATTATGAATTTAGAGGCTGGGAGCAATAAGAAGGCTCTAAAAAGAAAACTTTCATTTTTAACACACAAAAAAGAATATTTTCCATTTTTTGGTTTTGACCCTTTTTGCTTTGTGACTTGGAAGTATTACCTAATATGTCAACATTGTAATCAGGTTGGCTTTGCAATATTCAAGACTTTTGAACAAAAATCATATGAACCATACATTTACGAAACCGATCTGACAGTTAAGATATGAATGCACTCTTTTTGGAACCATGTTCTTTTGATGTTGGTGTCAGGTTGTAATTTCTTCATCTTATTTTGCTCTTGGTGTTAATGTGATTGGTTATGAGGTCACAAACGTAACCAACTGTGCATCCATTTTAAAAGAGATACTTTTCACTACTTCCTTAACAATAGTAAATATGTTTCGTTGAATACGTTATGTTTAATTGTTTCACTTAACGAAGAGCAAACCCGCCGCGAAGCGCGGGCATACTTACTAGTACATAATTAATGAGCGTCTTGAAGATTAAAAGAGTAAATTACAAAAATCATTCTTTATGTTTATAGCGGGTTGGAAAACATGTCTTTTAAAAACCCTTACATGTTACGTCCTTTTACCCTAACCCAGTTATTTTTTCTCGTTAAAATATAACCAAGGGGACCTCATGTGAGGGTATGGTGGCGGTGGGTGATAGTGTCGGTTGGAAAATAGTGAGAGAAGATTAAACTTAAGGGTGAGAAACGAGAGAGTTGTGTGTGTATATAGTTTTATGTATTAAAAAATTATTTTTATAATAAATGGGTAAAAAGACTAATCTACCCTCACATGGGGTCCACTTGGCCATCTTTAACAAGAAAAGTTAACTGAGTTAGTGTCAAATAACATAACGTGTAAAGATTTGTAAACACAAAGTACGTTTTCTGTAATTTATGTTTCTAAAGGACATGATTTGCAATTCACTATAAACATAAAAGACAGATTTTGTAATTTTGTCAAACTAAAAAACAATTAATTAATCAAAAACAAAAACACAATTAATAAAAAAGAGATTATAAATGAACTTTGACTTGTATTAAATTTTCATATTAAATTTGTTTTACTAATCTAATGAAATTACATTTTTGCCCATATAAATAAATATGAAATGACGATGTTGCCCGTCCAGAATACACTATATAGATAGTATAGATAATCCAACTTTATGTAGACATTGTGTTTCGTATGTTACCATTTTTTATGAGAACGTTATGGTATATTGTCACAAGTTATATGATTGAATTGTGATCAAGATTCATTTATTATAAATTTATGGAAGCTTGTAAGAATTTTGATCGATAAATCGTAATGATTCGGTCATATAACTTCTTCTCAATTAGTGTTACGTGATCTGAAGATTATTTATACAATTTGATTAAAACAGTTTCCATTGTCATATCTCGTATATGCTCTTGAAGTAGCAAATTATCAAAGAATATATAAGGGTTGAAATGACCACCATGAAAATGGTGTAGTTCTCATCCATTCCCTGAAGTGAATGTTATGAAAAATGATCGATGTAAAGGTTAAAGATCATGTATATAACTAAGGAAGTTGTAATGATTCCACCATGGAAGTTTTGTGGTTATAATCCATTCCCTGAAGTGAATGTGATGTTATAATGATCAGTGTAAAGTCCGTGATCATCGTAATTGAGGAAATATAATTACTTCTCAATTTTATATGGGAAAATTGGGTAGAACGAATTTTACTTATCATACCTCAAATACGCTCCTGAAGTAGCAATACCATTAAAAGGGTATGAAAAGCTTGAAATAACTTTATATTCTCATGTCCAAGAAAATAATAAAGCTTGGTTGGTTTTACTCCATTTCTTGAAATGAATGAGATTATATAACAATAATTGAAATTGTCATGATCATGGAGATAATTGAGAAAGTTGCAATGATGGTCATAATGTGATCAACCATCAAAGATTATAATAATAGCCAAGTTAATAATGAGATTGATCATAAAAATGCAATAATGATCATGTTACTAATGAGAATGACCACCACATGTGGCAAATAAAAGGAGTGATTATATAACATGATGGTTTGAACGTTGAAGTTCCTATACATTCTTTCATATCATATGTTTTGTATTACATACGTGCAAGTAATACATATTCGATCATAAACTAGAAGTTTAGTTTATGGATCATGATTATTTAATTAACTGGCATGACCGGTAAGGCCACACCGAGTCGATCATGATGTGAACATAATGAAGAACTTAAAGATTCTTCAATCTGGTACATAGTATGTAATGTTTGCTCTTAAGCGAAATTATATATTTGCCATATAAAGTAGGGTGAGTATCACTATATATTTTGGAATTGATTAAAGGATACACATATCCTAACATGATACCATTTAGTATTTAAAATCGATGCATCGTCTAAATGGTTATCAAGTTTGCAACCTGAAGTGTGCTTGATTTATGGCTTAGCTAATAAGATAGCAAGCATATTATTCTAGATTGGCATATTTAATCAATTTCCAAGATAATAATGAACATTGGAATAAGTGTTGAACTTCGTATAGCTTATGTTCATAAAAATATTGCTTTCATTGAGATGAACACTAAAACGACTACTATTGATTGCAATGTCAATGATCATGAAAGCAAAAGTTCATGTTTACATTTGATTTTACATGTTGTAACATTTATTCACATCAAGCCAATACATGGTAATAGTTTCTCCCCATTATAGTTGGTTTTTTGTTAGGAACCAAATATTCCTCATCTAAGATTTTTGCTGTGCAACATATATTAAAATTGATCCACCTCGACGCACAAAGATGGGAACTTAAAAGGTGATTGGGAATATATGATGATTTATAGAGCCTTCAACAAGAGATTTATTTACATCTCAGTTAATTTATATCCATCTCAATGGATTAACATTCCCAACATCAGGGGGAGATAAAAGGTAGATGGAAATAGAAATGAGTTAGAATGAAATATCATTGATCCTCATACTAAACAATGTGAACCAAAAGTTCAAAGGATAATTCATTCACAAAGATTAGCGAATTAATTACCAGACGCATTAACTGACCTAGATAGCTAATCAAGTCACATATACCAACTGCTAATGCTCCATTTAAGATGAGTGTCTGGTAAGGACAATCATATATTAGCAATAAGCCTACTACACGCCTGAAGCGTGGTAGACTAGTCGATTCCAAAGAATAAAAGTCCTCGAGATATTGGAGCAAGTAATAAAGATGGTCAAGTCGAGGTTATAGTAAAAAGGTCTCCTGAAGAGACATTAGACATGATGGTTCCAGAAGAACCTCAGGTACCCGAAAATAAAGAGATCTCGTTATATAGTATCATGTCTACAAAATGTATGGAATCGAAATAAAATCGACGTCGTCATAAATTTTATGTAATGTAGCGCTTGAAATGAGGATCAAGATTTAAGATCTGCCTATGAATGAATACAAAGAAAATGATTGGCCAAAATGGAAAGACGCAAATACAGCAGAGTTGAATTCTCTATTGAAAAGGAAAGTTTTGGACCAGTAGTCCATACAACAAAAGTTGTAAAACATATAGATATGAAAAGGTCTTTTGTACGAATCAACATTTGAAAAGAAAATGATATAAGGTAAAATTGGTGGCACAAGAATTTCGCAAAGACCCATAATTGATTATGAGGAGACGCATTCTCCTGTAGTGGATACAATGATTTTTCATTATGTTATTAGTCTGGTAATGCAAAGAGAAAATTGAAATGCGTCTAATAAATATCATGATTTACTTGACACTGAAAGTTTACATGAAAATACCTAATGAAGGATTTAATGTGTCAAAATCTTATAACGTAAGTTCTCGAGAACGTTATGATCGAAATAAATAGATTCAATTCTGAATATGTTATGTTTGTTATATGATTGAATTGAATATAAGTGGAACTCCTCATGAGTATCCTAAAGCAACTGAGTGCTTAATATGTAATATGAAACATCGTAGGATGTAATTATTGTGCACCAATACACCACAGGTGATAAATTGAACCTGGTGATTATGATACTTTAATGTATAAGAATGGTACAATATATATTGGAGAAATAGATGTTATTGTTCTTCCAAATGAGTTAATGCACTTGCGTAATTGGTCAAGATGGAAAAGTCCTTGATGGATTGACGATGCCTGCAGCATTGATATCAATACCTTATGAAGTATTATGTAAAGGTAATATAATATGTATGGACTAAAATAAGGGGGTTGAGTGTTATAAAACTCATGAGATATCCCAATAAATAGCAACATAAGTTTGATTGTATTATCCAGCTTGTATCAAACGTTTTCTTTTAAAAGTTCACTCGCAGTTTACAGTGATAATGTCTGAGCATTATCGAGAGACTCTGTAGAACTTTTAAAATGGGGATTTTTGAAAGTCCTTGACATAGTGCACTTGTTGCTTGACCTATAATTCGAGTATATATGTAATGATATGTTTACCAATCCATCAAAGTATATCTTGAAAAGATGGTGGGACATTTTACAATGGACATAGCTCATATTTAAAGTGCATTAAAGGTTGTCTAATTACTTGATATGGAAAATTATTCATTTCATCTCCTACCAAAGTAGAGATTTTCTGTGACAACCGGCAAATTCCGTACAACGCCTGATGCGATTTTAATCGTATTTTGGAAATGATTAACATGGTTTAAAGTTAATTTTGATTTAATGAGCCGTTACAAGTCCTACGATGTCCTCCTCGAAGTTCGTGGACGCCTTGATGATTTTAAAGAAAGATTCGCGCGTATTTAACGTTAACGAACCGTACATCGAAATGCGTGAGTTTAACTGCATATATGCTTTCGGATTTATTATTTATTATAAATAATGCTATATTATTAAATATCGAAAGCTATAGAGTCGTTCGGACGAAGAAAACGGTAACCGGTTAGGTTGATGCGATTTTAACGAATGTTTCGAAATAACGCGTAGAATATTGATATTAATTATATTCTCGCTCGGTTTAACGCTATTAAATATTTCGAATAAAACCGACTAATTTTTATAATTATTCTTCGAGCCTAAAATTTAAAACCGTGACGTTTCGCGAGTTAACGGGTTAGATACGCGGTGTCTACCTAACTAAATCTAACCCAAGTATTTAACCCCTTTAACTTCTTCTTCTTCCTCATTTTTGGCAGACAACACAAACCTCTCATCCTCTCATCTCTCTGCAACCCTCTCTCTCCCTACTCTCTCCCTCGCACCCTCTCCCTCATTCCTGCTACAACAACAACCGGCCACCACCAAGCTTAGGTGGTGGCGGCGCAACCTCCTCACCCCAAAACAGAAGCAGCGGCGGCGCAGGGCTGTGACCCCGTCTCTGGTTCACGAAGATCTGGTAACTCTCTCTGCTCCATCTCTCCCACGTCTCTCTCTCTCTCTCTCCTCCTTTTAAAGCAGCGGCCGGCCACCACACTCCTTGGTGGTGGCGGCGCGACAGTTTAAGCAGATCAGGGAGACAGGGAGCTCGATTTGGCTCGGGGTTATGTGGTTTTGCTCGGGTTAGGGATGTGTAGGTGACGAGCTGCTGTTTTCAGTCGGGTTTGGGGTCGCAGAGACCGGATCTGGTCAGATCCGGTTATGGTTGTGGTCAAGCTTGGTAGTGGTTATAGATCTGGAGCTTCTCGGCTCAGATCTGGTAGTTTTTGGTGGTCTCGGTGGTTCGGGTGTCGTTTTGGTCTTGGTTCTTGAGGTTTTCGGGTTTGGGCCTCAAGTTGGTTGTGGTCCGGTATGAGTCACGGTTCAGATCCGGTTCGGGTTTTGTTCGGGTCTAGTGTCTCGGGTCAGATCCGGTTGTTTTGGGTTAAGTTTGTATCGCGCAGACCAGATCTGGTTAGATCCGTGCGGTTCGGGATAGATCCGGGTGGTCCGGTTCAGATCTGGATGGTTCGGTTCAGTCAACACGCGGTCAACACTGGTCAATGTTCAGTCAAAGCTGGTCAACTGTTCGGGTCAACAGTCAAGCTGAGTCAACTGGCCAGATTCGGTCAACGCGCCGACCAAATAGAGTTCATATGGCGAAACACGCGTTTAAACATTCGGTATAACTTATTCGTAATTGCTTTGTTATATTTACGATATATATATATATATATATTTATATGTAAATAATGAATACGAATAAGAAACTAACTCGCGAATGAACCGATAATATACTAAGCAGAAAGTGGTATTTGGACTAAAGCGTGACTTATTATATCGTATATTGGACTAAATATGTTGGACTATATGGTATATATATTGTTATATGTGTTATATAAATAAGTATAATTTATATAAAGTGTCGAAACGTATAAGTGTCGTTTGGTTTGGATTTGCGGATAAATGGAATGTGGTCTTGTGTTGGAAATTGATTTCGGGAAATTGTAGACAACTTGTGTTGTCTGGTATGCGCAAAAACAGAGGAAACTCTGGCGAAATTTTTACAGAATCCTAAGTGCAAAGAAGGCGAAGTAGTTGTGTATTTTATAAATAAATTTCCAAGTGCTTTAAATATATGTATTTATACAAAGTCGCAACGCTTTGACAAAGATTATTTGTAACAATAATAAGTGAATCCAACAATCGTTTCAAACAAGTATAATATATATAGTTTTGCCGAGCGTCAAGGATGACGAATTTTCGAAAGCTTTCGGTAACTAAATAATGCTTATTGTTCGGATTCAAAATTTATAAAACGTTCGATTTTGCTTGGGAATTACTTTTATAAAAAGCAAACTTTTGAACACTTTAAATGTTAGGATTTTGGGAAAGAAGTAACAAATGTTATTAATCGGAATTAATAACGAGAGTTGTATTTTTGCAAAGCATATTTTCCTCAATATAAACATACAAGACAAATACATTTATCCGACTAACGAGACGAGCTACGGCTCAGGATAAGAAATGCGTTTCGTTGTTTTAGTCCAACGTGGTTTACACACGAATAGTAACAAGTGCGCAACTTGGGTGCTATGTCGTATGTTAAACATGATTAAGATAAGTCACGATCGGTTCGTCGAGTTAAAACACTTTAAGACTCGGGTTTGTATACACGAGTCTAGATAGTTGGATAAACTATCTTGTAACTGGTAAATAAGCTAGGCTTATTTGTGTTAGACCTTAAGGTGTCCATTGTTGGTAATAGGACACAAGGAAGTCGGTCAAGGCTTCAGGCTTGTTTGCTAGCTAAGCAAGGAAATCAAGGTGAGTTCATGACCCCACTTTTTACTGTTTTGTAAATGTTTTCGGGGGGAAGACATGCTTGTTTTATGAAAACCTGATGAATTTAAAGCGTAACAAAGTTTTTGAGAAAACGTTTAAAGTTACAAATGCTTTTATAAAGTCGTACAGGGACAAAAGGGAAGTGAAGGATATGTTTGTTAAATAGCTGTAAGGTGTAGAAAGTAACAATTATTCGATCGACAAGATCCTAGTATATTTATCTTAATGGGGAGGTAAATATACGGTAAAGTGAGTCGAGTCGAGGTGAGGATGATAAGTAGCAAGATGGGTACCTGGAACCTGGGTAACGGAAACCAGTCGGGGTAGGTCCTCGCGTGTTTACTGTAACCATTAATTCAGGGATATGAAACCGAAGGAATATTTGGATAGTACTATCGGTGCCTGACGAGGCCCACCTCTGGTTGATAGCGTCAACCCGGTAAAGACAAGAGGTGCACGTATTCTGAACTGAGTTGTTGATCCGACAGACAACTCGCGCGGGGCAAATGAAATGTGTAGTCTTGGTTTGGTTATGGGCTCAGGATTGGTCGCCATCGTCATGTAGGGGTTCGCGACTCCACATATATGACACTACTTAATCTAACTATGTTACTTGCACTGGTTTAAGAATACTGGCTATTTTAATGTTCATTTCCGCTTTTAAGTACGAATTTACCGGCGGGATTTACCGGGGGAAAATGGTTTTCATAATATATTTACGGATGTCCAGTGAGGAATCCGAGTGGGAAAATAGTTTACAAAAAGAAAGTTTTCAAAAGTAATTGTGGAATGCCCGACGAGGATTCCATGGGAATAAAGTCTCATTTTAAATGTTGTTGTTCGGTCGACAAGAACCTAGTATATTTATCTTTATGGGGAGATAAATATACGGTAAAGTGAGTCGGGCCGAAGGGTAAATAAAATGGAATACCTGGCGAGGATTCCAATGGGACTTTTACAAGATTTTTCACAAATAACGGTTTGTGTAATGAAAATAAACTTTCTTAAAATGTTGATGAATATTTTCCCAAAGGTTTGAAATAAACGGGTTTTGATGAGAAATAAACCTAAAACCATGAACTCACCAACTTTATGTTGACCTTTTTAAGCATGTCTTTCAGGTCTAGAATTTGGCAACGACACGGTTGGAATAGGCGATGTCTTGGGATTGGAGACCCTAGAAGGCTTAGTAAAGGCGTTCAGAATTAAAAGAGTCTTAGATGTGTTATTTCCGCTGCGTAGCAAAGGTACCAAACGTTCACAACCTACGGGAAAATCGGGGTGTGACAGCTTGGTATCAGAGCTATAGGTTTTAGCGAATTAGGTGTCGTGTAGATACCTAGGCTTTAACCTGAGTCTTGTTTTGAATAAGGGACCAAAAATTTCTAAGACTGAAAATTTAGCATGAACGCCTAGGAATTGAAATTCCAACCGTTGCCGGATAAGTTGAATGATTTTTGGTGTACGGAATTACACTAGCTCGGCTTATGTTTCTTCAGCGTAAGAAACCTTTGCTTATGTGAATAGTGAGTAAGAAAATTCTATATTTGTATATAGAAAGGTATAGTAGCGCGTGATGGCTAGACATATCTCACTAGTGACCGGCGAGTCATCGCTTGGAATAGCGGATGTATGTTCATATAGAATTTAGCTGAGTCATTGTTCCGTAGTTATTAGGAACAATTTACTTGATCATATACTCTGTGTATTATGTAAAGTATATAAGTATGTTTCGAAAATAGTACGTATCGCCAACAGATGTCAACACTAGCTTGGACGTGGCGAGGATGCGCACTCATGTCAAGCAGTTGGACAAGTTGGTAGCACCGACATGCAGAACGGATTGTTTGTAGCATCTACGGTTTCGCATCCCCAGGTTCAGGGTTTGCGTACGTCGTCAAGGTCGACTTCGGTCCGAAACATTGTGATAAAGCACCTCGTTTTGCTAATGATACTGCGCAAGCTGTAATGTGGTCGGGGAAAAGCACCAGGAAAGGTGGCGCGTACGACTAACATTATATACGTAATATGTATACGTATGAATACGTGAATTTAACGAGTGCTTGTGATATAACGCAGACATCACGTTATTGCGAATTTACAGGCACAAGAAAGTCCTAAGAAGATCTATCGTGAGGGTATATGTGTAAGACATAAAGGTTACCTATTTTGTTGTTACGGACATGATTGCCGATTCTCCCCTGTTCGTGTCAGTTGTGATTTCGGTTTTCTTAAACCAGTTTAAGATCTTGATGATCTTGTTTCTTGAGCCTCTGAGGTTCGTGTTGAAGAACCTGGTTATATCTTTTGAGTACGTTTTACATTTCTCTTCGTTAGTGTTTGTGGCCTTCAACATACTATCGGAAAGGAATCCAATTTTTGTTGATTCCTTATCTTTTCACAGAACTGGACACGTATTTTGTACACGTGTCAACTGTCGTATGTTTGAATTCTTTAAATTGTGAACGTCCATTGAAGGGCTTCACATCGAACGATGGTTTCATTAATGGTTGTTATCATTACGTTGTTCGTAATGCTTTCATTCTAACCTTGATGTGTCAGGCCATTGTGGGCAATGAACCTCTTGAAAATTTGTCGATGAGTTTCTTGGAATCGACACTTCAGTTGAATCGAATCATTGGAAATTGATACAGCACCTTGTGGTGAATATTCATTCGACTTGTAATAATGGGTGATCTTTAATTGCGTGTTTATTTTCATCAACTTGTTTGTTATTGTCTCAAATTCAAACACACCTTGTGGCGTGTAACGGAAAAGTTGGTGCACTAGTTGTTTCGTTGAGGTGTGCCAATGTTATTTGTTGACAAATTCATTGATAGCATTGTTGGGCGTTTGTATGCCACTTGTGCTAAACCATTTTGATTTCATTAATCATAACCACTTCGATGTTTGTAAACTAGACAAACTATCGTAGCTTGTCTATTCATCAATTGCAAAGGATATTGTTTCACATATATCGCCCATTTGAAACTAATTGAGTATATGAACACTTTCTTTTATTTCAAGTGTTGGAATACCAAGTCGTTCGATCTCATAGCATGGCTCTTTGAGGAGTCTTGCCATTGCTTTTGTAAAGCGGTTATTGTATATGTGTACATTGTAGAGGACTATTGGTAGTCCCTAATTTGCCACAAACAATCCATCGATATTTTTTCAGAGAAATTGAGCGGTTGATTCTAACATTCAAGCTATTGTCCACACATTTGCAAATCGTGTGGAAGGTTGAAAATGTATATACTTTCCTTGAGACTTGTTCAAGTGGAACATTTGAGGTTTGTTACCTAATGTCCTTGTATTCGGTTGATTCTGAAAATCTACCTTGTCTCATTCGTACCGGTAGGTACCTTGACTCATTTATTGTTGTGAAACTTCTATTGAGTCTTCAAAGGATATTTTAACTCAAATTTTGAGGACAAAATTTCTGTAACATGGGGAGAATGTGACAACCGGCAAATTCCGTACAACGCCTGATGCGATTTTAATCGTATTTTGGAAATGATTAACATGGTTTAAAGTTAATTTTGATTTAATGAGCCGTTACAAGTCCTACGATGTCCTCCTCGAAGTTCGTGGACGCCTTGATGATTTTAAAGAAAGATTCGCGCGTATTTAACGTTAACGAACCGTACATCGAAATGCGTGAGTTTAACTGCATATATGCTTTCGGATTTATTATTTATTATAAATAATGCTATATTATTAAATATCGAAAGCTATAGAGTCGTTCGGACGAAGAAAACGGTAACCGGTTAGGTTGATGCGATTTTAACGAATGTTTCGAAATAACGCGTAGAATATTGATATTAATTATATTCTCGCTCGGTTTAACGCTATTAAATATTTCGAATAAAACCGACTAATTTTTATAATTATTCTTCGAGCCTAAAATTTAAAACCGTGACGTTTCGCGAGTTAACGGGTTAGATACGCGGTGTCTACCTAACTAAATCTAACCCAAGTATTTAACCCCTTTAACTTCTTCTTCTTCCTCATTTTTGGCAGACAACACAAACCTCTCATCCTCTCATCTCTCTGCAACCCTCTCTCTCCCTACTCTCTCCCTCGCACCCTCTCCCTCATTCCTGCTACAACAACAACCGGCCACCACCAAGCTTAGGTGGTGGCGGCGCAACCTCCTCACCCCAAAACAGAAGCAGCGGCGGCGCAGGGCTGTGACCCCGTCTCTGGTTCACGAAGATCTGGTAACTCTCTCTGCTCCATCTCTCCCACGTCTCTCTCTCTCTCTCTCCTCCTTTTAAAGCAGCGGCCGGCCACCACACTCCTTGGTGGTGGCGGCGCGACAGTTTAAGCAGATCAGGGAGACAGGGAGCTCGATTTGGCTCGGGGTTATGTGGTTTTGCTCGGGTTAGGGATGTGTAGGTGACGAGCTGCTGTTTTCAGTCGGGTTTGGGGTCGCAGAGACCGGATCTGGTCAGATCCGGTTATGGTTGTGGTCAAGCTTGGTAGTGGTTATAGATCTGGAGCTTCTCGGCTCAGATCTGGTAGTTTTTGGTGGTCTCGGTGGTTCGGGTGTCGTTTTGGTCTTGGTTCTTGAGGTTTTCGGGTTTGGGCCTCAAGTTGGTTGTGGTCCGGTATGAGTCACGGTTCAGATCCGGTTCGGGTTTTGTTCGGGTCTAGTGTCTCGGGTCAGATCCGGTTGTTTTGGGTTAAGTTTGTATCGCGCAGACCAGATCTGGTTAGATCCGTGCGGTTCGGGATAGATCCGGGTGGTCCGGTTCAGATCTGGATGGTTCGGTTCAGTCAACACGCGGTCAACACTGGTCAATGTTCAGTCAAAGCTGGTCAACTGTTCGGGTCAACAGTCAAGCTGAGTCAACTGGCCAGATTCGGTCAACGCGCCGACCAAATAGAGTTCATATGGCGAAACACGCGTTTAAACATTCGGTATAACTTATTCGTAATTGCTTTGTTATATTTACGATATATATATATATATATATTTATATGTAAATAATGAATACGAATAAGAAACTAACTCGCGAATGAACCGATAATATACTAAGCAGAAAGTGGTATTTGGACTAAAGCGTGACTTATTATATCGTATATTGGACTAAATATGTTGGACTATATGGTATATATATTGTTATATGTGTTATATAAATAAGTATAATTTATATAAAGTGTCGAAACGTATAAGTGTCGTTTGGTTTGGATTTGCGGATAAATGGAATGTGGTCTTGTGTTGGAAATTGATTTCGGGAAATTGTAGACAACTTGTGTTGTCTGGTATGCGCAAAAACAGAGGAAACTCTGGCGAAATTTTTACAGAATCCTAAGTGCAAAGAAGGCGAAGTAGTTGTGTATTTTATAAATAAATTTCCAAGTGCTTTAAATATATGTATTTATACAAAGTCGCAACGCTTTGACAAAGATTATTTGTAACAATAATAAGTGAATCCAACAATCGTTTCAAACAAGTATAATATATATAGTTTTGCCGAGCGTCAAGGATGACGAATTTTCGAAAGCTTTCGGTAACTAAATAATGCTTATTGTTCGGATTCAAAATTTATAAAACGTTCGATTTTGCTTGGGAATTACTTTTATAAAAAGCAAACTTTTGAACACTTTAAATGTTAGGATTTTGGGAAAGAAGTAACAAATGTTATTAATCGGAATTAATAACGAGAGTTGTATTTTTGCAAAGCATATTTTCCTAAATATAAACATACAAGACAAATACATTTATCCGACTAACGAGACGAGCTACGGCTCAGGATAAGAAATGCGTTTCGTTGTTTTAGTCCAACGTGGTTTACACACGAATAGTAACAAGTGCGCAACTTGGGTGCTATGTCGTATGTTAAACATGATTAAGATAAGTCACGATCGGTTCGTCGAGTTAAAACACTTTAAGACTCGGGTTTGTATACACGAGTCTAGATAGTTGGATAAACTATCTTGTAACTGGTAAATAAGCTAGGCTTATTTGTGTTAGACCTTAAGGTGTCCATTGTTGGTAATAGGACACAAGGAAGTCGGTCAAGGCTTCAGGCTTGTTTGCTAGCTAAGCAAGGAAATCAAGGTGAGTTCATGACCCCACTTTTTACTGTTTTGTAAATGTTTTCGGGGGGAAGACATGCTTGTTTTATGAAAACCTGATGAATTTAAAGCGTAACAAAGTTTTTGAGAAAACGTTTAAAGTTACAAATGCTTTTATAAAGTCGTACAGGGACAAAAGGGAAGTGAAGGATATGTTTGTTAAATAGCTGTAAGGTGTAGAAAGTAACAATTATTCGATCGACAAGATCCTAGTATATTTATCTTAATGGGGAGGTAAATATACGGTAAAGTGAGTCGAGTCGAGGTGAGGATGATAAGTAGCAAGATGGGTACCTGGAACCTGGGTAACGGAAACCAGTCGGGGTAGGTCCTCGCGTGTTTACTGTAACCATTAATTCAGGGATATGAAACCGAAGGAATATTTGGATAGTACTATCGGTGCCTGACGAGGCCCACCTCTGGTTGATAGCGTCAACCCGGTAAAGACAAGAGGTGCACGTATTCTGAACTGAGTTGTTGATCCGACAGACAACTCGCGCGGGGCAAATGAAATGTGTAGTCTTGGTTTGGTTATGGGCTCAGGATTGGTCGCCATCGTCATGTAGGGGTTCGCGACTCCACATATATGACACTACTTAATCTAACTATGTTACTTGCACTGGTTTAAGAATACTGGCTATTTTAATGTTCATTTCCGCTTTTAAGTACGAATTTACCGGCGGGATTTACCGGGGGAAAATGGTTTTCATAATATATTTACGGATGTCCAGTGAGGAATCCGAGTGGGAAAATAGTTTACAAAAAGAAAGTTTTCAAAAGTAATTGTGGAATGCCCGACGAGGATTCCATGGGAATAAAGTCTCATTTTAAATGTTGTTGTTCGGTCGACAAGAACCTAGTATATTTATCTTTATGGGGAGATAAATATACGGTAAAGTGAGTCGGGCCGAAGGGTAAATAAAATGGAATACCTGGCGAGGATTCCAATGGGACTTTTACAAGATTTTTCACAAATAACGGTTTGTGTAATGAAAATAAACTTTCTTAAAATGTTGATGAATATTTTCCCAAAGGTTTGAAATAAACGGGTTTTGATGAGAAATAAACCTAAAACCATGAACTCACCAACTTTATGTTGACCTTTTTAAGCATGTCTTTCAGGTCTAGAATTTGGCAACGACACGGTTGGAATAGGCGATGTCTTGGGATTGGAGACCCTAGAAGGCTTAGTAAAGGCGTTCAGAATTAAAAGAGTCTTAGATGTGTTATTTCCGCTGCGTAGCAAAGGTACCAAACGTTCACAACCTACGGGAAAATCGGGGTGTGACATTTTCACTCTAGAAGTACCATAGTTAAATATATATGTACATTAGTACATGTCTTGCTAGTTATGCATGATTATTATGCATGATTATTATATCTTCCACATGAACTTATTATCATAATATAGTCTATGTCAAGCGAGAAGACACCGGAATGAGTTAAAACAAATACTTCAGGTATTAGCGATATTTGATTATATTTCACTAACCTATGCAAACAAGTTTGGTTAGTCTTGTAGATGCAGGGAATAGAACACATCACATTTGTTGATCTTGTGACATTTATTTACGAGAGGAGGCAACATTAGTTCAACTTAAAGAATTGCACTTACGAGAGCAGAGACTAAAATTCTGGAATGAAGATCATACATCAATGATTCAACTTAAAGATTTTCACGTCAAGTGATCAAGAACGCAAATCATTGAATACAAAACTTTGAGCAACTTTCTTAGAAGATCGACACCATCGTTCAAATGATACATATTAAAATGAGGGGGAGTATTCGACACGTTGCACTCTTTTTCCCTTCACTAAGTTTTGTCCCATTGGGTTTTCTTAGTAAGGTTTTTAACGAGGCAACACACCTGATCCAGAAGTATCAGGGGGAGAAAATACGTATTGCACTCTTTTTCCCTTAGCTGAAGTTTTATCCCACTGGTTTTCCTGACAAGGTTTTTAATGAGGCAACATCACCAAGCGTATTAAAAAATAATATACTATAGTAATCCATCATGTGGATAGTCAAGGGGGAGTGTTATAAATGTATATTTATTTATGACTCTCCACATGCATAACCCCCATCTTCCCATTAGTTTTGTATTAATGTATAAGCCCTATAAATAGTGGCATGTGTATTTCATCTTGAGATATCAATAAGAATGAATTATTCTATTATCTATTCTTTTTAATCTATGTTCTAAAATCTACACATCGTGTATGTTAGTTGCTAGTAGGTCGTTTTCACAACAGTTACTTATTTTTTTGTATAAACTCACATTTATAATCTGGTGGATTGGTGTTGTGGTGTTGGATTATACACAAACAATATATGTGGCTTAAATATATCTCTTAAACTAAAGTCAAGATCATTCAAATTTACACGGGGTTTTGTCCAACCTGTGTTATGTCAGTGAGTCTACTATTGTGGTAGCGAAATTGGTATCAAGTTATATCTGGGTTGTGGTTTCTCCGATGAAGCAGTTTGGTCCCGCTAAACAGTTGTTATGCCCTCTATGAAGAAACCATGTGGGTTCTCAAATCGGGGTTGGTCTCGCAAGCCGACCTGCGACCACCCAATCCTTCTAAAAAAGTCGTTTCCTAAAAAAAGTAATCAATAAATTCTAAGATTTAAACATGGTTACTTGATATGAAATTTACTGATTTGTTAAAATCTATTCATGTAAAGAATCAAATGTGTACAGTGTGTTATGGTTTAACAAATTCTTAAAATGAAATCCTTAATTATTAGAAAAATACTTTTTTATAAACCGAACCTATTTTGGGCCTAAACCGGGTTTTGTACATCTCTAGTGGGAAGCTTGTTGCTTGTGGCTAGGGCCGTTCAAATTGCTCGCCGCTCGTAGATCGCTCGCCGCTCATTTGGAAAATGCTTGAAAGATGCTCGCTCGATCCTCTGCTCAAATGTAAATGAGCCGATCGGCTCGGTTCGGTTTGTAAACGAGTAAAGCATGATCAAAGGTCCGCTCGGCTCGGTTCGGCTCGAATAAATTATTATTTATTTATCATGTATACAATTATACATACACACCCATATCACAGTAATATTTGTAGCTTTATATATGACATTTGGCCCAAGATAAAAAAGTAAAATATAACTAGCCCGTAATCCAATAAAAATTTAACACTAAGTTTAATATTAAACCCAAAGTCGTGAAGAAACAGTCTCGACTTCATTATGTTATTAGTCGTCTGTTGCTAATGTCACCCTACGTCACAATGCGACACTTGTTCCCTGTAGTATTCTCATCCCCTCACTACCTCAACATAAGCCTCATCTTCGGACACTCGAACCTCAATATTAAGGTCAACAACTGACAATTTGACCTTGGGTGTCACCCTGACAACGAAAACATTGAAGGAATCATCCTAATTGTATTGTTGTCCGAGTTACTCTCCGCTCGTTGCTCGCTCGGAAAAATTCACGCTCAAAGAATGCTCGCTTGGTTTTCGGCTCGGTTGTAAATGAGCCGCTCAGCTCGGTTTGGTTTGTAAACGAGCCAAGCACGAGCAAAGGTCCGCTTGGATCGGCTCGACTCGTGATAGCCTTGCCCATAGATACCTTTTAGTTACATGATGGAAATAAAAGAAACCCCCCAACCCAACAGTTAATATGAGTCCATTCACTGCAGAAACATCTCTGTAAATCAATTGATACGTTTCTTTCACAATTAAACCAGATCTGAACTGAATAAACAAACAATCTTCTTTGTCCAGGTAACTAACTAACTGACTTACTTAATCGATAGACCTAATCGATTGAATTGATTTTACATATATTTATTTAATGAATTTGTGATGTTTAAGATATGTGATCGATTTGATACATTATATGTTTCAGTTGTTCAGGTTGAATTTTAATTGCCTTGTTATGTAGTTCTGGTAATAGTTTGTTTGCATGCCAGGTGTTTGATCAAATGCTTGAATGAATAAGTTAGGTCTATTTGTTCAAAAGAATATGCGTTGTTTATATAAATCCATAAATAAATAAATAATATTTCATCACATTTTAAATGATGGATTTGTGGATATGCTTTTGGCTGATGGAATTTGGCACTTGATTTATGATTATGACAGCATTGAAATAGTATAACATTGAAAAAAAAACTGCATAATTGTGGATTCTAGAAAAGAACAAGCTTTCGATGCAAGTTTTTTAATGGTCAAATTGTTTTGTAATGAAAATGATGACATTGATTGTTGGCGTTTTCACTTGTCTACACAATCGAGCCAACAGATGAAGGGAAAGCAGCTGTAGCTGCAGCACGTGTTCTTTAGATATTCTTTGAAAATCTCTGTTCTTTTGCTTTAGTTGAGATTACGGTCCAACATCTTTCTGCTTTAGCTGTATCAATGAAGCAGAGTTATCGTAGGTCGAGGTAGTTTAATAGGCATGGAGATGGCGAAGAGAACATTTTGATATGAAAACTATCAACTATGCTAATTAACGCTAAACTATGCTGTGTAAGGTTTTGTGTGTGATATATCATGTATGTCAATCTTTTTTTTATGCTGCTATTGATCTATAATATGATCTGTTTGGTATGTGTATTGACGTATTCAGCTTATATGCATATATAGATGCTACTTTTTTTGAACGGACCGTTTCGACCTGCACCCATAATTATGTAAACCTGTTTTGACCCGAATCTAAATGATCATTTTTTTAATAAAACAACCCGTTGTGACCTGCACACATCCTGACAGCCAGACCCGCCCGTTTTCCAGGTGTAATTTGAATACAATGCATATAATTTTCTATGATTGTAAAAGCTGGTGATAACTCTTAGGGCCCTTGGAATTTTGAAGTCAGAAAAATGTAAGTGGGTCTGGATGGGTTGGTCAAAAAAATACAAATGGGTTAGGATGGGTCTAAACAAAAGAACTCTGAATCAAAATCCCCTCAAATCGGAGACAACATTAAACACCGAACGATTCCAGAATTTGATTCAACAACAATTCCAGCATCTTGATTCAGTCACAAGTAGGTGGGATTACCTGACATCACCAAGTAAACCCTTGTTACCTGCAAAAAAAGATATATAAATTAATAAATAATATGGAAGGGGAGAAATGGAGTCTGATGCAGCAAATATTTGATTTTCATCTAATTCAACTCTAATTTCTCCTTAGATTCGACAGTCAGGTGAGCTTTATTCGAAAATCCAGTCATTGAATGATGAACATGAACCCTAGTTCATAAATTAGGGTTACTCTTGAAAAATTGATAAGTATGTATATCATACATTCATACTTATTTGATTTGGATCCCATGAGATAATATTAGATTATAGTGATTAACTTTTTGACTTGTTGAATGTGCACATATGATTGACATGAAATCATATGTGTCGTAGTTGGTTTTCTGATTGCCTGAAATCATGTTCCAGTTAGGTTTTGCTTTATCAAATACCCTCGTTACTTTCTAGTGAATGTAATTTTTTTTTAAAACTTAATGCTTATGTCATCATGGCTATTTAACATTATAGAAATCTTTTGCAGGATTGTTGTTATCAGTCTGTCTTAGTCCTCAAGACTAACAAAGATTATGATTGAACCTCTACCTTTAGTTTCGTCTCTTTCGCCTTCTGTTCTCACTTTTTTAGAGACCAACCTACACACGGCTGACGATCTTCTGGAAGCTTCTAGACTTGTTTCTGAGTTGCAGAATGACTGTCATCTTTTGGATCAAAACCTTGCAGATTTAAACCAAAAGCTTGGTTCCTGTTTGTTTGCTTACTCAGCACATTCGGAGCAAGTAGGCGTCCTCTTTAACAATATAAATGCCAAATTAAACAGTTTTCAATCTTCTATATCAGGTTAGTTTTTCATGTTTTATTATAGATTATAGAGATTAAATATTCATGATCATTGTATATTTTATATTTATTGTTTTTATTAACTTGTAATGTGTAGATGGTGAGGAAGGAAAGCAAAAGGAAAGATCAGAAACTTTCTTGGGGAAGGAGTTACCAGCACTTGCTCGTGAAGTTGCTAGGGTTGAGACAGTTCGAGTGTATGCTGGTGATTTATTGAATTTAAAATCTTCTTTTAATTCACCAATTGAATTTTAATTTTTCATAGCTTTCATTTTGATTCCTTTTTAAATTATATCATATGATATTTTATGTTTTGCAGAAACTGCATTAAAACTTGACTCCTTGGTTGGGGATATTGAAGATGCAGTTTCTTCTAGTGTGAACAGAAACTTAAGAAAACAGACATCTGCCCAGAATTCAGAGGTAAAATAGTAAAAAATAAAATAAAAAACAGGATTAATATATACATTCTACTTAGGTAAATACTAATACTTTATTAAACGTGTAGGTGGGAGTGCATTTTGCTGCTATTAATGCTCTCAAACTAGCAGAAGATGTTTTATCCAACGTTTCGAAAACACGCCCTCAGTGGTCCCGCCTAATTTCAGCTGTTGATCACAGAGTAGATCGAGCATTAGCCATTTTAAGACCTCAAACAATTGCTGATTACCGATCCCTCTTGACCTCACTTAATTGGCCACCACCTCTTTCCACTTTAAATCTTTCTAACTTGGAAGAAAAAAGATCATCAGAGTCCACAAATCCCCTTTTCACAATGCATGGTGACCTAAAAAAACAATACTGTGATGGTTTTCTTGCACTGTGCAAACTACAAGAACTGCAAACACAAAGAAAATCCCGACAACTTCAGGGGCATGAGGGTGAATTTAATCTGCATCAGCCGCTTTGGGCCATTGAAGAGCTTGTGAACCCTATTTCGATTGCATCTCAACGCCATTTTGCGAAATGGGTTGATAAACCCGAGCTTATTTTTGCATTAGTTTATAAAATAACTCGGGATTATGTTGATTATATGGATGAGTTGTTGCAGCCACTCGTTGATGAAGCAATGCTGTCCGGTTATTCTTGCAGGGAAGAATGGATTTCAGCTATGGTGACATCATTATCGACTTATATGGCAAAAGAATTATTCCCCGTCTATATAAATCAGCTATATGAAGAAAACCGTTCACAAGCTAAAGTATTTTGGTTACATTTTATTGACTTAATGATTTCTTTTGATAAGAAAGTTAAAACTCTTGTAGCACAATCGGGAATCACATTATCTGTTGATGAGGATGATAACATGCAAAAGATTTCATCGTTATCCGTTTTCTGTGATAGACCTGATTGGCTCGATTTATGGGCTGAAATAGAACTCAGTGATGCAATTGATAAGCTGACGCCTGAAATTGAAGATGAAAAGAAATGGTCAACAGAGGTTAAAGAATCTGCTCTTGTTTTAGGTTCAGAAGCTTACATGTCACCTGCAATTTCGAGTGCATTTCTTAGGCGTTTATCTTCTATAATTGAACGTTGTAAATCGATTCCAAGTGTTCAGTTGAGATCAAGGTTTATAAGATTGGCAGGCGCACCAATTATACATCGGTTTTTGGATTTCATACTTTTAAAATGCCAGGAAGCTGAAGGGTTGACCGCTTTGACCGATGACGATGCTTTGATTAAAGTGACAAAATCCATCAACGGTTCTCGGTACTTTGAGTCGGTTTTAAAGGAATGGTGTGAAGAAGTATTTTTTCTAGAAATGGGATTAGATGATGAGGATAATTCTGGCAGTATAATTGATGAGGAAATACATAAACTGGAAAGATTTAGAACCGAATGGGTCGAGAAGCTATCAACAGTTGTTTTCAGAGGTTTTGATGCTTCTAGTCATGAGTATATTAAAAATAAAAAACAATGGATGGAAATGACAGAAGAAGGTTGGGCAGTGTCCAAATCATTCATTGGGGCTCTTGATTATTTACAGGCAAAAATGTCGATATTAGAAATGAATTTAAACAAGATGGATTTTGTTGCAGTTTGGAGAAGCCTTGCGTCGGCTATAGATTCTCTTTTTTTCAATGGTATATTTATGAGTAATGCTAAGTTTTATGACGGGGGTGTAGAAAGACTCGATAACGACCTGATGGTTCTGTTTGGTGTATTCAAATCTTGGTGTTTGAGACCTGAAGGGTTTTTCCCAAAATCAAGCGAGGGGTTGAAGTTATTAAAAATGGAGGATAAACATATTCGTGGCGGTCTAGAAGGCAGTGAAAGGTGGATCGCGATGAACATGATAAGGCATCTGACTGTAACCGAGGTGGAAAGAATCTTGAAAAGTAGGGTTTATAGCAATTAACCTCTGTGAATGCGCGGGTATGTTCTTTATTCATAATTCTTATATTATCTATCTTATTGATTGAGTTCGACATTCTAGAAAGAAAGTTTACATACATGGCACAAGCAACTAATAAGACATACAATATGCATCTGCTTGGCTCAGTGACCACCTACACACACACACACACACTATTGTTGCAAAAGTTCTCTGATTATGTTCACATCAACAACATTGTCTTCCATGGAATCCAACAGTTGTGATAATCGTTCTCCTAGACTGTCCCCTTTAGCTCTTAAGCTCTTTATGTAGTTACACGTCTCTTCAAGAATCTTCGATGCTGGCACCTATTAATCAAATACGTACGAATCAGTTTAAATATAGCTTACATATGATCTAAAGATTATAATCTATGACATATTCTAAAGAAATCTTGAACATGTCACTAATTACAGTATGATTCATATCATGTCATCATGAACTTATAAACCATAAATAAATTAAATTACTAAAGTACCCTTGTTTTATTGCAGCCAGAACTCGAAGCTGGTAGCAATGCTTGTAATTTTGACACTAGAATATCGATCTCGTTTTCTCTGTTCCTAGCAGTTCTTGTTCTTCGGCTAGACATGACTGATTTCATGTGTGTTTTGGAACCAGTTTTAGCTTAAAAAGCCAGTGGACTTTGTAGGTTGGAGACAGATTATTAAGTTAAAAGAAGTACTATAATATTAATATCTCACCAGTTTGCTATGTTGTCTGCTGCTGCTGATAATATCATCTTAGTGTGGGTCCCAAGTGTTTCTTTCTACTGCTCTTAATGGACCCACAAAATTTATGTGTCTTTCCAATTAAGGGTCGTTTTGGGGGCCCATTTTTGTGTTTAATATGACCTGATTGGGACACGTGTACATTGTTAAATGAAGGTTGGTCGTAAATTACTGAATTTGTGGCAAGTGCCACCTAGAAGATACTGTGTTTCTGGTATGGGTTCTCTACCTGCCTCTTGTCTACTGCATTTTTTTATATCCTGGCGTACATAAAAACATATACATTAGGCCTGTACTTACGACATATACATACAACCTATAGGTACATCCTATATACGACCAATACTTACGAAATATGCATACAATGATGCAACATATAGATACGATGTGTCGATGTGTACATACGAAATATGCAACCTTGAGATACAACCTACACATACTACCTATACACAATCTATTTATGGCACATACAGGTGAAATATACATACAACGTATACACAGCCTATGCATATGAAATATACATACAGCTGATGAATATGATACATTTGAAATATACATACGGCCTATACATATGCCCTCTGAGTGCCTTGAACAAGCCACTAATAGCTTTTTGGATGGATACATATGGCCTCTGCAATCATTTAATCAAATATTGAATGGTTGGCCACTTAATCCTTCGAAAGGGCTTCTTATGTGGAGCTTTAACCATAAACATTAAACAGTGATTGAACAAACTGAAACAGTGATCGAGGACTTTGACATCAGTGGTATCAAATTTTCCAAACAGAAAAAATGATTGAGCTGCAGATCTAGACGGTGAGACTTCGGAACAGCAACCAGATTGATGGCAATGTTCCGAATGGTGAGAGCTAACGATTGAGAACCACAACCGTGTCTGTCGGACTATCGACCACCTTCATCGCTGATGCGCATCACCCGTGTTAGTTACTCTATTAGCCATCTTTATAATCTTTTAAAACGCTCTATTTCAACATGTGCTCATTTTGGTTACATAGGACATATTTATTTATTTTTGTTTACCTTAACCAAATTGATATTTTTATTAGATCATGTGTAGTGGAGGCTTTAAAGCCTTCACATCACACAACAAGGGGCTGCTAATGTTGGCTTCCACCATTGACATTGAAATAACGAGTGTTATGGGTCTCGGAGTCCCCCACCCACCCACCACACACACACACACCCCAATCAACGAATCACACATAGTTTTTTCTTTAATTTACTTTGTTGATAAACCAATAAACCTAGTTATTGTGTCTTTGCCTACGTGACAATAGTTATTTCACTACACATGGTTTTAGAACCGGTATGGAACGGAATCTATTTAACTTGCTACATGACTGACGAGACATGCCCATATTTGTAGACCTCATAGAACGTAAATAGGAGATGACACCTGAGTTTCACCCTCATACTTGAGTGTGGGGTCTAACTCCTTACTTGAGGCGTTTTTACCCTTGATACATAGTTGGAAAGAGTGTTGATTGTTGAATACGTTTAATATAATGACTTGTTTTGGGTGACTTTTAAAATATAAGGCTGTGCGATGTGGCGCTTGCGAAGGGGATCGTGAGGGGTGAGGTGGCGTCGTGGCCACAATTGGCAGACCGCCCTAGGATGTCGTGATAGTGACGGCCGTGGAGAGTTCCACGAACGCTACGAGAAGAAGGGGAGCAGTTTTAACAGTTGGTGATGGTGCCGGTAGTGAGGTGGAGGAAGGGGTGTTGTGATGGTTAGGGTAGTGAACCACACCCCATGTTATCCTCTTGACATTGAGACGAAGAGTTGTAACATAGACCTTTCAAGCTAAGTAAAATACTAAAAATAGAACAATTTTGTGTTCGCTTTGTTACACGCTTCCGGCCGCTATAACTCAACTCTAATGGTATAACATTGGTTATTTGATTCTAGAATGGTTAAATAATCATATCGGGTTGCAAGTTGCAACACGCACAGATGGACTCATATCGATTCAAAATGTTAAGCCTTGATAAAAAAAAATTCCGAAACATGAAATCCGGCATAAATAACAAAGAAAAATGAATTGCGGGTGCAAAGAATTAGATCTAACAATGACATATAGATGGGTGGCTAGGGATGAATATTTATCACCAGGTATTGAAAAATACCGGTACTGGTATAAAAAATATTGGTACTAAAACTTTTTTGGTATCAATTCTGTACCATTTTCTTCGTTTTTCAATATTGGTATTTTCGGTGTAGTACTGGTTCAGTATGGAACTGGTATTTTGGCTGGATTTATCTTCAAATACGGTACCAAACCAATACCTATACCGTACCTTAAAGCTTTAAAAAATGAATTTAGAAAACCTAGAACCAAATTTTGTTGATCTTGACCTCAATATACACTTGCTTAAAGTTTACTTGATTATTCCTATTCAGCCACCACGACCACCCAACACTACTCATCCTCCATCAATCACCACTATGTCTATGTCCCACCCACCACCTGCACTCAACTAGTAATTACCATTTTAGACAGATTCTGTTCATATATATTTTTGCAGTACATGATCTTTGTATGTGATTTATGGAAATAATTATTTATATAATTATTTTTTTATATTTGGATAATGGTAGTATAATATTTAATTACATGGTTATTTGAGGGTAACTTTAAGTTACAAGAACATCAAGATTTTTTACAAATGTTGCTAAAACTTGTGGTACTACATGAGAAAACGATTATGTATATAAACATTGAGTAAAGCAAAAATAAACGTGGTTGTGGGTTCGGATGATGCCAATGAAGAAACACTGGATTAACAAGTACTACTTAGACGAGCACAGTAATGAGATAATTTTATTGATAGTGCTAGGACGATTGCAAATACTCAAATGTAAATATTACAATGTTTCGACTATAATCTATCATTCTAACTATTGTATAATTCTATAAGTATTTTGTGTGCCAAAACAGAATGAATCCTCTCCCTTAGGGGAGAAGGGTATTTATAGGCTCGACAGCTGCTTTGTGATTGGTCCATTCGAGAATGACAGTTGTCTTGCGCGGGTCCCACACAGTTGACAACCGTTGGAGCATGGGCGTTGGCTTTCTGTGATTGGTCCACGTATTGTGCAATCATCCTTTCTGTCATTTTTCTGTACCTCGTACCTGCCAGAGATCGTGGAGCAGGGAATAACGGTATCTGATTGGCTGCACGTCCTTTTCCTTGTCGGCTCACAGCTGGCATGTGTTAGCCAACGTGCACAGGCTTCTAGAAGCTTTGCTTGGCGTTTCCTCTTACGTGTGTGGAGATGTAGGGCCGTGCGCACGCGCGGGTACATATCTCTTCAAAGTTGGTAGAAATTCTTTTTTGAAATATTAAGTTTGATAGACTCTATCATTGTGGTATAATATTGTATTGATTTCAGTCAATTTTGGCTTTGAATGAAGCGGGATGATTTGACTGATCCTTAGACCATCCCCATTGGTAATCAAATCTTGTTTGTGGCACTATTTGGAAATTAAAAAAAAGAAAAAATAAAAGAAAAGTCACGAACAAGTCGGTCAACCAACCAAGATTGCAAACATGGTTGGGGGACAAGTGTCACCATGGTATTGGATATAATAATATTATTATTTTTCTTTTTTACTTCAACCTAAATAGTTAAAAATAAAACTTGTTTTTATTTAATAACTTCTACTAATTAACAATTATAAAAAATATAAAAATACAGTGTTGATCAGTTTTTTTTTATGAACATGGCGGTATAAATTTTACTAAAAACAGAGTTCCTTTTAAAAAATGTATTTTTTAATATAAAATAATATTAACAATAATTCATATTTTAAAAAATCTAAGATTATCTAAAAAGTCGAACACTTGGCGGTTTTTTATTGGTTCGAAAGATTTTCTGAATCAAGTTTATTATCTAAAAAATCTAACATTATCTGTTTAATATATATATATATATATCTATATATATTTAAAAAATTCATTATTTTCCCTATAAATATAATATCATATTAACATAGTTTTATATCTAATACCATTATCTCTTCTTTTTTTTCTTTCATAATTTCTACCATGGATCCTTCGAATCCAAATCTTTGTATGAACCTTGGAGATTCTGAAGATTATCTCAATACTATCAAAACTCTCATGTTTTTCCAAATGCAAGTCAAAAATATAAATTATATTTATTTATTTTATAAAATATTGTGAAGGTTGGGTTGTTAATGAGAGTGAAAAATTGGGTTTGGTTGGGTTGTATAGGTGGAAGAGAGAGAAATTAGTTTTTTATTAAAAGGTTGAGTTGGATTGGTTGTGAATGGGGATGGTCTTAGGGAGATCGTTGGATCCAAGTTTAGCGGGCCACGACTAAGAGTGGTCACAATCAGGATGGTCTTTTTCTAGATAGGTTTTGGATTTGAGTTGCTTTGCTTACATATAATCAGGTAAAATGGTCATAAACGAAAAAACCAAAGACAAGCAAAAAAACAAACACGATATTGTTGCTCAATGATTTTTCTATTCAAGTGTTACCTACCACTGTTTATTTACCACAAATCCTAGCAGCTATCGGAGTCAGTTACTATACAATATGTTTATCAAGTCCTCAATATAGATGGGTGTATTTGGGTACAAGCATAGGGGAATGGTAAGCAATATGGAGAGGGTGAAACGAGTCATTTTTTTATGACATGGGGTAGAAAGATTTTTTCTTCTAATAGTAGTATCTACAGGGTGTTTTTCAGGTGTGTTACATTTTGTTAGTGTCTTGCTTTTACAATGTAATGTACATTTTGAGGGTTGAATCAACGTCATCTATTCCACCGTCACAATCAACGAAAACAACCCAAATATTTTCACCAAAACAAAAATTAAACAATTATTAATTAGACATCAAAAAAATGTGCAAATCACATATAAGCCAACTACAAAGATCATTGTAGACAGAGAAAGAAGCATTCGTCGGATCTACATTTGCATTTAGGGGAGGTGACCGGTAACATATAATCACAGGTTGCGGGTTGCTGTCTCCCTGCATGTCAATCTTAGTCGGATCTAGGCGTCTCCGGTATTTAGGCTAGTTTGGTATTGAAATGACGTGGAATGATGAGATTAGTGTGAAGCCTAAGGTGTTCCTCTCCCTATAAGAATATCAAGTCAATTTAGTCTCTCTTTTTTTCTTTTTTCTTTTTTTTACAAAAATAATTTGGTGGGTAATAATGATTACCAAACACAATAGAAAACGATATTCGGAATCAATTTGGGACATTAAAATATGTGGGTTTGCGAGGGACAAGTCACAAGTATTGTTTATTCCCAAGTCCATTCTGTGAGTCTTTTAGGTAATTTAAAATTATGATTTAAAGTTTACACGATTTAAAAGACGTGACATCCACTTTCGTCTTATTCCATATAAATATACTAGTGTGTATGCCCGCGCGTTGCCCGGATAGTTTTGTTTTTGAGATGCATGTTGTGTGACGGGCACTTAAATTATTTTTAATACCAAATTGCTAAGATAACTAATATATTATGTATATCCTGCAAAAAAGATAAAAACCCAATGAAAACAGATGGCCAGGTAGATCAAAATTAACAAAAAAAAAATCATTGTGATATATAGGTCACTCGAAACAATGAAAATCAAATTAACGATACAAAAATTTATAGAGAAATAAGTAAAAGTTAAGCAACTTTAACCGGATATTTAGACAAGTTGGTTACTATTGATAACTTTATCCTAAAAATTTTAACGTTAATTTATCCAGTGTCTAAAATCTACACGAGGCTCATGTAGGAACAAATGAACATCTACAGATAAGGTAGGGGACGCATCAAGATTTGTATATATTTTTGCATCAAATACATGAAAATTCTAATTAAATCTTAATTTCTTCCCACATCATCTAAATGACGTAATGAAAAAGGCCAAATGCTCATGTAAAAGATATAAGAAACAAACACTCCACCCTATATATCCATACAACAAACATTACAGTATGACAATTTAAATTGCATTAGAAACCTACTGTATGTAAATATTTATGCAATTCTACACCTCTACCTGATTTCACATTAGGATTTGAGGGGGGAAAAGACTCTTACATATTTTATTTTTAAAACTTTCTTTGGTTCAGTAATCATTTTGTGCCACATAAACATTTAAATCCGTAATGGTGTGTTTGTGAAGTGTGTACAAGAGATATATACAATTGGAAGCAAAGGTTGTACATAAGGGGCATAAAAGGAAGAAAATGGTAAAAGTTAGAGATTTATGCATGAGACCTTTTGTATGCCATCTTAAAATGATGGTGAAATTACCTTCTTACCCATCTCTCCTCCTTAATAAGGTAACACTAGCGGGAAAGCCCGCGCGTTGCTGCGGGTATGTCTATTTTATTGTCGCATGTTGTGTGACATGTTTAACGTAATTTATTTTTCAAACCAATTTGCTATTACAACTTCATGAAGAGCAGATGAGTATTAACAAAATATTCTAGTGTGGTGCAAGCGCAATACGACGAGAAGCATAACACCTAGGTTGGTGATTTTATGGGTATCCATAGTTAGCAAACCATCAAATAAGTAAATGACTATTGGATCTTCAAACATTTGACACACACCCAAATACCATCTATTCTATTGTAGCTCATTTAACAAAAAAAAATAAAAAAATCAAACACTAAAATGTACACCTGCACGTTAAGACACCCAAAATTGGCCATTATTTCAATAAGTGAATATGCTACATTACACCTTTGCCATTGACTAATATATTTTTATTTTCCAATGATTTTATATTTATTTATGTGAAGGCAAGTGTAACAAGTTGTTTGAAAGGTGAGTCTAGCGAAACTTATGTATGAGACTTTATATCAAAGATCAAAATATTAATTAGATATTGGGCTTGATTTATATCACACATATACAATGGGCATTGCATATTGTACACAAGGGCATGAATGGAATAAAATGACCAAAGATTACACTTTTGTGAAGAGCCTCTTCATATGCCATCTTAAAAGGGAGAGAAAATTACTTTTCTAGACATGTCTCCTCCTTAATAAGGTAACATAGATAGATATCTTACATGAAATCATTTTAATTATTAGTCATATTATATATATTCTAATTACCAAAAGATTCTCTGCTTCATGGTTTGTACTTTATGCATAAGGTATTGTAAGTTACTATTTAACTCCGTTAAGTTACTATTTAACTCCGTTTAGTTACTATTTAGCTTAACGGAGTTACTATTCAACTCCGTTAAGCTACTATTTAATTCTGGTTTTTTAATTTTTTTTATTCAACTCCGTCAAGTACTATCCAACTCCGCCAACTTAACGGAGTTACATAGTAAACTTAACGGAGTTACATTGTAAACTTAACGGAGTACCGAGAACGGTTCGGCAACGCGTTACTATTCAACGTAACTTAACCGAATTACATAGTAATCCGTTAAGTTACTATTTAACTCCGTTAAGTTACTATTTAAGTCTGTTTTTTTTTTATTTTTTGTACTCAACTCCGTCAAGTACTATCTAACTCCGCCAACTTAACGGAGTTACATAGTAAACTTAAAGGAGTTACATAGTAAACCTAACAGAGTACCGAGAACGGTTCGGCAACGTGTTACTATTCAACGTAACTTAACGGAGTTACATAGTAAACTTAACGGAGACTTACATAGTAAACTTAACGGAGTAGCGAGAACGGTTCGTCAACGCGTTACTATTCAACTCCGTTAATATTAACTTAACGATAGTAACTTAACGGCGTTACTACTCAACTACGTTTACTTTGCGCCTTTTCGCCCGCATGTATACAATGGCCGTTGCATGTTGTAACCCGCCGCGCGGCGCAACGCCCGCGGGTCTCATTGCTAGTTTTTTTATAAAAAACAAGAATTTTTTGCATAAATAGGTGTTTTACCAAACAAGTAAGTGTTTCTAGGTAGTCTGTGAGAAAAAGAGCAAAAATAGGTATGTCACCAATCCATTTGGCGACATTGAATTAAAAATTTTGATTGTTTACAACACATTTGGCGACATATATTAAAAAATAGGATTGTATAATTCTGGATTGGCGATATTAATAAAAAACCAAAGCAAATTGGCGACATTGAAACATTGTTTCCAAACCATATTGGCGACATTAAGTGTTAATAATTTTAAAAAACAAAGTCACGGCAATTATTAATATCAATTTGATTGTATAATTCTGGATTGGCGACAATCAATTTTTTTGAATGAATCTATATTGTTTAGCGACATTGAATTTTTTTATTTGATTGTGTATGAATAATTTGGCGACAATGATTGAATTAGGGTTTATCAAAATTAGGGTTTAGGTTTAGGAAGGTTGGCGACATTTTACTAACAAAACTTTCACAATAATTGTACCGTTGGCGCCAATTGGTTTCAAGACTTTCCAATAATTGTACCGTTGGCGCCAATTGGTTTCAATACTTTCACAATAATTGTACTCCAATATTATAAAAGTATTTAAAAAAGTTCCAAAATTCTACGATTTTTCAGCTATTTAAGGGATAGACCCCAAGCCAAAATTTGCACAACAAACCATCAGTCTTAAAAACAACATTTTTTTTTAGAAAATCTACTTCCCCCCATAACCTTCCAACCACAACCGATGGCTTCATTCTGTCCGTACTTGGTTAGATTATATTGGGGTGGTCGTTTTTCATACGTTAACGGGGCTGTTCAACATGATGATTGTCTGGTAACAACTAGCTTTATCATGCGAGCGGAGATGTCATTTGAAGATCTAGTTGAAGCCGTATGCAGTCATATTAACATTAACAAAGAATCGGTTACTGTTCAACTACTGTTTGCTTTCACTTTCCAAGGGTCCTCTCAAACATCCAAGATCTTCAACGACGATGGGGTTCGAATGATGGACTATTTGGCCGTAGAGGGACGTGGCCATTTTGTTGCGGAGATCTACGTTGAATGGCAAGAAGCTCCTCCATTACAGCATATTAGTTTTACTAACTTGCTGCGTGACGTGGCCAACGTAAATGTTGATGCGCCCTTGGATTTTCACATTGATGCGGAATCAATCCAAGTTGCTGCCGGTAACGACCAAAACGATGAGGTAGGTTCCCCTATGACGGATGAAGAAACCGTTGTGGAACCTCAATATGTTGCCGGTAACGAGCAGAACGGCGGTTTCGACGAGTCCGGAAGTGGGGACTCTGAAGACACGGAAGATAGTCAACCCGAAGCACCCGTATCAGATGAAAGTTCCTCTGAAGACGAGGCCTCAGCCAGTCAGCCCCACCCGCCCCCCGTGACCGAAGAAACTGGCGGATTAGCTTTGCAGTTACTTCCACATCAACACAACGTTCCCGAAGATGATGTGGAGGTAACTGATTACATGGTTCCGGATCACGAAGATGACGACTTTGTCTTATGGAACCCACGTATGAAAGATATCCGTGTTGGTATGTATTTCAAATCCAAAGATGAGGTTGACGGTGCAGTTAGACAGTGGAACGTTCGACATGGTCGAGAGATGTTCGTAAAGGAAAGCAAAAAAAAAATTATACAAGGTCGTATGTTACAGCAGAAGACCAAAATTTGTAAATCCTTTCGGTGGTGCTCGAAAGTGCGAGTGGCGTTGCACCGCAACCAAAAAGCCTGACGCGCATTATTGGCGAATTATTGTGTGGGGTCCCGAACACACATGCTATTCAACGGTGGTACGTAACAGCAACAAAAGTTTACGGTCGAAGGTTATCGCTACACACATCCTCCCACAAATTCGTGCGGACATTAAGTTTAAGGTCAAACAGATTCAAACGTATGTCAAGCAACATTTGAACGTTGATGTTACGTATTCTAAAGCGTGGCGAGCACGAAGAAAGGCAATAGAACTTATCTACGGTGACTGGGACAGCAATTTTGAGGCGCTACCCACGTATATTACTCGGTTGCAGGATCGGAACCCAGGCACGGTTGTTTCTTTCTATAACCATCCACAGGGAGAGCAGTATTACCCCACATTTAAATATGTGTTTTGGGCCTTCGCACCCTCTATCCGCGCGTTTCATCGCTGCATGCCTGTCATCTCGGTTGACGGGACACATCTAAGAGGACCGTACCGAGGTAAGTTGTTGATTGCTGTAACAAAAAATGCCAACAACTACATCATGCCTGTGGCTTATGCTGTGGTCGACGAAGAGACCGTACATAGTTGGTGTTGGTTTTTCCATAATCTTGGAGAATATGTCACCCTTCGTAGCATGGGTCCATTGTGTGTTATATCCGATAGACACAACGGCATAATTAATGCAATGGAAAACCTTCCAGGCTGGATGGAACCCAACGCCTACCATCGTTATTGTCTTCGTCACGTTAGAAGCAATTTCAGTGGGAGGTTCAAGAATAAACAGCTACGGAAACTCTGTTGGAATATTGGTAGCACATCTCAGTCAGCAAAGTATCGGTGGTTTGTTCGCGAAATGAGGGCGCAAAATCAACAGGCTTGGGACTATCTTAAGAACATTGATAAGAGTAAGTGGACGGTCAAGTATGATAGAGAGCATCGTCGTTGGGGTAACCTAACGACCAACATTTCCGAGTCCATGAACAATGTATTGCGTGAAGCCCGACTACTGCCAATCACAGCTCTGATTGACTATACCTTTCGCAGAGACATCGAGCAGTATGTTAAGCACACTGAGATTTCTCACAGTTGCAACTCCTCTCTACCACCTCGCATTTGGAGCAAGTTTGAGAAACTATACTCAGTAGCAATGCAACATGAGGTGAGGTGCTTTGATCGGAATGATGCAAGGTTTAATGTTCTTTCAAGATTTGAGACAAATGACCGAGGCGGAAATGACTACACCGTTGAGTACAAAAGCAGGGTATGCACGTGTGGGAAATGGCAGATGTATAGATTTCCGTGTTCCCATGCAATTGCCGTTTGCAATTGGATGGGTAAACAACCTCACAATATAACTGATTGGAGATACCATACGAACACATACATGGAGCAGTACAACGGTCACTTCTACACGTTAGGACCTAAGTCTGAATGGCCTCAGGCGGAATGGAGAATTAAGGGGGACCCATCGATGATTACAACACATCGAGGAAGAGTACGTTCGAGAAGAATACGCAATGAGATGGATGTGAACTATGACGATCGCCCGAGGACTCGTACATGTAGCATCTGTGGAGAGACGGGCCATAACAAGAAGTCGTGTAAGAATGCAGTTGGTCTTGGGACTCAGACTTAGTGAATGATCCTACAGGGTTCTGTCAGCCGTATCAACAATGTCATCCTTCTATGCAAGTTTAGTTTATCGTAATCGTATTTTCTTATTGTTTTACTATCTATGTAATGGTATCATCGTTGTGTTCATTTTATGGTTATGTTGTATTTTGGATTCGTAATGTCATTATAATTTTTGTACCCTGGGCCACTTTCAACACTAAAACAAACCACATAAATATATTCCATTATGCAACACTATGAATCCAAGTCAAGTTTTCACAAGTTAGGGGGGGTACAAATATGTGATGATATTATATAGGATTATTACAGAAACCAGGACTACCACAACTAGGTAGATGACAATATCTACCACTGGCACCACATAGGGGTTGACTCACATTCTGATTTGGGGGGGTACTAATAATAGATGTTAACCCCATTAACATGGATGTGAACGAAGCAGATGTACATAAAATAGCACTCCCATCATCATCATCATTATCAAGCAACCTTGCAAACTCATCATAGTCCACATCATCATATATGGGAGTATCCGGAAGTCTTGAAAGCTCTGCTTCGTCATTGTCAAGACTTCTTGACGGCCCTGCTTCGTCATTATCAAGACTTCTTGATGGCTCTGCTTCGTCATTCTCAACACGTCTTGATGGCCTTGCTTCGTCATTATCAACACGTCTCCGCTTCTTGCGCCCTGAAACCTTTTCAGGTCGGCTTCCGTCAACTTGGAAACCGCTCGGTTGATTTTGAAGACGTGAAGGATAATTCAGACGATCTCCTTCGCGAATTGAAGACAACACTGCGCTGGCAGTGTTTTGAATGTCTCCAAATTGTGTAGGAGCGCTGGCAGTATACCCTTCCAGCTGCAATAATATTAAAAAAACAAATATTAAAATAGTATTTTGCATTATATACTAATTCATAATTATTAAAGTGATATACAAACCAGTAGTGCGGTAATCGACCCATTATCTCGGGATCCGGTTTGTGGTACCGGATTATTCATCGGGTTGGTGACGTATCCAACGGTGTTTTCCAAATACCAAGTCATGTAATTTGGAGACACAGAAGGAACTATCATCCGTTCCCCCCCCGTCCACTCTATTGGCTCTGCGATTGTCCTAGGAAGATATATAGGCGGCATGTTGATCTGTCCAGTTTACGTGACTTCTCCCGGCACGCTTCATTGCACGCAATTTACTTTGGACTTTAGGGGTAAGGGGAGGATCCAAAGGTCTCAACTGACGGAACCCGAACTGTCTAAGGACCCTCGCTGGTGACTGGTATTCAACTACGTGCATCCACACAATGTAACACTCACAGCACCATGAATCCTCCCCGTCTCTGCAATAATCCGGCAAAGATTGAAACGCTTCTTCATATGGTCGCCAAATAAACTGGTGCACAAAAAAAAATTAATAAGACATGGTACAAATTTAACCAGTAACATAACGTAAATTAACTCTTACCGACTCCTCATGAAGATTTTGTAACTGTGAACGAATTTGGCGTAAGGAGTGTGACGCGACTTCCCTAAAGTCGTGTTTAACACGCCAACTATAAATATAATTATAAAATCAATCATTAGTTAAATTAACAGGTTTTAATAAATATTATGTAGGCATAACAGAATACTTACAGGACACCAAATGGTTTTCCAGCTGGCAAGTTGGGTATAATTCTGGGGGATAATACCCGGATTCTGGTCCAGGCCCACAATTGCAACAAATACATAGGACCTGCCACCGATTTTGTGGTCCCTAGTGCTGCTTTGCATAAGTTGCGATACAACCATGCTAACACAGCACTCCCCCAACTTAATTTCCCACATTGCTTAAGATTCAACAATTGTGGTAAAAATGACAACGACACAAAACCATGGTTTGTGTCAGAAAAGAGACAACATGACGAAATAATTAATATCACACATCTTGCGCGTTGTGTGATCTCGCCCTCAGTGGCGTCAGCTGGTAACGGAGCCTTTATTTTTTCTAAAATTATATTGGACTCCACAGTGTTTCCTTTCCGGAAATTGTGAGGCTGAGTGACTACACCCAACATTTCTGCAACATACTCTACTCGTTCCGCATCATCTTTCATGTTTAATTCGGCTCCGGTGACCGCTGCACCATTAATCCGCAAACCCATTAGGACGTTAACGTCCTCTAACGTCACTGTGGCCTCACCAAATCTTAGGTGAAACGTGTTGGTCTCAGGACACCATCTTTCAACAAGGGCAGCTATCAACCCTCGGTCAATCATGCGGTATCCGCATTCAAGAACTCCAATAAAACCAGCGATCCGCACCAAATGTTGAATGCGTGGATCTAACGGATGGATGCGAATTTCCCGCCAAAATGGTTGGTCCCCCCGTCTACAATCAAATGCCTTACACTGTTCGCCATTTCCTTCAAACAACATCGCAGAACGATGTTGTGGTTGAGCCCAAAGAAGTGCATTATTGCGAGGACCGGGGTTTAGATATGCCATATTAAGAGGATTTGTGAAATAATATATCAACTTCAATTACTTTTTTTTTTGTGTGTGTGTGTGACTAGACTGCCTTTAAGTTTTGTGAATGCACCTGATGAAAACGAAGTCCAATTTATAGCATGGTTTTTGTTGTCTTCTTGTCACAATAATTGTACCATTGTCGCCAATTGGTTTTCATACTTTCACATTGGCGCCAATTGGTTTCAAGACTTTCACAATAATTGTATCGTTGGCGCCAATTGGTTTCAAGACTTTCACAATAATTGTACCATTGTCGCCAATTGGTTTCAAGACTTTCACAATAATTGTACCGTTGGCGCCAATTGGTTTCAAGACTTTCACAATAATTGTACCGTTGGCGCCAATTGGTTTCAAGACTTTCACAATAATTGTACCGTTGTCGCCAATTGGTTTCAAGACTTTCACATTGGCGCCAATTGGTTTCAAGACTTTCACATTGGCGCCAATTGGTTTCAAGACTTTCACAATAATTGTACCGCCAATTGGTTTCAAGACTTTCACAGCATATTTAAAAACATATATTACCATTAATGAAATTGAACAATACAACATATTATCAATACTGATTATACATAAAAAAATTAGGTTGCCCTCTGGTGCGTTGTGGTCTCCCTGGTAAAGTCGGACTGCCAGGATCAGGAACATTTAAATTCAAGCTCAGGTCAAGGCGGGGCGGTGGTGTAACATTGACATACCCTTCACGGTGGTCTTGTTGATCTTGATTAGGTGCATAATACTGATAATCAGTGTGATTATCAGGCATAAAAGACAACAATTGTCCTCGTGGGGTAAACATGTCTTGTTGTTGTTGGGCTACCCGAATATTCACATTTTGTTCATTAACCTGCGGGTTTGTTTGAGGTTCCCCTAAGGCGCACAACAACTCATTAACTGCCCCCGGACTTAAGTCAGGAAGCCAACCACTTTCGTCACTGAAACCTACACCAACCCCAGCGCCAAACGATCCAGCCCCACTGGCAAACGCACCAAACCCACCGCCAGACGTATAATGTCCACTGCTTAACGCCCCAAACCCAACGGCAGACGTACCAGGTCTACTGGCAAACGAACCAAACCCGCCTACAAACGAACTACCCCCACCGTTAAACGCCGCACCCCCACCAACACCAATGCCATACGAACCACCCCCACCACCCCCAATGCCATACGAACCACCCCCACCACCCCCAATGCCATACGAACCACCCCCACCACCCCCAATGCCATACGAACCACCCCCACCCTCAAACGCACCACCCCCACCCTCAAACGCACCACCCCCACCCTCAAACGCACCACTCCCACCCCCACCCTCAAACGCCACTGTCACCCCAGTGTCACCACCCCCACCCCCACCCTCAAACGCCACTGTCACCCCAGTGTCACCGCCACCCAGTCCGCCATCATTAACAACTGTATCATCAGAAGCAGGTTGACGACGTCGTCCCCTTCTTGCCCTTTGAGTTCTTGGCGCCATATGGAGGTTGACCGGGTTTGTTGTCAAATGCGTCTGATACTGTGAATATTCTTGCGCATCTGACATTTGCATAGTGTGGTGGGCAACACTTTGAATGAATTGGAGATTCTGGGTACCATCCCCCGCTCCAGCTTGAGAGGATGCGTTGTAAATTACACCCATTGACTCCCTCTACAAAAAAAAACAACAAAATGTATTAAATTGAAAAAACAACAACGTTTTTGAAATAAAAATATATAATATTGTTTTATTTGTTGCTTAGCTTTTGTGATCGTATTTACCGCATTAATTATTTCTGATAATAAACGAAAATTAAAAAAGAAGGCTTTTTCATCATTCATTATCTAGCGCGTAAATACGTAATGTTGTATGTCTACAGGCATTTGAATATGGATTTTTACCTGGTATGGCTATAAGTGCATTGGAACAGTAAGATATTACTTTTATTTATTTTTATCATTTTTCCTACGTACGTTCAGTACTTCATTATGCGGTGATACGTCTTCACATGGCTACTTTTACTTTGGCAGTTATTTACTAAAGGGAAGAGCACCATACACATTAAAGCATGGAAAACTAGATCATGAAGCAACACATGTAAGGAGTTCATATGCATACCATCATTTGAAGTCTTGCCCCGTCATCTTGAAAAGCAGGAGGAGGCATAGGTACTTCCCTGAGATCAGATACGTATACAACTGTGCGCGCATTATACCACGGCATGTAGTCGGGGTCAACGGATCGGGTCCTAATAATTTCACCGTTGACAAGAGTTTTGTCACGGTTGTTCCACCCGCTAACATACTCAGCGTGCGTAGTGAGCCAGTTAGTCCCGGTTTTACCTTGCCGGTTTAACTTGTGCAACCTCTTATGCTCACTAGGCTGTATGCTGATAGGGTGCGGCACCTGTTGCACCATCCCAAATTGTCTCATTACCCGTTGCGGATAATGATGTTCGACAATAGCCCAATATATCAATGGGCAGGTACTCATCCAGCTTTTCATACCACTTCTGCAGATTGGTGGCAGCTTTTCAATGATATCATTGTAAGGGGTCCAGTTAAACTACAAAAAAAAAAAATAGTTAGTTACAAAGAATTGAACACAAGATAAAATACGATGACCACAAAATAATTACGTGGCTCCGGTGTAATGATTGCAGTTGAGAACGATATGTTCTCAAGCAGTGTGACGGGGTTCCAGAGAAGTTGAGTTTATGCTCTTGCCACCTATACAATGAACATGTATAAATTTACAAAAACATGAGTACTATTATATTTTTCGTAATTTGCATAGTACTATAAGTTTGTTACTGTAGATTACCGAGCTGCCAACGGAACGGAATGATCGAAATTTACGTCTATCTTCGGGCCTATGCTTCGAAACCTTTCCCATGCCCAAACTTGTAAAATGAAGGCTGGGCCAGAAAGGGCCGTTGCATCGGGTGTTGTGGCATCACACAGGTTTCTATACAGACAGGCTAAAACTGCACTACCCCAACTGTACAATGAACATCTTCGTAGATCATCTAAAAGTTTTAGACGGTGCAACGAAATTCTATTGTTGGCATGATCCGGAAGTATTGTGCAACCAATAAGATAAAATATTATCAACCGTGCACGGATAATGCACTCTTGGTCGCTTGCTTCAACTTCAGAAAATGGTTTCTCTAACTCTCTTATAATTGTAGGTGACTTAAGAGCTTTGCCAACAAAATCATTTGGCTCGGGGGTAAAACCTAACAAAGTTTCACACATGTTGATGGCCTGCTGCTCTGTAATAGGAGTTTCAGGAGCCGATACCACAACACCCTCTATCGGTAATCCCCACAACACGTTGATATCCTGTAGGGTGATGGTGGCTTCACCCACAGGTAGATGAAATGTGTGCGTTTCTGGCCTCCAGCGCTCGACCAACGCAGTTATCAGTGAGTGGTCCAGGTACCGATAACCACAGCTTAACACCCCACCAAGCCCGGCTTCTTGTATGATACTTTTTACCCGTTCACCTAGCGGGTTTTTAGCCAGAAATTTCCATAAACTTCTATCACCGCGTTTCACCATTAGGGGTTCGTTGTATTTTTCAGGATTTGTGAAAACACACAACGCACGGTGATCGTTGTGTAGAAACAACACATTGTCTTCAAGAGGACCCGGGTGTAAGTTGTAATTCATTTTCCGATCACTGCTAAATATATCAAACTTTGAAAGATTTTGAGACTGAGATGATTGTCTGAACTTGAACTTGAGTTTGCGACCTCCTCTATTGTTATATAACAAGCTCTTATCATCCATCTCATCCATCTTCCTGCAAATCCTCTATTCACGAAATGATTATTCACTGAAGAGAATCATGTCATACACACAAATGCAATAAAGAGAAACCCGTGACTTATTTTTTAGGTTTAAGAAGGTTGGCATCGTGCATAAAATGAAAGGTTATTCACTGCAAACCTATTCATCTCAACCTACTTACCTATTAATAAAATCAATAAAATACAAAACCCATCTCACCTTGTGACTACTTTAGTGTGTCAAGTTAAATCATTGTCCCCCCCAAATTGAATGAAGACAATTGAATAACTCCAAATTATCATATTATGTCGCCAATTCATACATATAAAATCAAATAAAAAAATTCAAAATCAAAATGCCTGAACCCTAATTCAATCATTGTCGCCAAAGGATTCATATACATTCAAATAAAAAAAATCATTGTCGCCAAATTATTCATACACAATCAAATAAAAAAATTCAATGTCGCTAAACAATATAGATTCATTCAAAAAAAAATTGATTGTCGCCAATCCAGAATTATACAATCAAATTGATATTAATAATTGCCGTGACTTTGTTTTTTAAAATTATTAACACTTAATGTCGCCAATATGGTTTGGAAACAATGTTTCAATGTCGCCAATTTGCTTTGGTTTTTTATTAATATCGCCAATCCAGAATTATACAATCCTATTTTTTAATATATGTCGCCAAATGTGTTGTAAACAATCAAAATTTTTAATTCAATGTCGCCAAATGGATTGGTGACATACCTATTTTTGCTTTTTTTCTCACACACTACCTAGAAACACTTACTTGTTTGGTAAAACACCTATTTATGCAAAAAATTCTAAAAAACAACTTAAATACTAAAAGTGTTATTTAAATGAAAAAAGCATAAAATCTAAAAAGTAGCAATGAGAATAGAATACGTTAATTTTATCAACTTTATGTGTTTAACTAACTAGCAGGGACTCATGTATGAAAGTATTGTTAGTTGATCTTAACTTTATGCGTTTAATCCGTTCAATGCTATTAGGCATTAGCATGCGCGTGTCCAAGTGTTCGACGCAAAGCTTGGGTGACTTCGGAGAGAGATCTGTTAGTGATGTCTATAATCTGAAACTTGTTTTCTACTTTTAGTATACGAAGAGTGATCCGGTTCACCACATATATTCAAATAGTGACTAATAAAAAAACACTAAATTCTTTTATTTAATGAAATTGTTAAAATTTAAAATAAAAACAAGTTGAAAATTTTGTTTTATTGGAGCAAAATAGATGTGGTGTGAGGATATTTTATTCTCTTAAAACAAGTTCCTTTTACATATTATAAAACTAAAAATTTGCAATAGGGTTATTGAGGTCCGTTAGAAATGGGTCCAAGCTTTATATGCACGCCACATGATAAACATATGTAATGTAATATTGTATCCTCTCGATTTGTTATCCTCACGAGGAGCAAAAAGTGAGCCTCTTCCCACTTACCTCCCTTTTAATTTTAAATTAAAGAAACACAAACTTTTAAAGAGCTTGTATTTTAAAACTCTAATAATATATATTTTTTTTTTGTACGAAATGTGAAAATACTTTTTTTCACTCTTTAACATTTTTTATTATTATTTTTTTTTAAATGAAAAACAAGTTACATTTAGATGGTGGGTAAGCGGGCAACAAGCTGCGCCGCTATCCCTTTTTGAATCGCAAAGCCTATCCTGCTAAACACAAACCCTTGGTTCTTAGGGCTATGCGAGTCACTGTGGACCACCTTCTGCACTCGTTTCAGAAACCGTACTGCCTCAGGGGCCAGAGATCCAAATGTGTCAAAGGCAAATGGCAGGAACACATGTTGATTCTCTAAACATGCTGCTTCGTGCTTAGCGACCTTCTTAGCTTCTGCCCTCAAAACTGCCTGCCCCGGTACAAAGTCGCTGTCTCGAAAACCTACCAAGGGGGAAACCCCTGTCAGGTCAACACAAGCGTGTTTGCCCCCAACCCATCCAAACACAAGCACATCCGCGGGACGCAAGGTAGATCTCCCCTCCTGCGGATCAGTCAGAAAATTGACCGGTGCTTCTTTCTTGGCTGAGACCCCCGCCCTTCGAAGCACGTCCCATAGAACATCTCTGACCAAATCATGGCGGTACTTAAACCCCGGCAATTCTTTGCAGTGGAGCGCATGCTCGCCAAATTTGTCTAGACATGCCTTTTTGCAAATGGGGCATGGTTCATCTGAGGGGAAAATAGGTATCATGAGCCGGTATTTGAGAATAGCCCTGTATTCGATCGCCGACATCCGCTGCCCAAGTCCTTCAATGGGCACAACAGTCAGAAAATCTTAAGCATGAGCCTCTTGAAGGCATGCAAACACTGCCTTTTGTCGCGGAGTCATATCAAACTGCTCCTCCATAGTCTGCACGTGTTTACCATAAAGAGCACTCGCCAAGGTTTGTTGAGGTTTCTTGGGGGCGGTCTCCTTATCGGTATAACCGCCTAGATCAATTTCCGGAAGAACTGTTTTGATATTACTAAGTGCGAGGGTGTAGTCAGAATCCACCCCCATCACACCAGCACTCCGCAGGATGTGGTCCTGCAATCCCCACGATTGAGCCCTCGATGCTACAAAGGCGTATGTTGACACATCCCCTGCCGTGAAAATCCCTAAGCCCCCATGCCGCATAGGCAATGATGCTAGCCTCCATTGGAGGTCCCCAAAATGTGCCCCTCCACAGACAACAATGTTTTCAACCGCCTCCCGAAGGCCTGCATCAAAAATGGACACCGCCTCTTTGACATGCTCTGGTTGACATGTCCGAAGCCCGAACACTAATTTAGCAACCCCCATGCATGAGCGCAGTAAGAGAAGCTCACTTTGAGGGTCTCTTAATTTCGGCAAGTGTTCCATGAGTTCAACCGCGCGCAAAGCTCTTTTTGTTGCCAAAGAGCGTATATAACCTGCATCCCTACTAACATCTCCCCCAAGGAGTTTAACCCCTCGGTCGGGCCTGCCTATCTCATTAGGAAATAAATCGGGCGTTGTCGCTGACCCATTGCACGTCGGCCAAAAAATCTCAGTTTTTCGCACATTAAGCATAAGCCCTAGAGACGGCCCTTCAGATCGAATAATATCAAGTGCCCTCGCTACGTCTTCAGTTTTACCTACAATAGTGCCATCATCTAGATACCAACTACCAAGCATGAAAAGGGAGGGAGCAGGCTTCCTGCACCCGGAGAACAAGCGGATGAAGGACCAATGCAAAAAGGAGGGGGCCTAGGGGGTCCCCTTGCTGAACCCCAGTAGTAGCACCAATGTGAGTATCACCCACGTATAACCTGGCATGCCGGGCATACAAGAATTGCACCCACGGGTAAATAGATGGGCATCGACAATTAACTTCCCTGAGAAGTGCCGTACGGTCGACTATGTTAAAAGCATTGGAGAAATCAACAGTAAGCATAGCCAGGGAGCCATCAGAATGGAACATGTTCACAAACCTATTGGCACTGTGCAACACTGCTTCTGCCCCATTAGGGACCCCAACCCCAAATTGGAAATCCCCTAGATACGCAGCCATCTCCTTACCCACTTTACGCATAGCGACTTTCGACACCAATCTCCTCCAAATTGTCCCAACCGCGATAGGTCTAATTCCATTGTCGGGCTTTAATAAGGGGGTTAGTGGAGCGGAGGCAATGAACTCCGCCAGTTCAAAAGGGCAAAGCCCCCCAAGCCACAAGTTGACAACATCTGTGATGGACTTAAGCAACCCAGACGCTGTGGGGGACCCCTGGCCACAAAATGCGTCTAAGATATGTTGAGCCCGCAAACCATCCCTCCCACAAGAGGTCCCTTTCGGGAAGGATTTAATACACGCCAGCACACAATCAACGTCAACCTGTAGAGCTGGCTCAGATGGCATGGTGGAAGGCTTGGTCGGAGGGTCCACAATAGGGTGTTTATCTATCAAGGCTTTCAAGGTGGCCTCCCCAAGAGGCGCGACCCCTGACGAACACAGGACCTTGACCGCAGCTGTGTAGTGCCCATCTGCCACTTTTCGAAGGCATTGCTTAATGTTGCCCCCACCCCCATCATTATCCTGCTCACTTGGCCTACATGAAATCCCCTCCGCGGGTAGATCAAGGAGGTTCTTGACCAGCTCCTCAAAGCCGGCCCCATCTTTCCAAACCGCTAATGCTCGCATAATGGAGTTACATTGAAGCGATTTCCTGTTCCCAGATCTGCGTTCTTGCCTACAGGCTGGTTTGACCGCCCGTAATGTGCAACGAGGCAACAACAGAAGCTTAACCCATGCTTCAATAGATCCTGGGGCATCCGCCACTTTACGCAACCCCCCTAACAAAGCCTGCGCAAACGCCATACGACACGCAGGCGGGATACTCTTGACAGTGGAGAGGTTGAGCGCGAGGATGCGCTCAAGGAGAGCGACATCTGCCACCACCCTTGTAGACAAGACACTCTCAAGCTCCGCAGGCGGCCTACACGGCTGAGGGATCCCAACAATATAATGAGTGACATTTCCTGTACCGAAGGTGCACTTATGTACACCATCCTTGTGACGACAATAACGGTTAAGGGCATGCAAGGTCATACATCCCCCACATAGCCATTTCCCAAGCCTCTGCAGGGTATTTACAACATCCGTGTAGAGGTCCAAGTCCGAGGCAATCTGTCCCTTTAACCATTCCCTCCGTTCCTTCTCATTGAAATGGTCTCGCTGGAAATGCATAAGAAGTCTAGAATAACCTCTGTACTCAGGCAAACCATCCTTGCAAGAATGGTACTTTCTAAAGGGGCAAGGCCACTTCCCGGTGACTGAGCTGGGACCCGTCTCCTCAACAACAGTTCCTCTCGCACCCATAAGAAGGAAATTAAAAATATTATTATAATTATTATAATTAGTAATATTTTATTTATAGAAATGTTAAATCCATTAATACTTTATAAATACTAAAAGGGTACCTCTATTATCATTATAGATTAAAATAATAATAATAATATTTAATAATAATGATGTAGTAAAATGAAAGTTGAAAACGTAATAATATTTAATAATAATAATGAAGTAAAATGAAAGTTGAAAACAGGCGAGTAGTGCTGTTCAGAAGAAAAAAAAGGGCAAGTAGCCATAACAGAGGGTGGCGAGTAGTTGTTAACACGAGCGATTGAGCTAAAAAGGGAAGGCGATTGGGCTGGTGTGGGCGATTGGGTTTGGGTTGGTGTGGGCGATTGAGCGATTGGGTTTGTCAAAAAATAGCCGTTAGGGGGAGTTAATCGGAGTCTGGACGGAGGTTAGGGGGAGTTAATCGGGTGTTCAAGGATGGGGGAGGTCGATAATCGGTGAAGGTTTGGGGGGTGAGGGTGTGGGTGGTATCAGGTAGGGTGGTGAAGAAGGAGGGTGTGGGTGGTTTCTGGTTGAGCAGCGGTGGCGAAGATGGAGGGTTAGGGAGGTTTCAGGGAAGGTGGTGGTTTGGGAGTGTGAGGGTGTGGGTGGTATCAGGGATGGTGGTGAAGAAGGAGGGTGTGGGTGTGGGAGGTTTCAGGGATGGTGGCGTCATGTGATGGTTCAATATTAATTTGTTTAACTTAATTTTAGAAAACATGAATCGACTATATGGTTTTAATTAAGCTACTAAGTTTTGAGCCTCAAATTCCGGCACATATGGTTTTAATTATGGTTGTTTTCACAATATTATTATCTTAAATTACCGTTTTCGTAACTAGAATACATTGTTCGTGCATGTACTATTGATTGCTGAGGCAACTGGGCCAGCTGGCGTATGTCCTTAGCCAAGGTTTGTCATCACAACTACTATTTGAGTATAGAAATGCATTCCTATAAAATGTCGTATAGTAGAAAATGTAAAGCATCAATTTGTTGAGATGAAGTCGGTCAACATGAACTTGTTAGTAAATTGATTGTGAAACCTACCACTGAAAAGATCGCACAAATTCGTGCATGTCTTAAGGTCGTTTAGGGTTGGTGGAAGTACTATGCCAATGAAAGCAGGCGGCCAATTCAATTTCAAGATGGAGATTATGTGATTTTGAAAGTTTCTTTGTGGAAAGGCGTATTTCGATTGTAAAAGCGGGGCAAGTTGAGCTCATGTTTCATTCCCCGTTCAAAATAATAGCAGGATTCATAAACGTAGCACAGGACTTAGAGTTGTCAAAATACATAATACTTTTCAAGTGTCATATCACTACAAGAAACTGGAGCTTTAGGGGCGACACCTTTAGGGGCGACCCGCTTTTTGGTCGCCCCTAAAGGTCAATCCCCACCAAACAGCTTCTCAGCCATCAGATCAACGAGCAGATCAACGGCCAAGATTTTATCGTACCTCATATCATTAGGGGCGACACCTTTAGGGGCGACAGTCGCCCCTAAAAGTTGAAAATAATTAAACTCCCGCCCCTCAACTTTCTTTCCCTCTTTTCTTTCCCTCTTTTCCCTTAACTCTCTCTTCTTCTCTTCTCTGGACTATCTCACAGACCTCTTCCCTCTCATCTCTCAATCTCCACTCTCCTCTCATCTCTCAATCTCCACTCTCCTCTCATCTCAATCTCCACTCTCCACTCTCCTCTCATCTCTCCACCTCTCTACCCACCCCACACCACCGCACCACCCCCACCACCGAACCCACCCCCACCACCGAACCAACCCCCTCCACCGGACCACCCTCCTCTCCCTTTGCTCTTCTCTCTCCTCTGCCCTCCTCTGCTAACCGTAAGTGTTTTTTTTTTTTTTTTTTTTTTTTTTTGTTGAAGTATCTATGTTTAATTTTTTTAATAATATGAGTTGTAGGAAGCTCCGATCTACCCAACCCACTGAAGATTCGCCTCTAATACGGTTAGTACTCGCCCCTAATTTTTATTTTTTTATTATTTATGCCTTAAATTATATATAGGTTTGTATGTGTGTTAATTATTTTCGTTTTTTTTTATTTATTTTTTTCGTTTTTTTCTGTTTTTATATTTTTTCTGTTTTTTTTATTATTTTTCTTTTTTTCTATTTTTTTTTTCGTTTTTCCTGTTTTTTTTTATTTTTTTTTCAGTTTTTTTTATTTTTTTCTGTTTTTTTTTATTTTTTCTATTTTTTATATATGAGTGTATGTATGTATGAGTGTATGTATGTATAAATGTATGTGTGTGTGTATGTGTATGTGTATGCGTGTATGTATGTATAAGTATATGTATGTATGAATGTATGTATGTATGTGTGTATAAGTGTATGTGTATGTATGTATGTATGCGTGTATGTATGTATGTGTGAGTATATGTATGTATGTATTAGTGTATCAGGAGGTCATGAAATTGTTCTTGGTTAATGACTATTGAGTGTGAATTCCTGCAAGGTCACCGATATAGGATTCCCACCCAAGAACGTCTAACTATGGAGTTCTTCTTACATTCACGGTCAATGCACCAGGTGTTGGTGGCATTTAGGGGCGCACATTTCTTATGACCCAACATCTCTCTTAGTCTCACATGGACGAGACAATGTGGAATTTCCAAAGATGGTCCAAATGTATTTGGGGCATTTATTGCTTGATATTGAATTTTAGGTTTGGTTAGCTTGTTTCACCATCCTCTGGTTATTTTTAGAATGTGATCTTAAGTAAACTTGAATTTTAGAATTGACCCAAAAAAGAGCCTTTTACTAGCCTAAAACAAGCCACATATGAATTTGAAAACGATATATTAAATTGACACAGAAATTGAGAGATACAAGAATTAAATACACTGATCCAACAAAAACCTATGAAATTTAACAGGTGCAGCCGAGAGTTAATTTTATATGTATATATTATGATATAATATGGTATTGGTATGACAATATACTGATTATATTTGTATAAAAATTGGAAAAGCCAGGGCTGCAAGGTTGATCTTTATTTAAAGCCCTGAACCAGTGGTGACTCTGCATAAACATACTAGAGATCACAATCTACTGGTATTTCTTATGCTGACAAATAGATATACATAAGGCTTTCCTTTTATGCCTTGGACCAAGGCAATAAGTTACATGACCACATGCAATTCTTTCATATCTATTTGTATATAAGCTTCTCTTTCTTGTTTAGTTCATACGATATACTTTATTAAGATTCTCTTTTGTGATTTTGTATGTTTGTTTAGTGGGACCACAATCACAATGTTTTGGTCTGAATAGACAAGAAGGAAGCCACAAATCATCTAAAACAATTGTATGCATGGCCCAAGGAAGCACAACAACCACACAGGAAAATGCCTTGGAATGGGTTAAAAAGGACAAAAGAAGAATGCTTCATGTTGTATACCGCGTTGGTGACTTGGATAGAACAATAAAGTAACATTCTAAATTAGACAACATGCTAATGTTTATAATTCTTAAACTTTTTTGTCTATATATGAATATCGGTTGATTATGTCATGGAATATCATCCTAATCGGTCAAATTTAATAACTTCTTCTTTTGCTTAATTACAGATAGCAATAGGCACAGATGATGTTTATAAAACTGCAGAAGCAGTTAGCCTTTTTGGCGGGAAGATTACCAGAGAACCTGGTCCCCTACCTGGTATCAGCACCAAAATTACGGCATGTTTGGACCCTGATGGTTGGAAAACGGTAAGCTCATGTAGTTGGTTTATCTCAGCATTTTGCACATATATTGAGTTGGCAAGATGTGCGGGTCAATATGGTTCAGGTTGAAAGAGGTTTTCCTTTTTTTCAACTATGGATTGAAACAGGTCAAGCAAGGTTTGGTTGACCCACGACCGATATGCTACGTAGCGAATAGCCGTAAATAGCGCCGGAATTCGTCGCCGGACGTCGCTATTTACACGCTATCCAGCCGATATACACCATATAGCGAGGCATAGTCGATACACAACGCTATTCGCGATCGCGGTCGCTATTTCCGCTATCGATAACTATGCTGCTACCTCTTATTTATTGTTAATTTAAATTGATTTTAAATTAGGATAAGTACCTATTTTCTGCAACAAATACTTATCTAATATTGTAACACATTTTTAAGCCCCAAGATTATGCTTGCTGTGTCCAAAAATACATAGTTAAATGAAAGCTTTGATTTAGCTATATATGTGAATCACCCTCCTCAGTTAGCATATTAGAGGAATCTTGGTGAAAATTAGTGTGTTTTGCGGAGAGAAAAATAATTTTGAGTTAGTCTTTGCCATCTCAAAGAGAAGTTGTAATCAATTTGGGACGGGAGTAGCATTTAGGTAGTGTTGGGATTTAGATTTTGAAATCAAACGCGATTTGAAATCTAAGGATGGCGTAACATTATTCATTTACCCATTCTCTAACTGAGACTTTTACTAGTTGGTGTTTGGTTTATAGGGATTGGTAATACATACATACATACACGCCGATGAAGTTTGGAAATCAAGGCGGAAGCAGTAATAGTGACGATCACGCCGATGAAGACGAAGGCGAAGACGAAGACGTTTAGGAGTTTAGGCGTTTTTGGTATGTTTATTTAGTTTTGTTGGTATACTTGACTATAAATATTTGTATGTTTGTTTAGGCGAATGTTGGTATGTTTAGACGAATGTTGGTATGTTTATATATATATGTAATGTTGGTATGTTTGGTAAATTTGTTTTGTCATTATTTCGTATCATTAAGCGTGTGTGGACCAAAAAAAAAAAAAAAAAAAAAAAAAAAAAAAAAAAAAAAAAAAAAAAAAAAAACCTTTAGGGGCGACGGGTCGCCCCTAAAGATCCAGCCCAGGATGCACAGAATTTGGCCACGTGGCATGCCACGTGGCATGACACGTGGCAAAAAAAAAAAAATTTTAATGGAAAAAAAATGCCACGTGGAATAATAGTATTAGGGGCGACGGCTTTAGGGGCGATGGTGGGTTTTAGGGACAAACCAGATGTGACAGAACCTTTAGGGGCAACAGTCGCCCCTAAAGCCTGTGTCGCCCCTAAAGGTCTGTTATTAGGGGCGACAGGCGTCGCCCCTAAAGCTCCAGTTTCTTGTAGTGTATTAATGAAAACATTTGACTGACAAATCCACTTACGTACCATGAACAATGTTGTAATTTTTTTTTACTAAAGATAAAATGATATTCATAAAAAACTGCAAGAATTACATTAAGATAGCAGGTAGACGGGCAACAAGCTGCGCCACCACCTCTTTCTGGATAGGGGTGGTCACGCAACTTGTTTGTGCATATTGACATATGTCCATTTTTATTGTTCAGAAAGTAAGACTAAAATATTATAAATTGCCAAACTAAGAGATGAATTTGTAAATATCAATCAAAGTTGTGGTCAAAGTCTAAGAATGTGGACATAAGGTACCATTTGTGGATATTCAAAACCGATTTACAAGTTTATATTTTTTAAAGAAAAGACTAACGTAAGAGGCCACGTTTTTAGAATATCAAACTCAAAGGTTTAACTGGGTGCGAGTTCTTAGGATATAAACTAAGACAGGAGGAGAAAAACCAATTTCTTATCACTTTGACCATTTCTGTTTTTATAAACTTTAATATACACTTGACAACTTCAATTATATTAAACTAATTATAAAAATAGTTAAAAACTATGTGTAGTTACATATAAAAAGAACTAGTGGGATTCCGAGTTGCGCGATGCGCAACCTCTTAACATGTTTGTGAACGAATTGAAAAGGCGATAAATAACATAGGAAAGAAAATGCAGGCATACATTGCTAAAGCATATTGATACAACTCTAAACAACAATTAAGAGAATAGACAATACATTAAGCTCACAAAGAATGCATTAACAATATACAATAGCTTCAATACACAATGGTGTTTGTACCAAATTAACAGAATCAACTATTTCTACAAATGTTGCTTCCGGAGCCTGAAACTTTTACAAAAGAAGATTTATAAACTCATTGAGATTAAAAGGAGATGTTTGATCCATGAGCTATGATATTCATGAAGAAACATTTTTATGTTTAATCTTCAATGGTTTATGCACAATCATTAAGTTCATAACAAAGATGGCCTAATCAGAATAAAACCTTACATTTGTGTATGCCACTTTATTGACCTGAGTAGACCTTCATCAATCCAAGCAAAGGCCAATACTTAAAAGCCTAAATGAATCTGTGAAAATATAAGAAAGCGCATCAGAATTTGTCTTGTCATCAAAAATCAAAACACACCCTTTTAACCTGGTAAGAAATATGAGTTAAAAAAAACAAATATGGTAATCAAAGAACGAAACATCAGCAGTCGATAAAAGACATGGCCACCATCTTCTTTGTCGTCCGCAAGCTCACAATCTTCATCTCTGCTCCACAATGATAGTATGTTGAATTGCTTTCTGTGTAAGTGGGCAAAAAGGAAGAAGGTGGCTTACCACCATGTCTATTAACACAATCAGAGCGACAAACAACTTCACATGAAGATTAAAACATGCTATAAAATTCTTAAAGCATAGAAATGTGTTCCTTACAATTTACAAAGAGAAAAAATGATCATGAATTTCCATTAAGTATTTCCATACAATTAGGGCATTCATCTTTCCAAATTTGACTCTTTACTATTTAGTCTTGGAAAAGTCGTATTTCTATTCAAGAGGAAATCCATGTTGATGAAATGGCCTTGCAATGATAATTGACCACTTAGAACAATCAATCCATTTACCAATCAGTCTTGTGAAATCCTTCCATCAAGATCATTCATCGTTTCTACTTAAATTTATATTATAATCTTCCAGTCATGTCTAAATTTGAGAGTCCAAGTACTATCTTCTTGTGAAGAATCATGTATCCAGCATAGTTAGAAATATCATAAGTGTCAAGTGCTCAATATTCCTTTGTCACAGAAATCAGATCAGACCCTTGTTCTTAGTTTACAGAGTCAAATAATGGACATCACAATCAGACTCATCGAAATCCATAGTGAGAACATAATCAAACTCGTCAAATTCCTAAAAGACGGTCGTCTTAACTTACATTTATAGCCACAAATATGTAACTAATAGATGGATGTGTTCATATGTCTAATATCAATTAGTTAATGGTCAAAACATGATGCAATTAAAATAATCACTTACATTCAGGATCAGCATTTACAGCCTCTGTAGAAAGTCGATCAAGTATTCGAGGTACAGCATCCGCTCGAGTGACCCCGCCAACAGCATCAATGTCAGCTAAAGCGTCCCAATTTGGTGTAGGAATCCCACCTCCAGGAGTTAAACCTTGCGCTCCGGTATCAGGCAATATTCGCTAAAAACTCGATCTAATAAGTTGAAATCGAAAGCAACAACAGTCAGATATGAATTTGTAAAAACCGATGGAATAAGTTATAATTTGAAGCGAATCGCTGACAAAATAGGGGCAGGCCATGATTACCATTATTCCACACACGCAACCTCCTTACATAGACTAATTTCACGTTGAATCAGGCTCAGATTTACCCACGGAAACGCAATTGGCTGCATCAGAGGTAGTCCAGACATTCAGAGGGAGATAACAACCATTCACATGAATTTGACCCACTATACCTCGAAACCTTTTTTGTTCTGCCTTTCCGCTCAGGTTAGAAGTCAGCCTACCGCGCCTTTGTTTTCTTGTTCTCGGTTTTTTGTCCTGTAAATGTCCAGCCCTCTTTTCTTGAACCTCCTAATGATATAAATTACATAAATGACACATTAATAATTTATTAAAATTAACCCGCCGCCCGTTGCGGCGGCGCCATAAGCAAAATGATAACGTACACATCGCAATGAATAAACTTGTTACCGATCTAACACTAATCTGATAACCCTAATGTCAAGAGGAACAAAGGATTAAATATATCAGTACTAATGTGTACCTGAGTAGAACGATCGTTTTAGGAGCAAGGCCGTAGTAGTCTATTGATCTTTCATTATAAAGTCTGATTGTTCTATATCTGAGAAACAAAAGAAAAGCAAAATTTATAAATTTATACATATTACACAATCACATCCTAATATCAAGGAATTCTTCAATGAAGAAGGATAGCATCTGACTTTCGTCAATAACAAAACATGGGAGTATGAAAGCACATAGGAGCATTGTAGATCTCTGCATAAGGCAAATGTTGTATATATGTTAGTTTTGCCAGAATTAAGATGTGGCAACTCACATGTTATGATAAATGATAGTTGTGAGTTGTCACTGTTTAAAAGGAAACAGGTTGATTCGGGTTATAATATAGTGAGCAAGGACTTGAATTTATAACGGTTAAATCAACGCTACCATGGTGACCAGAGATTTGGTGGTTGTGCAAGACAAAACCCATGTACAGAAACTTCATACGTCATACAACTTCTCTTCAAAAAGCTAAAGGATACATCATGGTACATATATGCACACACCATGCTGAACAAAGTTCATAACTTGAAGCTTGGATCACTATAAGCATAAAATAATTGCTTTAAAGGCCTTAAAATTTCTGTGACATCAGAACCACTATGAATTAAATGTGGAATCATAGTACAAATGTAGTAAATCAACTGATAATCAAATAAAATTTTCTATAGCTGTAACCACAAAAGGAAAACTAAAGATAGTAGTAACCAAAGAAATCAGGTTACAAATTACACATACAAAGAACATAAATTAGGATAAAATAAATAAAACTTATCAACACATCAACCGGCAAAATTACTAAGTACATAAAACTTATCGACACATCAAGAGACAATATTACTAACTTGCAAAATCAAAACCGGTAGCAAATCAGAATTTAACCACTAATCTCCTCTGTTCCTTTTGATTTAGGTTCATGGAACAAAATACGCACTATCAAACACTTTTGAGCCACTTATCTACTTGTTGGATTAATTCTTTAATAGAAACTTATACCAAAACAACTGAACCTTTTCCTCATCAAACCATCTTTTCAATAATACAACAATCAATCTACAGTAGCCTAATTAGTTGATGTTTCACTTTAATTCATAATATAAACAGCAGCAATTCTTTGAATGCTCTATGATTTGAAACTAAAGACTTTAATCAAAATAAATAAAGAAGTTATCCTTTATATCAAAGCAAAGCCATATATATATGACTATTTCACAAAATAGCTATTCTGTGGTTAAATCGAACCCCACAAAATAGCTAACAAACCCAAAAGATAAACACAAAATAAAACAAATAAAAACATAAGTTCTTTTTGAAATTCAAATGAAACCACCTGTAATTAAATTTTTGGGTCAGGGCTTGGATCGGGTCTGGGGTTATCAGGGTCACGCGCATCAATTTGGCAAGAAACCTTACCCCATCGATCTGCAAGATACATGAATGGGTTTAGGGTTAGCGTGTTCCCAAATTTCAGAAAACAAAATACGAACCACAATAAAGAGGAAACTGAATAGAAAGAAGAAAACGTAACTGGTCGAAAACGACGACGAAGTCGACCACCATGATATTTGACGTCTGCTCCCATCGTTTGACAAAACCGACACCACCATCCAATTGCTTGTTTTCCGCTAGCCGCAGGTATGTGGCGGTTATCCATCTCTCTCTCTCTCTCTCTCTCTCTCTATATATATATATATATATATATATATATATATATATATATATATATATATATAGTGGGTCTAATGTGGGGATATAAGAAGAAGGGCAGAGCAATGGACGGGTGTCCAAGACCGCCTAAACTAACAAATGAAATACCACCAGACAGTTAGTCTACAAACGAAAGGACACAAATACCCTCGAACTGAACCATAATTACAACCACACCAGAAAGTCATAAAAAAAATACAAAAACCTGTAAGGTTCGAACCCAGGCAAAACTCCAACTACAACAACAATCAAACCATCTGTACCATAATGTATTTTGTTACTTTATTCAAACAAATTGGTATAAATAAGAGTTACAAATGCTAAAAAAAATACTATTCATGGAACTTGATAAATTAACATATAGGATAATTCAGGTGGAACTCAATCCATCCAACTTTTCTTTAACGATCCCTTCAAGTCTACGTTTGTTCTAGTCTTCCTTACAAACTTGTCAATCGACCTACACGGTAAACATTACCAACCAAACACAATAAAACTTTCATCAAAACTATGCATTATTACTTTCAATTCCAAAGTCTTTATACAATCCAATGGAGCGCCACCCTAAAGATCACCTCATCCGCACAAGTTCGATCCCCAACTGCAAACGGTTGCCAGCCCGTGTAAACACGCGTTGTGGGACTCGAACCCGTGACCATCCGGGCAGGAAACCCTAAGGAAAACCTTCCCACCTCTCCACAAACCGAACCTTCTAGCAAGGTGCTAGCAAGAATATTAAAATGACAAATGTCGATCTAAAAGTAAGAATATTAAAACCAAAATCAAAATGTAGATGATATAATATCAACTCCTCCACGGACTAATTAACACGTTTTGCATATATATATTCTTCCTTTTCTTTAACAACAAGACAAACATATCACACAAAACCAATGTTCTAAGAATCGGATTTTATAACATCCTAGGTTGAGCTCAAACACAGTTTAACCGGTCATATTGAGCATTTCAACCAGATATAGTAGACAGTTCAACCGATTGTACCAGCCAATATAACCGGTTTTTAAAACATTGCACAAAACCGTAATTAATTAATTAACTAATTACAAACTCAAAAATTACAAATCAATTAACATATCCAACATCAATTCAAGTGAAGCCCAAATTTGTTAAGTATCTCCTCCATATGACTGAGAATCGCTAAGCTGTTACTCATACACACATTCGATCTCTGCACCCGCATCTTAACCTCATCCACAGCCGTCGATCCCATCTCCTCCAATCCATCCACACACGTCTCCAGATCCGTCATCGCTCCACTTATCCACGTCATCATATCCTTCACCTTCTCCACCGTCAACACCGACCGAGTCGACTCACCACCAACAACACCCATCGACTCAACCGACCGACTGAGTTGACTCACCGCGTCATCAAACAAATTCGCACAGTCCCGTAACGCTCCACCGGTTCTCAAATCATTCGACTTCGATATCAACGTTTTGGGCAACGACGAGACGTTAGTTAACTCCGTTACGGCGAGTTGTAACGTTAGGTTGAAAATCGTCACTGGGTCGACGGCGTTAACGGAGTTGACGGAAAGTAAGTCGGTGTAACATGTGTCTGGATGTTGGGTAACTGCACAGACGGTTTTTATTGATTGTGATGATTTGAGTGACGGCGATTGCGACGGTTTGTTGTGGCGGTGGTGAACCGTTGTGACGGCGGCTATTCCGGCGATTATTATTATTATTATGGTGGCGATGGTTAGGGTGACGGTAACGGTTGTACGGCGTGTCGGTGACGGGGATTGGGATTTAACGGCGTTAAGTTCGCCGTCAGAGGGGTTGATTTTGTTGTAGCCTTTAACGAAGTTGACGGATTCTTCCATAGGGAGAGATTTGGGTATAATGTCGTGTTACAGAAGAAGATGAGATAGATATATATGTATATACTAGTAGTGTATATAATATAACGACTTTTTATGAAAGGTAATTAAGGTTCGGTGGTTTTTGAATTTTTATTATTTTGTTTATATAAATAAAAGGATAGAGTGTAGCCGTAGGGATGGCAATGGGTCGGGTTTGGGACGGGTTTAGGTAATCCCAACCCCATACCCGATTAGGTATGCTTGTCCCGAACCCGTCCCAAAACCCGTCGGGTTTGTGTCGGGTAATTACCCATTGGGTATCGGGTATACCCGCGGGTTTCGGGCAAACCCATTAATTTTAAAAACTTACCCATTGAGTCTATCCGACCAAAAACCCGTCGGATATCTATTGGATAACTACTGACTAATTACATTTAGCATTATTAAATCTATATGCAAATATTACAATGTATAAATATAAAATATTTAAATCAAATAAAAACACTCAAAGCTATAGATAACAAATAGTATACACTAATTTTTGGTAATTTTTAGCATAATATGGCAATCTAGATGGACAATTAGATATATTACGCATACATATTTAAAAAGATATATAAGAAATTATATTGGGTATCTAATCGGGTAAACGGGTATACTTTATCGGGTAATCGGGTCGGGTAAACGGGTATATCATCAAATCCCAAACCCGTCCCAAACCCGCGAAAAAAATAAAAATTAATCCCATACCCGGACCCATACCCGATTACCCGACCCCAAACCCGTCCCAAATGTGTCGGGTTTCGGGTTTACCCATCGGGTTCGGGTTTGATTGCCATCCCTAAGTGTAGGACAGAATATATTTAATGGATTTATTATTTTATTTTATTAAAATTAAAATAAAGATTTTTCGGCGAAAAGACTTGGAGGGTAATTACAGCCGGAAGTATTTGAAAGTTGGGGCCAACTCAATTATCAAAGGTTTTGCTTTTAATTGCGGTTGTTACGGAAAGGGCCAATTAGTAGTATGATTTTGACACGTGTAATAGTTTTAATTTACTAATGACGGATCATAACGAGTGGGCTTATTTTGGTCGTGTTTGGCTCGTTTACAAACAAAAGTGAGCTAAAATTGAATAAACGTATTTCGATCAGAAATGCTGAGTAATTTAGAAAGTCTTGTAACAAATGATCTTCGAGTTAGTGAGTTACAAAATAGGAATCGAAGTTGCTAGTGGCCTTCAAATCTTTGATTGTGAAGTCATATGATACGATGAGTTAGGCTAGGTTGTGAAAAATTCTTGACTGTTGGGCGATGAGAGAGCTACTAATGGGTCAACAGAGCTACTAATGACCTTCAAAACTTTGTTATGTATATACATAAAAAAATGTTGTTTTATTATAGCTATCTAATGATCAATCCAAATTTTAGGAGCATAATCTGTTCCTATGATTGGTTGCTAATCATAATTTTAGCATAGACGGTGATGGGGGTGGGGGTTGCTAGTTTACGTAAGTATTTCAAACGGAGGCCAACGATTTTAATGGTCTATCGTTTTTCTTTTATTGTTAATCTTAAATACTATTATTATTCTTTAAAAGCCTATTGTTCTTTCACTCAAACTGAATGAATTAGTAATTGAGATTTTATAAATAAATAAAAAAATTTGAATTCCAGCCTGGTTCATCCGGAGCTTGAAATATTTTGATTTTTTTAATTTAAAAGGTAGAGATGAATAAAGATATGGAAATATCTATTAATATTGTTGGTAAAAATGAAAGGGAAAGTAGTTAATGAGGTCATATTCAATGTGATATGGCTTAAGTTACCCAGTGGAAATCTACAATATTTTTTTTAAGATTTTGAATTTGGTAGCATGTATAATATTTAAACCTTAACGTGTATATGATTTTCAATTCGGTAATGTTTTCAATTCTTGCTTTTTTTTCTTAGCCCCGAGACGATATACAACTATATTGATTTGATTATATATGTCAATTGTAGAGGCATAACGCACGATGCATTAATACATGTTGGTTATAAATGTAAAGAATATGTGATGGTTAAATCTTGGGTAACAACCCATTTTTCACAAATGGGTTAAATAGATATTTTTTTGACAACCACTTAACTTGTTTGTTATATTAAAAGTTACACATAAAGTTTTATAAAACATATAAAAACAATATTACCACTAATGATATGATATTTACTGGTAATAACAGCATGACATAATTTTTTGTCGTCTTCTAAACCAAGTTTAGTAGTTTGTTAACTAAATTAATAGTTTGTTTATATTTATTTTCTACAAGTCCAGGAACCAACTTAAAAACAAAATCCATTAACAATATATTTACTAGATCTAGCACACCTTTAAAATCAAATACTACACAATACTAGTGGGTTTATCCGCGCGTTGCAGCAGGATCCATATATGGGTTGCAATACAACATTATGATACTTAGGTTTTTTGCCGCAAGTTACGCAAAAAGAATAGAAATGTGCACACTATGTTTTAACAAGTATACGTAGAAAGAAAATAAAAGAAATGTGCACCGCTACTAACAATTGATTGCAGTTCATCAGAAAAACCATGTACTCATAATTGAACAAATCTTAACAAACCAAAGGTATGTTACTGTAACAGACCAATATGAACATAAACATCACTCTTGTGTAAGCTGTCCGGTCATTGCGTATTTATATAACTGTGCCATTGAAGACACTTTGTTAAATGATAAAGTTCATTTACATCACAAAAGCATGTAGTAATAATATGATATTGTATACACTATCATATGAAGGTCACTGTCCATTTAGAAATTAAAAAGACGTGGTTTGTAAGTTTGTAATAGACTTGCCCAACCTGACCCAACAGCTAAAAAATTGCCCAATGTAGCCTGAGCCGAACCATCTTGTCCACTTTGCTGTTGGGTAGACGCATATATATGAAAAGGGTTTATAATATAAGTATTGTTATGGCAATGTTTTAAAACTCATACAAGTTTAGCTGAGATAAGATTATTCATTGTGGTAACATAAATTATTATCTTTCACCGCCATTGTATGAATTATTCAAAAATATTGTTATTCCGTGTGTTTATTTAGTTTGGGTGAGTTCCATTTTCATGTAAAAGTTGATTATCTTCTAGGAGCATTTAGGGAAGGAAAGTAGTAAAATTTAGAAAATTGTAAAGAAACTCTTGATATGTCATCTTAACTTTAGACAATTTGGACATATTTGCCCAAACCTCCTCATTTTATAATGTAGTATAGATATCATGATAGTATCGATAAATTAACAGTAACAAGTATCGCTCTACAAATTGTCACCCCACAGCAACGTGCGGGTTCCCCACTAGTAAACCAATATGAGTTGATATTAAAAAGTTTTCAAATATTTAATGGGGTTGGATGGTAAATAATAGTAAAAATACAATATTTTAAATAATAAAAAATAGGTGGTATTAAAAAATCAAAGTTAATTCTTAATTGGTCGAGTCATGTATCATAGCCTTCATAGGTCTTTAATATAACTAGAACACTACACCTTAAGTTTACTAAAGTTGTCTTATATTTAATTGTTAATTTTATGATTTAACTGACAACCGATTCTGACAAGAACTGTTTATACGAGAACCGTTTACCAGGTTCTGACCCGAACCGATAGGCATTTTTACGGTCCAGTTCCGGCTCTTGGATTTAGCATTTAACGGTTCTAGTTTAGTTCGATTCAGTTCTAAATCGTTGCACACCCCTAGCTATGGGTTCGTGCATTTTTACCCTGTTAGGTGACATGCCGATTTCTTGAAAGTTACATATTTAAATATCCCATGTGATAATCAATTGGATATTTAAACTTCAACAGAGACAACTTCTAAATATTTAACAGAGACAACGTCTAACTATTATAATGGACAATGAATGAATTTTAGGTGAACTAATGCTTGTTATAAAAGTGTAATTGCATCATTGAGCATTAAAAAATTACCAATAAGTTAGGTGACTTAACGAAGTTGAAGCAACTTAAACATTCATTTTCTAATTAACATTATGTAGGAAAAAAGAACTCAAACGAGTAAACCAATAGTCATAAGTCTCTTAACATGTAGCAGGTTCATTCCCAATTGGATTATACATCTGCATGTACTGATGTACGTAAATACATTCTCTCAAGTCTCATATAAGCAAAAATATTGGAAGTTGAACATAATAGGAAATGACGTGAGTAGTGCTGATACAATATTTTTCATTTGGGGTAAAAAATAAAATAAAATAAAAACGAGTGAACATAATGATAGTTTATTTGGCCAAACATGCTAATCAAGTTGTATATGAAGGCAAATTTACCTCTTTTTTCTCGACGTTTAAACTGATACCAAACTCGTTTTTACGGTTTCCAATCGTTGTAAAACACAAGTCAATATCCTTTTGGCATATCACAACTTTATTTTATTTTATGCTTTTTGATCGATGTAAAAATGTGTTGATATCCTTTTGAGCATATCACGATTCTATTTCTTTGGCTTTTTCGTTCAGCTGCTATACCGAGTGCCAATATGATAACAAAACAAACCGATACCGACCGAAATCAAACTCCATGGCATGAGAGAATCTCACTTCTAGTTTATTTTTCAACTTTTTCATTCTCGTGTCTTTTTCACCTTTATCAATGGCTCCATCCTCCTACTACAAGCAACCTCCAACTCTGGGCAATATATACCTAATAGACTGTAACACGGCAACACTTGCAACATCATATCCATGCATACTAATAATATTATTATACGTGGGAGCCTAATTTTTGTTGGCACATCTCTATATTGTTGATTGGTGGCCGTCCCTTCGCTAGCCATCACTTGAATACGCTCCTCGATGTGATTGTGACATATACTAAGCAAAATAAAAATTAAATAGACATTTAGTTTGGTTATGTTTAATCGGCTATGTCACAAACAAGAATAAAAAACGAACGATATTTTTTGGTTTTTACAAGATGGCTTAACTGAACCATTGTTTTGTTCGATTGATTCAGTTTGGTTCTTTTTATAATGGCAAATTTCTACTTCTTGTTGGACTTGAACTCATGACCTCCTCAACTTAGGTGTTTCTAGAAGTTTGGTTCTTCAAATAGGGTTTCGGCTATGTCATACACCAAAACTCTTGAACTTTGTGTGATGTGTTTTTTTTTTTATTTGTACTAAACTTAAAAAAATGTGAGGGATGAAGGGTGAGTTTGACATAGATTGAGCGGTGGAGGTGAGTGATCGAGGAGATGGTAATTGGGTGCTAAGATGATAGTGAGTGATAAGGAATAAGTATAACACATAGCCTCAAAGCATCCATAGTATATGTGTTCCATAAACTGCCACCTTAACAACACAACAAAACATCATATCTCAAAACTTTACTCAAAACCCCCCATTTTTCTCCCAATATACAAACTTCCATGAACCTTATTAAAAAGATATATATGTGTGTGCGTGCGCGCATGCGCACGCATACGACCGACCCTGGTGGTTGAGCCGCATCCCCAGCCGATGCCTATTTTTCCAAGGGGCTGGGGCCTAAATTTTCATATACATGTTTTTAAAAATATGAGACCGAAAAACTTATTGGGATCGCTCAAGGGGTGTGCAATAAACCGAATTAACCGAATCATAACCCAATAAACTCAAAAAACCGAACCGGAAAAACAAAACCAAATAAAAAACCGGTGTGTTGGTTAATTGTTTTTTTAAAACCAAAAGTAGCGGGTCGATTATGGTTATCAGTGTTTCCATACCCACCATAGCCAAACCAAACCGACATGTAGTAAAATCATTGTCGGATTATTGAACTTTTCACCTTAAACCTTTGTTTGAATTTATAGGTTATGTCATTCTAATACTATATTTTTTTTTTGCTATGTGGTCGTTTAAAAAACAAAAGAACAGTTTACATAATTCGTTAGGGACTAAGGGCCTTTTTTTTACCCGTATAAAACACTTGAATCTTTGGGACCGGCTGCCTGTGTGTGTGTCCATTCGGACTTGAGTGGCAAGAGCCCCAATGTGGGTTGGAGTCCATAGACTTTCCATGTCATTCTAGACTTCAACAAACTCGCACTCTTAGGCTTTAGCCATGTTCTGAAATACTTCCGGCCCAGTTCCTGATTTCCTGATAAGCCTGATCTTGAATGGCCCAATCTTGAGTAGTTGAGTTTTGATTATATTATTACTGGCACAGGCCGAACCATCCAACCCACTAATTCATTAAATATGTTGCTAAATGTTTTAACTAAAAAAATACGGCTTTTTCAATCAAGCCACTTCCTTTTACTACTATTGCAGTTAGATTAACCGGACAAGAAAAGTTTTCAGTGTTTTATTCAGTTAAACATTTATATTTGTTAACCTAGGAGATTTTTAAAATTCAAATTTACATTAGCATTAAATGTTTTTAGTATCATGAACCTGACTCAACCAAGGCTGAAGGGTGTGGGGACGAGAGGAAGGGAGACGGGGGGTGGGATGGGGGCGGTGGTTGAGACGGGGACGAGGGCGAGAGACGTTGGTGGTGGCGAAAGGTGATTGATGCTGCATGGTGATTGGTCCGTCCGTTGTGTTATGGGGGAGATGGGGAAGACGGGGGAGATGAGGGACGGGGGTGGGGGCGATGGTTGGGACGAGAGAGACGGTGGGACGGAGGTTGCCCCGTCTGTGCACCCTTCAGCCTAACTAGAGGTTATATTACTGAAAATATGCATTAGTTTGAAGTTTCTATATGTTTTTATAGTTTTATTATTATTAAACTTTGTTCAGGTATATAAGTAATTTTGTCCTTTCTTGTCTAGTGCCTTATGACAACACTTCATTCCATCACAAGTTTGATCCAATGTTTTGTAGGAAATAGGGTTCACAATTTTATTAAAAATAATAATAAAATAAAATAATAACGAAACTCTCGTTATTCGTAGGAAACATAGTAGTACAATACCGATTACAAAACAAATAAATAAAATAAGATACAAACAAAATGTACCGAATCTTAATTCAAGCAACTTCAACCGCATCATCTTCTACTAATCATCTCTGCAAAAGTAAAGAATTCGTTGATGGTTTTTGGTTGAGGATCGTGTTTGACACGGGTCCCTTAAAACAGATTTCGCGCCTCCTCTCAGACGATCTGTCTCACAGGGTACAACAACCGGAACAGTAGTCGTACTGCCGGAGATGGTCTTGAGCCCGAGATAACACCATGTTATTTTGATGGTGTTCATAATTTTATGGAAAATATAAAGAAGTTGTAAGACAATTGAGAGTACTCCTCAATGTCGATTCTGATGAGAGCTTGATTGTATATGTTTGTGTTAGAGAATTCATTTTTCTACTAACAAAATATGAGATCACTTCTCATACTTATACTCACAAACGAAACACCTTTTTATTAATATCATAATTAACATCATAATTAATAATATTAAATTGCAATCAATCGGATTAAATTCTTTTGAAGTGTCAAACTAAAACTCCCATTGTACTTAATGGCATGAGTTGAAACAGTCACTCTGACCAAGTCAACTGACTGGTTTGACCAAGTCAACTGACTCGTAACAGACTCCTGCTCCAAGACTCCGATGCGCGCATAACATGCGCCATCGAGACTACCAGTAACATCAGGTGTAGAGCAAGATGACGCGCACTAACCAGGGTGCTACCTGGTCATGCGCCACTATAGTCCTGCGCAGCTATGTCATCCGCAGATGACCACCTGTGTCCTATGGAACCCGTCACGCGCACGCCACGTCATCCGCGGACCGCTATGTCACCCGCGCGCGGACGCCAAGCGGCTCGGTGCCCATGCGCCAGTTGTTACGGTTTACGTCGACGCGGAGACCAGGACTCTACATGGTCTTTCGCCATGTACTAGACCACTTCATGTTTTGTCATCCCACCAATGTGGGACAAAACTTAATCCATTTTCTCATCTTTGGTTGTTCCAACCTACAACTTTCAAGCTTCGATATCTCATTCATCTTAGCTCTAATTTGGACATGGTTTGATTCGTTGTGATGCTCTCACAATATAGTACACAAATGCATAAATAACTATTTATATAACACATATATAAATATATTTATTTAAGTCCAAAATTAGTAAAAAACTCATTTTCACTATCATTTTTCCAACTTGTTTCATATATATTTGTGCAGGCTGTTAGTAAGGTTTTACCAGCCCTGAAATCCTTAATGGTAAATTAATTAGAATGGGCTTCCTTGTACCAAGTGTTACGTGTAAATATATGTAAAGCCACATATGAACAATTAGAATGGGCTTCCTTGTACCAAGTGTTGATTCAGGACATGCGATCCATTTCATAAAATTAATTATAGATGGTTGCTTTTGTTTCAAAAGTCATTGTTGAGCCAAAACACAAACTCAACACATGTAGAAGAAGACAAGGGGTGGTGATAGACGTGTGGCAATAGCAAAGAAGATGACGAGGTAATGTCTATAAAATAAAATGTGACATTTGGAAAGAGAGGGGGAGGGGTTGTTTGTTTGTTTTTTTTTATTCTTTTTCGATTAACTCAAAGTTTTGTTTTTCTTTCTAAATTACATGTTGATGTTATTTATTTTATTAATCGGAGTAAGTAAACGAGTGAACTTAGAGATAACAAATAACATAATCGTTTGACAATTATAATTAAACTAGTAAGAATGAGGCACGCATTGCGGCGCGAGTACATTGCAAAGATTGAACGGATTAGCTGAAACGTTATGTGATGCGTTAAACATATGAAAACACATTTTTGACGTACACGATTTAACTAATAGCATTGCGGTTGGATAAAAATATAAAGCAATCGAATTTATACTACATAATTATAATTTTATGTGATCTGACTCATACATAGTAAACATACAAAAAAAGCATAAAACATGTATAAAGGGAAAACTGACACGTGTAATCGAAAGACAAATTCATATCAAGGGCATTAATTTTACTCCTAGCGCGCCTTGTGGCGGGGTTGAAACGTAGAAATGGAAACGTACAATATATAAACAAAAAAAAAACACGTTTTATATTTGACCTAACTTATTTCCCCAAAATTTTTACGCTGAAACGTAGACCAACTCGAATTTATACCGACACATAAATTGCAATTTTTATAAAACGACCCACGAGCGATGCATCATGGGCATGTTGCGAACATTGAATGAATTAGTTCAAACGTTATGTCATGTATTGTGTCATGTGCAAACCATATGAAAGGGCTTGACATATGATTCAACTAAATGTATAATTGAATAAAAAAGGTTAAATAATTCAAATTCAAACATATGGTTCTTTAAAAAATAAATTAGCTAACGAAGATTAATAAAGAAAATAATAGTTTAAAAAAGAAATTAACAACAAAGCCAAAGAACTAATATTGTAATCTGGTGAAAATTTTGGGTTGACAATACAATAGACTAATGCAATATAAAACCAAAAGTAATGGAAAAATGCAATAAAATTACAATTTAAACCAAAAGTAAAGCACTATAAATTTAATTTTCTGAAAGTATTGGGAAAAAAGAAAATGTTACCTCCGACAATTTTTTAGTATAGAGATAATGTAAAATTTCATATATTTCTGATAGTTATCTAATTACTAATTACAATTGGCTCTCTATTAAAATGTGCTTCTAACGTCATAATTTGTAATTTATACGCCATAAGGTCCTGGGTTCGAATCTCACAAAGGGGGTTTTCTCATAATTATGAGTTTCCTCCTGAATTGGTGACTTGGTGGTGGAATATGATCGCGTGGCAACACTGGTGGTACGATGATACTCTAGTGTTCCGTGAGTGATTCCAATTTGTTGGCCGTTCAAAAAAAAAAAAAAAAACTCCAGGGTTTTAATTTCCGGGGGCCATAATTATATTTTACAGCAAAATTTAGTATCAATAATAATAAGTAGTTGTATAATAAATTAAAAAAAATCGTAAGGTATTACTTAAGAGGCACATTGTACAAGTAATTGTTGCAGTAGCTTGAAAAAGACGAACATTGAACTCCACTAGAAGACGTCAACATCAAGCCATGAATCATGAGGACACCGGCTACGTGCCTTGTGACGGACCTTGTCTCACTCGAGGGCCCGATCGAAGCTTGCACATGACCCAGTCCAATGGGCCCACCCACTGTTTTCTTTATAGATGGGTTGATAAAACATTACACTTGGAGAGTTGGAGGATACTACTAACACCCTTGTAGATTTCTAAATGTCATTTCATTAATAATTTTGGTTGATAATCATTTATTGAGTGGTTATGTTACTATTACCACTTTCTATTTTTGCACATTTTTAAAATTTTTTTATTATTTTTTTATTATTTTTTTAGACTTCGAATTTCATTAAAAATGAGTAACGACCTCAAAGCGAGGTCAACACACAACCATACTACAACATGTACAAGGGATATGAAATTCAATCCTTCCAACTTAAAGAAGGCATCCTATATCGATTCTTCAACCACAAAAATGACATTGCTTTGAAACTACCCACAACCTCCCTAACCTTAGGGTCTTTTTGGTTAAAAATTTTCCGGTTTCTCGTATTCCAATTCGCCCTCACAAGTCGTAACTAAAATACCTTGAATAACCGTCCTCCCCTTTTTACTAAGGTTTAGCTTTTTATACACCGTCACCAAATCCTTAACATCGAAAGCATATAACGGATCAACCTTAGACCATCGCCCTTCCCCAAGGAGAACTTCTAACGAGAAAATGCAGGCCGATAAAAGTTGCATTGTTGTCTCTTCTTGCAGATCACACAATGGGCAAATAACATTCCCAAAATTCACATTTCTTCTATTAAGGGTCACTTTTGTTGGGAGTCTATCCACTTTCGCACGTTAAAAAGAACGTTACATTTTACTGGAACCCATCTAACCCAATCCAACTTGAAGTATTAAATTTTGCTCATTTTAATGCTACTAGTGGGAATGCCCGCACGTTGTTGCGGGTGTATCTGTTTTGTTGCCTCGTAGTTGTTGGGGATTGTGGTGTATGATGTTTTTGGGTTACCTGTTATGGTTAAAAACTGAAACTGAAAAATGTATATTATGAAAATTTTAAATGGGTACATCACAATATAAGCGTACTATTCCTTGTAAACACTTTAGATCGGCCCACGTCATAGGCTAAGACCCTTGTTAGTATTTCGAAGATAATAGTTTCCACAAATAAGTCTACCATGGTAGAGCGGTGGTTAGCATACAAGAGAGCTGTCGTATATATTAATGACCATGTAAGATTGTAGTTTCTGGTGTGTAATATATTTCTATTGTCTTAATATAGTGGGGGCTCACGAGACCCAACGCAATCGACAATTTGCGTCGTTGGTCACGTTTTATGTTAGTTTGTCAATCGCTTCATCTTGGTGAAAAAACAGTGCTAGCATATACCAAAAAACAGTGCTGGCAATTACCAAATTGACTAATATTTGTTAAATGATAGAAAATTAAATAAATAAGGATTTGCACATTAAATTGCACTCGACTTTCATGAGAAAGTAGTCAAGCCTCAAAGATATCAAATAGCATCCAAAATACGATGGTTAAGTGCATAAACATTATCATTTATTTTTTAAATCAGCAGCATGGCCTAATACTTCCAGATGTCAGTAATTACAAAGCATAACTCACTTTATTCCACCAAGTAATGTGTTTAACTTATACATGTACAGCGACTTGGATTGAGATAGAAAGCCAATCAAATGCATCAAAGTAAATAAGGCATGTAATTGCAAGATGTATGTACCTTCATTGGACAACATTTTGAGAAAGGAGCATGACCATGAGTAAGCTCCACAGCTGTTATGCCAAAGGACCAGATATTAGCCCAACAAAAATGTCAGGAAATACAGATTAATTTTTCCCAATACTTTGGTCGTGTTAAATTGATGGAAATAAAAAGAAAATTACTGACTTGAAGTCATAACATGTAACTGTTCCATAACCAGTGACGGACCCATGATTTATTATATGAGGGTGCGATCGGGAGTTATAACTAAACTTTTAAGGGTGCGATCGGGATTTTTGCCTAAAAATACATTATTTCTTTTATGGGGTGCGCCCGCCCCCTTAAGCTATACTTAGGTCCGCCCATGTCCATAACCTCAGTTGCCATCCTGTAAAATATAGGACTGTAGTAAGTATAACTCTTGGTAAATGCATGTACATTGCAGTTCATATTAACTTGAAATAATAAAAATAGCTTGTATATAGTATTTATGCAAGTATTAAAAAAACTTGTACCAACATGGGGTCCCAACAAATGTATTCTTGTGCGTATTATAACAATCGAAAAAAGCACCTCAATCACATATGAGAATAATTCCAACCTATTACAACAACCGAAAAAAGCACTTGAAAACTTGGTTTAAACATCCACACAAAGTAGAAGTGGATTTACTTCAATAAATTTAGCACAGTTATGCACCTGGGAGCACATATACACTTGTAACTACTAACAATACATCTTTTTTAGTCAAATAACTTCATCCACTGTGTAAAAGAAGGCTAAAAATGAATTGGCCATGAGCATGAACATACTACAAGCCAGTGGTTAATCATAGTCTATTTTATATAAATAGCCCTTTTATCTCTAGGGCCAGACGTTACCGCAGCACTGGGTTTGAAACAGGGCTTAGTCTTGATCGGCCTTTTCATTAGAAATTCGGGATTGCATTGCAACTTGCAGGTTTGACCAGGCCCACAAGGACTGACATTATGACTATACTGCCCGGGCCCAGTTGCATTTTTTTTAAACGGCAAGTGGTGCAACCGGTGGAGCTCTGGCTAACACCCTGGGCTAGCCTGTACTGATTACCCATCCCACCTGGATTGGGGATCTCCCCAGGTGGAACCCCCACATGTGGTAAATATGGCTCCGACAGGAATCGAACCCTCAACCTCCACATGACCTCCACTCTAGCTCCCCTAGTTTTCACCAATTGAGCTAGGCTTCATCGGCTAATTGCATTTGTTCCTCTCTAGTTGGGACAATTAAGTACTGTGGCTACTGGCTAGATGGTAGTAATTGAGGTCAGAGATATGCACACAAAAGAAGTAAAGTGTGCTGATGCAAAATCGCGAGACATTTAGGTTTAAATGGGAAAAAAAACTCACTTAAACATCTTGATGAAAAAACCATGACCATGAAGATACTCCAATGCCTTTAATAGCTCACTTAGTATAGTTGCAATAACAACTTCCTCAAAACCCTCAGGATGTGTGCAGACTTCAATATATAGAGGCATGAACCACCTGACATAAAAGGCATGACAACCCATACATTTTGATCATTTACAAACGAACAGTGTGATTTAAGGATACTTGGATGATCAACCATGAACATTGTCTGACCTTTATGGGATATATTGTTATGACATCATGTTAACAAATGAGCAACAAATAATATAAATAATGTTTATCAATGAAACATAAATTAGGTTCCTACAACGTCATAAACCAATTTGCTATAAACATGAAGTGCAAACATGAGTTCATTTAGTCCTATTATTTCCATATATCAACATCAGTAACAGCAAAACTAAAGTATATATAATGTGTCAAGGTTCATCCACCAAAAAGTATGTTATTAGTCGAGTGATTTACCAGCTGTTATAGTTTTTAGAGGTTGCTAAGTGGGTTGGTTGGGTGACCATTAAGAACAGGTTTAAATGAAAACAACTCATTTTTATTGGCCATCTACAAACAGGGCTCCAAACGTACCTCGATAATAGGCACTGGATATAGCTTTGTACTTCGCATGCCCTGTAGCATCCCAAATTTGAGTCTTATATCATTTTCCCCATCAACATGTTGTTCGAACCGTTGGCCAAACAGTGGTGTAATTTCATCATATCAAAAGCACTGTCTTTATCAGCTACACTTATAGATTCAGAAAGTTGCAATGTATAAATACTTGATCAATCTCATTCATACCAAACAACTCTTATGTGTATAGTCTCAAAATCAAATTCTAACAATGCCACAGTCTATATGCTTGTTGCTTAACAACCTCAAGAATTAACAATGCAAATTCTTTAATAAGAACTCAAAACAAGAAGTGTAACATGTTATGTACAAAAGTCAAAAACAACTGCTGGAATGCTTGGTTTCGGACAGGACGGGTGCATCTAGTCAAGAGGTCCCGAAACCCGGCGTGAGGCGCAAGATATTTAATTATTTATCTAATATTTTATTTATTTTGGAGGTTTATGTCATTACAAACCCAAACATTAGATAATAACATCTTTATATTCTGCAAAAACAAAAAGATCTTTAAATTTAATATAGGATACAACACAAGAACAAATGAAGGTTAAAATCTTATATTTACCTAAACTTGTTGAGCAAGGTCACTCATACAAAATCTGTAACTTTGAGGTTTCCAGATACATCCAGAAGCCAATTTTTTAGCTGCAGGGAAGCAAGCTAAATTCAATTCAATCAGTTAAGATGATTTTAAGTACCAAATTCAAACATCAATCAAATGGATTAAAACAACATCGATTAAAAACACGTTAAATGTGATTAGAATGGACTTCAAATCATCAAACCTTCCAGTTGCGGTCATCATTCATGGTTGTTGGGTTTTTGGATTTTTGGATTGGGCAACGTTGGAAGAAGTGGTCGCCAAAAGCAAGAGGAAGGAAGGATGTAATGAGCAATATTTTAAAATCAAATATACAACCGTAAATCTTGAAGATTGAAATTGTAATGTCAATTAGCAATACCTTTGGACCTTTAGCTTGCACAAGCGAGAAGATGTAATTACCATTGTTTCTCCGTCAACTTAGGATTAGGAGAAGAAGAAGAAAAGAATGAAACTAACTGCAATTTAGAAATTGAATGGGAGAATTGAAGGGGGCTGGTGGGTTAAAGGTGAATATTATGATTGAAAATGGGGATTTAATGATTGATTAATTTGATATCAATGAATCATTAATGAATCATTCATTTGAAAAAACTGTTCGTAAGTTTCAACAGCGGTAACCACCATTCTAGGAGCAGGGATAGAAATAAAGGGCAGAAATGTAAATTTGTTTTGATATTGTAAAGAATGAGGATAGTGAAATGTCTAGATTACCCTTCAAAGTGTCTTAATTGTCACCAACATCCCTATAATACCCTTATGAAATAAGCTTTATTATCTTATACTTGTTGCTTCAAAAATTGTACCCATGTCAAAATTCCAATATGGTACATCACTCCTCCTTTATAATGTATTATAGATTATAGATATATACATATGTAAAGGATACAGTTAATACATGACACCATCCAATAAATGATTGATTACATTACTAGCATGATCTCTTTATTTTCCAGAGTTATGAATTATGACACAACATAACTCATGAGCAAATCATGATGTATTGTTGAGTACATGACCATGTCACATTGATACTTCTTAGTTTTCGTTGTACAAATACATAGAGTAAAAAATATGGTATACGCCGACACTAGGTTTCTCCCATCGACTGGTCCCATAGTCAAATGAAGAAGGTAAATTTAATCACATGATAAATGAGTTTGATTCGCAGATATTCACAACAGTTTCTCGCCTCCTTACAACTGGAACACTATCACGAGAAACAAACACATAGAGTATGATGTGTTTGTAGATTAAAATGACCAACACTTACAAGAATGTAAAAGTGGGTGTGGTAACTTGTTTAGGTAAGTTATTAAAGCATCTCCAATGGGTGGAGATGCCTTAACTTTGTTAGCCAAACTCCACAATTGGAGGAGTGTGACTCCTTGCGTCCGATTTGCCACACCAAACCCTTTCGGTTTGAAGCAGTAGGGACCACACACATGCATTATTTTATAATTTGTATATTGTTTTATGTAAAGGTGATATATGATCTACCAAACCCTTTCGGTTTGAAGCAGTAGGGACCACACACACATGCATTATTTTATAATTTGTATATTGGTTTATGTAAAGGTGATATATGATCTGCTTATGGAGGGCAAGGAACAACTTAGTTTTCAGTCAATATCAATGCTCGATTAGTTAGACTTTCGGTGAGGTGAAGACTCTAAGCTTTTAATGGATTAGATCACGAGCCAAACAGTATATTCTTGATTGGCATCTATGGAGGGGCTTTCATTTACATAAGATTGGTTGGTAAGAATGGTTATTTGAACATCTTTGTGTATGATTGTACTTGGTGGTTGGCTAGCATCCTACTAGCCGCTTTGTTTGAATAAAAAGTTTGTTGATCCTTAAAAAAAATGATATATGATGTGTACATTTGAAATGATTTATTGTTAAAAAGAAAAAAAATGAGTTAAAAATAATTAAGATTTGGACTGACATGACATCTAATACCGTGAGTTTAGTCATTACTAAAACTTTTAACAATCTTGTATTTCAAAATAATCAATTTGTTCTTTCTAAAAGAAGCAACTTAGAATTAAAAAAAAAAAAACAATTACTCCGTATTAAAAAAAACAAGTTAAGAGTCATCTTTTTGGCTGGCCGGTTGGTGACCCCTGACGGCATTGCCAGCTTTTGCTTTCTATAAATTTTTTTTTAACATTTCCCCCCCAAACCCTATTTCTTCACCTTTCTCTCTCTCTAAAATTCCTTATGTAATTGTACATCAATCCATACTTGTTTGTGCTATAGCCTTATTATTATTATTATTTCAAATTTTAAACGAAATTGTTGAATAAGATGGCTACCAATATTGGAATAATGGACAGTGCGTATTTTGTCGGTAGGAATGAGCTACTGTCATGGATCAATGCTAGACTTCATCTCAATCTCTCTCGTATCGAAGAGGTAATCACTTATTAATCCATCCATCTCCTACTCTCCTTATTTAGATTCTATATAGCGTACACATTAAGTTACAATTACGTCTGTTACGGAATAACACACTTACATAATTGTTAATTGTAATTATTCATATTATATATCCAATTATACACACACATTTTTAGAGGTAAATATTTTAAGTAGACGTGTTTTACTCCCTTCTCGACCCGTTTTTTTTAAGTATACTCGATTAATCATTAGAATATATATGGTTTGGTTGGAAACTGACCGGCATTTATAGGTTTTAGCCGGAATCTACCTGGAATCGCCGATTTTTTGGCCAGCTGACTATCGATTAATGGACTGATTAGCGAAACGTTACTCGGTGACGGACCGACTAGTCCGATTTTTACAAAAATAAGCGTAGAAATTAAGTTATGATTGTTAATCGAAACGAATTTGATTCACAAAGTTATTGTTAACGGGAAGAAACTCAAACTCACAACTCTGAAATTCGATGTTAAAACTTAACAATTGTTAGTTGAAGTTAGTTGATTAGTTTGAACTGATATCGATGTTATGTGAGCACTGGCGGATCTCGAACGAAAAACCTGGTAGGGCTGGACTCATTCTGGTAGGGCAGAACTCAATACATATAAAAATTTTCGAATTTTTTTGGTAAAATTTACATTACGAAGCGAAAAAAGTTGGGCAGGCCGGGGCCTCATCCGGCCCGAGAGAAGATCTGCCAATGTATGCGAGTGAAATAATTTGAAAATTTGTAATTAAGCTATCTACTGCATATTTGTGATTAATTAGCTTGTGAGTTATGAAATGGTTATTTGGAACATTGGTATGCAGGCTGCCTCAGGTGCTGTGCAGTGTCAGATGATGGACATGACCTACCCAGGAAGTGTTCCTATGCACAAGGTGAGGATTTGTCTTGTAGATGTTTGTGATTTAAGCGAATACATGTGTTGACATGATGCGGTTTGACTTACAGGTTAACTTTGATGCAAGGACGGAATATGATATGATCCAAAACTATAAAGTGCTGCAAGATGTATTTAGCAAACTTAAAATCGATAAGGTGAGTACTTTTTCCATGATTTAAGATAACGTGTAGTTTGAATGTATGTTTATGTAAACAAGTATTGGTTTTTCATGCGCTAATGACGGCCTTTTGATTTTGTTTCAGCATATTGAAGTAAATAGGCTAGTGAAGGGTCGACCATTGGATAACTTGGAGTTTCTGCAATGGTTGAAGCGATATTGTGACTCTGTAAATGGAGGCATCATGAATGAGTATATTACAGTCCTCAACTATAACGTGTGTTGTTCGGTTTTGCGTTTAGTTATATGTTTGATATTTGTGCAGGAATTATAATCCTGTGGAACGTCGAGGTAAGGTATGTAAAGAACGTAATTTAAAGGCATCTCAGAAGAGTTCAAAATCTCTGCAAACAAACAACGCCCAGAATCCTGGTTCAGGGGACAAATTGAACGTTCCCAAAATCTCGGGTGAGCTCATACCCTACTTTTATGTGTTTTATAGAGTCAAGTTGTCGTACACAGTGTAACAAAAATGTGAAGGTTGAGAAAAATTTGGTGAAACTATTTTCTTTTCCCACAAGTGTTATCGTGTGTGTACGGTTATTGATCTTAACGCTGATTGTTTTAGGGACTAAGCAAAAACCAAGTGGAGTATCTATCGAGTCTGATTGTTCAGAGGAAATTCAGGCTTTGTCCAATGAGGTAATCCCAGTTGACTTTCAGGCTTCATCCCCAAGTCGAGTTTGATCATCTGATCTATCGAGAGATTTCAAAGGTGATTTTTTTCATGTTCTTTTTTTTTTTTTCAGATTACAGAGTTGAAGGTATCTGTGGACCTTTTGGAGAAAGAAAGAGATTACTATTTTGCAAAATTACGGGATATTGAGATCCTTTGTCAGGCTCCTGAACTGGAACATATTCCGGTAAACCTTCTGCATACATTTTTATTTTCATGCTTATTTGATTTGCATATTTTGGACATCGGGCGTTTGGTTCATTGGAGTTCAATGGAATTGGAACCATAATTCAAATGATAATGTGTTTGGACAGATAATGAATTGGAATGAATTCCCTTAAATTCGTTCCTTTGACGAGTTCTGTTTTCTTCAAATTCCGACAAATTTTAATTCCAAATCCAATTCCTTAAAAAATCAAACGCCCCATACGAATTTATGTAGTCTAAAGATCTGCAACAGATTCAAAAACTTTTTTCATAGTTCTTTTTTTAACTAGTTGGATAATCTTGCTAGTTGCACTTGCACACTAATTATATTGATTTACTGACATCCCGAAGCGTGAAAAAATTCGTGAAGTGAATAATAATTAATAGAACTTTCTGGAATGAAAGCTAATGATCATTTGTTGACAGATGGTTGTGGCAGTTAAGAAGGTCCTTTATGCCGCGGATGAGGAGTCTGCACTTGCTGAGGCCCAACAAATTGTATCTGCTAATAATGAACGACAGTTAACCGAAAGTGAAACATGATGATGATGATGGAGAAAATCTTCATTTCATTTTAATTTTATCTGTAAGATTAAGTTATCAAAGTGTCCATGTCTCTGTTACTACAGGTAATGTAGATTATGTCGTGTCGGAGTTAAACGGCCATGGTCAAATGCTGTACACTAACTTGTGGCAATTGTGCAATGTTGTTTAGATTTAACTTGGCACCTTTTGTTTGTTTTTTTGTTCTTTTTTGTTCATTCATCCCTGGTTGCTTCTTTCAGTTGTATTGATGGTTTGAGACTGAGTTGAAAGTTTAGGACTAGATGAAGATGTTCATGTAATATGTTGCATATGATACCCATGTCAACCCGAACAAAGAACGCCAATTAAATCAAACTGGTCTTTGAAGTTTCTCTTCATAATTTGGGTTCGATAGCTGAAATTGGGTGCTATTCCAAGGTAGCAACTTGGGTCGTGTTCTTTGGAATCTACACTCGAGTATAGGTGGTGTGAATCTGTATCCTACGCTCGTCTAGGAAGCTCCTTGGTTAGAGTCGGGTGGTGATTCTGTATCCCATTCGACGCGTTGCCTATCCATTTCATTTTATTTCGAAAACCCAGTCCATTGATAATATTACATAGCAAAAATTTTTAAACCACCTCCTTTTATCGGAAGGAATGTGTACGTAATTATATAATATAAACTACTAAAATAAATATATAGGATAATTCAATACATTTTAAGAAAATATTTTAAGAAAAATGACCTCTTTTAGTAATAATAGTTTTTGTATAATGTCAAAGGCCTTCTATAGTCATTTTAGGCATTTAAAATTCATGTCTTATTTTATCATTTTGACAAACTCAAATATCAAATATAAAATAAGATAAACAACTTTTCAATACAAATTTATATAATACGACTAACCAATTTTTTTATTTGTTCACTCGAATACTCATACCTGTTCTTTTGTTTAGTGCATAACAAAGAGCTGAAATTGTGACACAGCTCATGACAATTAACCTGATTACCTTCAAGTTTTATATATATCAACACCATTAACACACCATTGGTCATTTCTTCAACGACAATATTACAACTAACACACCTTTGTTAAAATTACGAATATGGAACTCGTTCCCTGCGTTATTCCTTCCTAATTTCTTGAGATGGTTTTTCAAGAAGTTGGAAAGGCCAGGAATCAGATGGAGTGGGATACCGTGGGTTTGGTTTGCTCACATTTGACGTGGGATTGTGACCCGTACGCATCTCTGGTTGTGTGTGAACTTGAACACTGTGACAACCAGGAATAACAAAAACAGGATTTAAAACTGGATCACCAGCAGGTAACCTCATCATCTCCTGTGGAAAATAAGTTGGTAAGTGCGGTTCTTGAGATTCGACTGCAGGTGCGTTCAGGTCAAGGCTTGTTTGGACATTTCTTTCTTTTATCAGGCTCTGTAGTTCACTGATCTGCTTTTGTAGAGTACAAGTCTCATCTTGAAGTTCATTTATTTCGATTGTCACCTGCCCGTGAAAGCAAAATCCAGTCATTAAAATGAAAAGTTGGCAACTTTGGCCCGTTTCTTAATATGGGTTGATTTGTTAAAAGCCTTACGTATTGTGTTTCAGATTGTAACGCTGCATTCTCCTTCTTGAGAGATGTGATCTGATCAATCATGTCCTTTACAACTCGAGTAGTTTCACCTAATACTGAGGCTTTCCCACTGTTTTGTTCTGTGAGTTCTGCAACGTAGCAAAACGTTAACTAAACAATTCCAGATACCCGGCAGAAAGATCAAATTAACACAAATCAGAAATTACCAAGTGCACCAGCCAACTCAAGAAAGAGTTCATTCAAATGTTCACGCTTTAGTTTTTCCCTTTCCGCTTTGTGAATACGTTTAGGAACTTTAGCTGGATTCTTCTTGTTCGTTTGCAAGCTGCATCAAAATCATCATTATTCTTATTGTCATTTACTTTTTCAGGTAAAAGATGAAAGAAATCAAAAAGTGAAACTTGGTTTTACTGACCAAGTTGGTGATCTTTCGGCTGCCATGCTGGTTTCGTTAGACACGAATCTCCAAAATCGATGTTCAGATATTACTCCTTATCTAATAACATCAACAAACCAAAGATCCTCAATAAACATAACAACAACGAACCAAAGATCTTCAACAAAAGTAACAACTATAAACCGAAGAACTCAATTTGAACAGCCACACACAGACAATCTCATGAAAATTTACATATTTAACAGGCAAGCAGATGAACACCACAAGGAAACAAATATCTAGACAGACAAACCTTCACTCTCCTATTTCCTAAATCTTCATCCACTCAAAAACAAATCACAAACAAATCATATTCATTTTGTTTAACCTAACTTACGTAGAGCTACTTAGTCGAGTCCAACGAGTCATGCATATCGCATATAATATCTATGAATGTTGTTTATAACAAAATAGCTTTGCTACTCATTAAACGGCCAGCGGCTCAACTTATTGCAAGTTTACCTTCTATTTCGGTTATTAGATTGCTATATTATATAACATTAAAAATTAATTTATTATCACACAAGCATAAATTCTTCAATACTAATACAAACAAACAATCGTAACCATTAAAACACAAATTAGGCAAACATAAACCCTAGATTTCTAATTACAGCAAACATATACCTAAACTACAGATATATATTCAATCAAACCACAAAACAATCCAAAAACATACAATTGGAGAACAAATCAGGCATAGATTCATCAAAAACCCTAATTAAAAAAAAAACTTACAGCAGATGCAAAATTGTAGCATCAAATAAACTCTTTTAATAAAAAAAGATTGATCTATAAATTAGGGCATACATACGATGTATAGCAGACAGAAGACATACATACGTTGTGTAATAATTGAGATGAAGACCGTGAAACGACGTCGTGTAGAGAGGGAGGCGTGTGGCGGGCAATACAACAGTTTTTATAGAAGATAGGGTGGAGCGTGGCCGGCACCTGCCTGCAAGGTGCATGCTCCATGATTATTTATTATTATTGCCACGTAGGATTCTTACACCGTGGACACCACACTCAAATACTCCATTAGTGTTTTAATAATGTTTTATGCAAAGTTTTAAAAAACAAACTAGTCATCATGCTTGGTTGTTGGTGTATTTGAAAGGGTAATTAGGGATAATATCAGTATCGTACCTGTATCGAACTCATAAGTCATATTGATACCGAATTTTTGGAAAAGTGAGTATTACCGTACCAAATCTTTACTAGTATTCATTACAAAATGTTTAGTATTGGTATTGGTACCGAATTTTCAGAAAAGTGGGTACCGAATATATCGGTATAGTAGCGGTTCGATACGGTATCAGTACGTACCGGTATTCGGTAACAAATGCTCGTCCCTAAGGCCAAGAATGAAATCATCTTTGAAGGGAAAAGGTTATCGATTGATAAGATCTTAGCGGATGTTAAATCTTTAGGTTTTCTTTGGTTAAATAATCGTTCCAAATTCAAATACCTCCTTTAGACGGAATAATGAAAATTTTCCTTCTTGTAATGTTGTAGTCTGTTTTGTTGTTTCGATTTCGCCCACCTCCATTTTGGAGAGGGCTTGTTTATAGAAGTTTGCCTTTCGGAAAAAATTAAGTCATCATATCGGTTTCACAAGTCGAACTGGCTACTGACTACGTAACCACAAACCCATACTACTAGTTTTATTGCAATGTGAAGAACCTGGTTGATTTGATTGAAACAGGGTGGACGGTTTTCGGGCCGGTTTAACTTAAGCTGGTTTATAATAATTAAAATTTAAGTTATTGGGTTGCTCCATAGAAGCACCGAGTTAGAAGAGCGGGTTAAATACTTGTTGAAGAGGCGGGTAACTCATCAAAGGTGATCTAACTCGTTAGTATAAAAAGAAATCTCCTACCCAAAAAATAACGAATTAAAAAAAAGGAAGTTGAAATATAATTATTTATTACACATTTGTTCAAATTTTAATCACAATCATTGAAAAGGTTTTTACTATGACACATTTTGAAGAAATAAGTTGTAGAATATAAAGCACATACTACTTTGAATATAAAGCAAGAAATAAACCACTTTAATTATAAATATGATCACTTTGCTCATTTAAAAATAAATCAATTATTATACCAAAAAAGTTTGTTGAATATGGGTGTAATGAAGATACGTTTCACATGTCTCATTATTTACCTTCCACCAAGTTCTTTTGTTTATATGAAAATTGTCATTATTTACAAACATTTCGTATAATAAATATTGCCAAACTTTTGAATTTATCAAAGCATGAAATTAAAGACATAAATAAACGACTAATAAATTGCACAAGTTTGTGACAACTCAAGATTTTCTTACTAAATTCAAATTCAAGAAAAGTTTCAATATCAGTTGAGATTTATCGTCATTTTCTAAAGCGCTTATCGCACCTCTACCAATCCGTATGTGATTTTGTAAATAAACCACTAATAAATTGCACGAGTTAGTGAAAACTCACGATTTTTTTATTAAATTAAAATTCAAGTAAACTTTCAATATCTGTTGAGATTTATCATTATATTTTAAAGCGTCTGTTGCTACAACAAATAATTGCCTAACGTTGGTTCTGAGTCACAAGGGGGTTCAGAGGTTCAAGGGTTCCACTCTGCCTAACGCAGGTCGTGGTGTCCTTCTACGTTGCAAACGTAGAAGGAGGTTCAAGGTTATTTTTATTGTTTTAGATGCTTTGGATTTCTGGTTTGAGATGTTCTCAAAACCAGAAGTAGACGTTCTTGAGATCCGAGTGAAGAGAGTTATTCTCTCCACGTGCAAGACCAAAAGAATGAGAAGATTTTATTAGACTATATTATTATTAGGGTTTATTAGTATGAGCCTACGGGCTCGGTTAGGCTTTTAGGGTTTCTTATAATCTCTATATATTGTAAGACAAACTTGAGTATTAATCAATTCAGTATTCATTATCTTTTATGGTATCAGAGCCACCCTAGGCTCTATATCGTTTCCGCAGCGCCACACATAAATAACAAAACCCTAGCCGTCACCACTTGAGAAAAAGCCCAGGTAGGGCGGCGTGCCACCACCGTTGCCGCCGCCCTGTCCAGCCGCCTTTCGTCTTCGTTTTGCATTTTCCGTTCATTTTTCTTTAGTATCATTCAAAATAAATTCGTCCTGGTTCTAGATTGTAGCCGTACTATTTATAATCCTTTTTTTTCCCTGGTTCGAGAGATGCAAGTATAGAAACTGTATGTGAGAGTATAGCGGGTTTTTGATTCTGATGTTTTCTTGATCTACTTTGTCCTTAATTCCCACCGTTTGATACAATTGACTGCATGTTTGTGTGTTTTTTATTCAACAATTTCTAGCCATAAATTTCCCAGTGATCCTTGGATGCTTGTTTGTTAATTTTCCTTTGCTTATTTCTTCAAACTTCCATGCTACCTTTTTTTTTCTTTCTTTCGTTCTAGTTCACCATTCTTTCTTTTCTGATCGGCAAGTCTCGCTGGGCCACTGTCCGCTGCCACCGATCTCGGTCGATCGCTTTGATCGGATCTCTTTCTTTCTATCTACGGATCTTACCTCTATTTCAAAGACCACCAGTGCTTTCAAATATACAAGCACCTCAAATTTTAACAATGGCATCGGGAAAGAAAAGAAATATTAAGCACAAAACCAAGCAGGTGGAATAATCACCCTTTGCAAGTCACAACCGCTAATCACGATCAAGCCGCCACCGATAATTGCATTTTTTCTGCCATTCATCGCAATTTCCGCTTCCACTTATTGGACTACGGTCCTCGTCGCCCCCTGCATGACCATGTTCTACCGCTGCACTGATACTCGCTGCCATATTGGATGTCTCTTGTGGGTTATGGGATCGTTTAAAATTGTGGATTGTTATCGAATATTATGTTTTGAAGACTACATATTGTTGAAGATTATGGAATTTGGCAGAATTCTTAGACCAAGACTGAAAACCGTATTTTTTTTTGGGATTTATTATTGTTCTTGTTTTTATGTTTTTCCAGTCTAAGCGTCCGATTTTCTACCGCTATGACTGCGGGGGAGTATTAGACTATATTATTATTAGGGTTTATTAGTATGAGCCTACGGGCTCGGTTAGGCTTTTAGGGTTTCTTATAATCTCTATATATTGTAAGACAAACTTGAGTATTAATCAATTCAGTATTCATTATCTTATAGATTTAAGTGGAAGTGATTGTGATGGTGTAATCGGAGCTGTGGAATCAGCTTCTGATTTATAGAGAAAGGAGATCTCTATTAGAAGAAAGCATCTTGCCTTGAGCCTTGTTGCAACTAAAGGACAATCCACAAATCGTAAGTGGCTGCTATGGACCTGCGGTCTGTTTGCTGATGTTACTTCATCAGCAGCTGTTTGTTTTGCTTGATGAAAAGATGACGGGACAAGTCACCTTTTTGACTTAGGATGCTCCTGGCTTTTGAACCTTTGTAGGCTCCAACCCTTTAAGCATTGTTCAGTAATGTTGTTTATTTATTTTTGCTTTAAGCTACCCACGTCATCAGCCCCCCAAGTCAGAAGGTTTGGTGAGATAGCTCGAAAGCTTCTGACTGTTTGCTTAGTTTAGCCTTTGCTTGAAGGGTTCGCTGTGTTTTGGGCGGTTATTACTCAGCAGTTTAATTTTGATTAGACTGCTGATGTGACATGTGGCAGTTCGTACAGAAGTGTTTACTGCATGTCATTATTGCAGTTTTTAAATAAAATAACCGTTTCTTTTTCTTTTTAACCCTTCTAAATTTTATTATTCACTTTACTCTTTCCTTTCTTCATCATCTTCCTCTCAACCGTTCATCCATCTTAGGGTTTCGTGATTTTCACCACAGCAGGTTTGTCTTTCCCCTCTTTTTGTTTTGTTCTCTGATCATCCTTTGAAGCACAATGGGCGCTAAAAGGACATGGCCATCACTATTTCCTCTCTTTCTCAGAAAGAGGTGGAATCATTTTGTGCCGAATGGGATATAGATTTATCATTTAATCCCGTTGCTCCCGGTAAAAAACTTGCTGTATCTGACTGTCCATCTGGGTCTATTGCTCTGTATTGTCGTCATTTCGAGTTTGCAAACCTTCGTCATCCATTTTCTATGTTTTTGTTGAATGTTCTTGAGTACTATAGAGTTTCTCTTGGTCAAATCCATCCTCATGGTGTTGGCCGTGTTCTGCACTTTGAATGTCTATGTAGAGCGTTAGGGTATGATCCCACTCTGTTGATGTTCAGGCGATTCTTTCGTCTTGCCAAGAATGGTGACTGGTTCACCTTCGAGGGGTCATCAGTAGAGACTAACCTTCTTTCTTCCCATGTTACAACTGTTGGGCAGTGGAAGACTAGGTTCTTTTGGGTTTCTGATTCTATTTTTCCCTTTAAGCCTGTGTGGAGGCATCCTGAGGCCGTTCTTAATGAAAGGGAACCTTCGGAGTCTGAATTAGATCATAACTTTCTTACGGCTCTTAGAGCATGTCCTTCAAGGCTTCGTCCATTTGCTGAACCTTTCTTAGTATTATCTGGTATTAGCACTCGTTGGGACAAGCCGAGTAGAGATCCTGTAGTGATGAAGGATGATCAGGGTATGAATCTTTTGTTTGTTGTTGATTTCTTTCATTTTTGGCTTTTTTCCTTATGTGTTGTATTTTCTTTTGTAGTTATTTCGGCTCTTGACTTTATCAAAGGGGATGATGCTTCGGGTGTTGTCTTCAAGGATGCTGAGGCAGCAGATGGTGAGGATGCGTTGACCAAGTATGAGAAAGGAAGGTATGATGGGACCAATTATGTTGCTGTCCCTAATGTGAAGGGTTTTGCTAAGGCTAGTTCTTCCAAAGCTTCAACAAGGAGATCTAGCAGATGGCTTTTGAAGGCTGCCAAGTCTGCTGATGCTTCTGAAGCAGTGACAGTCAGTGACGATATTGAAGAGTCTGATGATGAGAAGGATCAAAATGTGGACGATACTGTGGTTGATGTTGTTGTCAAGAAGAGTAAGGGTAAGAAGGTGAAGGTTGGGGTGGTGAAGGAAACTGATGGTTCAGCGAGTTTTGATGAAGAGGGTTTGTATGTTCCTAGTTGGAACGTGAAGTCAAGTGACAACTTCAAGTCTTTGGCAGTTTGTGAGGAGGTTCTGGCACATTTTGCCACTCCTGGTGCCAAGGCTTGTCTTGAAGGGTTGGATGATGATGCCTTGTTGGCAAAGATGATGGTTGGTACCTGCAACCTTGCTGCTATGCTGCCGGAGGGGATTAGCAGGTTCAGGAAGGTTATGGGTGAGTATAGTGAATTTGCCAAGAAGAAGAAAGAGATGAAACAATCGATTGCTGACATGAAGAAAGATGCTAAGGAGTATGCTCAGAAGGAGATTACCCTGATTGCTTTAATTGATGAACTGAAGAGAGGGCATGAGGCTGAAATGGCAAAGCATGAAGCTGCTAGGCTTAAGGTGGAGGCAGATCAGTTGGCTTTGGAAGCAGAGAAAAAGGCATTCGAAAGTGAGAAGAAGGAGTTGGAGGGTTCCCTTGCTGCTGCTCAAAGTGATAACAAGTGGTTAATAGAAGAGGGCTTTCAGCAAGTCGTTACCTACCTCCTTCATTCTGCTGAATTCAACTCTGCCCTTGGAGAGGTGTATACCAAGCTTCTAACCCATGGTAAGCATGCTGGTTTCGTTGCAGGGTTCAAAGCTCACGAGTCCGGCCAAGTCTTGGAAGAGTCTCCTTTCTATCAGCCTAACTCCTTAGATGTGTTCAAGGAAACCGTCATCAAGATGGAACACTCCAGCTATCCTTATGTTGCTCAAGTTTCTTCCCTTTATGGGAAACCTTTGAAGGAGCTGAGAGAATTGAAGCCTGCTGGTCTAAACGAAGCTGTATCTGCTAAGGTGCTTCAATCTGTTTCAAGGAAGAGGGCGCATTCTGGTGATAGTGAAGAGACTTTGGATGTGGGTGAAACACTTTCCAAGGATGCTAGCGTTGAAGCCTCCGAAGCTGGTGGTCTTGTGGAGAAGCTACCAAAGAAAGGGAAAAAAGCAAAGAAGGCAAAAGTGATCAAGGCTGGGAATGAGGATGAAGCCTCCAAGCCTTCAGGATCTGGTAACGATGCCTGAACTCCCCTATTCGTAGCTTTCTTAGCATCTGGTCTGTAAAACAATTAACTTTGTGGTTTTGTTTCAAAACACTTTTATCTTTTGTGGGAACCCTTAGTGGTTCTCTGATGGTTGTGGGCTGTTGCCCTTTGAACAATTATGCTACTATCTGGCTTTGTTGAAAGCCTTGAAATGTTGAGCCCTTTGGGCTGTTGTTTAAGTTCTTGGCGTTGTTCATCTTTTGTTCATTTCTGTTATTATGTGTGTTTGTCTTTGTTATTGTTTGGGAATGTTTATCCGGTAGCACCTTCAAAGGTTGAATGCTGCAGTCATTCATCCTTAAGGTAGTCTAGGCAAACATATCACCACCTATCCTATATACACTTATACAAGTGTTTTAATGTGTTTTCGTAAGTTTATTTATTTATTTATTTTTTAAACTTAAGGAACGATTGGTGTAGGTTGTTCAAGCCTGTCAATGAGATTTGTAAAATTATTTTTTGTTTATCTCATGGAGTTGGATTGATTTAGGAACTCACCCCTTATATAGGTCCGTTCAACCCTCGAACCTATTGAGCAAAATGGCCTGGGAGCTCATCCCCTTACATGGCCCTTGCCATGGAGTTTCTTGCAAGGTTCTCAACCTGATCATAGGATAGAAAGACAAAGTTTCCAAAAGAGGATTCGGTGATCCTTTCATTCATACGATAAGTTAACATTACATCGCTTTTAAAAGAGAACAACATTTTCTTACAACTTAAACAAAGAACCTTTTAAGGTTCTTGCCATTCCAATGTCGAGGGAGCTTCTTGCCTTCCATGTTCGCAAGCTTGTAAGACCCTCCTTTGTGGGATTCAAGGATGGTGTAGGGACCTTCCCATTTGGGTCCTAGTTTTCCTTGGTTTTCCTTTTTGCTTGCTTCATTGTTTCTTAGAACCAGATCACCTGGCTTGAAGCGTTCATGCTTGACTTTGGCATTGTAGTAGGATTCCATCTTTTGTTTGTACTTGGCTTCTCTTATTGCTGCCAAGTCTCTGGCTTCCTCTAGGAGATCAAGGTTGAGTGACGTTTCTCGTTCATTTGCCTGGATGTCAACATGAAGGGTTCTAGGTGTGGTGACCCCAATTTCAGCAGGTATGACTGCTTCAGATCCAAAGGTAAGGCTGTAAGCGGTTTTCTTGTTGCTTGTTTTCTCAGTGGTTCGAATTGCCCAAAGAACGCTTGGAAATTCTTCCAACCAATTTCCTCCTTGACGACCCAACCTAGCCTTGATCCCTTCAACCACACTTCTATTCATCCTTTCAACCTGGCCATTGGATTGAGGGTATGCTACAGAGCTAAAGACTTGTGTTATTCGATACTCCTTGCACCAAACACTGAACGGTCTTTCTGCAAACTGTTTGCCATTATCTGTAACAAGCACCCCAGGCAAGCCGTATCGACAGATAATATTTTCCCAGACAAATTCGATTATCTTCTTCCCAGATATTTTTCCCAAAGGCTTTACTTCTGGCCATTTCGTGAAGTAATCAACTGCCACCAACAAGAATTTGACCCCTCCTTTTGCTAGTGGGAAGGGTCCAACGATATCCATTCCCTATTTGTAGAATGGCCATGCCGAATTAATGGGCACTAGATCATGCTTGGGACTCTTTGGGACAGGAGCATGAATTTGGCAGGCTTCACATTTCTTCAATTGTTCGGATGCATCACGATGCATGGAAGGCCAGAAATAGCCTAGGTTCATGAGTTTTGCCATGACTGACCTTGGACCACAATGAGCTCCACATATTCCTTCATGAACCTCCTTGATCAAGTACCTGCTTTGTTCAGGACCAACACATCGAAGCAATGGGGCCAAGTACCCTTTTTTATAGAGTATCTCGTCCTGGGTGGTGTATTGCTTGGACTTGATCCGAATCCTTTCAGCTTCAACAGGATCTTTGGGCAGTTCACCTCTTTTTAGGAACCTTACAAATGGAGTCATCCAATTTGGTTCATTTTCAGTGATGACGTCTTGAACCTCGAGTTCGGATATTGCAGGATGTTTGATCACTTCAACCAACACCTTTTTGGTAAGGTGGGCAAAATTTAACGAAGCAAGCTTGCTAAGGGCATCAGCCTTCTTGTTATGAGACCTTGGAACCTGTTTGATCTTACAACACTGGAAGGTGTTCATGATCTCTTTGGCCTTCTCTCTGTACTTTTTTAAATTAGGTTCCTTGGCGATGTAGCTATTGTTCACTTGATTGGAAACCAGTAGTGAGTCAGTGAACACTTGAAGCTTGTGAACCACCATCTTTTTTGCAAGCTTGAGTCCTGCTATCAGGGCTTCGTATTCTGCTTCGTTGTTAGTTGTCTGAAATTCCAAAAGAAGGGCATATGTGAATTCTAACCCTTCAGGGTTGATTAGTACAAGACCGGCCCCTGAACCTTCAACACTGGAAGCCCCATCTGTGTAAAGCTTCCAGGCTTCCGGATCAATGGGTTCGTCTATGGTAATAGTAACTTCGGCAGTTTCCACCCTTGGAATTTCAGCAATGAAATCAGCAAGTATTTGTGCCTTTATTGCTTTCCTCGGGACGTAGGTGATTTTGTGTTCACCTAGCTCAACAGCCCATTTGGCTAGTCGTCCCGAGGTTTCAGGCCTTTCAAGCACATTCTTGATTGGTTGGTCAGTGATTACCTGTATGGGATGTGCTTGAAAGTACCTTCGAAGCCTTCTGGCCGTTTGCACCAAGGCTAAGGCCAATTTTTCCAAAGGAGGGTACTTGACCTCTGCTAACTTTAACGTTTTACTGAAGAAATAGACGGGTACCTGAGCTTTGTCTCTTTCTATGATGAGAACAGCGCTGAAGGCTTCATCAGTAACTGAAAGATAGACAGATATCGTTTCCCCTGCTTCAGGTGTTGCAATGGTGAGAAGGGAAGCCAGGTAATGCTTCATGCTGTTGAAGGCTTCCTCCGCTTCTTCTGTCCACCTGAAGTCTTTCTTGTCAGTGCAACCTTTGAGGGTCTTGAAGAAAGGTAGGGATTTCTCAGCTAGTTTTGACACGAAATGCTTCAAGGCAGCAAGTTTGCCGTTCAGGCTTTCTACCTCTTTCTTGGTTTGGGGTGACTTCATGTTGAGGATGGCTCGAACCTTGTTCGGGTTAGCCTTTATGCTTTGTTTTCCTACAACATGACCCAAGAACTTTCCTTCTTCGAAACTAAAGGAACACTTAATAGGATTTAGCTTCATGTTGATTTCTCTGAGGTTGTTGAAGGTTTCTTGTATGTCAGTGAGCATTTGATCTTCAGTTTTGCTCTTGATGACCAAGTCATCCACATAAGCTTCCATGTTTTTGCCAATTTGCTTGGCAAAGGCCTTATCAACCAACATTTGGTAAGTAGCACCTGCATTTTTTAAACCAAATGGCATTTTTCTATAACAGAAAATACCTTTGTCAGTATGAAAGGCAGTTTTTTCTTCGTCTTTCTCCTTCATTTGTATCTGGTGATAACCTTTATAGGCGTCCAGAAAACACTTGAAGGGGAAGCCTGTAAGCGAGTCAATTTTCAGATCAACCTCCGGTAAAGGATAACAATCCTTAGGACAGGCTTTGTTGAGGTCTTTAAAGTCGATGCACATCCTCCATGAATCATCAGGTTTTCGAACCATCACAGGGTTTGCAACCCATGATTGATATTTTACCTCTCGGAGGATCCCAGCTTCAACCAGTTTGTCTACCTCTTGACATGCAGCCTTGCTTCGTTCTGGAGCAAGACTCCTTTTCTTCTGAACTATGGGTTTGATGTTTGGGGGAATCCTGAGTTCATGCTCAGCAACTTCTCGTGGGATCCCAGTCATGTCACTTGGGCACCAAGCGAAAACATCAACATTGTCTTTCAGCAATGCTTTAAGCTTTGAGAGAGTGTCCCTGGGAAGGGTTGTGTTGACCCGTATCCTTTGATCAGGGTATTTGGGGTTGATGCTGAGACCAAGCTTGCTTTGATCTTCATCAATTGTTAACACCGAAGTGGATGGTTGGAGGGTTGCGACACCTTCTTTGGTGGGGAACTTTGCACTTTTTCGGCTAATGGAAACCGTCATATCAAAGATTACTACTCCTGGCCTTCCAATGATGACATCATAGCTAGATGGCAGGTCTAGAACAACGAAGGTTAGTGGTTCAGTCCTTCGCATTTGGCCATCAGAGAAGGTTACATCAAGCGTTATTTCGCCCAAGGGCTTGATGGGTATGTCGGCAATGCCTTTAATGGCAGCCTCAGCAGGCCGCAGCATGGAGCGTTCTTCAGAGCTTAAAAGGTTGAAATATTTGGCAAACATTATTTCAGTAGCAGCTCCGGTGTCTATGTAGGCCTTTTGTGTTTTGAGTGAACCTACGAAGGCTTCAAGGACAAGCGGATCACAATGCTTTTCTTCCTTGGTACAAGGGAAGTAGATGCCTTGTCGTTCCCAATCCTCCAACCTTTGTCGCTTGCTGGGGGTTTCGTTTTCAACAAATACCATGGCAACGTCTTTCTTCTTGCCATCTGCCATGTTCTTTTTAACACCTTTGACCAGATGGGCTAGTTCCCAAGATTTGACGGCTTCTTCGATTCTTTTCTTGAGCTGGAAGCAGTCGTTGGTGTGATGTCCCTTCTCTTCGTGAAACTCGCAATATTGGTTGGAGTTTTCATTTCTTTTGCTTTTTGGTAAGGGGCGAGGAGGTCTGAAGGTGTGCTTAACTTCTTCGGTTGCTAGGATTTCTTGAGGAGTTTTGGTGAGAGTTGTGAAGTTGACATTTCTGTCCCTGCTTGGAGGGTTCCTGCTTTCAGACCTTCGTGACTCAGACCCTCTGGGTCTTTTGGCATAGGTACCATAGTTGCTTCTTTTTCTAGTGGGACTGTTGCTTCTCCAGCTGGAAGCCCTTTTCCTTTGTTCTTTGATGTCTACAGCCTCCTCTCCTCGAATATGAGCTTCAACTCTTTCTAAGGCCTCTTCAAGGGTTCTAGGGAGACTCTTGTTAAACTCCCTGGTAAGGTACTTTGAGTTGATGGCGTTCATGAACCCTGCAACTTCATCTTTTCGTCTGCACCAACGTAAGTAAGGCCTTCTTTCTTGTATCTTTCAATGAAGCTCTTCAGGCTTTCATCATCCTTTTGTTTTATCTGAAAGATGACGGTTGCATCCTTGACACAACGTCTCTGTTGTGAGAAGTTGGCTAGAAATCCTTTACCAAGTTCGTCAAAGGTACGGATGCTTCCTGCCGTCAAGCCGTTGAACCAAATTCGTGCAGATCCAACAAGGGTTTGCATGAACATTAAACAACACTCGGGATCGCCCCATTTCTCGATCCGAGCAGCCCCTGAGAAGATCTGAAGGTGATATTCTGGATCATCAGTGCCATCATACGTTCTTATATGAGCTGGCATCTTTAGCTTGTTGGGAAAATCATAGTCTGCTATCTCTGGTGAGAAACAAGACAAGCTGTTTGGCTTGTAGGGTTGGTTAACGGTGTGTTCCACCCTGTTGTTGGTTACTCCTCCGGGATTTCCTTGTTGGGCAGCGATGGCTTGACTGATGAGTTGTTGCCAAGGAAAGTTAGCCATCATTTGAGATATCATGTAGAGCATAAGGTTGAAGCCTTGAATGCCTTCGGTAGCCACATTGCTGGTTGACATGGGGATGCTCATAAAAGCGTTTCTGGCCATGGGGAGTTAAGCCATGGCCTGATCCCATGAGGTGGCCGTCGGTGGTGGGATACTGGTTACAGGTGACTGTAAGAGTTGATCCAGAGTAACTTCATGCCCAAGTGGCATACCAGTAGTGGCAGCTTGGGTGGTAAACAGTGGGAAAACAGTAGGACTGGACCTTGCTTCGTAGTGGGAAGCAGTGTGGGTGTTGCTGGGACCAGCATTGTTGTTTCTGGGTGAAGGTCTGCGTCCATAAGTGGCAGTGAGAGGGGGAGGAGGTCCAGGAGAGAGTGATATCTCTTCCTCCTCGTCATAGTCTAGCCGGACACGAATTCCTTTGTCCCTTTCCTTCATAACGTACTGGTTCAAAAGGGATCTAAGCTGCAAGAAGTTCCTCTCCACTCCTTCAGGGGTGAGATCTATGCGATGGGGAGTTTGTGCAAGATCAGGGAGAGGAGACATCACTCCTGAGCGAGTGGGAGGTGGAGTTTGCAGGTTTGCTGACGCAGGATGAGCAGGTGGGGACTGAGTCCTAGCTGGTGTACCTCCTGGAGTGGAGAAAGACACAGATCTGGCCGGAGAGGTCTGATCTGTGCTAGGGGAGATCTGGTTGACCTCTTCTTGGGACTCAGGGTCAGACATGGAGAGAGTTGGAGCTACACAACTGATTTCTAGTAAAGAAAATGGCGCAGCCCCACGGTGGGCGCCAACTTGTTGCTACAACAAATAATTGCCTAACGTTGGTTCTGAGTCACAAGGGGGGTTCAGAGGTTCAAGGGTTCCATTCTGCCTAACGCAGGTCGTGGTGTCCTTCTACGTTGCAAACGTAGAAGGAGGTTCAAGGTTATTTTTATTGTTTTAGATGCTTTGGATTTCTGGTTTGAGATGTTCTCGAAACCAGAAGTAGACGTTCTTGAGATCCGAGTGAAGAGAGTTATTCTCTCCACGTGCAAGACCAAAAGAATGAGAAGATTTAAGTGGAAGTGATTGTGATGGTGTAATCGGAGCTGTGGAATCAGCTTCTGATTTATAGAGAAAGGAGATCTCTATTAGAAGAAAGCATCTTGCCTTGAGCCTTGTTGCAACTAAAGGACAATCCACAAATAGTAAGTGGCTGCTATGGACATGCAGTCTGTTTGCTGATGTTACTCCATCAGCAGCTGTTTGTTTTGCTCGATGAAAAGATGACGGGACAAGTCACCTTTTTGACTTAGGATGCTCCTGGCTTTTGAACCTTTGTAGGCTCCAACCCTTTAAGCATTGTTCAGTAATGTTGTTTATGTAGCAACAAGTTGGCGCCCCACGGTGGGCGCCAACTTGTTGCTACAACAAATAATTGCCTAACGTTGGTTCTGAGTCACAAGGGGGGTTCAGAGGTTCAAGGGTTCCACTCTGCCTAACGCAGGGCGTGGTGTCCTTCTACGTTGCAAACGTAGAAGGAGGTTCAAGGTTATTTTTATTGTTTTAGATGCTTTGGATTTCTGGTTTGAGATGTTTTCGAAACCAGAAGTAGACGTTCTTGAGATCCGAGTGAAGAGAGTTATTCTCTCCACGTGCAAGACCAAAAGAATGAGAAGATTTAAGTGGAAGTGATTGTGATGGTGTAATCGGAGCTGTGGAATCAGCTTCTGATTTATAGAGAAAGGAGATCTCTATTAGAAGAAAGCATCTTGCCTTGAGCCTTGTTGCAACTAAAGGACAATCCACAAATAGTAAGTGGCTGCTATGGACCTGCGGTCTGTTTGCTGATGTTACTCCATCAGCAGCTGTTTGTTTTGCTCGATGAAAAGATGACGGGACAAGTCACCTTTTTTACTTAGGATGCTCCTGGCTTTTGAACCTTTATAGGCTCCAACCCTTTAAGCATTGTTCAGTAATGTTGTTTATTTATTTTTGCTTTAAGCTACCCACGTCATCAGCGTCTATCACACCTCTGCGGATCCGTATATGATTTTGTTAATTGGGTTATTTATCCCTCATCTTTCCCCTTACTTGAAAAAACTTGTCAAGCCTCGACACCCAAGCCGAGGGTGCCCCGTCCCACCTTAGAGAAGTTTTGGTTGATTGGTTGTTTGATTTCTCTACTTCTGTAAATTTCTCCACTGACACTTTTAATTTTACATTTGTATACATCATTTTGTTAACTTTTCAATACTCTCCACCAATGCTATTAGTTTCTTTGTCTTCTCTCTCGTCATCATGTGTTGCTTTGTCTTCATGACTCTCCACCTTTTGCTAACTATGTTCATCATCTTCAACATATTGACTTCCTATATTTTAATGTAAAATATTGTCATCATTATGAGAATTCTCGATTTCAACATGTTTATTAGCTTGACTTCATAACTATAGTAACTACCATCTTAATTTCGCAGGACGTTTCTGCCACCAAAGATTATGACATGTAGTTCTTTAACTATTGTGTCGAGCAGTGGCGGATCTAGAAACATTTTTCAGTAGTAACGTTTTTCATTTTTTTCATTTTAGTAGCAACGTTTTTCAATTTTAGTAAAAAAAAACCAAATTTTCCACTAATTTTCAACTACGCGCGCGAAGTTGAGCCGCAACGTCCGCACCCCCTCCCCATGAACTAGATCCGCCCCTGGTGTCGAGTTTATCATCCTTCGTGTAAAGATAATCCTATGCACACCACAAACCATCAACCCCATGATCTCCATTGTACAAACATTGAGGTCAATTTACTCCAACACAATTTATCATTAGGTGATCAGGCTAACCAATATGACTTGACGCAAAGTGGAATTGCAATTCATCATGTATAACATGACTACATGAGGCCGTAGGTGTCCTTATATAGGGACTTTGGTACATATTACCAAATTTTTAAATTTATATAAGGAATTGCATGGGTTGGTGGTCACGATTTTCTTATTAAATGAAATCTTCGACCTTCACAAATGCAATACAATAATTTTTGTAATTTTTTTTTGCCGGTCACTTCACTACTCATTCTCTTTCTTCATTTAAAACTCCACTACTCACAAACTTTGTTCTCTCTCCACAAATGCATGCACTTAGCCAAGAACTTTTAGGGGGACGGGGCACTAGTCGATCGGCTATGCTAGTTCGGCTACCGTCAAAAGCTTCACCGATCGGCTACCGTTGTTGTTGATGATTTTTTTCTGTGTTTTTGATGTGGTAAGGTGGGGGCTCGGCAACATAGCCGGGAGTGCCCCGACCACCCTTATACCTTCTCTCTTCACTCTCTCTCATCCAACTCATTATCCATGTCACAAATGCATTGCATTGGTGAAGGTCTCACTATCGATTTGAGTACAACTGCCATTTTCTCATGCTTCTACAGTTCCCCCACACTCCCACCGATCCGTATATGGTTTTTTTTTAATTAGTTGTTATTTGCCCCTCATGACTTCATCAACTGGTCTGGTAGCTATGACAACAGAACCCATCTTTCGGGTTCCCTCCATGTTATAGCCTCATTACAACAATCATTGTGTCTCAACAGTTTACAAAAGCTCATATTAACTATTTTATGGATTGTATAACTAAAATACGATGTCATAACATTTTTTAGCTAAAATGTCACAATAGTTGAATTGCTCCTACTAATAGGTGGATAGGTTAACTTTTAGTATCTATATTTGTAAACCCAAAGTTGTAGTTAGTGATTAAATACAACTAAGCTTACAAAAATGTCACAATAGAAGTCCTGTTTTCATGGATAACATACCAACACGAACACATTATTATTACCTGAATATATACACACGTGACATAGTATATGTGATTAAATACAACAAGGCTTACAAAAAACATAAGAATTGAAAAATGTTTCAAAAATGAAATATATGTATTCAACGCTCAGGCTTTCGAACAACCAAATTGGAAACGACGTGTTTTCATTTTTCCACCTAAAGCCAACGCCAAGACGTCGTACTCTTCCACGTACCACAGTTCTGAGATTGTTGCCTGCAAGAGAAAGATTTTAGGATCCCAAATCATGCACATAATAAATAATGTTGGGTAAACTAATTATAAACCACCTTAGTTCCAACGACGCGATTGTTCAAACGAGCTACTATTTCATGAAAGTGTTGCAGTTCTGAACCAGCATTTGTGTCCTAATAGTAACAATCACAGGTCAAGGGGTTAAATAAGAGTTTTAAGGCAACCATATAAATAACGAATGAACGGGTCAATCATAACCACCAGCATAACCATCAGTCCATCACCAAACTCGTTCCCAGGAGAGAAATGTGATCAGGTATAGCCAAATTTTGAAAAAAATGACGCCGACAGCCTAGATATTATATTATTATTAGATGACTAAAAAAACGTCATGCTGTTTAATTTCATACATATTTTACGGTTCCTAACTCTAGACGAATAAAAATTTATGCTTGTGTTAAGTTGAGCCATTTTGTAGCTCACTTGCTTTTATACGAGTGCTCCAAACACGAATCTACCAACTCCAGATTCAGCTTTGTTAACATCACCATTATGTTTTATAAGATGAACATGCGAGCTAATTCACACTTCTCTCTTCGTAATGAGTTTGATTATAGTTATTCTGCTTGTTCATCCTATAAAATATAATGGTGCTCTTGGCAACAACATTTGGAGGTTAGTTAGTAGTAGAAAAATGGATGGGCTGCGTAATGTGCACCGTGCACCAACGTAATTATTCCAATTTCCAATCAGAAGTTGTACATGTGTAATAACCAAAACTTAGAACATGAGCATAGAACGAACCTCAGATAAATTTTTAGGGTGACCAAGAATCCTTGCAAGCGATGTATGAAGTATGGCAGGAGCATACTATAACATTAAAGTCAAATCATAAAAATATCATTTGAATTCCGTAAAAAGATTAGAAATTTGTTAAGGTTCTTACAAGTTGCTTTTCTGGTGCACGGGGAAGAGCATTCCTCAATTTAGAGCGGATATTCACAGGATCCGTCCCAGAGATCACCTAAGTAAAAAAAAAATCATCAAATATTATAAAAAGCTGTAACTGAATAGAACTATATACTAACTTTACCTGCCAGCAACCCAAAAGCACACCGGTTGAAGTTAAAACGACCCTATCCAACAAAATCGTCACCGGGCAGAGTTGATCTGCAACTGATTTTACAGCACCAACTTCTGCCTCAATCTGAAAAATTTACGTTTAGTATAATATAAACAGTTAAAAAGAATGAAGGCGCTACAGAACGGTGCTTACTTCCTCTTCTGAAGCGGGAACGGGTGAAATATGGTGTGAAGCGTGAAACATACTAAAATGGTAGAGCTCAGAATTCTGAAACCAAATTACTAACCGAAAAATGATTAAGCTTTACAAGGGAGACAAACAATATAACCATGAAAGTTTTTTGCGTATTGTAGCAGACCCAAACGCGTGTTTTATATATAACATTAAACTTACCTTCATTAAGAGTTGGTGAAAATATGTCCCTCACTGCTTTCCTGCATCAAGAAACAACGCGCATAAATTCATACAAACATGATAAAAACTGAAAAACCGAGAAGGATTTCAATTCCCATACGCGATAGGAAGTGAGTACTCAGTGCTCAAATGAAGGACATTAGCTCGAACAGGAGGATTAGCAGCCTGCAGAAGTAACAACATTAGCTAACAAATTATAATATTAATAAACGAAAATACGAATTCATATAGATATGAATATCACATAATCACCTTCAAAGCAGGAGTCACAGATCCATTTTTTATATCAAACAGATCAGAAAGTAACAAAGACTGTGAAGTCTCTCCACGTTTAAGAAAAAGAGCGCCATGCTCATCCAAATCCCTGCTCATTTTCTCATACAACTTCGACCTCTCACCGTTTGAAACCGGAAGGGCTGCTAAATTAGGTCTGGTAAGTGTTATCCGCTTATACAACTTAATACTAACTTGCATAACAACTGGAACTCAAACAGAACATAAAACTAGCAGCCACTTCAATATGTTTACAAAAATTAAAACAAACGAAACAAAAAATTAAATTTCGTTCCATATATATCTATCTATACAGTATGGTTGCAACTAGATTTGATATATGATAACAAAGAGTTCAATAAATGTACAATAAGTAAACTAATATGAAATTTTATTCCATTTTTATCTGTCTATACAGTATAAGTGTATCTGTGACTAGATTCGATATATGATAACAAATCGTGCAATAAATGTGCAACTAGTAACCTAATATATGAAATTTCATTCCATATTTATCTATCATTCCAACAAATCCCGGCCACCCGGTTACACCTACGGGCAAAAGGCCACGCTGGTGACCTGACCCGCCTTCAATTCCAAGGGAAACCCACAAGCCCGAAGGCCCACTGTGGTAAAACACCTTGCTCTTGCATGACATTGTCACAAGTCTTCAACAGGCTAGGGATGAGATCAGTACCGTACCAGTACTGATACCGAAAATAACGATACCGATTTTTTTTGGAAAAGTGGGGTATCGAATACCGTTTCGGTACGGTACAATATCGGTTACAAAATGTTCTCTATATGGTATTGGTACCTAACAGGTAGATATACCGAAAATAAGGATACTGAATTTTTGTAAAAGTGGGTACCAAGTACCCAACCGAATATTTCGGTACGGTACCCGTATTCGTTACAAAATGTTCTCTACATGGTATTGGCACCTAATCGATACTGAAAATACCGATACTGAATTTTTGGAAAAGTGGGTGACAAATACCGTTCCAAATCTATCAGTACGGTACGGGTATTCGGTAACAAATGCTCAACCCTACAATAGGCGATCTCCCTTAGAGAAAGTCATCCGAGCACTACCACTTTATCAATCTAAGCAGTATAATTATGACAAGATTGGATATATGATAACAAAACGTGCAATTAATGTGCAATAAGTTAACTAATATGAAATATTATTCCACATATATCAATATCTATCTAAGAAGAATTGAAAGATTGATTACCTTTAGAAGAAGAAGAGTATTTAGAAGCCATACGGAAGATAGAGTAGAAGGTGATTAAGGAGATAACCCAGATCACAGTAGCTGCTTTTGATTTATTATACCAGTTCCTAACTCTAGCCATTTAATTTCTTTATAGAAATTTTGTTAACAACTGAGATCAATAATAATATTATTATTAGATCTCAGGCTGGCTTTCTAGTGTATTTTGGAAGGACATTGAATTTCACTGGTAATGTCGGTTAGGTCAGGTGGAATGGAAGGTAACATAACCTCTTCTTTAGATAAACTCATAAAATTTGTTTATAACATACATTTATTCTTTCAACACCTTATTTTGACGCGTTTTATACGCTTTATATTGGTTAATATAGAGCGTATAGTGGTATTTGCAAACCTATACGCTTTACAATGACCAACATGCAGGGCCGGCCCTGAAAATTCAGGCGTTTGGGCCGAGCGGCGAAATATGTGCTACTTAGTCTTCGGACTTTTAAATAGTGTTTTCATAACTTAAGCGGACGTTGAACCGGTGTCCTTATTGGTTCCCTAGTCGGACCGGTCAAACCGGATATAGAACTTAAGGTGTTGTAATAATTATAAACATTAATATGTTTGGCTAGTTGGTACATAAAAAAACCACCATTTCTTAAAATTCCGTAATAATTAACATTGCATTCACCACTTCTTATTGTTTGCTTTCATATTCTAGAAACAAGTTACATTTAGATGGTGGGTAAGCGGGCAACAAGTTGCGCCGCTATTCCCTTTTGAATCGCAAAACCTATCCTGCTAAACACAAACCCTTGGTTCTTAGGGCTCTGCGAGTCACTGTGGACCACCTTCTGCACTCGTTTCAGAAACCGTACGGCCTCAGGGGCCAGGGATCCAAATGTGTGAAAGGCAAACGGCAGGAACACATGTTGATTCTCTAAACAGGCTGCTTCGTGCTTAGCGACCTTCTTAGCTTCTGCCCTCAAAACTGCCTGCCCCGGTACAAAGCCGTTGTCTCGTAAACCTACCAAGGGGGAAACCCCTGTCAAGTCAACACAAGCATGTTTACCCCCAGCCCATCCAAACACAAGAACATCCGCAGGACGCAAGGTAGATCTCCCCTCCCGCGGATCGGTCAAAAAATTGACTGGTGCTTCTTTCTTGGCTGAGACCCCCGCACTTCGAAGCACATCCCATAGAACATCTCTGACCAAATCATGGCGGTACTTGAACCCCGGCAATTCCTTGCAGTGGAGCGCATGCTCGCCAAATTTATCCAGACATGCTTTTTTGCAAATGGGGCATGGTTCATCCGAGGGGAACAGAGGTATCATGAGCCGGTATTTGAGAATAGCCCTGTATTCGATTGCCGACATCCGCTGCCCAAGCCCTTCAATAGGCACGACAGTCAGAAAATCTTGAGCATGAGCCTCTTGAAGGCATGCAAACACTGCCTTTTGTCGCGGAGTCATATCAAACTGCCCCTCCATAGTCATGCTCAAGAGTTGTATCCTTCCAATCTAGTTTATCATGTACTATGACTCATCTTCTTGCTTTTCTACTCTTCACCTTCTTGCGTTTATAATTATAACCAGTGATGTTCAAGATGAGATCTTTTTTTTTTTGGGTCGGAAACAGAAAGAAAATACTTGCATAAAGAAAACATTCGTCGCCGCTCAAAGTGCCTCTTTAGAAATTGGGCCTGAGTCGGGAGTCCTCCCCTGTCACACCCTCAAATTTCCACTGCGGAGTTTTACCGCGAGGTGTATGACATACCAGGATCCAAGTCAACGGTCACAATAAACAACTCTATATGATTAATACGTAGATGCCAAAACATCTTATTTAATTTTTCAAAAACCACAGCGGAAGCTTAAGTAGTTATACAAATTGTTAAACAATGAAAATCCAAATGTCGTGTTTATTCCAAAACATGATACTTTAAACTCTAGACGCCATGCAGACACATGCGCCTAGTCCGTGAAGTGTTACCTTAGCGACCTGAGAAAAACATGCCAAAAATATGTCAACATATAATGCTGGTGAGTTCACAGGTTTTCATAAACGTTACCAAGTTCCAAAATGTTACCAAGTTCCAAAACGTTACCAAGATCAACCTGTCATGTTTAAGCCAAAGTACGCTAGCTAGGCGTATGTTTTGTTACTACTACGATTGGAAAACCATTACTGGACACGCTCACAATGTTACCAAATGTTACAGCCCGAATATTGTAGTCCCAAAATTACTAGATCTTAAGTGTGCACTAGATTGTTATCAACTAGAAACACCTATTTGTTAGGTGTTTTAGTTGATTAATCAAGACAAGTTAAAGAACTAGATGAAGATTATAAAAACCGACACACAAGAAACATAAACACATGAATCCATTAATGATTTCAGCAGTGAACAACCATGGATTACAGATAAGTTCGCACCTTTAACTTGTGCTCTCAAAGATATAACAAAAACCCTAACCCTAGCTGCACAAATGAGGTTCTATTTATAGGAGAACCTGATGGACTGCGAACTTAACATTAAGTTCGCAGTCCCCGTCCATTAAGTGCGCACACTAGGGTTTTCTTACTACAACTATGCTTTAATTACATAACTAACCCTCCAACTCTAACATATAACTAAACATGATTAAACCTGGTAACTGTGGTCTCATATAAACCCAACAATACTCCCCCTAGACCACAGCTACCAGTTCTACAAAATCAATCTATCTCCACATCACTTGACTCCCCCTCTTGACTTGCTTGGCGTGCCGGGAGTGCTTGAACAATGCTCTCTTCAACTGTTGGATCTTCAGTACGAGGTTCTTCAGCATGTGTTACTTCAGCGTGTGGTTCTTCAGTGGATGGCTCTTGGATGAATAACTCAGCTAGATCTACAGTTGTTTGATCTTGCTGAGTTTCTGGGGCTGTACTTGGAGAGATTGGTGGGGCTTGAGAAGGCTCAGACTCAGGATCAACTGTTGCTGCAGAAGTCTGTGTTTGTACCTCTGAAATGACTTCAGCTTCTGATATCTTCGCAGCAGCAGCGGCAGCAGCAGCAGCTATTGCTCTGTCATCTCTAGCTTTGTCGGCTGCATTGATCCTAGCCACCAAATCAATCAAATCTTGCTTTCTTTTCAAAGCTCGTTCTACAGCTCTTCTGAACAAGACAGCTTCCTCAAATAGCACATTACCAGCACCCACATTTATCTGATTCGCAAAAAGAGTAGTTAAATCAGAGGGATTCAAAGCAAACACATCTACTGGATCAACTATTCTCAACGCCTCTGAATCGTCTTTTAGCTTGATCACAGCTTCACCAGTTCGGCTGTCATAGAACCACTTCTTGAAATCCGACAAAATCACAGGAAGCTCTGGACGGATGGGAACCCTAGTGACGACCTGGGGAGGGTCAATCACGTAGGTTATCATTCCCCGTCCGGTGGCTGGATCAATTCTCTTCCTTGACATTCTTCGCCTCGGCTTCTGTGGCTTCCAGTTCTTGAAGTCACGGGCACATTCGTCTTCTATAAACACCGAAACCATGTCAGCTGTTGAGTCTTGAGAGTGGTTGATGAAGGGTGTTCTGCACATCTCTCGAATATCCCATCTTGGGAGAGTCTTCAGGTTCGGTCTGCCTTTGAAGTACTGAATCACACCTCCCCTTCGCTTTATAAAGAATAGTCTTTTAAACCCATCATAGCCCCAACAAACAACTCTTTCTTGGTGAGATGCACGAGTGTGGTGAATGTTCTGGTGCAAAGCAGGAATAGTGATTGGTCTTCTTGGAAACCAGCTTGATCTTTCAGGATCCAATCTGTACCCATCATCCATTTCATAGACTGTGTTTTCTCCCGCACCCATTTCTACGAATGTCTCCGGCATCTCGTCCTCACTGATCTCATCAACATCACTTTCTTCCTCTTTTCTTTCCTTCTCTTTCTCCTCTTCCATGAATTTCCCGAAATCAAATGCTTCATCAAAGGTCATTCTTGGAGCATCTGTACCCTGATTCTTTAACTCTTGAAGCATGTCAAACATCTTCATTTGTACCTCAGTCTGAAACTTTATCAGATAACGCTGATCCTTAACCACCTTTTCAAGACTTCGGTTTTTGTGCTTCAATTTCTTCAGCTTCTTCCTCAATTCCTGATTATTGTAGATCTGATTCTTCAACATACAAATTTCCTTAGCAGCATTCTTTCCCACTTCCTTAGATAATGTCTCATACAATTCTTGATGCACTGGTTTTCGACGTGATGCACCAGGAACAGATGAGGAAGGTACAGATTGTTTCTTCGCAGGAGGCTTGGGAATAGGAGGTCTTTCAGAGGAAGGGCCAGGCCTGGCAGTAGAGGGCCCTGGCCTGACAGTGGAAGGTCCAGGCTGACCCTCCACACCAAACATAGATTCAAGTATCTCTTCATTTTCCTGATCCTCTTCTGTCACAACCCGTGGCCTTTCAGACTCAGGCAACTGTTCTCTCCTTCTTCTTCTCTCTGCCTTTGCTAGTTCAGCATTTTGTCTGGCAGCTTCAGCCATCTCAAGTTCCTCAGGAGTCAATGATTCTCTTCCCTGCTGCAGTAAACCAGTAGGCCTGTTTCTTTTAGTTGGCCTTTGAGGAACAGGATCAGATGCCACCCTTTTGCCGACAGTTCTTTCTCGGGCAACTTCTTCAGCAGTATGCTGAGGCACTGTAGCAGCAGGTTCAGTAGGAGCAGGTTCAGAAGGTTCAGGTTCGGTTGTAGTTGGTTGTCGAGCTCTAGCAGCTTGTTTTCTTCTCTTTATCTCATTGTACAGCTTCATTATTACTGGATAGCGTTGAGCAGCATAAATACTTTCCAGCAGGGGTTCCCAGTCAGGTGTGTTGCACTCAGTGAAGAATCGTGCACCTTTGGCGAAACTGTATTTATGACCAAGGGGCAGATCCTCATGTTGTGAGTTGATCATCATCTGAACGAATCTGGGATACATCGTCCACTTTTTCCTTTCAGCTTGAGCATTCTTCACCATACAATCAAACACCAATCCAGACAGATTAAAGGGTTCATTCTTGCAGACTTTAATCATGGCAGTTGCCCAGTCAGGACTGAGTGCATTGTATCCCCCTTTTCTGTGACAAAGAGACATCAGAAATACGTGACAAATAAGCTTCCAATCTCTGGTCAGCTGGCTCTTCTTGATATCACCCCTTGCGTCAAAGTCTCCTTTGTATCCAAAATTCAGGAACTCTTGATGAATCTCAGTTTTCGGTAAAGATCTAACAGTTGCTGGTTGATCTTGAAATCTCAGAACATTTCTCACTGTATCTTCTGTAATGACTACTGCCTTGTTCCTTACTGTGGCTTTAATCCTCTTGACACGTGCCACGGTCTCTACTTTAGCAGATCGCCAGAAGTCTTCAATGTGTGAGCTGTAGACTTGAACGTGCTGCTCTACCGCATATCCAATTCTGCTTCTTCTGATCCATGCAACAACATCTCGAAACTTTGTATCATCAGTTTCCAGAATCATCGGTTGGTTGTGCATTCCTCTTGGATCCCATTCAAGAGCCATCTGTGTGGGACACGTGCATGAAAAGTAAGTTAGAACTTTGGATTTTGAATTGACTAATGACAGACACTTCATTTACTTTGACGGACGACGTACTTAGACTAGGTTTGATTTTAAGTTGGTTTTACGTGTGTTATTCATTTTATGGATTAGATTTTTAAAGTGTATATGATATGTTTCGTTTTTCATTTTAATAGTCATTTGAGTCCAGTTTCGGTTTACGGATGAATGAGTCAAGGTACGTAGTCCGGTCAAATGTCGTGAATAGTCAAGTCAATGGTCAACATTTTGGTCCAATATTAAGTTCACACAATCTAAGTTCGCAGCCCGAGTCTGATTGCATCTAAGTACTCAGCCTTGACTGAGTACTTGTTGCTTGGTACGCGGGTAAATCAAGTACGCAGTCATCAGGATACGGGTAAGTCAAGTACGCAGTCAAGTGACTCGGGCATGGTAACGGCTTGGGGTGAGACATCAAGTCTGCGTACTAGACAAGTACGCAGACACTTAAACTTCCGTCTAAGATTTTAAGTCCACACCAAGGTACGCAGTCACTTAGGGTTTTGATTCTTGATTCATATGATGCAAGTGCGCAGTCATATGAAACAAGTGCGCAGTTCATCAAGATTTCTAAGTGCGCAGTTCATAAAACCCCAAATCCTCAACTGTTTTCACTGATTTCACACAAGAATCCTGTAGATACAACAACGATCTTGTTAGAATCTTTGAAATACCTTATAAAATCACACAAACAAACAAAGATAAATAGCAGGGATGGATTGATGAAGGTGGTTTGGTGGTGGTCTAATGGTGGTTGTAAGGAACTTGTTGGAAGAAAACGATGGTTCAACGGTGGTGGTAAAACTTAGGGTTTGTACATTTTGAATAAAAAGTTAAAATCAAAAGTAACAGCAGTATTTATAGGAGAAGGGTTTGGGCCGCGTACTTGACTTTTAAGTGCGCAGGCCCAAAAGCCCAAGTCAAGTACGCAGGCCCAATCAGAGCTTATTGATAGCTGTTAAGTTCGCAGGCCCAATAAGAGTTTAATAGCTGTTAAGTGCGCAGGCCCACAAACAAGAAAATAGTCTTTTTAACCAAAGATTTGAGTTTAGAGATCAACCGTTTCTCACCTTTTGCATCAAGATCATACCAGTCATACCTGCCAGACCACATTTCAACTTTCCGTTGGATAGCTGTAGCCCAAGAAAAACTGTCGGTATATTTGTCCACTTAAATCCATGCCTCTCGTCTTTCAACATACTTTATATGATGATCTTTATCATGTTTTGGTAATATTGACGACATGTTAATGGACCCCACTTGTGCCAAGTGTAAGCCTACCAATCCTCAAGGTTTATTGAGATATAATGATGAGAGCTTCAGGTCTATGTTTACACATAACAGAGAAGATGATCATTATGTCAATCAGATGATGAGAGCTTCAGGTCTATGTTCCCATAAGCAGAGAAGATGATCATCTGATTGCTTTTTGAGCTATCTATATGTTTGCACGTCACTAACATTGCGTGTCTTTTGTTGCTCATTTTGATTTTAATAGCCCCGCTTTGGTAGCTTGCACTCTTAGGTGTCTTTTGGTTGCTTATGCACAAAATTTTCTGTGTCTTTTGATCTCTCAACCTGTGTATGACTGGACTCAGCTTGTGCAAACCTGAAACACAGTGGGAATCCAGCACCTCGTGTAGACTTTTTAGTTTGTCATCTTTAGCAGTTTACTCAATTCCAGGCTGAATCTACCGACATGTCGTTGCTTGAAGCCACAACGTCCTCTGGGTCCTATTCACATGCTGACAAATATGATTAGTCCCTATCATTTCTTGATTGTTTTGAAAAAGTTTTTAAAACATGCAATTTTAGGGATCTACCGGTTTATTTCTCCCCCAAAAATCTTTATTTTATTTTAAAACATAAGATTTTTCTATACTTTATTCACACAGTTTTTTTTTTTTTTTAAATCATTCAAAGTTGATCATTTCTAACCAAGTTACCAACTGACGAAAACGGGTTTTGTCGAAAGCTTTGGTAAAGATATCTGCTTTTTGATCAGCAGTATCTATAGGCAACACCTGTATGTACCCCTTGTCGTGCGCATCGCGAATTGAGTGAATCCGAATTTCAATATGTTTAGTTTTCGAATGATCAATTGGATTCTTCACGATGTCACGACAAGCATCATTATCAATGTAGATTGGGGTTCTCATGATATTCAAACCGTAATCCAACAGCTGATTTTGTATCCACAACACTTGACAGCAACAACTGGATGCGGCTGTGTACTCAGCTTGAGCGGTAGATATAGACACAGTGGTCTGCTTCTTGCTCTGCCATGACACGAGCCTGTTTCCCAGAAATTGACAGCCACCAGAGACAGACTTTCGGTCAATCCTGCAACCTGCATGATCACTATCAGAGTACGCAATTAGGTCAAAATTGTCACTCTTAGGATACCATAAACCAAGTTTTGGTGTTCCTTTGAGGTAGCGGAAGATTCTTTTGACTGCAGTCTCATGAGATTGCTTTGGATTTGACTGAAAGCGAGCACAACATCCAACTGCCCACATGATGTCCGGTCTGCTGGCTGTAAGATACATCAAGGATCCAATCATAGAACGATAAGTGTGCGGGTTCACAGAAGGTCCTTCAAGATCTGGTACAAGCGTTGTTTGAGCTGCAAAAGGAGTGTTGGACGGTTTGCAATCCGACAGGTTGTACTTTGCCAGAATGTCTCTTGTGTATTTTGCTTGATGGATGAGAATACCGTCTTCTTTCTGTTGGACTTCGAGACCTAAGAAAAATGATAGTTCTCCCATCATGCTCATTTCAAAATGAGACTTCATGATGCTTTCAAATTCCCTGCACAAATTTTCGTCAGTTGAACCAAAGATAATATCATCAACATAAATCTGAACAAGGATAGAATGTTTGTTGACTTCTTTGGTGAACAAGGTCATGTCGATCTTCCCTCTCGTGTATCCATTTTGTAACAGATATGAAGACAAGGTCTCATACCAAGCTCTAGGAGCTTGATGGAGACCGTAGAGAGCCTTGTCCAACTTGTAGTATCTGTTTGGATGATGAGGGTCTTCGAATCCTGGCGGTTGGCACACATAGACTTCTTCTTTGATCTTCCCGTATAAGAAAGCGCTCTTCACGTCCATCTGAAAAACTTTAAAGTTTCGATATGAAGCATATGCCAAGAAGATGCGTATGGCTTCAAGTCGAGCAACTGGAGCGAAGACTTCCTCATAATCAATCCCCTCCTGCTGACGAAATCCTTGAACAACCAGACGAGCTTTGTTCTTGATCACCACGCCACGTTCATCCATTTTGTTGCGAAAAACCCATCTTGTCCCAATAGGATATTTTCCTTCAGGCAGATCCACGAGCTCCCACACTTTGAGCTTTCTGAACTGAAACAGTTCTTCCTGCATGGCCTCTACCCAGCTTGCATCTCTAACTGCATCTTCAATGCTGAAAGGTACGGTTTGAGATAAGAATGCTGAGAGAGCGGTGTTGAGCTTGTCTGTCTGATTTCTTGTAAGAACACCCTCACTGATTGGTCCAATAACATTTTCAATTGGATGGTTCTTAGAAGATTTGAATCCCATATTTTCTTCTTCTTGCACTTGTAGAGGAAGATTCGAAAGATGATCTCCAGGTGTAGAAGAACTGGATGGTTCATTTACAGACTGCTGATTTGATTGTGTTCCTTCAGCATTTGACGTGCTTTCAGGAATGTTAGAGGTTTCAGCAGTATTATCACCATTATTAAGTTGAGGAACAATTGGATCAGCAACAAGAGGAGAGAAACGGGTGGTAAACGGTGCGACTTCATCATCAGAAGAGTAGAGAATATTTCCAAAGGGAGATGAGCTTGTAGCTTGATTTTCAGGAGCTTGATCTGCATGAGCTTGCTGTTCAGGAATGACAAAGTGATTGAACACAACATCCACATCAAAGAACCAGTCAGGACCGGTTCCAACATTAGTAGAGTTGGATTCTTGCCAGTCAACATAAAAGGATTCCAGAACCATCTTGGTACGTTTGTTGTATACTCGATAGGCCTTTTGACTAGACGAGTATCCAACAAAGAAACATTCGTCTCCAACAGCATCAAACTTCATGATATTCTCAAAGTTGTTCAGAAGAGTGCAGGAACATCCAAACGGCCTGAAATAATCAATGAGAGGTTTTCTTTTGAAAAGCAATTCATAAGCTGTTTTCCCACGAGGCTTGACAATCAAGACCCTGTTAAGAACATAACAGGCGGTATTCACAGCTTCTGCCCAGAAGATGATCGGTAACTTAGAGTCAATGAGCATGGTTCTGGCAGCTTCAATAAGTGTACGATTCTTCCTTTCAGCCACTCCATTTTGCTGAGGAGTCCTTGTAGCACTGTATTGGAGATGAATTCCTTTCCCGCTGCAGAACGACACAAAAGTTTGGTTCTTGAATTCTGTTCCATGATCACTTCTGATTGACTTTACTTTTAACTTGATTATATTCTCGATCAAAGGAACGAACAGCATCAAGGTCTCAGCAGCCTCACTCTTGAATTCCAAGAAGTACACCCATGTGAAGCGCGAGAAGTCATCTGTAATCACCAAACAGTAAGACTTTTTACCAAGGCTTTTTATACTGATAGGACCAAAAAGATCCATGTGTAATAATTGAAGAGGAGAGTCAATTGAGTTCACTGTTTTGGACTTATGCGATTTCTTATGTTGTTTACCTTTGGCACATGCTAAACATTTTTCAGAAAAAGGAAATTCCTTAGAAGGAAGACCTCTGACTAGATTAAGTTTAGAAAGTTTGTTTATATTTTTAAAGTTAACATGACCTAATCACCTGTGCCATAACAGTGACTCTGACTCGGATGCCTTTGATAGTAGACAAGTCATTGGTTGTTCAGACTTGGCATCCCTCATGTTTATCACATAAGTGTTATTTTGTCTGGGGGCTTTTAGCATGATCATGTCAGTGGGTGGTTTAAATCCTGGCTTCAGGAAGATGCATTCCATGTCATTGAACAACACTGAGATTCCTTTGTCACAGACTTGTGATACACTCAATAGATTGTAGCACAGTTCTGGAACATAGTTGACGTCCTCAAGTGTTAGCGCGTCAGAGACTACATCTCCTATGCCAACGATCTTTCCACCCTTTTCATTCCCAGCGAACACTACAAATTCTCCATCGATGAACCGATAGTTCTTGAGGATTTCTTTCAGTCCTGTCATGTGTCTTGAAGCGCCGCTGTCGACATGCCATAGATATCTCATGAGAGCTATCAGCCATTTTTGTAATTTATTCTGCACAAACAAAAACAAAAGAGAAACAAAGCTAAACTAAAGACAATCTATGTACAGTGATGACTCTGCCTGAAACTTAAGTGACTTTGGGAATCCAAGTTTGTTTAATCTTTGATCTGTCATGATTTTCTCCCAAAATTGACTCTTGTTTCTTCCAAATTTGTGTATTTTTAACAAAACTTTTTACGGTTTCTTGAAGATTTCTTAATTGATCCGAAAAAGAGTTTTGTGTTTTGACATCTTTTTGTGATTTAGGCTTTATGTGACAATTTTTGACCACGTGACCCTCTTTTCCACATCTGAAGCATTTTGAATGCTTAGGCTTGATCTTAGGAGAAGATCTGGATGATGATGGTTGTGATGTTCTTTTCTTGATCTTGTTTGATCTTGAGCTTTCGCTTGAGCTTGATTCTTCCCTGTTGCTACTTGATTCTTCATTGGAGTCCAGATTATTTAAGCTGGAGCTGCTCTCTGTATCACTCTGTGATTCTTCAGAACTTGAGGTACCTGTTTCACTTTGTGTTTCTTCAGAACCTGATACATCTGTGGATGAGGGGATAAATTCTGGGATTTCCTCAGTGAGAAATTTCCCAAACCTCTTACGCTTAAGTTCTGGCACAAACACAGATGGTTTGGGCACATGATTATCATCAGAGAATGCAGCATTAAGATCAACACACACGGGAATAACATTTTCAACACAAACATTAGATCGTTTGATAGGAGGCTTCCTATCATCGGGAGCCACAGCCCCTTTTAAATCAAGTTTAGAAATACAGTCATCCAACCTAGTTAAACTATTACAGTCATCCAACCTAGGCAAACTATTACAGTCATCCGATTTAGTTAAAGTTTTACAGTCATCCAAAATAGAATTGTTTTTTGAATTTTCATTGTTCCAGATAAACCAATTCACTGTTGAGTAATTGGCACCCGGATGTCCTAAACCCACTGTCTGGCCACCACAACTTTCATCATCCTCCACCTGAGCCTGTTGGGTCACATCTGCATCGCTTTTACTTATGTTAGCATTTGACTCAGATTCATCACATTTATTTTCAAAAAGGTCATTTTTTGGATGAGGTGATGGAATGGGTATGTATTCACTTTGGCTCAAGGGTAAGAATAGAGATCTTTCGATTCCATTCTTATCCTTATACCCAATTCCATCCTTTACGAATGATTGTCTCCCACAATCGATTATATCAGCATGAGCCCGTTTGCTCACATTCCATTTATCCACAACAATTTGAAGACGAGTCGTCTCATTTCTAGATTTCTCTAGTTTTGAGGTTAAATCATTTATCAGAAAATCTTTCTTAAGCACACATTCTTTTAAAGTTTGCATTTCAGCTAGAGTTGCATTTAACTTTCGCTGATATGCCCACTCATTTTCTTTCATTTCAGAATTGATTTTACGAATGTCATCCATTTCTCTTAAGACTCGTCTGTTGTGTGATAAACAGTATGCGACAGCTGTAACACACCTAGGTGAGCACAGTTTAGATTTAATTTCTAGAGGAATATTTACCATGTCTCTTTCCTCAGCTTTCTTAGAAGAACTTTTCACCTCCTCAGCGGCCTTCTCTGATGAGGTCTTCTCAGCTATCAGCGCCTCCTCCCTTTTCTGATCATTCGCCTTCTCACCAATTAACACACTCTTCAGCCCGGCATTCTTCTGCATTTCTCCTTTCAGAACCTCAGCAGATGACCCTTCAACAGAATTCACACCGTTAGAAGATTTGGTGCAGATTTGGCCATCAGGGCTTTGTTAACTTCAATTTCTGCAGCAGCTGCCTCTTCTCCCCAGTCGAAATCTTCAACCACCAAAGCCTTCTGTGGTTCCTTATCGTTTCCTTCATTACCATCGGTTATGGCTACCAACCTCTTCACAGGCTTGATTTCAGCTTGGTTCAATGTGGGGCATTCATACTTGAAATGCCCGAGCACCTTACAGTTGTAACACCTGATCTTGGACTTGTCAAACCCAGCCTTTCCCATACCCACTCTTCTTCCGGTTCTGTCTTGAAAACGCTTGACTCGTAGAGTGATCATTGCCATTTGCCACTTGAGATCCATCTCTTCCATGTCATCTGGGTCAACCTGGTACATATCCTCTGGCGACATCAACTCATTCTTAATCTCTCCTGTCTTCAAGGCTTCAAAACTGCTCATAAATGTGTTGAAAAGTTCCACATGTTCAGCAGCCAGCTTGGCAGCTTGTGGAGTTAGTGTCTTTGCCACCTTTTCAGAATACATTGGAGCTTTTCCAGAACTTGAACTACCAATCCCTGCAGAATCCATATAAGAATGCAACGAACTTGAACTCATATCACCAATTGGGGCCATTAAAGCCAGATTCTTCATAATACTGCCAGGAGTAACCTTCGGGACAGTCTGATTCATTTCTCTCTTCGTAATATCCATTTCAAACGATTTCAGAGTGTTTATAAGATCAGCCAAAGTAGACTGAGCATCCAAGTAGTCCTTTTTGATCAACATACATTGGACACTCCACTCCTTTGGGAGAGAATCGAGCAGCTTCTTGATGGAATTGCGGTTGTTTACAGGAATACCAGCTTTCTTCATCTTAGTCAACAGATTCATGAACCTGTCTATATGTGACGACAGACTCTCACCACGGATACTTCCAAACATGTCGTATTCCTTTTGAATCATATCCTGTTTGTTTTGCCTCATCTCTGCATTTCCTTCATAATACTCGCTCAGAGCAAACCATAGATCATGCGCTGATCCGTATTCTTCAAACATATTGTATACATCGTTTGACAAAGCCATGGTGAGAGCACCATAGGCTTTTTGATCTCTCTGCAACAGTTGTTTGTCGAGATCAGTGTATGTAGTGGGATCAGTGTTGAACACTTCTCCTGCATCAGTGGTTCTTGTAGGAATGTGAGGTCCGAGCTGAACTGAGTTCCATTGGGTGTGATCGTTAACAAAATAGAAAGCTTTCATTCTGTTTTTCCATGTACCATAGTCTTCAGCACCCATCAACTTGGGAATACGTGTTATAGTGCCGGTTTCAAGTTCAGCTTGAGTTATGGGGTTAACTTGAAATGAGTTGTTACCAGACATGATTTAAGATTGATTTTAGATTGGTTTTAGGGTTTTGATTGAATTGATTAGCAAGTTATAGTCCAAAGTCCTTGAAAAATCAAAACAGTCCACAAGTTCGCAGTCTTAAGTACGCAGCAAGATCAAGTTCGCAGTTCTACAAGTTCGCAGTCTAAGTTCGCAGTCCTTAGAAACCTGAAACAATAAGAAGCAAAGATGATGAGTTCTTGATTCTCCTGTTAAGTACGCAGTCCCTGTAGCACACACTTTGGCTTAAGTTCGCAGTTCAACCAAGTCAGAGCAGCACAAGTGCTCAGTCTTGACTGATCAGCCTGCGTACTAGTATAAGTACACAGACACTTAAACTCTCGTTTAAGATTTAAGTTCGCAGTAACCCTAGCCAAGTGCTCAGAAAATGCACCTTTTCAGTAAGTTCGCACACCAACTAGAGATTTCAGATAAGTATGCAGAAACCCTAGTTGTGGTGCCAGGAGAGAGAAAGCTATAAAGCCTTGTGTAAATTTAAGTGCTCACACAGACACAAGTTCACACACTTTTAGACAAGTGCGCAGTTGTGGCTGAAATAAGTGCACACCTTGAAATGTCAAGTATGCAACTTATGAGCTAAGTACTCAACTCTTGAAACAAGTACTCAGAAGCAAGAAACAAGTACTCACTTGTTGAGCTAAGTTCGCACATTTAAGTACGCACTTACGGCTGAAATGCCTTTAATCTTACCAGAAACAAGTCCAAGAGATTTTCAATTGTTTTGAAGTTCTTGAATGATGTTTCTACTGAAATTAATACCTTTTAAACACCTTAGAAACACTTGTTCACGAGATTTTAAGGCAAAACTAATGAAAATATTCAAACTTTGATAAACACTAAATTTTTTGAAAAACTTGATAGTAAAAACTAACAAGGAGGGTTTTGATATCTTTAGATAGATACAATCTCGAGCACAGAGGCTCTGATACCAAATTGTAGTCCCAAAATTACTAGATCTTAAGTGTGCACTAGATTGTTATCAACTAGAAACACCTATTTGTTAGGTGTTTTAGTTGATTAATCAAGACAAGTTAAAGAACTAGATGAAGATTATAAAAACCGACACACAAGAAACATAAACACATGAATCCATTAATGATTTCAGCAGTGAACAACCATGGATTTACAGATAAGTTCGCACCTTTAACTTGTGCTCTCAAAGATATAACAAAAACCCTAACCCTAGCTGCACAAATGAGGTTCTATTTATAGGAGAACCTGATGGACTGCGAACTTAACATTAAGTTCGCAGTCCCCGTCCATTAAGTGCGCACACTAGGGTTTTCTTACTACAACTATGCTTTAATTACATAACTAACCCTCCAACTCTAACATATAACTAAACATGATTAAACCTGGTAACTGTGGTCTCATATAAACCCAACAAATATGTTACCAACGTTACAAGTTCGAGACAATATGCACCCGCCCGGCTCCCAGCCGACGAGTGGGGCAGGTCACGCCCAATAGATCTATTCACATTTCCCCCGTTGTGCTACACCGCACATTCATGGTTTCCCCCGGGACTTTCCAAAGATCGTATATCAACCCGTTTTATGACACAGGTTCTCAAAACAAAGTTCAGTGCATGTTTTCTCCCCCAAAAGTAAAACCAAAGAAAGTGGGGCCGTGAACTCACCTTAGGTTGCTTTGATTTATTATCCAACTTCAATTGTGAAAATAGGCGAATTGCTACGAATTCCCTATTTCAATGTTAACTCATAGGTACGTGTTCAAAGTCGTTCAACAAAGCTTTTTATCCAAACTTTACATAGTTCTAATGTGCTAACGTAACTCAATGTAACTATATGTAGCAAGTTGACACGACGACCCGTTGGTGAAAGTTTAGTTTTTATGTCCATACGTATAGCATACACCATCCACATATGTTCACATATCAATACATGTAACATACAAGTCAAGAAAACTACCAAACAAGTTCAAATATCAACTTTGTCAATTCTGTGATTTTTGGACAGATTCTGTGTCATCAAAATGATTTTTGATAAAATACCAAATCAACTCATTTAACTCTCAAATTTTTACAGAACACTCTCATATGTTAATACATCAAGTCACTATTTTTATTTTGTGTCCAAAACTTTCTGAAAAATTTATAAAAATTCATGAACACAGCAAGGTCCTAAAAACGAGCTGTTTGCGACAGCTTAGGAGAAGATTTATTAAAAATCATGTATTGCTCCAATTGACCTGAATCCAATTGGAGAACATCAGAACTTCATGTATCTAGTTGCTCACCAAATTTCACGACCAGAGGGTTTGTAAAACTAGAGTTATGCCCGTTTAAAGTTGACCAAAGTTTTCTGTCCGAAATCAGATTTGACATGCGATTTTGTAAGCTACAAAATAAATACCTATACTTAACCAAATCAAGCAAACTTGGACTTTCTAGAAAGCTTATATCACATAGTATACTCTAGGATCAAAAACTACAAGTTTTAGATATCGGATCATCAAGTTATCATCAAAACAAAATCGGATTTTGAATCTGCCAAATATTAATTCTTAGATACAATTATGTTTATGAGATTTATATATACTCAATCTTATCAAAACTCAATCTAACAAAACTTGTACATGTACCATATGATCAGATCTTATCAAAAACATAATCAATCAAGTTCAACATCAAGGTTTCCAACATGATCTTTCAAGCTAAACCAACATAAAACATTAATATGTAACTTTGTGTTTTACTAGCTTATTTTTATCATCTACACATATATAATCATACATGGATTCATTTTAGACATGTTAATATGTTCCTTAATCAGATTATAACAAGATCATACTCTTAAACATAATCAAAATAACAAGGTAACAAGTTATACCTCAAGAACACAAGCTAGAACACTTAGAATGAATCAAGGATCTTCACAAGCTTTAAAAGGACTTCAAATCTTGATTAAGATTGATAAGAACACTTGAAGATTGAAGTTTATGGAGTAAAAATCACGCAGATGAGTTTTGGGGTGTGTGTTTTGCGATCAGATCGGCCTGGATATAAATAATCAAAAAGTTCTCGCAACACACGCTCCCGCGGACCGCGGCAGCATAAACATTTCCAGCGCGGTCCGCGCCAGAAGGCCTTATCCAGGCTGTTAACATCTGCCTCCCGCGAACCGCGGGAGGATACCCAACTCCTCCGCGGTCTGCGGCAGAGTTAAAAACAGATTTTTAAATTTTATTTTCAATTATTAACTTCTTTTATATATATATATCAAATATATATATATAAAATCTTTATTTTTAATTATTAATAATCTAATTATTAATAACAGTTTTATACATAATTTCCGAGTCCCGGTCCGACCGGACTCCGTACGTTAATTCATGTATAATCACGTAATAGCACATAGTTTCACGTATATCAATTAGTATGCATTCATAATAAATTTCACCAACGTTCGGGTCTTGCTACTCACGCATATGCTACCATATGATCCTACGAATCACCGGACTCACTTACTGATCCAGTTACGTTCCTTTTAACTAACGTTTCACTACGTAGACTCAAATAAATGTTTAACTGAAAATGCCGGGTGTCACATCCCCGCACCCTTTCAGGGACGGCCTTGCCAACATGGAGCGTATATGTGGTAGTTAAAAGACAAATGTTGCAGGTAGACTTGATTTATGAGACCCAACTATGAGTATATGCTTCATATTGCTCAATATGGAATGTATAGGAGGCGGTTGGTGTCTAAATAGATTTTGTGGCATTCAAATAAACTTGGAAATGATATTTTATAATTAAACTAGTATTTAGGACTTGCACGTTATGACGGGACAATTAAACTGAACGGAAAGTACACATAGGACAACGCAGGCCCTTTGCGACATGTTAACACACAAATATTAGACCTAAACGTAAACATAGAAACCAATAACCAAGTCTACCTAGGACCCGTGTGTTGCGACATGACCATTAAGTGGTAAAATAGACATAAAAAAAGTTTGAACTATACACGTACTTTGCAGCGTGTTAAATCTATATATATTATAATTATTTTAGGAAAAGATAAGAATTTAAAAACAAAATTAAATTTTCTCTCTAATGTTTCCTCCCATAACTTTTAAACGTTAATATCTTTTATATACGAGATTTTTTAAAGAAAAAAATTACACCAAATTAACGAGCGTTTTATTATCTTTCCAACGAGTACCATAGTGCTATATAAAAAACAACTATTTTTATGGGGTTTTGTTTTCAAATATATTTTACTCTACTAATAAATCACAAACGATAAACATAACTTCATAGGCAGAGATTTTTTTTTTATATTTGAATATGATAATTTATGGCAGAAATTTGTTTAAAATAAATAATAATAATAATAATGATAATAATAATAATAGCCAATGATCTCCAACTCAGCTGGTTTGAGGTAGGGTGGGTTTTCCCTTAGGGGTTCCCATCCTCGGGGGAGGTCACAGGTTCGATTCATGCACACCACAAAAAAATTCCCCGTGACGGTTTGAGCTTAGGCAAGGAGGACACCGGTGCGTGGGTAGGGATTCGAACTTGGGACCAATAGGTTAGAGTTGTACAAGGATTTCCATTGATCTACACCTTTCAAAAAAAAAAAAATAATAATAATAATATTATTCATTAATCATGTATTGGCAAATCATTAATTATGTTGTCATATTAGATATTTTATTATGTTATATTAGATATTTCAACCCGGTACATTCCCGGGATAAAAGCTAGTTTGTAAAAGAGGAAAAGTATAGGTTTAAAAAGTAAGAAAAAAGATATTAAAAATATTAAAAAATATTAACAAAACACAATGTAGAACCATTGATAGCACAAGAACGTTGGTAATGTATTGGGTTGTTTACGAAGGAATACATAGGGATACACGGACAAATTTGACTAGTTGTTAAATACGAACATTGTCATTAAAAACCAACAAGATTTACAAGTGAGTGACGGGTAAACGGGCTACAAGTTGCGCCGCTACCCTCTTTTGAATAGCAAAACCAACTCTATTAAAAATAAAACGTGAGTCCTTGATCGCTAGGGAGTTACTCTGCACCACCTTTTGTACTCTTTTCAAGAACCGAATTGCTTCGGGCGCTAGACCTCCAATATTCCCAACTATCAAGATATTGACCATTTTTATAAACTTCTCTATTAGAACGGTAGAAATTCACAATACAGATCTTCTTTGTGATCCATGTAACTTACATCTTAAGCGTGTGAAAGAATATAACAATAATAACACCTAAAGCATGCATCTCTAGCTAATATTTAGACTTAAGTCTCTCATTTTACAAGAAAAGTGTTTAAATATCAAAAGATTAGTGCTTGTTTAGGTCTTCTTATTTGCCCTCCTTATAACTTATGACTTTTTTAAAAAGTTAATAAGGAGAAAAAAATTGTTTGGGTAATAGTTTGAAAAGGAGATAGACCCTCAATATGGCCATTCTCATGATCGATTCCGCAATGCGGTTGAGGGCCTCATGACGTACTTGCCTGTTAAAAGATCCGGGTAATTCATTTACCTTTTTCAATAATTTTCCAAACCATCCAACAGAGAATTGAATTCTCACTGTTATAATAAGTAATTTCAAATAGTATGGTGTTGTTTTAAAATTAGAAACTTGTGTAAATTCTAAAATGTATGGGTGACAAAATGGGTAGGTTGGGTTGGGTTGGGTTGGTTGTTAGGTCAGGATGGGTTTAGGTTAGGTTAGGATGGGTTTGGGTCAAGATGGGTAGATTAAAAAAATAGGTTAGGTCAGGATGGGTTTGGGTTTGTGTCTGGATGGTTTGGATTACGATAGGTTTACATCAAAATAGACTAAATTTAAAAAAAATAATAATAACAATAAAAAATTTAAAAAATTAAAAAATTAAATAAAAAATTAAAAAAGTAAAAAAAAAACAAATTTAAAATTAAAAAAAAACAAAACAAAAATAAACTTAAAAATAAAATTTTAAGGGATCCCAAATATTTCATTTCGAACCGGACCGATTCGACCCTATCGGGCTGGTTAACAACCCGGACCATTACGACCCGGCCGGGCCCGGTAGCGACCCGGACTGTTTCGACCTGACCGGCCCCTTTAGCGACCATGACCGTTTCGATACGGTCGGGCCCGTTAGCGACCGTAAACGTTTCGACCAGACCGGGCACGTTTGCGATCCAGATTGTTTCGACCCGATCGGGCTCGTCAACGACTGGGCCCGTTAGCGACCCGAACCACTTCGACCCGACTAGGTTCCGTTAGCAACCCGGACCGTTTCGACACGGCCGGACCATTAACGACCCAGACCGTTTAAACCCCCCGGCCCGACAACGACTAGGGCCGTTTCGATCCGATCATGCTAGTCAACTACCGGGACCGTTTTGACCCGAAAGGCCCTTTAGCGACCAGGACTTTCGTCTCAAACAGGCCCAGTAAAGGCGCGAGCAGTTGCGACTGGAACCGTTTCGACCAGGCCGGGCCCTATAGCGACCCAGACCGTATTGGCCCGACCGGGACAGTTAACGACCCAGACTGTTTCAACCTGACCCGTCCCGTAGCGACCCGGACTGTTTCGACCCGGCCGGGCCCGGTAGCGACCCGGACCGTTTCAAGCCGACCGGGCGCGGTAATGACCCAGACCGTTTCAACCTGACACGTCCCGTAGCGACCCGGACCGTTTCGACCGGGCCGAGCCCGGTAGCGACCCGGACCGTTTCGACCCGACCGAGTTCGGTAACGACCCAGACTATTTCAACCTGACCCGTCCCGTAGCGACCTGGACTGTTTTGACCAGACCGGGGCCAGTAGCGACCCGGACCGTTTTGACCCGACCGGGCGCGGTAACGACCCAGACCGTTTCAACCTGACCCGTCCAGTAGCGACCCAGACCGTTTCGACCGGGACGGGCCCGGTAGTGACCCGGACTTTTACGACCCGGCCGGGCCCGTTAGCGACCCGGACCGTTTCGACTCGACCGGGCGCGGTAACGACCCAGACCGTTTCAACCTGACCCGTCCCGTAGCGACCCGGACCGTTTCGACCTGACCGGGCCGGTATCGACCCAAACCGTTTCGACCCGACCGGGCCCGGTAACGACCCAGACCGTTTCAAACTGACTCGTCCCGTAGCGACCTGGACCGTTTCGACCCGACGGGGCCCGGTAGCGACCCGGACCGTTTCGACTCGACCGGGCGCGGTAACCACCCAAACCGTTTCAACCTGACCCGTCCCGTAGCGACCCGGGCCGTTTCGACCAGGTCGGGCCCGGTAGCGACCCAGACCGTTTCGACCCAATCGGGCCCGGTAATGACCCAGTCCGTTTCAACATTACCTGTCCCGTAGCGACCCGGACCATTTCGACCCGACAGGGCCCGGTAGCGACCCAGGCCGTTTCGACCCGACCGGGCCCGGTAGCCACCCGTGCCGTTTCGACCCGACCGGGCCCGTAACCACCCAGACCGTTTCAACCTGACCCGTCCCGTAGCGAACCGGACCGTTTCGAACCGGTCGGGCCCGGTAGCGACCCGGGCCGTTTCGACTCGACCGGGTGCGGTAACGTCCCAGACCGTATCAACCTGATCCGTCCCGTAGCGAACCGGACCGTTTTGACCTGGTCGGGCTCGGTAGCGACCCGGACCGTTTCGACCCCATCAACCTTTTTGGTGTTGGGTGAGTTTTAATTGAGATTTGTATATGGTTATCTAAAAATACCCATCCTGACCCATTTGGTTTTTTTGACATACCCATCCTGACCCACTTACAATTATCCATCCTAACCCTTTTGAAAATTATACTAAATCCATTTTAACCTACACGGTCAAATTTTAAACCCAAAACAACCCAAACCAAGAGAAGCCGAGGAGGTGAGCAATGGAATTTTGAGATATTCATAGCTATAGCTAAGGTTATGTAACAACCCCAATTCAGAGGCAATTTATTATTTATTACTTGCTTAATTTCATTTATTACTTTCTTAACTTCAATATTATTATTTGCTTCACAAAATGAATACTTGGTTAGAATGTGAACTAGGATATCAATAAATCATTGCTGGACTTAGGACCCGATATAAGACATTTCATCACACATGCCTAGAGGTGTACAAACCGGTTTTTTTTGCCGAACCGGTTTCGGTTCCGAACCGGTTCGCTACAGTACCGGTTCGTACCCGAACCGGTTTCGGTTCTGAACCGGTTCGGTTTTGGACCGGTTTTGTCGATTCGTAAGACCGGTTTCAGAGACCGGTTTCGGTTCGGTTTCGGTTTCGGTTTCTTTCGGTTTCGGTTCTCAATCGGTTCGTTCGCGCACAAATTGAAAAAAAAAAATTTATGGCGATAATTGGTTTGTGTGAGAAGTGTAGGAAGGATTAAAAATTGATATGTATGCATCATTTTTTGGATGTATTCATGATGTTTTGGATTGTTTTGCTTGGAAAAACAACAAACATAACAATTAATAACCGAAAACAATGTAATTTATGCATAAAACTTAAAACACTATGTCAAAAACATTTAAGCATAGTGTTTTAAGTAATTACTAGGGTGTTTTATCTGTAATTTAAATTTAATGACTATAATACATTGGATTGTGTTTTAAATTGTTGTATATTGTTGTGTTAAGTGTTTTTCAAGCCAAAACAACTAAAAACATCATTCCAAAATAAAAAACATGATGGCTACATGTCAATTCTTAATCCTTCTTACGCTTCTCACACAAATCAATTTTCCTACAGGATCCTCTACCTATATATATATAATTCAGGTTGGTAAACATTATGTTAATATATAACTTTTAAAAGCTTGAAATGTTTGTTGTTACTAGGTAAATTATATTTTGTGTTTCTAGAAATAGATAGACATTGCTCGGATTTTGTAGTTGGTTTTATATTTTGTAAATCTATAGATTTGTTCTTCATTTTCAATAAAATGTTTTTGATTATGTTTTTGGAATAAAGCATTCGTATTTCCATGTATAGCTAAACATAGAATAACATAATTGGACCATTTTCAGTTTGAATTAATAAAACGAAAATATAAACTGGACAATATTTAACCGACATAACCAAAACTGAACCATGATTAACCAACCATTGATAATGATGCAACTCTCCAAACCCAACTGAATCGACTTTACACACTTCTAATCCTGTGTGTAAAGTTCTTATAAAGGCATTATGTGATTATGGATATGTAAAGTTCTTATAAAGGCACAATAGCTACCTAAGTTTGTCTAACATGCACAATCTTCAGACAAGTAATTTAATTTGACACTAAGACACAACTTAGCAAAATAATACTTGGTATTCAACTCAAACACAAGTCCTAGTAAACTTGATGACCATTAAGAGGCTATTAAACATAGTTGGCTTTAAAAGCTAATTTGATTGTATACTTTCTTTTCCATGTACTAAGTACTCACCTTGAATATGATTAGTGAAGCACAAATAAATAAAAAAGTTTTCTATTAAATACCTTTGATCATCAACGTATGAAAATAGTGGCAAATTTAAATTTAAGAACAACATTGTACCTCAGAGTCTGATGATAGCTGTTAAAGCATCAAGCGGCCAGGCATAAAATTTTAACCCTTTATAAATGTCGTAATACAGGATGATGCACTTTTATGAAATACCCTACCAATTTTTGTCAGAGTACATAATACTTGCAATTAATTACAATGCAACACCAATCGAGCTCTCACCTTGTGATAAGTTTAAATCATTTATGAATATGAATAAGTGATACCCATATTAGAAAACACAAAGAAAACATATATTACATGAAGATAACAAATATTACACAAGTCCATCATGCATATGTATTGAATTTGAACCTATGGTTATACATTTATACGTTTGACGATAATACGCGAGTGGTGGTTCATGTATGACAATTTTTAGATTGGATTCCATGAAATAATCTGGATACGCGACCGGAAGTACACACAATTATGTATTTGTATATCTAATTCCTATAATAATTATCTACTTATCTATCATGATTACAAAGGTATATCAAGAAATAAAAGCTATGCTTTCATAATTTACCCTCTCTAATTAGAATAATATCATATTCCTTTCAAGTTACACCATGATCTTCTTCCCTAATTAATAGTCTAGCACTTCTACTCCATATCTATTCAACACTTACATTTGTTTTCATTTCTTATAGTGATGCAAATCACAACATCGTTGTATATTTAAATCATTTTTATAATAATTATGGTGTGTTTTATGTATATTACCTTTAATTTTTTATATAGTAAGCCACAACATATATAGTTATCTTTTGGAGTACAAGAAAGAAGCTTCACATGCTTTTTTTTTTCTTTTTCTTTTTCTTGTACTCCAGAAATCATTACAAATTATTATAACATGATGACACTTAGTTGTTAGTTAAAAAGAAACACACCTCACATACCAACTTACTTGATTTGAAGTAGTTACCCCTAACCACCATCCATTAGTAAAGTTCAAATTTGCCCCTCAACGCTCCTCCAAAAACCACAACCTTTTTCAAAAGAAATAGACGATGACCAAGATGATAAGAAAAATTAATAATGATAGATGAAGCACAATAAAAAGGGTAAAATATATGAGAATTAATGAATTATAAGAACAATTAATCATTTGTTACTTAATTCTTACATTAATTTCATTAGCTACAAGCATTAAGTTGTTTTATATAACTTTATTCATAAATTTTAGTTGATATTAATATAAGTAAGTAAAACGCCAATTGAGAATGATGCAAAACACAAATTAGAAAACAAAATGGGAAAAAATTGTATATACGACCCACACATTTCCTCACAAACCATTGGAAAACCTTCATAACATTAATCACACATATGAAATAAAAAAAATAAAAATCATAGTAATATTTAAGAATTGTTTCGAAAAATTTCAAAAAAAATTGGATCAAGAAAATCGAACCTCACGTGTGTTTACACATCAAATTTAAAATCACTATCACTCAAGGACGGAAGAGATGGTAATATGACGCTAGCAATGTTGAGGACGAAGAGGACCATAACACATAGTCTTACAAATTAGTGCTAGTTGTGTCACATAGTCACCAATTGAGAATGATGCAAAACACAAATTAGAAAACAAACTGGAAAAAACATTGTATATACTAAAACCCACATTTCCTCCCAAACCATTGGAAAACCTTCATAACATTAATCACACATATGAAATAAAAAAAAATAAAAATCATAATATTTAAGAATTGTTTTGAAAAATTTCAAAAAAATTGGATCAAGAAAATCAAACCTCACGTGTGTTTACACATCAAATTTAAAATCACTATCACTCAAGGACGGAAGAGATGGTAATATGACGCTAGCAATGTTGAGAACAAAGCGGACCATAACACATAGTCTTACAAATTACGGCTAGTCGTGTCCCATACTTTTATGAATTACGGCTAGTCGTATCATTCCGATCATCACTTCCATCACCACCACCACCACCGCGGTGTCCATGACCACTCGCCGGAGCACTTTCCGACGACCCCAGACCAAACATTTGCCTATACGGATTCACACCAGCAAACATACTCAATTGCCCTTCACCATACCCACCACCACCACCACCACTACCCGCCGCCTGTCCCGGCAGAACCGCCACCGGCGTCGGAAAGTTCATAAAATGCAACCCACTTGAAACCGTCCCTCTATACACACCACCAGAGCTACTATTAACATTTGGAAACGTCCATACAGGGTCTCCATTCATAACCTGATGTTGATTATTATTATTATTATTCGCCACCATCCAAAAGTTTGTTGGGTGACTTGCTGCCATAGTTCCAGAACTTGACTGCATCAAGTAGCTCCCTATATGTTGCGACGACTGTTCATTATCATTATCTCTCATTTCTTGTTTAGCTTGTAACATCTGGTTAAGATTCATCGTTGACCCGAAAGTCAACAAGTTTGAAGTAGTAATATTATTATTATTGTGTTCGGGGAAGAGATTAATATTATTATTATTCCTCCGGTTCGGGAAGGTGAAATTAGGGTTGAAGGAGCTAGACCGGAGTTGGGAAGGTAAGGACATGCTTGAACCGGAGCTACGTAAAGAGATGTTGAGTGAAGTGAAGTTTGCTGGGATTGTACCGGTTCCGGTAGCGGCTATGACGGCTGGTTCGGCTTGTTGTAGTAGCCATTCGATGGTTTCACCGTCGGACTTGTGGCCGAGTTCTCGGGTGAGTTGGAAAACCCTAGCGGCGCATAGGGCGGGCATGCGGATTCGGCGGCCTCGGCCGTCGACTTTGGTGTGTCTGTCTTTGGTGGAAGTGCGTTTTGGGGGTTGTTTTTTTGATGGTTCGCAGGAGGAGGAGGTGGTGGTGGTGGTTAGTTGCATGTTGGAAGTGTCGGTGGTGATGGTGAGGGTAGGGTAGGGTGTGGTGGGGGAGGGGGATGAGGTCGTGGTGGTGGTCGTGGTGGTTTCGTCGTCTTTGTTGCCTAGTAGTTGGATAGGGAAGTTTGGGCGGTGATGGTGGTGGTGGTGGTGGAAAGGGTCATCACCACCATCCATGATCACATGAGATGATAACACACACTAAAGACACTCACTAAAACACACACTAAAACCTAGCTAGTTTCAAGAAAGTGAGAAAAATTAACACAATCTTTTATTAGTTTTGCACTTTCTCTCTCTAGGGATATAGGAATAGAATTAGGGTTTAGTAAGGGTTAATGTTTCTTTCTCTTTCAAGAACATTGGAATAGTGTCTCTCTCTTGATTTATTCACATTTGATGTGTTTTTGGGGAGTTGTGGGAGGATAAGGAAGGAGGACAAGCTTTAAGCAACAAAGATAATGAGTGGGAATTATAAGAGGGAGCTTTAAAAAGCAAAAACAAAAGGAATTGGAAATGGAAAAATGAAGAAACTATGTTGAAATATGTGTTTGGTGTATGAAGTCTTGGTGGTGCTACATTTTTAGTCCTTTCATTTGATAATGATTGATGCTAGAATATGAACACCCAGTTAACGCGCATATAGTGAGTCAACACGCATATGTATGAAATCGGCATCTATCCACTTTTGTACGACGATATGAATTTTTTTACCATGTTCTTATGTATAGTATCTACTTACGAATGTACATGGTATAACTAACACGTGTCTAAGGATTTGTTCCTAAAACCTAAAAGTTTTATATAGATGATCTATACGTGGTTTTGGTAATCATTTTGTTATTGTATTGATAATTACAAAAGAATAGTTCTATATAGTGGTCATATATAGTTGGGTATTGCTATGATGTAACTCTCGTTGCTACGCAATGCTAGATACACCTATTTGATGTAAGAGATTCAATCAACATAGCTTCGTGAAAATGTGTAATATCAACACACGTATGCTTATTACATTGAAACGTTCATTTATAAACAATTACTTTAAATTAAATTAGAAGCACGCAATCAATAATCCAGTATGATCATATATATATTCTAATATTCATATCGTGATTGTACTTCTATTTTAGTAGGAACACATGTTTACTAGTCCAAATTGTGACATAATTTAATTAACAAGGACAATAATGTAGGCTAGACTATAATTGATGGGTGTAATTGTAAAATGAGAACAATGAGAAAGAAATTACTTTGTTGAAATCTTTGCTGGTATCTTTAAAATTGATTGAAATGTATCAAAAAAGGAATTTCTTTTCCAGATATTGCTATCATTTTTGTTTGAACCTTTTTTATAAAATAAACAAAAGTAAATATATTTGTTTATACTATTTATATAAAATTCAATTTTATGGATCTAATAACATCGATGTCACGTACTCACGTGATACATGCAAGTTTTATTTTGTGTTATATATCATTAAATTTCTCCTTTGATATATTTTTTTTTTAAAATTCAATATAAGGTCATTCTTAAATATTGTTTGATGATCCCCATGTACAAGGAGGATGAAATCTGACCGACGTGCCGTAAGGCCTGCCCGGATGAATACGGGGAACATGCGCGGTTCATTGTAAGGAGTTACCCGGTTTCAAATATCGGCAAGATTAAGTTCAAGATATTCTGTGGGATATTTTAAGACGGGCTGGGATCTCAGCCAAGAAGGAGGCCCCTGTGAACTTCCTCTCGGATTCAGCAGAATGGAGATCCACCCTATGACCAGCAGATCTCCTTGTCTTTGGGTGGGCCGGGGGGAAGCATGCTTGTGTTGATTTGACGGGTGTATCTCCTCTAGTTGGGTTGAGGGATAGTGGCTTTGTAGCAGGGCAAGCGGTGCGGAAAGCAGAGGCAAAGAAGGTAGAAAAACATGCTAAAGCCTGCGAGGAGAACCAACACGTTTTTGTACCCTTGGCCTTTGATACCTTTGGCTCATTGGCATCGGAGGCTACCCGTTCCTGACCAGGGTCCAGCGGGTTATTCATAGTAGTGTCTCGTCTCCGGGTGGGCAGGGTTACGTATTTAGTAGATTAGGATTTGCTATTCAGAAAGGGATGGTGGCGCAGCTTGTTGCCCGTCTACCCGCTATCTTGATGTATTTTTCTTAGTAAATAAATTCAAAATTCAAGTGTACTGATTAATTTATTGAATATTGATTTCGTCATTCATAATACCCAAACTTATATACCATAATATGTATTTTTATGATTCTTAATTCAAATATAATATTTAAAAGAATAATTTATAGGTTTTTATCAAATTTTAAGAACCCTAAAAATATTATATTTAAAATTTAAAAATAAAAATAACAAATATATATGAGGAAGTCCTTTTAATTGTGGTTGGACAGAGGCCTTTGGTTCAGAGTCCACGTGAGGTGCTCTTTTTTATCATTCAATCCATAAAACAGTGGTGGGCCCTCCCCTCCATCGTCTGGGTCCCACCTCCCTTGACTCAGCAATTCGCCAAACACTGATTGCGTTGTAAAATCCTAGATTAACGTTATTTAAGGAAAAAAAAACTTTTTGAATTTAATTCTAGAAGTTATTTTTGTTTTTACCGCAAGTGGTGTAAAGGATGGAGCTCTAACTAACATCCTATCTCAGCCTATACTGATTATCCATCCAACTTGAATTGGAGATCTCCTCAAACTGAACCCCGACATTTGGTAATTAAATATGGCTCCGATAGAAATTGGACCCTCGATCTTCACATGACCTCCGCTCTATCTCCTTCAATTTTCTCCAACTTAGCTAGGCTTCATTGGTAATTTTAAAGAAGTTATAAACATATTTTTTTTATATGATGAGAATATGCAGAAAACTAAAAATAATTACAAGTTCAAATTTATAATCAGAGTATAAGTATTGAGTAATTTTTATACCAGAATAAAAGCTTAGCTTTTAACATTATTTAACTATTTGTAATAACCGATCGAATTATACTTTAAAGTCTATTTTCAAAGCTACATATGTATCACGTATATATATATGTTTTACGTGAACGATAATTTAGTCTAGGAATTTGTGCTTGTTATCATTAGGAATTTGTGTGTACAAACTAGAACAAAGGCTCGTTTAGATAAAAGACAGAAATCCTGATACTGTCAAATTTATCTAAATCTTATTGATGTCATGATTTTATTGCAGGGAAATAATAGAAGATAAAGACGTATTTTTGTAGTTTTTTGATATTAAAACTATGATGTATGACTTGAGAAAGATGTCTCCCATAGATGGATTACCATTTTATCTTCAGGATACTAGAATTGTACCCTAACGATCAAGTTAGTGCACTGCACTAGTGCGCTATATGTTTCAAATTACACTTTTAATTAATACATGATTCATTTTATTATTATTATTATTGTTATTTTTAATAAAAATGGTCCCAATAGAGTCTAAAAGTAGTAGTCGTAGGGGAAAACTTTAAATGATGATATTTGTAATCAAACCATTAGTTGATATTTAAAACCATAATTTACATATCAAAATTTGAGTTGACAGTTCTTACCATACAATCATCTAAAGAAAACTCACTACTAATAAAAAAAGCAATACGTACGTGTTCAACAAAGTTTTTATATTCTTTTGAATGTTGGCAAATTATACTAGAGGTTAAACAAGAGCAGTGCGTTGCAACATACATAACAAAACATAAAAAATGAAAATAAACTACAGATTTTATATGAATGTATCTATACATGCAAGTGTGTGTATGTATGTTGCATGCATATGTATTTGTATATATGTTACGAGGGAGACAAACACCTAACCAATCTTCCTATACACAGTACACTCTCTTCTTCTCCAATCTCCATCACAAAATCTCGTCACCACCCACTCGCATTCGTCCCGCCACACACCTATATGAACATCGTCACATATTTCCACAATTCATCGTCAAAATCATCACTCATTTTCACTGATCTCTCATTCTCTCTGTCATCCAATGTGTAATTCCCCAATATGAAATAATAGTTTTCATGGAATATATCATGTTTTGACCAAGTTTTATTAAGTTAACATCAAGTATTACATAAGTCATAGAAGATGACTTATTTAACATATCGTATACTAATGTAATTCAACTCACAACAAAACCTAAGCTTGGAAGGATAATTTGTGCATAAGCATGTTAACAAGCTCGTTTTCAAAATTTTGAAGATACGGTCCTCAACTTATGATAAGTATTTCACTTATGAGTAGTCTCTAATTCAATAATGATGAAACACCCCAAATTCAACTTTGTCTCATCATCTCCAAATATAAGGAGAGTCACTTGTAACTCTATATATTGATACTTGTGAATAATGCAAATCATCTTGACAATTATAATATTCTACACTTCAAATTATGAAGCAAACACTTTCAAATTAACATTGTCTAGCATGTCTTATGCTTATGCACACATTGGTAGTTAATGATACCACTTACGTACATAAGAGTTCTTCATACTATATATAGTAAGTTGGTTTATGCTTATTTAGGTGGTACTCTTGGCTTTATGGGGTTTAAAAAAGAAAGCCATTTTTTCTTTCTAACTCTACACTTTCAATATTGAAATATAAAGTTTCAATTTTTGGCAATTTAACCTTTTTGATTAATTTGATTTTTCACTTCTAACTCAAAAGTTTTCAAATTTTGCAAATTGCAATGTTACCTTTTGATTTTTTTTTTACTTTTAATCCAAAGATTTTTATCTTTTGCAATTCAACCCTAACATTTATTTACTTTCAACTTTGGTCTCTCATATTTTTTTATCCTTCACAAGTTTTCCGTTTTAATTTTTCTGAGTTAACACGCTGCAAACGTGTGTGTTTGTGGGGTACAATGTTTTTTCATCTATTTTTCTTGTTTGACAGGCCAGTCGTAGTGCATCTGTTCCATGTTTGATAGGTTCGTCGCAATGCACAGGTCCTAGATTAACTTGGTTGTTCTTTTCTATGTTTTACATACAGGCTTGCGAAGCAACTCCTGCGACAACATGCTAGTTAGGCATTTAATTTACAAAAATCCTTGTAATGGATAAAATCATCATGCGTTTCGGTCAAAATCACTATTTTTGCAATTACTCTTTGAAGTTGCGTCCAAATCAATTCCAGTGGTCATTATAATCACTTGATCTTTACAAGACATGGGTATTGAGGTTTTGGATGGTTATGTTGCGAGTATGTTGGCTTCATGTGATCTTACATATACATATGTATATATCGTGAGTTGTGTGTGTTTGTTGAAATATAAGTTGTGATTTAAAATCCAAGCATACACACATGTGTGTCTTACACGTGTGTGTGTGTGTGTGTATATATATATATGAGTACATGAGTATTGGTTTGTTTGATTCATCCACATATACACACATATAGATACTAGCGCATATGTATATGTATGTATTGTATTGGATTTTGATCAATACACATGTTAATATATATATATATATATCGTATTAATGTGTGTATATACATATGATATTTGTTTTGTCTTGATTATACATACATATAAAAGGGGCCGATTATGTGCATACGTATATATATAATATGTATTTTGAAATCCATAGAGTCTATACATATATTAGAAACCGATTTGTACATGTTCATATTCATTGTGTTGTGTTGTGTTGTGTTGTGTTTTGACATTGATAACTCATGTATAATAATAACATGGTTTTGAGTTCATAGAATGTCATATGTAAATCATGTTTAAACATATGTTGTAATTGTAAAATAACTCATGTTACATATGTTTTTAATTAGAACTGGTCGATGGTAAAACTCTTTGAATTAACATGTCGAATATTCATAAAATGTCTTGTAAATACTCGGGTTTTGTACGGAATTGAATAGTTTCCAAATTCGGTATTGTCATGTGTAATCTTGTTTTGTTTGTACATATGAATTTGAAATTCGGTTGCTCTCTGTTGAGTGTGTGATCAGCTTGATTGTTCATCGCCGATTGTTTTGAGTTAATCGGGTGTTGAATGCGTAAATGGACATTGTTGGAAAATGTAACGATTCCCTGAAATTGTTTGGGCTTTGCTAGACTCAGGACGACATTGTTAATGTAATAATGTCTAATGCACACATAAAATGACATAGTTTTAAGGGTGCGTACTGATCTTGACCTAGAAATTCGACGGGTGTCACAAAGGGAGACGGGGCGGCGGCCGACGGTGGAGTGGGTGGCCAACGGTAGTGGGAGAGAGGGAGAGGGTGGTGGCTAGGGTTCTGGTTGTGTATGGTGATAAGGTTTTGATTAAGAGTTGTTGACTAAATAGGTGAACAATTTACAAATCACCCCCTTAATCCTTAATCTTGTCCCGCAAAGCTACTACCTTCAATTATTAATCTAATTATCCTATATATTAATTTGTAAGTGTTCATGAATAGTATTTTTTTTTGTTGTGAAAAGGTTATAAATATTAATTTGTTTGGGGTTTGATACAAAGTATTATGTGGTGCAATTGGTTGGGTGTTCGTTTGTTTGTGGTGTTGTCCCGGTTCGATTCCTGGCATCAGGGTTTTTTTTGTATTTTAGAGATAGTTTTTAATTAAAAAAAACAAATAGCCAATGTGGTTTACACGTGGGCTGTTGGTAGCATTTCCACGTTTGTTTTTTTGTTGATTCATACTTCCACCAGTTTTTCTTAGTACATATAACTATCTTTCTTGAAACATAACTTTTTTTTACACAAAAATTCCAAAGACTTCTCACATATCTCTCTTCAACTACTTAAGGTAGAAATTGGAAACAATGCTGCTGTATTTTGGATATCCTGTTATGACGAAGTATATGATGTGTGAATTTCAGTTTGCATGTTGTGCTTGGTTTTGGTTTTCGAAGAAATGGTTATGAGATGTGGTTATTTTTTCTGGATTAACATGATTTTGCTGTTTCTGTTTTATGTTTGAACACGACACATTTTGTTGTGTCCGTAATCTGTTTGGAGATGGGAATATTGCATGTTATGAAGTATTAGTTTTATAAAAAACGGTCTGTTTTGCATGGAGATTTTGTTGGTGCATTGTGTTGATGTGCTACATGTTTTTTTGGTTGCTTTAACTTTAACATTCAGTTGTCCAGTAGGTTTTCCTTTAGGTCTGTGATTTTGTATGTTTAGGATTTTGAAAAGTCAATGTGGTTATTTAGCTTATTTTAAGTACAGTATTGTTTTTTTTTTCCAATGTGTTGAAAGTGTGTTGTTGGTTTGGTTTTAACTGTGTAGGTTTTGGTCAAGTAACTGTTTTTTTAGACGAATCCGGTGGACTAAGTGTCTTATAATAAAAAACAAGCACTTTTGAGAGTGTAGAGTCCTATGATGTGTGAGGTTCCAAAAGGACAATGTCCAGCACCCCTATGAACAGTGTCCAAGGGGCATGACAGGAGTTATTAGTTTTGTCAGTTTCTGGTTAGATAGTCATTTGGTTAGAAATGTGTACGTTGTGAGCGAATGACGTGTTAACAGAGTAGGTATTAACTTTTTGTTTGAGTGTTTCAGGCCGTGTGATGAATCCGGTCGATGGAAATGGTTGGACACGTAGGTTCGCTTAGGCAGCAGCAAATGGTGTTTAAAGAAAGGAAGTTTTAGGTGTGTTTTTTTTTGTATTTTAAGACGTTTGATGAATCCGCTTAGTCTATGGTTGAGGTTTCGATAAAAAAGCGAATACTTCTGTCATTAAGTTTGTGTTTTATAGGTTGTTTGTTTTAGAATTTAGAGAGCATATGGTGTTTCTGTTTAGTTTATCTATAAATGCGTTGGAGTTGTGTTAGGCGTTTGGTTTGAAATGTGTAGGTTGTCAGCGAATGATGTGTCGACAGTGTCGGTTTTAAGTGTTTGTTTGAGCATTTCTGGGTAGGCTGCAATACATCTAGGAAAATAGTGCTTATTGTTTGTATATTTGAAACTTGACATTACTGTTAAATAGTCGATTACATGGTTAGGCTGCATTGTTGTACATAAACACTGTGTTTTGGTGCTGGAAAGTCGCACAGTTTATAATTTTTTACCCATTTTAGCAGGTTGCATCACAGTTAAATGGCGAGTTCATTTTAGCATCAACCCATTATTGGATGTTTGTTGAGGTTTATTAGTTTGTGTTAGGATGGATGTTCGTGCTTTTGGAATACAATTAGTAACTGTTCGCATTTTGTTTATTATGAATATGCATATTGGAATGATCATGTTGTACATTTGTTTTGCGTACCTCAATTCACTAACAAAAATGCCGAACAGTTGCGCAACGCGCAACTTGGAAATCTACTAGTTATAATAAAATCTCACTAGTTTCATTATTCTATAAAAACACACACCCTTATATTTTATTAACTATTAATAAAATACATAGTATATTATTTACTAATAAATAATACTCAATGTCTATTAATTAATTATTCCATTCTCCTGTTTATACATATTTAATAATAAATACATATACATATCTTGTACATTATGGTTTTAGAATAAAAGTTGTTTGCCATTAAAAAAAATACATATACATTTTTTGTCCTTTAAAGTGTAACTCATTGGATCGTACCAATATAACAATGTTAATTATTGAATATCAGACATAATATTCCAACGAACCTCGTGAGTATGCTCACGCCCCTAAAAAGTAAGGTAAGAGGGGTAGGGATGGCAATGGGTCGGGTTTGGGACGTGTTTAGGTAATACCAACCCCATACCCGATTAGGTATGCTTGTCCCAAACCCGTCCTAAAACCCGTTGGGTATTTACCGGGTATCGGGTATGCCTGCGGGTTTCGACTTTCGAGTAAACCCATTAATTTTTATGACCTACTCATTGGATATATCCGGCCAAAAACTCGCCGGGTATCTATTGAGTAACTACTAACCAATTACATTTAGCATTATTAAATATATATGTAAATGATTACTATGTATAAATATAAAATACTTAAATCATATAAAAACACTTAAAGATATAGCTAACAAATAGTATACACTATTTTTTTAGTAATTTTTAGTATAAGATGACAATTCAGATAGACAATTAGATATATTATGCATACAGGGTATGGTTATCTTGAGAATGCTAAATATCGCGAAAACCATGAGAACAAGTGAGAAAACTAATCAAAATCATTTTTTTTTCCAATACAAACCTAATTATATTTAAAATATAACATTAATAAATGAATTTTTTTTCCAAATAATTCATCTTTTCTTGCAAAAACACTGTAAAATTAATTTTTTACACATGTGTAAATGAAACAGTTTACACATGTACAAACAGTAAATTTACACATGTGTAAAAACAATTTATTTTCGTATACATTTAAATTTTTACGCGTAAATTGTGTTTTTGATATTGTGTTTTAATAATGAAGACAAGTGTAAAAAGAAATTTTGAATTTGAATGGTTTTAGATAGCGTTCTCGCGGTTCGCATAAATATATGTGTTCTCAAATTAACTTAAGATATATAAGAAATTATATTGGGTATCTAATCGGGTAAACGGGTATACTTTATCGGGTAAACGGGTATATAATCAAATCTCAAACCCGTCCCAAACCCGTGAAAAAATAAAAACTAATCCTATCCCCGGACCGATACTTGATTAGTCGACCCCAAACCTGTAACAACCGGCAAAAATAAGGTAATTCCGTACTAATTAATTAACGTAATTAACGTGATTAAATATAATTATGTGTTGATTATTTAATTGAAGCCTTAGAATAATAGCAATTCCCAAATAATGCATAGGAATGCATATGTTTAGTGACAACACATGACGGAATCATGTGCGAATAAATCTATCCGGTATGGACACTGGCGATTACCCGGTAATAATTAAATAAGCGAAACGAATCCCGGACAGCCGGAATATAAAATAAAACGTAATTTCACAAAATATAATGAGTTTTGGAACTCCAAAGCCATACGTGAAAGCTTATTATACAAATCTCCCGGTAACGAATAAAGTGCGCGTACCGCACCCGATACGCGCCTAACTAATAAATTCACCCGGCAAGAGCCTAAATAATTTATCAACGCTTAACCCGGACCATAACTTAAGGTTATTAAAGGTATTTTTAATGTCCGGAGAACGCGAGATAAAAACGCGAAAAATACCCGGACGAGACCCGAACGAGAAGAGATTAAAACATAACTAATAATGGGTATAAATTAGCAAAGTGGGTCCCACAAGACACCCCTTGGGGCCGGCCTATGGCCATACAAAGAGAAGGCAACTTGTGTTAACTAAATAAAATCACTAGAGGATTTGCAATCATAAGCTTGCATGGATTATCATTGGACACAAGAAACTAGCCAATCCCTCCTCCTCTCTCTCTACAAAACTCGGCCCAAGCACCCTTGTGTGCAAGATATTTCTTTTTTTTTACCAATATTAATTTACATAATCTTAATTAAGATTACACACAATCTAATAAGATTTGGGAAGGTTTATTATAAAGATATAACACAACACACTTGAAGCAAAACCCACAACTTCTTCTTCTTCTTCCTCCTTGGCCGTAGCCCACCCCCACCCCCATTAAGCTTTTCTTTCAATTTTCACATTAACAAATCATCTCTAAATCATCATCCATTCAAAACCCCATTGTGTGTTTCAAGAGCTTGGAGCTTAACCCCTTGGAAGAACACACTAAACCCCATCCAATCCAAGGTTCTTGTCTTCCCTAGCCTTGAGCTAGTTGTAAGTATTCACCTTGTTTTGTTGTTGATGTTCATGTATTGTGTTCTTGAGAGCAAGTTGTACATTGATGGGTCAATATGGTTTTGAAATATAAAAGTTATTATATGTCATACAAGAACAAAATGGATGAATGATGATATGGATGAACCTTAAAATTGTTGTTGGTAATAAAATGGCTAATAAAATACGAAAATATTAACATGCATGTAAAGAGAATGACGATCAAGATATTATTTTTGAAAGAGATTGATAAGTGATAAAATATGGTTTTGATCATCATAAGATGACTAACTAATGTCAAGGAAATAACAAAATGGGTTAGATGATCTTGCATGTAGAAGATTCATAATTAAAGTCTACTCACTTAGATGAGTGAAAAGTTAGTATTTTGGATAAAAATATGAATAATATGACATGATTTTGACGTCTTAATAAATGACCCGTTTCTTTAATTACTTGTGGTTTGCATTAATCTTGGCTTTATCCATTTGAACCGTCGCGCCACGTGTTTCCGCCGTAGTCGTGGTGTGACAGAAAGTGGTATCAGAGCCAAGGTTATAGCGAATTAGTTTTTTTAAAAATCTAAACTATAACCGGATTTGGTTCGAAAAGATAAGGCTTTCAAAATATAAATGCAAAACGCAATTAAGTATATTTTCAAAGAACATTGGGTATAACGAGATTCCGACCAAGCTAGCCATGGGTATTGATATATGTTACTTTAGTATTAGAAGTAGGAAGATTACTGAAAACGTACTCCCTAACCTTCTAATAAAGAATATATAAATAATAGTACGGTTCTTTTGCCAGGGATGTCGAACGCTGAGAGTGACGCACCGAGCTTCGATAGCAGCATCCAGATCTTGTCGCCCCCACCGATCGAGGTGGTAGTGCTTGACCTAGAGAGTGATGACATGGAGGTAGACGCTGCCATTGGAGGCGTGGAGGACGAGACTGACCCCAGTGAGGACCCGAACTGGGCCCCCGCTGGAGATGACGTGGTCGCTGCGGCAGGCCTACCGATGGAGGAGGCACCGCAGGCCGACTTGCCACTAGTACCGATACCGACCGCACCACTGCCGGTACGCCCTATCCGAGCCGTCAGGGATTTCCCTGTAGGCTGCGCAGGTCCGTCGAGACCAGCCCCCGCCGGATCAGAGACCGTGGAGTCTCCATACAGATGGCGTACCCGCGCTGAGCGTGAGCCACTACCCGCCCCTCACATTCCCGTTCCCCCAGGCATGATGCTTGTGCCTATCTCCCGAGGACGGAACGGGTGGATATCGGACGACTCTGACGATGAGTCAGTGGCGTCTGTGGACCACATAGCCCTGCCCATACCCCCAGCTGCTCAGGAGGAGCCCATTGCTCCAGTGATAGAGCACGCCCCCTCTGCCCCGACAGCCTTACTCGCCCTACCAGAGCCCGTACCACAGGAGGGGCCAGCCTCCGCAGGGCACATACTTGAGGGTAGCTCAGCCCGTAGCTCTGAGCTGCACCGAGCCGGTATGACGGCATACGCTACTGCGAGCCCACCTACCCCCACCGTCGTGGCATCCACCCCGGAGTGGACCACTGTGACACAGCCTCTCATGGTCTCGATGGCCGAACTCATATCACCCACCCCAGCCACCATGACATTACCCATTACCACCTTTCCCATGATGCCACCCCTCACTGAGCTACTGACAGTACCCCCACCTGCACCATTCACCATGGGTGCAGAGACTCCCTTCATGATGACACCACCTGCACCATACCCTTTGGGTGCAGGAGACCCATACCAGATACCACCCCACTTTACCACTGGACCACCGGGCTTTGCCCAACCCTTTCCACCTCTACCGATACCAGACATAGTCGGCCCATCCCAGCCGACTTACCCTGACATACCCGGGCCGTCACAGCCCCATGTGATGACCCCACTGTCCGGACCAGCATGGTCCACTGTGATCTCCTTAGAGAGGGACTTCCAGACCCTCACAGACACAGTGCAGCGCACTGTGAACCAGATGGAGCAGCAGACACGACTGATGTGGGCCAGGATCATTGACTCCAGAGACGCACTAGCATATTACGCTGAGGAGTTACTACGCATGGACGCACATTGTGGGATTACGGGCGATGCGCATTTCGCTCATCGCCAGTTCTTGTACGATCGCATCATGGCGATCAGCATGTCCATCAGCATGTATGCCCCCCAGTACCAGTACCCGCCACCACCACCACCACAATAGAGACATCTCAGAGACACCCGAAGAATCCTTTGAAGACATGGTAGTAGTAGTAGTATGATAGCATAGCACGGGTTATAGCACTCGTCTGCATTTTTGCCTAGCCGTGCGGGTTATGCCGGTATATGACATTATGTTCTATGGTATTTCAAGTAACGATGTATGAGGGATGTATCCCCTAATTTTGTTATTACAAACAATCATTGTACTCGTGGTAATTGAAATTAATGAGAATTTTGTTATGGTGAAATGTGGTGTTATGATTATCTACTATTATTGTTACTTACCTTGTATATATTGTGATTTGTGATGGTATGGTGATGTTGTGTTGACTATTGTGTTTATGTTTTGAGTTGTTGTTTGCGCTATATATGTGACGATGTTGTATGCATAATCGCCAAATTAACCTTTGATAATTATTATTGAAGAAAAATGGCACCATCCACTCGTAGCAGCAGCGGAAATGGAGGACTACCCGCAACACCCGAGGAGCTTGAGGCACTAGTCTCGGAGCGCATAGCTCAAGCCCTCGCAGCGCACAATGCCGCCCGCACTGAGCGATCGCGGGATAGGTCCGGGAGCGACCGACGCGAATCCTCCCCCAATGGTAAGAGGGTTATAAATAAATACAATGGGAGATTTTCATGAAACTCCTAATTCATAATAACATGCTACCTTATTATTGCAGAAATGGCCTCGCGAGAGCGTGGCTGCTCATTCAAAGCTTTTCTGGACTGCAAGCCATTCAACTTCGGTGGCACTGAGGGATCTGTCGGACTGATTAAATGGTTCGAGAAAACTGAGGCGGTGATCCGCATCAGTAGCTGTACCCCACGTCAAGCGGTTATGTATGCCACTAACCTGTTCCTAGACCAGGCACTAACTTGGTGGAACGACCAAGTACAATCACTAGGAGACGATACTGCCTACTCCTTGTCCTGGTTGGAGTTAAAAGAACGCATGATCGCCGAGTACTGCCCCGCCAGCGAAGTGCAAAAGCTAGAGACTGAATTCTGGAACCACGCTATGATTGGATCGGACGTAACTGGGTACACATCCAGGTTCCATGATCTATCCCGACTGGTACCTCGTCTGATTACTCCGGAGAGCAAGAAGGTGGAACGATACCTATTCGGGCTGGCGCCACAGATTCGCGGCATGGTCACTGCTTCCAAACCCACGACCATGCGCGAGGCTATCGACCTCGCTATGAGCCTCACTGAAGACGCCATCCGAATGGGCACTCTAATCCGGAAAGTGTCAGGATTGAAGCTTACTGAGTCCAGCAGTGTAGAGGGTAAGAATGTGGGTGCAAGTTCAACGGTTGGGTTTAGTGATCAGGGAAATAAGCCAAGGTTCGGGAAACGCAAGCGCAATGACGGGAAAAAGGATGGGTCATCGGGTGGAACGAACAAAAAGGGAAAAGGGTATGTAGCCACAGGACGTGGAAATGGCGGAAAGCCAGGTTATCAGGGAAAGAGTGGGATAATTTGTGGAAAGTGCCAGCGCACAGGACACAAAACAGAAGAGTGCAGGTCAGGTGCACAGAAGAATGGAGGAGCGAGGCCCTGTTTCTCGTGTGGATCGCTCGACCATTGGAAGAGGGATTGCCCCAAGCTCAACAACCAAGCCCGTGGGCGGGCGTTTGTGATTGGTGGCGGTGATGCACGACAGGACCCTAATGTGGTCACTGGTACGTTCCCTCTTAATGGTCATTATGCTTCTGTATTATTTGATACTGGCGCTGATTTTAGCTTCGTATCTGTCGAGTTTAAAAGATTACTTGGGCTAAAAACTAGTAAACTAGACACACCGTATTCTATAGAATTGGCTAATGGTAAAACTATAGAAACCCGAGAAGTAGCAAAAGGTTGTAAATTGGATCTCTGTGGTCGTAAATTTGATATTGATCTCTTGCCGGTAGTACTGGGTAGTTTTGACATAGTCGTTGGCATGGATTGGTTATCCGCACAACGTGCGATCATTGTCTGCAACGATAAAATAATTCAAGTTCCCCTCCCGAGCGGTGAAACTCTGTCAATTCAAGGGGAAAGGCGTGGGACGCCATTACGAATTATTACCAGCATGAAGGCTCGAAAGTGTCTGAGAAAAGGCCTTATTGCATTCTTGGCGCACGTGGTAGATAAGAAGGCCGACGAGCGAAAGTTAGAGGACATTCCGATAGCTAGAGATTTTCCAGACGTGTTCCCAGAAGATTTGCCGGGGTTGCCACCACCTCGACAAGTCGAGTTCCGCATCGACCTTGTTCCTGGAGCTGCACCCGTAGCGCGATCGCCATATCGCTTAGCTCCATCCGAGATGCAGGAACTATCCGGTCAACTGCAGGAGTTATTAGACAAAGGTTTCATAAGACCAAGCTTCTCACCCTGGGGAGCTCCCGTCTTATTCGTAAAGAAGAAGGACGACACTTTTCGAATGTGCATTGACTATCGGGAACTAAACAAGTTGACCATCAAAAATCGCTATCCTCTTCCCAGGATCGACGATTTATTCGATCAACTTCAAGGGTCCAGTTTCTACTCCAAGATCGATCTGAGATCCGGCTATCACCAGTTGCGTATCCAAGAAGAAGATGTACCGAAAACGGCGTTCAGAACTCGTTATGGACACTACGAATTTTTGGTAATGCCGTTCGGATTGACCAACGCACCGGCAGTTTTCATGGACTTGATGAATCGTGTGTGTAAGCCATACTTGGACAAATTTGTCATTGTCTTTATTGATGACATTTTGATCTATTCGCGCACTAAAGAAGACCATGAGAATCACCTTCGGTTAATCCTAGAGGTACTGCGCAAGGAGAAGCTCTATGCAAAATTTTCAAAGTGTGACTTTTGGATTCGAGAAGTTCACTTCCTAGGCCACGTGGTAAATGAAAAGGGAATACATGTCGATCCCGCCAAGATCGAGGCTATTAAGAATTGGGAAGCCCCTAGAACTCCTACTGAAGTGCGACAATTTCTTGGCCTTGCGGGTTACTACAGAAGGTTCATCAAGAACTTTTCAAAGATAGCACAGTCCTTAACCATGCTAACCCAAAAGGACAGGAAGTTCGAATGGACGGAAAAGCAAGAAGAGGCATTTCAACTGCTAAAAGACAAGTTATGTGGCGCTCCGATACTATCACTCCCCGATGGTACGGAAGACTTCGTGGTTTACTGTGACGCCTCTCACCAAGGATTGGGTTGCGTACTGATGCAACGAGAGAAAGTGATAGCATATGCTTCCAGACAACTGAAGATCCATGAGAAGAACTACACTACACACGATTTGGAATTGGGTGCAGTAGTGTTCGCACTCAAGATATGGAGACATTATTTGTATGGAACCAAGTGCACAGTCTTCACAGATCATAAGAGTTTGCGACACATTTTCGATCAGAAAGAACTGAACATGCGACAGCGGCGATGGGTTGAATTATTAAACGATTACGATTGTGAGATAAAGTACCACCCCGGTAAGGCAAACGTTGTGGCCGACGCCTTAAGTCGCAAGGAACGGATTAAGCCGTTGCGTGTCCGAGCTTTAGGTCTAACTATTCAGACGAATCTGACTGACCGAATTCGCGAAGCTCAGATTAACGCTCTTAAGCCCGAGAATGTCAAAGGTGAAAGACTACGGAAAATGGTTGACTCACTAGAACCAAAGGCGGACCAAACCTTGTATTTCATGAATAGGATTTGGGTTCCAGTGTATGGTGGATTACGAGAACTAGTATTGGCTGAAGCTCACAGTTCACGATATTCGGTTCACCCTGGTGCAGACAAGATGTTCCACGATTTGAAAGGATTTTATTGGTGGCCAAACTTCAAGAGAGATATAGCAGCTTATGTTGCGCGGTGTTTGACTTGTGCAAAGGTCAAAGCCGAGCATCAGAGACCATCCGGTTTACTCCAGCAACCGGAAATACCGGAATGGAAGTGGGAACGGATTACCATGGATTTCATTTCCGAGTTACCCAGGACAGCGAGCGGCCATAATAAGATTTGGGTAATTGTTGATCGATTGACAAAGTCCGCACACTTCCTTCCGATCCGCGAAACGGATGGGCTGGAAAAGTTGACCCGTCTGTACATCAAGGAGATAGTATCTAAGCATGGTGTACCTACGTCTATCATCTCCGATCGAGATGGTCGCTTCACCTCGAGATTTTGGGGAAGTCTGAACGATGCCCTTGGTACTCGCCTTGACATGAGTACCGCATATCATCCCCAAACCGACGGGCAAAGTGAACGAACCATCCAGACTTTAGAGGATATGTTACGAGCATGTGCAATCGATTTCAGCGGTAGTTGGGATACACACTTACCACTGGTGGAATTCTCATATAACAACAGTTACCATACGAGCATTCAGGCTGCACCTTTTGAAGCTCTATATGGACGTAAGTGTAGATCTCCACTATGTTGGGCTGAAGTTGGAGAAAAACAACTAACCGGGCCCGAAATTGTTCAAGAAACAACGGACAAGATCTTCTTGATAAAGGAACGCCTCAAAGCGGCTCGTGACCGACAGAAAAGCTATGCTGACATGAGGCGAAAGCCTTTGGAATTTCAAGTCGGAGATCGGGTCCTACTAAAGGTGTCACCTTGGAAAGGTGTCGCGCGCTTTGGGAAGCGCGGAAAGCTGAACCCACGGTATGTTGGACCGTTCGAAATCTTGTCCAGAGTAGGCCCCGTAGCATACAAGCTCAAATTACCTCAAGAAATGAACGGTGTACACGACACGTTCCACGTGTCGAATTTGAAGAAGTGCCTATTCGATGAAACTCTCATCATCCCTGCAGACGAAATCCACGTCGACGATAAGTTACATTTTGTCGAAGAACCAATCGAAGTGACTGATTGGAAGGTCCAAAAACTAAGGCGCAGTAAGATCAGGTTGGTCAAAGTGCGCTGGAACGCCAAGCGTGGACCAGAGTTCACGTGGGAAAGGCTGGACCAGATGAAGCAAAAATATCCCGCCCTATTCGAGAAGACCCCTATACCAGAGGACTCGAAGTGAATTCCGGGACGAAATTCTCTTAACGGGGGGAGAATGTAACAACCGGCAAAAATAAGGTAATTCCGTACTAATTAATTAACGTAATTAACGTGATTAAATATAATTATGTGTTGATTATTTAATTGAAGCCTTAGAATAATAGCAATTCCCAAATAATGCATAGGAATGCATATGTTTAGTGACAACACATGACGGAATCATGTGCGAATAAATCTATCCGGTATGGACACTGGCGATTACCCGGTAAAAATTAAATAAGCGAAACGAATCCCGGACAGCCGGAATATAAAATAAAACGTAATTTCACAAAATATAATGAGTTTTGGAACTCCAAAGCCATACGTGAAAGCTTATTATACAAATCTCCCGGTAACGAATAAAGTGCGCGTACCGCACCCGATACGCGCCTAACTAATAAATTCACCCGGCAAGAGCCTAAATAATTTATCAACGCTTAACCCGGACCATAACTTAAGGTTATTAAAGGTATTTTTAATGTCCGGAGAACGCGAGATAAAAACGCGAAAAATACCCGGACGAGACCCGAACGAGAAGAGATTAAAACATAACTAATAATGGGTATAAATTAGCAAAGTGGGTCCCACAAGACACCCCTTGGGGCCGGCCTATGGCCATACAAAGAGAAGGCAACTTGTGTTAACTAAATAAAATCACTAGAGGATTTGCAATCATAAGCTTGCATGGATTATCATTGGACACAAGAAACTAGCCAATCCCTCCTCCTCTCTCTCTACAAAACTCGGCCCAAGCACCCTTGTGTGCAAGATATTTCTTTTTTTTTTTACCAATATTAATTTACATAATCTTAATTAAGATTACACACAATCTAATAAGATTTGGGAAGGTTTATTATAAAGATATAACACAACACACTTGAAGCAAAACCCACAACTTCTTCTTCTTCTTCCTCCTTGGCCGTAGCCCACCCCCACCCCCATTAAGCTTTTCTTTCAATTTTCACATTAACAAATCATCTCTAAATCATCATCCATTCAAAACCCCATTGTGTGTTTCAAGAGCTTGGAGCTTAACCCCTTGGAAGAACACACTAAACCCCATCCAATCCAAGGTTCTTGTCTTCCCTAGCCTTGAGCTAGTTGTAAGTATTCACCTTGTTTTGTTGTTGATGTTCATGTATTGTGTTCTTGAGAGCAAGTTGTACATTGATGGGTCAATATGGTTTTGAAATATAAAAGTTATTATATGTCATACAAGAACAAAATGGATGAATGATGATATGGATGAACCTTAAAATTGTTGTTGGTAATAAAATGGCTAATAAAATACGAAAATATTAACATGCATGTAAAGAGAATGACGATCAAGATATTATTTTTGAAAGAGATTGATAAGTGATAAAATATGGTTTTGATCATCATAAGATGACTAACTAATGTCAAGGAAATAACAAAATGGGTTAGATGATCTTGCATGTAGAAGATTCATAATTAAAGTCTACTCACTTAGATGAGTGAAAAGTTAGTATTTTGGATAAAAATATGAATAATATGACATGATTTTGACGTCTTAATAAATGACCCATTTCTTTAATTACTTGTGGTTTGCATTAATCTTGGCTTTATCCATTTGAACCGTCGCGCCACGTGTTTCCGCCGTAGTCGTGGTGTGACAAAACCCGTCGTAAATGTGTCGGGTTTCGGATTTACCCATTGGGTTCGGGTTTTATTGCCATCCTTAAAGAGGGGGTCTGGAAACTCACATGTCTGTTGTAAACTATAACATGCTAAGATGTCTAGGAAAGAATGGGCGTCACACAATATGGAATCCGACTAAAACGTTATTTTGATGATTCTTTATCGCTTGCTACATGACTCCGAGCTTCAATCCTTCACGTTTGAGGTTTGATCCTTAATTATTCACTCTCTCTCTCTAGAAACCCATGTTTCTCTCTCTAGCTTTAAATAAGAGGATGTTTATTTGGGTCTTGCAAACCCTTATATTTAAACATCTCTTAATCTATCATTAGTCCATTAACATAAAATTCATTTAATCGAATAATCCCACTCCATAAATGAATAGTTTCTAAATTACAAATATTTGGGGTGTTACATGAGTGCCAGTCTTAAAATGGAATTTTGATTACCAAAAACTGTCGCACCCTCAAATTCCACTTGCGGGGTTTTACCGCGAGGTGCATGACACACCAGGATCCAAGTCAACGGTCACAATAAACGACAACTAAATGTAAAATATATGTAAATCAAATCATTATGTTTTCAAAAGATAATCAACAACAACGGAAGCATAAGTAAGTTTACAATCCTTGATGAGACAAAAGACAATGTTTAAAAGTATTAAGACATGCATGCTATCTAGACGTCGTGCGACTCTGTGTGCCTAATCCGAATGCTGCTACCTTAGCGACCTGAGAAAACATGCTAAAAATGTCAACATATAATGCTGGTGAGTTCACAAGTTTTATAAAAGCGTTTCCATAAGTTTTGAAAGATCAATCCTGTTACTACTGTATTATGCGAACGTTAGCTAGACGTTAAGTATGTTACTACTACGATTGAAAACCATTACTGACAAGTGTTTCTTGTGTTGCTGCCCGAGTTGGGCTACCGTCATCCTCGGTAACCCTAGAGTTTAAAGACAATATGCACTCGTCCGACCTCCAGTAGACCCGGGTGGGGTTTGTCAGGCCCAATAGATCTATCCACATTTCCCCGTTATGAATCCCCACACATTCATGGTTTCCCCTGGGACTTAGATGATGTCGTATAGTAAAAAAAGATCAACATAGTAGAACAGAATATTTGTGTTTCTAAAATGTGCAGCGTGTTTCTCCCCCATGAGAAAAGTTTGTGAAAGCGGGGCCGTGAACTCACCTTTGGTTGCGTCTTCTTACAATAGAACGACCAATAATGAACTGATAGTCCCTAATATTGGCGACTTATCATAAGATGTATATAAGTATCCAGACTAATAACCCGTAGGTTAACTAGTCCCCGAATGTCCAGACCATAACCATTGTATGTTTTAAAACACGTTTGAACGTTAACCTGACCACACAAGACAAGACCCAACATCCCATTGGTGACCCGACATCCCCCGTGTTAACCAAATACAAGTAACCAGGAAATCATGTGTAGACACGCACCTTATACGCATAACAGTCCATCAAGTCTAGCATACGGTTCACATACCGCACATACGGGTCATAGCACGTGTTACCAGGGTTATAGACATACCACGGGGCTTACACTATGTTCCTAGGTGTCAAATCATGTTTCGGGGTTCCAAAATACACTTACAGCAGCAAAACACACGACTAGGCATCAAAACACACCACTAGGTATCAAACAGGCAACTAGCAAAGCTAGCTGTCCCCTGGAAGGGCGACTAGGATCCATACAGGCGACTAGCTAGCGCCCCCTGGACAGGCGACTAGCTTAGCTAGTCGCCCCCTGCAGTCCAGGTGGCTCTTTTCGTGCGTTAAACACTTCAAATCAGATCCGAAACATGTAAGAACACCCAACTTCAATCCATAATCATCAAGAAACTTATCCTAAACAAAAACCCCTAATTAATCATCACTCTAACACCCTAATTGCAATCATTTCCCAAAATAGAATAATATTATGAAAACATCACATCAATGCATGAAAACTTTACCCTAAATGGCAATAATCAGATTTCATCACATAATCATGTTTCAAACATCATCATGTTGTTACTACACCAATCTAGCATAAACCCTAACATCATTTAATCATTGAATCATCACATAACATCCTAAATCCTCCTAACATCCTCAAACGGGTCAAAACTCATATTATCATCAAAACACATCAAACAACCTTCAAAATCTGAGATAATCATCCTAGTAACTCATTTATATAAGTAAAACAGCAAACACATAAGAATTCCCATGTTTTAATCATCAAAAACCGTTTTCAAGTTTGCATCTTTATCTAAAGTTCATAGAAACGATCAAACATAGGTTGTAACTGTTTTTTTAAAGGTTTTCAAAGACAAAAACTTTATAAAACTAGGTCTGGACCTTTAGGGATCAAAATAACGACATAACAAGAGCTTAGGATGAATAACACACATTAGATCTTGCTTAGAAATGATGTTTTAGACTTGGAAATGGTAGATTTAGGGCAAAAACGTGTTCCAGAGGTTAAGGATGGTGCGTGAGACGTTTGGGGCGAGTTAGGGTTTCACAAATGATGTTTTACAAATCAAGTATGGTATTTATAGCTGTTGCTAGTCGTTCCAGACATAACAGGCGACTAGGCTACTGCAGGTAGCAACTAGGCAGGCTAGTCGCCCCTTACAACAGGTGACTAGGGTCCTAGTCGCCCCTTGCAGGTGGTGACTAGCTACCCTAGTCGCCCCCTGCAACAGAATCTGATTTTGGGCGCGTTAAACACTATTTTAACACATATTAACACGTATTCACATATCGACAAGTAATACAATGATTATAAACACATATTACTTAATAATTAACACGTTCACATTCGTTCACCAATTCCCGGGACTCAAGACTCGTGTGTGTGCATTAAACCCGGTGATCCTCCGAATCACCAACCCTTGTACGTATGGTTATGGACCGACTCCCGATGATCCTTCGGATCATCGTAATGACTCCTGATGATTCCCCGAACCATCGTAACGACTCCCGACGACTCCCTGAATCGTCGTAATGACTCAACTAACCCAGTTAAGTGTAATGTATGCATGATTTGCTAAGGTAGACTTATGCGTTTGACTAAAGTTACTAACCTGAGTTTACCGGACACAAAAACCACATTGTTGTTATCCCATGTTACATGTTGCCATTATATGTGTCATAAATCTGAGTATATGTTGATAATTGTAGAAATATTTTTACCTTTCATGTGTTACGTAGCTCCTGTACAACAATATCATAAGAGATCTTGTGTATATATAATTTGATCTTAGCATAAATTTTGGTTTAACATAATAATTATCTTCTAATAAAAAACTCCAAATTTTATCCGGTAGTTTCTCGATTCTTAGAAGCAAATCGTTTATCAAAGTAGAGGTTGTGGTCTTGGATGTGGCTATGGATCGATGTGATTGTGTTTCAGAGTTTAATGAACACCAAGTAATCAATAGAACCGAATAATAAAGGGAATAATGATAATAATGAAAAAAGTGAAAAGGACAAAGACATCATAACAAATTTTCCTATCATAGTGTAAGTAAAAATTAGTGGACGAATAGGCATCGTATAACTTACCATCTTGCGCAAGCTTACTTATAATGATACATTCCTTAAAGGATACATATACGGTTTTTTTTCTTGTACAGATGGAAAAGCTGATGTCCCAGTGGTGTTCATGGCCATACTGATACAACTCATATGGATGATATTTACAGTTTCATGATAAATAAATAGCATATCAGATGTAATAATAACATACTTAATTTTGCGATTGTTTCTATTCCTTTTGCAAGTTTTTCTTTGGTTGTTTATGATACATATTATTGTTACATTTTCGGCATTAAAGATTTAACGGATCTTCAACTTTTAAACACATGTATAAGCATGGGCGTAGCATTCAAAGGGCGGGGAGGGGCGGCCGACCCCCTGAATTTTTGCTCAGAAGTTTCGAGTATATAGTCTCCGTATGGATTTTTTTTTTGTATATACGGTTTCGACCCTCCGTTTTTATTTTATATAAACCAAAACTTTAACCTAAAACAATGTAAATGTAAAGCCCAATTCCTAAAGTCCTAAGCCCAATGTAGTAAATAATACGTACACAAGAACAAATAAGAACCAAATGATTGACGAATCTTATTAAACACAAGAAACGAATACAAAGATGAAAGGAATTGACAAATGATTAACAAGAAAGATTAACCCTAATCTGAACAGGACTCTGCTATTTATAAACCTAGCTTATGATCTTAACGACTATTAATAAACTCCGAATGAGTATTGTCACATTTGGTCCTCCAACTTAGAAGAAACTAAGTAATAACCCCTTGTACTTTAAGAGACTTATTATTTTGAACTTTAACTTCCAACAAACTTCACCTTGAAGTCAAAATCATAACTTCAATCAATTCCTAAACCATCACAACAAAACTGAAACTTGGACCCAGCCAGACTTTTAGTGAACATATCAGCTACATTACCATCAGTGTCCACCTTTTCAACCAACACTTCTTTAGAATTTACCACTTCTCTTATGAAATGTAACCTCACTTTAATGTGCTTGGTCTTCTCATGATATACATTATTCTTGGTCAACTGAACTGCTCCCTATATCACAAAACACCACAGGCTCAACTGAAACAATCCCCAGTTCATTGATCAAACCATTCAACCATAAAGCCTCCTTTACAGCCTCAGTGAGAGCTATATATTCAGCTTCTGTAGTTGATAATGCGACAACATGTTGCAACTGTGCCTTCCAACTAACCACATTACCAAGCACTTTAAATGCATAACCTGTTATTGAACTCCCTTTGTCAGGATCCTTGGCATAATCAGCATCAACAAAGCTTTCAAGTCTTCTTGATCTGTCCAGATTATCACCAAACACTAGACCCCATTCTTTAATACCTTTCAAATACCTCAAGATCCACTTAGCAGCCTGCCAATGAACCTTACCGGGACTAGCTAATTATCTGCTCACCAAATTGACAGCATAACCAAGATCTGGCCTGGTACAGACCATTAAATACATCATACTCCCAACCACATTGGCATAGGGAACCTTATCCTTGTATTTCACTTCTTATTCTGTACTAGGACTGTTTCTTGCTGACAACTTGAAATGAGAAGCTAGAGGACTCTTGACTGTCTTACAACCCTCCATACAATAATTCCTCAAAATTTTCTGAACATAAGCAAACTGAGTTAACTTCAGTATTCTTTTGCCTCTGTCCGTGTATATTTCCATACCCAAAATTCTCTTGGCTTCACCTAACTCCTTCATTTAAAATTCTTGTTTGAGCAGACTTTTGGTAGCTTCAATTTCTTCCTTATGTTTACAAGCAACCAACATGTCATCCACATATAACAACAGATAAACATAATGGCCTGAAACATACTCTTTGAAATACACACATGCATCATATGAACTTCTTTTGAACCCATGTGTCACCATAAACTCATCAAACCTTTTAAACCATTGCTTAGGAGACTGTTTTAAGCCATAAAGAGATCTTTTTTAACAAACATACCTTGTTTTCTTTTCCTTCTTTGATAAAACCTTGAGGATGTACCATATAAATCTTTCATCCAAGTAACCATGTAAAAATGCAGTCTTCACATCCAACTATTCCAGCTCTAGATCATATGCAGCAGTAATTGACAGAATTACCCTTATGGAAGCATGTTTTACAACAGGAGAAAAGATTTCATTGTAATCAACCCCTGCTCTCTGAGTAAACACCTTTGCCACAAGTCTTGCTTTGAAACTTGGACTCTCATCTTCTGTCAAACCAGGCTTTACTTTAAAAATCCATTTACAAGACACCAATTTTTTACTATTGGGCTTGTCAACTAGATCCCAAGTCTCATTCTTCAACAGAGAATCCATTTCTTCCTTCATAGCAACCACCCACTTGTCTTTATCTTTAGAGTTCACTACATCAGCATAAGTAATAGGTTCATATATACTTTCCTGTTCAGCTGTCACAAAAGCAACAACTGACAAGTCATAATTTGACCTGAACCTTAATGGCTTTACAATATCTCTTCTGGTCCTATCTCTTGCCAAATAATATTCAGCTTCAATACTTGTAGGGTTACGAGCAGGATTCTCTTCATTCTCACCAATGTATTCTGGTTCAACTGGCTGATCATCATCTTTCTTTGTTGTCTCCTGCTCCACCTCAAGCTAAATTTTCTTCAAACTATGACCTTGAATTGTGATATTGTTTGACTTTGTGTCAACAACATCTTTATACAGAAACTGTTCATGAAACTTCACATCTCTACTCTTTATTATTCTTGGACTACCTTATTCCAATATCCATAACCTGTACCCCTTAACTCCTTCTGTAAAGCCAAGCACTACACACTTCTGTGCTCTTGAGTCAAGCTTATCTTGGCTTGCATGTGCATAAGCCAATGATCCAAACACTTTCAAATCTTCTAAGTCAGGTTTCTTTCCAGTCCATATTTCAATGGGTGTCTTCATACCAATAACCCTTAAAGGACACCTATTGACAATATAGGCAACTATTGACACTATTTCACCCCTGAAACACTTAGGCATACCAGCACTAATTCTCATACACCTTACCTTTTCTAACAAGGTCCTGTTCATTCTCTCAGCTAACCCATTTTGCTGAGGGGTTCCAGGTATGGTCAAATGCCTGGCTATCCCACTGTCTTTGCACATTTGATCAAACTCTTTATTGCAAAACTCTAGGCCATTGTCAGTTCTTAGCTTCTTGATCTTTCTTTCTGTCTGATTTTCTATCAAAATTTTCCGTTATTTAAACTTCTGTAATGCATCACTTTTGTTTTTGAGAACAAATACCCACACCCTCCTAGAAAAATCATCAATGACAGACAAGAAATACCTAGCACCCCCTAGAGTTTCTACCCTTGCAGGGCCCCATAAATCAGAGTGAACATAATCTAAAATACTCTTGGTCACATGTTTCCATGTACCAAACTTCACCCTTTTATGCTTGCCCATTATACATGTTTCACATAATCCCACATCACAGCTACCTACTCCTTCAATTAGTTGTTATTTCTTTAATTCTGCCAACCCTTGACCACTAACATGACTAAGCCTTTTGTGCCATAATGCTGTCAAATCACTGGAAGACATTGCAACTGCTGCAAGTGCTCCTTTGACAGCATGACCATCTAACAAATACACATTATTCTCAATCCTGGTTCCAGTCAACACAACAAGTGACCTTTTATAATTCTAGCCTTTCCATCTTTTAGACTCACATGGTAACCTTCCTTCTCAAAAGTTCCTAAAGACAGTAAACTTCTTTTAAGAGTAGGAATATACCTAACATTCTTTATATCAATAAGACTGCCATCCTTCATCTTGAATGTAACAGTTCCTATCCCTTTGATCTCACATGGCCTATCATCACCTAGTTTCACAGATCCAAGATTTTCATCTCTCAAATCTTTGAAGAAACCTTTTTCAGGTGACATAGGAAAAGAACATCCTGAATCAAGAACCCACTTGTTAACAACAGAATCATCACTCATCACACATAATACATCGGAACTGTCATATCCATATGACAAATCCTCATGATTATTGTAACTGTTTTGACTTTTTGATCCACTGGAATCCATCTTCTTCTTTTTCCAATCAGGGAAGTCTCTCTTTAAATGCTTTTCTGATCCACATACAAAACATTTTCTTTTAAACTTAGACTTAGACCTTGACTGAGAACTTCTTGACACCTTAGAACCTCTGTGATCTGATCTTCCCCTCACAAACAGGCCATCTCCACCATCTTCTTTATGATCATTCTTCGTTTTCAATTCTTTAGAATTGAGGGCAACAAGAACTTCTTCCATGGTTAGTGTCTCCCTCGCATACATCAATGTATCCACGAAATTCTTATATGATTGAGAAAGAGAAGACAAGAACATGATTGCCTGGTCTTCCTCATCAGTTTCTACTTCTATATTCTCAAGATCAAGTATTAGTTTATTGAAATCATCAGTATGTTCTTCTAAAGACTTCCATGCCCCCATATGGAATGTGTAAAGCCTTTTCTTGAGATACAACCTGTTGGCCAATGACTTGGTCATGTACAGGCTCTCTAATTTGCTCCATACCCTTGCAGTAGTGGCTTCTTTTGATACTTCTCTCAAAACTTTATCTCCAAGACTCAATAGGAAGATGATCTTCACCTCTTAAACCATCAACGACACTATTATGAACCAATAGTGCCCTCATCTTTAATCTCCATAGACTAAAATCATTCTTCCCGTCAAATTTCTCCAATTCAAACTTAGTGGAGACCATCTTTAACACCAATCAAACAATCTTCAAGAACTGTTCTTCAATCGAGCCAACGAGGCTCTGATACCAATTGTAGTAAATAATACGTACACAAGAACAAATAAGAACCAAATGATTGACAAATCTTATAAAACACAAGAAACGAATACAAAGATGAAAGGAATTGACAAATGATTAACAAGAAAGATTAACCCTAATCTGAACAGGACTCTGCTATTTATAAACCTAGCTTATGATCTTAACAACTATTAACAAACTCAGAATGAGTATTGTCACATTTGGTCCTCCAACTTAGAAGAAACTAAGTAATAACCCCTTGTACTTTAAGAGACTTGTTATTTTGAACTTTAACTTCCAACACCCAACAACTACACGAGCAGGATAGTAGATTCAATGAGCAAGCCTTGTAGCTGTTATCTATTAGCTACTCGAGCTAGGCTTGGTAAAAGGCTTGATACGAGTCGAACAAAGCCTTATCGAGCCCGAGCTAAACCTTAAAACAAAACTCGATTACTAATCGAGCCCGAGCTCTGGCTAGCATGTAAAGGCCGTCAAGCTCATCGACCCTCTGTGTAGTATTAGGTTTATTAATATTTAATAATATTTACCCTCCATTTAAGCTTGTTTACTAAACGAGCCCGAGCCAGACTTCATTTATCAAGTTCCGAGCCTATTATTTTTATTTAAAATATTAACTAATAGATAGTAAACGAGCCGAGCTCGAGCTCTCATAAGTTTTTCGAGCTCGACCCTGGTCAATTTCGGGCTTAGCTCGGCTCGTTTGCAATCCTATCTATAATTGAATAATTAAAAATCTTAAAGGTCAATAGGCTGAACTGTAATTTTTCATCCAGGTACCAACCATTTGTCTCATTTTTAATGTTTTAGTTTCTTTGTTTAATTGTTTGTTAAACAATGCTTAAAACTTTGATATTTATTTATTGTATTTAATGTTTAACTCGACCCGAATCGAATCACCGACCTGAACATATCACCCAAACCATAGCTACAGAAAAAAAAAATTAGGTCCCGTCCCGTAGCTACTGACTTCTGACCTCCGGTCTAAATTCTCAAGCTTCGTCAATGTATATATAAAAGACAGTTCTCCAATAAATGATTGAGTACTCTAATGTGGTTAAACATATGAAGTTTATGGACCACACAAGTTTTATTGTTTGAGATATCTAAGTAAAGCCATCATGCGTCAATGATTATGACATTAAAAACTAATAGATTAAAAAAATGAGATCATGTTTTAACATCTCACCCCAGAACTAAATGATACATATCATAAACATCTCAAATCATTACAGCCCGTCAAATTCTTTAATATGCAAAACTAAATAAATTTGCGATACATCCTCCTAATAATCGTTTTCAAAATCTTATCTTCCTTCATGGCCACTTCACGAAGAAAGAAATCAAAATTTTGCTTAGTTATTTTTTATAAAATTAAAAATACTATGGGTATGAATAAGAGATTGAAATTGATTTTAGTCGGTATGCAAACTTGAGTGTGACAACTACTGAATAACAAACCAAGTGCCTTCATACATGATTTGTAATTACATATTGTCCTATCGCTTTCGCCCTACCATTTGCAGAGGAATTACACGCATTTTTAAAACTTTCATTTATTTCATCAACCACCTATTCATAAAATATCTAGCAAAATCTAGTTTTGTATAAAATATCTAGCAAAATCTAGTTTTGTGAATGACATATTAATAAATGAAAAGTCTTCTAAGTACAATATTATTAAGATTAATAACCAAATCATTCAACTAATTAGGATTATGTTTGTGAGTTGCAACAATATGTAGCATACAATTATCTTTACCACATTTTTATATATGTGAAGAATAAACATTTGATAAATCCTTTGGAAAATGAAAGAAAAAGTGAAAGTTAGAAAACTTAACATGTGATGTGTTGTGTGGAACAAAGAGACATGTAGAGGCCCAGTTGAGCAGTGACTCCAGCCCCACCAAGACCCAGACCAAGCAGGTGGTGGTGGTGAGTCACTCATGAACATAACCCAATCAGTTTGTCTGCATGTTTTCAGAGCACTGCCTTTTTTGATTATGACACTTCAACCATCTTTATATATTACACTACACTTTGGAATTTTATGCGTTTGGGTATAAAAAAATTAATATTAAAAATTTATACCATTACATGTCAGGCTCCAGTTGATTCAATGATTAAAACATAAATGTGACTGGGAAACTCATATTAACATCAGTATTTTATTGATATAGATGTTACACTTTTTACATAGTATGAATTACAAAGCTCTTATACTACTAAGAACTTATACTCTCTTGTATTTGTTTATTAAAGTGACATTTGTAAAATGGGATATTGATTTTAATAATCTAAACTTTGACGAGTTGACCGGCATTAATCGAACTTAATAAATTCCCTATAGCAATCCCAACTTGTAAGCTATTTTCTCTACAAAGCCTTTTCTAACTGGGGTCTAACCCAGTTAGATCATGGTGATGTGATAGCTGACGTGGACAATGATAGTGAAATCTTCTTTTTTTAACTCTATTTATTTAGTCCCACAACCACCACCCGCCACCACTACCAAAAAATGAATTTACAAATGCACTCCGACCCATATCTAAAACCTGCAAACTTCATGTCGGCGTTACGATGGTTTATGTCGTGGACGATGGTGGGGCTGGTGGTGCGATGGTTTAGGTGGGGAGGATGGTGGTTCAAGGGGTTGAATATGATAGTTGTGCGGTGGGAGGTGGGTGGTTGTGGTGATGGTGATGATGCCAAATCAGCTTCTACGTCATCAGATAACCAGGTTAATTTTGCAGTGCCACGTCTGACACATTAGCAAAAACTAACTGGGTTAAACCCCAGTTAGAAAAGGCTTGGTGGAGGAAAATAGTTTACACGTTGGGACTGTCAGTAGAATTTTCTTAAGTTGGGTTTAATGTCCCCTAATTCGTCAAAGTTTGGATTATTAAAATCCAACATCCATTGTAAAGTTTAATGCTCAATAGGTGATTTTTGGCTCCTACTTCTTAATTTTAAAGTAATTACGTACGTTAAGTATATACTTTTAGTCGTGGGGTCATTATAAAATTCTTTGCTCTACTCGTTACAATTACATGATCCAACTCTGGTTTTTGTTAAAGAAAACTCAAATTTTATACTTAAAAATACAAAAGGTTTCGGTGATCGAGAGTTAGCGGACCGTCTTAATCCCCTTCGATTTTACGTTTGATTGGGTTATGCAGGCAAAAATCTCAAACCAATAATTTGAAGTGTTCTTAAAAACATAAGATATAGAATTTAGTCCTAAAATAAATTAATTTTGTTAAAGGCATGAAGATACCATTTACAATCGATCATAAGTTAAGGATGTCTTGAAGACCCAAAATTACTTGATAAACTCGGGATCAAGATAATGTCGTTCATGTATGTATATGTTTGTGAAACAAAATGGTAATTAATTATTATTTTATACACATATTTTTTATTCTCTTATGTGCTACATGCCTACAAGTGAATACTATTAACTTTTTTTGTATTTTTCTTCTTATTACTTTATAATACGTTAAAAACCTTAATGAACAACACTATTTGGTACAATCAACACTTACACACAAATGTTACATTTTGAATATGGTGCATAGAGTTTCCATGCAACATGACACATGAGTGACTTAAATAATCTCATAAATATAATAAATAATTGTAGTTGGGTCAGGTGTATTTATTTTTTTGCATAAACATGTTCTGACAATTTACTACCCTACTTGTTTGATCCGGTTGAAGTTTTTTCTCTTTAAGTGGCATGAGAGAAAAGGAAAACAAGAATATAACACACACACGTACATATATATGGGCTAGGTTCACTGAGACAACTAACCATTAATGTCATATTTAAACATCTTATTTACAGAAATTTTTGCAAAACTTCTACATATAAAATACATGTAACATTTGTTCAAATAAAAATAGTATTTTCTTATAAAAATATTTTTTTATCTAATTGCTTTTGAGCTTTTTTTTATTAATATTTTCTACATGTGTTTAGATGAAAAAGGTTCAAAAAATTAGTGAAAAATGAGACTTTTACCGATATAAATGAATTTTGTATGACATTTCTTATAGTTTCTTGGTTCTCACTTTTGTTTGGTTCCCCAATGAATTCACTCTTATAATACATATAACTAGAAAAAAAATACTAACATTACATAATTTAAAGATCATTCACAATAGCCTCCATATCTCTAGCCATAGATATAGCGCAGAGAGTTGTGCATTAAGATTTTGTTGTCGGTAAGATAAAGCTTGCTATTCAAAATAGGGTTGTCGCAGCTTGTTGCTTGTTTGCTTGCCATCCTGCTGTAAAGTTTCCGTCATTTTGGATTTTATTAAATTACTATTTTGTTTTGATAATTTAACTAAAACTCATCTTTTTTTCTAAATTTAACTTCCATTTTAAAAAGGGGTATTGGATTTTAATACTCCCAAGTTTCAACTGTTGGCTGATAATAATCCATACTTCAAAAATTCCCAATAATAATTCCAACTTTCGAATATTTGGCCTCTGGTAAACCTTTTTTAAATGAGCATTAACTGGGTTAGTTTGTGCTGACGTGGAATCTGACTAGGCACGATGACGTGTACAATTTAATATTACATGGCATTTTATTGGATTTTAACAATCCAAACTTTCACCTATTGGCCGGCAATAATCCGTACTTTAAAATTTTCCAATAACGATCTCAACTTTCGGATATTTTTCCTCTGGTGAACCTTTTTTAACTGAGCACTAACTGGGTTAGTAAGTGCTGACGTGGACTATGAGTTAGCAGCTGACATGGTGAATTTAATCTGAGGTGTCATTTCCTCTTATATAAACATTATAAAACAAAAGATTAACTCAAACTCAAAACCCTCCTCATCTACATAATCTTCTGCAACCCTCCACTCCCCCTCTCTCTCTGAAACCCAAAACCCTCTCGATCTACATAATCTTATGCAAGAGGGTTTTGAGTTTTAGAGAGAGAGAAAGAGAAGGAGGGATGGGAGGGTTGCAGAAGATTATGTAGATAGGGATGGTTTTGAGGTTGAGTTAATCTTTTGTTTCATAATGTTTATATAAGAGGAAATGACACCTAGATGACACCTCAGATTAAATTTACCACGTCAGCTGCCAACTCATAGTCCACGTCAGCACCTAGTAACCAAGTTAGTGCTGAGTTAAAAAAAGTTCAGCAGAGGAAAAATGTCCGAAAGTTGGGATCGTTATTGGGAAATTTTAAAATACGGATTATTGCCGGCCAATAGGTGAAAGTTTGGATTGTTAAAATCCAATAAAATGCCACGTAATATTAAATTGTACACGTAATCGTGCCTAATCAGATTCCACGTCAGCACAAACTAACCCAGTTAGTGCTTAGTTAAAAAAGGTTTACCAGAGGCCAAATGTTCGCAAGTTGAGATGATTATTGGGAATTTTTGAAGTAGGGATTATTATCGGCCAACGGTTGAAACTTGGGATTACACACTTGCCATCATCAAATGTAAGAGAGTATCCCTTCTTCATTAATTGACCAACACTAAGTAAGTTGTACTCTAAACTAGGTACATAATAGACATCATCCAGAAGTCTATAGCCACCAGTTTTTAGATCAATCTTTACAGTCCCTTTACCTTCAACCAATAATCTTTTCTTATCACCCAACCTTACTGTTAAATTGAAAGATGTATCCAATTGAGTAAACATGTCCCTATTTCCTGTCATATGGTTTGAGCAACCAGAATCAAGGAACCAGAGACAATTACTCTTCCCTTCATGCTCATTATCAGCCATGAGGGCATATTGGTCATTAGGAACATACATCATAAACAAATAAGGTTCTTCATTAGTGTTTACCTTATCCTGAGTATCATTTTCTACAACATTTTCATGGCCCTCATCATTGTACCAACAATCTCTTTTAACATGGCCAAAACGATTACAATGATAACACTGTGGGCCTCTATTCTTTTCTGGAGTCCTTCCTCTCCCTCTGCCTCTTCCATATCCTCTGCGCCTCTTCTTCTAGAGTTGCTTTGAGGGCTTCTGATTGTGTCCTGAAACACTTGAAGGGCTTGTTCATCTTGTCTTTCAATCTTGTCATGACCTCTGCTGTTTATTCTCTCCTCTTGAGACTGTAGGGAGCCCATAAGTTTGACAGGAGTCAATGTTGCCAAATCAAATGAAACCTCAATTGATGGGACAACATAGTCAAACTTTGATGTTAGGCTCCTTAGGATCTTCTCCACAATAGTTTGATCTGCAATCTTCTCACCATATGATCTCTGTTGGCTGACTATACTCATAACTCTAGAGAAATAGTCCCCAAAAGATTCAGTTTCTTTCATGCAAAGGTTTTCAAAGTCCCTTCTTAGACTTTGAAGTTTCACAGACTTAACCTGTGTGTCACCCTGAAACTCTATTCTCAGAATTTCCCATGTTTCCTGAGCTGAACTGGCAGCAGCAATTCTGGAGAACGATTGTTCATGCACAGCTTGTTGGATAACAGCCATGGCATGAGCATCTTTCTTCCTGCTTGAATTCAGCTTCCCTTAATCTGTCTCAGCTTCATTCACCCCATTCTCAACCATCTCCCAAAGATCCATTGACCTTAGAATTGTTTTCAATCGAATACTACAATGCTCATAACCCTCTCCCTTAAACACATGGATTGGAGTAGGGGCCATTGCAAGTGCATTGACCTGTTCAGCCATTGAAGAATGGAACTCTCACCCTGTCACACTCGTAAGCTTTGAGACTAGCTCTGATACCACTGTTGGTATTTGAGAGCAATAACAAAACAATGACTCAAATGCTTGGTTCTCTTATTGAATGAAACTAAAAAGTGAATACAGAATACAAAGCAAAGCCTACTACTTATACTAAACTATCAAACGGCTATAACCAGAAAAACAGGAAGACTCAACAACTTAACATAACAATTTATTCAAAAACTAATTCAAATGATAACAAAAGACCAGCCTTCTTTTGTGGAGAACCAGCAACGACTGCATGCAGCCATGCACACATTTGAATCACTTTCTAATAAACTCCCACGATTACTATGACAGACTTTAATGATCAAAAGTAAATAACAAATACCTATTGAACAATACTTCACAAAAAGAGTAACCAGATTAACATGGTATATAAAGATGGTGTTCAAAAGTAGCTCCAAGAATAAATTTGGTAGCATCCCATTTTATCAATAGCAAAAACTAAAAAATCAAACTAAGTTGCAACAAGAAAAAGGAAGGACATCAGCTGCAACACTCCTTGAGACAAAACCAATTAAACCCCTCTATTTTAGATGACCAACACATTACAAATGAGGACAAGATCAATGTTTCTTGGTTATTTTTAGTTTTAAAAAGTAAATATTATATGATTGCCAGTGTCTCTGCTCCTCGTAATATTGCGAGACACCCTATGGTATGTGTGCATAAGATGTAAAGTTACATACTTACATATAACAAATGAAACAATGTTGCTTTAAAGTTATTTTGAGAATATTATAACATGGATACGGAAAAAAAAATAATAGTATATTGTTATTTTTTAACAAGAAAAAAATTACACAACTTTTTTTTTTGTCCTAATCAATAGTTTAAAACCAAATAGACAAGAAGACGCACTTGATCCCATTTTAAGCCCCACTATATCCATTTATAAACCCTAATAATAAGTTAAATGGTGTACCGTTCTTTAATCTCCAACATATTAATTATTACTTAATTATGCTCCCCATTCTTAAACATACCTTTTAAGCCACTTGTCTCAATCAAAATATAGAAGAACATATGATTTGTGTGTGCTCATATATAAGCAAACTTTTTGTAAAGTTATCATGTATGATTTGTAACATAGTTTGTAGAGATAGTAATTTAACTTTTTGTAAAGTTATCATGTGGTGTGGGGTGAGGGTGTACAATGTGAGGTCGGGAGTTCGAATCCTCCTACAGGTGATAAGGAAGAATATTAGGTGAGGATGTAATAAGCCATTAAAAAAAAGTAATTTAACTTATTTGTATAGAAAGGAATCGATTTAAGTTGTATTCTGTTGACAATATAATAAGTTAAAAAAATATGCATTTAATATTAGAGAAAACCAGTCACATGGTTAATACAATACTAAATATAGCTTGTTTTCATTATTATTTCAAAAAGTATAGGTTTACAATAGTCTTAATGAAAAAAAAAAAAAAATTTCAAGGCTTAAGAAAAAAAAAAGAAATTATTCATAAAATTTTATTTATAGTCAGTTACATCGGATATGACATATTTTCACTCTAGATGGAAAAGTAGGTAAAAAATTCACCAGTTCTATTTAGGACGAGTATAGGTTTACATGTTCACATATAAGGTTTTATTGATGTTCATTTGACTTTTATCGTTAGTGTTTAATTATTACCAACATAGAAGGCCAATGTTGGATGGGTTTATATGATCATCAATGTTTCAAGGGATATATAGTTAGACAGTTGGGTTTGGAACATATATATGATCTTGTATTCCATGAGTTGCTTTGTTTTCTACGTTGACCACTAAAAAGTCAAAGATGACCCTTATGCTAACACATACACACAAACTTCAAATTGAAGTCTGTCATATGAAGAATATGGGTCTTGGTTCACTTTACATCCCTTAACTAGTATTACAACTTAACTTAAATCTTTTTTAGTTTTATCTTCTTAATCCAATTGAAGTCAGGGCCGGCTTAAGCATAAAGTAGGTGAAGCTAGGGCTTTAGGCCCCAAAATTTAAAGGCTCCCAATTTTATAAGACTACCGATTTCTATTTGTATAAGTAAATACATCACCGACCATTACAAAGAGTAGGGAAGAAAAATTTTAAACATATGACACGTGAAAATTTTGAATTCCTCTGTTTTTTCATTGAAATATGCTACTTTGAATTTTTGAAGAAGATGAACCAGGACTGATGAAGAAGATGATTTAGGTGAGAGAGGAGAATCATGCTTGTGTGTACGTGGCCCTAGTGAAACTAAAAGAATTGGGTGGTTATATTTAAACTCCCCCACTTCTATTTTCACCCCCCTGAAAGCGCCTCGCTTAGGCCTAAGCAAGGCGGTTTCTTTACTTTTTAACTACCTCGGTACGAGGTCAGAAAAGGTTGATTTGTGACCCGAAGCGCCTCGCTTTGGCCTAAGCGAGGCGCTTCGAATAAAAAAAATTTTTTGTTATTTTTTGGTCTTTTGAGTTAGTTTTTTTTTTTCAGCCAGACGTTTGTCAAAAGAACATTTTTGATGTCAATGGGAGGGTAAACAAAATCGTCGATCCGACTGTTGATTTCTTTATGCAACAAGGAACAAAATGTCAGCTTTTTCCTGCCACCTCGTATGATTTGGCTAACCTGTCCAGTTATCAATCTCACTGTCCAACAACTGAATTTTACTTGCTTGCATGAAAAGTATTTTAATTGTTCGTTTGACAAACGTCTGGCTAACCTGAAGTTCGTTTGGATCAAAATGTCAGCTTTTTCCTGCCACCCTCGTATGATTTGGCTAACCTATCCAGTTATCAATCTCACTGTCCAATAACTGAATTTTACTATAATGATCAGGAACATTCCAAATTTTAGGGGTTGCATGAAAAAGTTGATTTTAATTGTTCTTTTAACAAACGTCTGGCTAACTTGAAGTTCCTTTGGAATGTTCCTGATCATTACGAGGTGGCAGAAAAAGCTGTATAACCTGTCCAGTTATCAATCTCACTGTCCAACAACTGAATTTTACTTGCTTGCATAAAACGTATTTTAATTGTTCGTTTGACAAACGTCTGCTAACCTGAAGTTCCTTTGGATCAAAATGTCAGCTTTCTCCTGCCACCATCGTATGATTTGGCTAACCTGTCCAGTTATCAATCTCACTGTCCAACAACTGAATTTTACTGTAATGATCAGGAACATTCCAAATAACTGTTCAATTTCAGCTTTTGTTTAACTATTTTAGCAACTTTCATACAGAAGTTATCAATCTCACTGTCGAGTTATATTACTCACTGTCCAACAACTGAATTTTACTTGCTTGCATGAAAAAGTTGTTTTTAATTTTTTGGGAATATATTTTCTTATCAAAAAAGGCATAACTGTAATGATCAGGAACATTCCAAATAACCGTCCAATTTCAGCTTTTGTTTAACTCATGACAGATCCACCAAATCATTTCTTCAAGTTCATTTCACCAAAAAAGGCATAACTGTAATGATCAAGAACATTCCAAATAACTGTTCAATTTCAGCTTTTGTTTAACTATTTTAGCAACTTCGATAGAGAAGTTATCAATCTCACTGTCCAGTCATATTACTCACTGTCCATGTTTACCTTCAACGATCAACGATCAACACACACCGCTAACGTCCAAAACATTTATAACATTTCTGTACTTGTGGCCAGCTCCCATTTCCACCGGTAATGAGTAACCTACTAACCTCTATAATAGACTTCATTTATTCTTCTTCATCTTTTTCTACTTGAAGTGCAGAGTAGTAACCCTTCATCTTCTCTTATCGGAGAGATATCTGTCAACGATAAAGGAGGTATATGTATAATGATGTGGTTTGTTTTAGATAAGGAGGTATATGTACAATGATGTTTTTAAGCTAAATAAAACCTACACACAACTTTTTGCTCTAGTGGTGTGGTCTACCTTTTTGCAAAAAGACATTTAGTCTTCAAGACTTCTATGGTTTCGGGTTCCCTTTCATCGTTGACAGTTATCTCTCTGAGATGATAAAGGTAGATCATGGAAAGTTCAACTCAAGAAACAAAGATGAAACCGATTAATGTTCTTTATATATGAATAGTGACCCTGTAGAGGGTCATTATTCATACATAAAGAACATTAATCGGTTTCATCTTTGTTTCTTGAGTTCAACTTTCCATGATCCACCTTTACATTATTATTATTTACATTATTATCGTATTTGCAACTTAGTTCCTTTCTATCAAAAAACAAAAACGAAGGTTTGCGCGTTAGCGCCGATCCGATTGTTAAAAGTATCAAGACTATGAAATTAGTAAAACAACTGAATTTTACTTGCTTGCATGAAAAGTTATTTTTAATTGTTTGGGAATATATTTTCTGATCAAAAAAGGCATATCTGTGATGATCAGGAACATTCCAAATAACTGTTCAATTTCAGTTCAAACTTTTCAAACACCTGCAACATCTCAAGAGTCGAGGTCCATCTAGATGCTTTGCGCGTTAGCGCCGATCCGATTGTTAAAAGTATCAATACTATGAAATTAGTAAAACAACTTTTCAGGCAAGCAAGTAAAATTCAGTTGTTATCGGAGAGATAGTTGTCAACGATGAAGGCAACCTGATAAAGGCAAAACACGAGTATAATTAAACATGGGTTCCTCTGAAAAGACATCGTACAATGATTTGGACTTGCAAATATTTGAAAATTATTATTTCTTGACATGCTTGGTAACACCTTGATCTGCAATATTTGAAAATTATCATTTCTTGACATGCTTGGTAACACCTTGATCTGCAATATTTGAAAATTATCATTTCTTGACATGCTTGGTAACACCCTGATCTGTAATATTTGAAAATTATCATTTCTCGAAAAGTAATTAAAAACACTTAAAAATGAATTAAAAACAATTGTTGTGTATTAGGTTTAGTCGGAGGACCACGTACAATGATTCATCAAAGTTGTACAAAGCTGGATGTTTTTACTGAAAAACCCAAACGAGCAATAAACGAAGCGAAACGGAGAGATATAATTTTCTTGGCTTGGTAACACCTTAAAAGAACCAAAAATGAATTAAAATTATTTTTTGGTCAATAACATATAATTTTAAAGAATTAAAAGAATTTCATTTTTTTTAAAAGGCCAAAGCGCCTCGCTTTGGTCAAAGCGAGGCGCCTGTGGTCTAATCAAACCACTCTAGCGCCTAGCTTTGGCCAAAGCTAGGCACTCAAGCGCCTCGCTTTGGCCAAAGCGAGGCGCTTTGGCCTTTTTTAAAAAAATGAATTTCTTTTAATTCTTTAAAATTATCTGTTACTGACCAAAAATTAATTTTAATTCATTTTTGGTTCTTTTAAGTTGTTTCCAAGCCAAGAAAATTTGTTTGAGGCGTTTCGCTTCGTTTATTGCTCGTTTGGGTTTTTCAGTAGAAACATCCAGCTTTGTACAACTTTGATGAATCATTGTACGTGGTCCTCCGACTATACATTCGATACCCATATTTTTTCAGAACATAATTTTTGCATGTTTAATTGATATGCTTGACTTCCGGGCTATATTATAATTGATTGTTGGTGGTTTTCATAGCACCTTGTTTGATTACACTCGTGTTCAGCCTTTATCAGGTTGCCTTCATCGTTGACAGTTATCTCTTCGAGTGTAAAACATCATTGTACATATACCTCCTTATCTAAAACAAACCACATCATTGTACATATACCGATAACAACTAACTCGGATCGACTCTCACACTTATGCGTAGATCAAGGAGATTGATGAAGATATCTCTCCGATAACAACTGACTTTTACTTATGGAATCTTTGTACAAAAATCGAAACCATCTCATTCCATGTTCTCCATATCCATACCTTGTTTCAACACACACCAGCTTTGTCATCACAGTTTCCAACCACTAATACCATATTGATGATACTCAATTTCGGTTGATATAGAGTATATCAGAGAAAGATTTAGTTGAAAGTGGATACAATGGATTCAGTTAAATCCTTACCAACTCTAAAACTTATACATTACATCAATTTTGAAGATAACTATTCTGTTATAGGAGAGATATCTGTCAACGATGAAGGCAACCTGAAACGACATGAACATTTATAACCTTTCTGTACCTGTGGCCAAAAGAACTAGGCTTCAAACACAACTTTTTGCTCAACGTAATATTATTGTAATATAATATTCAGATTTTGATTGCACCGAATCCAGTCTTCAAAGTACCTCTTCTTTCAAGTTTCTTAGAATCATTGAAGATAACTTTTCAGTTGTTATCGGAGAGATAGCGGTCAACGATTAAGACAACCTGAAAGTGGATACCATGGATCAGAGAGATTTAAGCTAATCAAACTCATATCTCAAGCCGGTGCAAGTTATGTTGTAGCATCTTTGATCATCTTCTTGTAATTACTTTCAAATTTCTTTATAATCATTGAAGACAACTTTTCAGTTGTTATCGGAGAGATAGCGGTCAACGATCAAGACAACCTGAAAGTGGATCCCATGGATCAGAGAGATTTAAGCTAATCAAACTCATATCTCAAGCCGGTCAAGTTATGTTGGAGCATCCTTGATCATCTTCTTGTATTATCTTTGTTTATTATATTTGCAACACACACCTTCAACCCATTCCTGGTAAACCAGGGAAAAATGGCTATATTAAAAAGCTTCAAAATTATTGTTTTGTTTTATGGATCAGACCAGGACTGGCTTGTGTTGTTTGAGCATTGTAAAAACCCACTAAAAAAGCACACGGATGAAGTCTTGGAAAACCCACTAAAAAGCCTAAAATTTCGGACCCTAACACACACAAGACGAATGTTGCAACATGAGTTCGACCAAGATGACACACGAAGCTTTAGACTCCAACCGGATCCCTTGATTGCCGCATTTAATGAAATTTAACGCGCATACCGCATTCGGATTCTGATTGCACCGAATCCAGTCTTCAAGGTGCTATATCGGAGAGATATCTGTCAACGATCAAGTAGGTTGGTGGACTTAAGCACCTGAACGGGAAGTTGAAATTTTGAATGATGTTCGTCGACTGCACCGAATCTAGTCTTCAAGGTACCATGGATCAGAGAGATTTAAGCTAATTAAAAAAAATTGGAAACACAAGGATGGAAAAACCCACAAAAAACCCCTAAAATTTCGGACCTTAACACACACAAGACGAATGTTGCAACATGAGTTCGACCAAGATGACACACGAAGCTTTAGACTCCAACCGGATCCATAGATTGCCGCATTTAATGAAATTTAACGCGCATACCGCATTCATTGACTATACGTGGTTGATGATGTCAAGTTTAAGTCATTGACGTTTGATTAGGGTTATTACTTTGTTTTTTGAATTTTTTTAACTTTTTATAATTATTAAATTAAAAAAAATAAAAAACCAACTCAAAACATCAAAAACCACTCCCAAAATAAATCTTTGATTCGAAGCACCTCGCTTAGGCCTAAGCGAGGCGCTTCGCTTTTAAAAATCAGCTTTTCTGCCCCTCATAGTGACCTCCTCGAAATGAGGGTAAAGCGCCTCGCTTAGGCCTAAGCGAGGCGCTTTGAGGGGGTGAAAATAGAAGGTGGGGGGTTGAAATAGACCAGGCCAAAAGAATTACTCCTTAGTCAACTTTTTTTGTCGTCTAGTTCCTTTTTTTTAATTTATTGTTTCATGTCTAAAATATGGTGTGGTTCATAAAATCATTAACATAAACTTTTAACACTCTGTTGTTATTTAATAATCTATATATATAATAAAAGAAAGCAATTTTAATGACATGGCACTCAAAGAGGCATTCTCCTCTTTAAGTGTGTCATGTGTCATCCCATGTGGCATTGAGATATTTTAGGAAAAAATATTTTAAAAATTAAATTGGATTTTTCTCACTTATGTTTCCGCCCATAATTTTTAAACGTTAATATCTTTTATATACGAGATTTTTTAAAGAAAAAAATTACACCAAATTAACGAGCGTTTTATTATCTTTCCAACGAGTACCATAGTGCTATATAAAAAACGGAGAAAAAAAACGACTATTTTTTGTGGGGTTTTGTTCATACAGGAAAAAAAACACAAAGTGTTCAGGTTATTCATTAATCATATATAGACAAGTCACTAATTATGTTCAAATTAGTAAATATGAATTCTATTTCCAAATGTGTTAACATTGGAGTTATACATTGTTTTACTTTAGATATTAATTAGAGTTATACATTGTTTAAGGTTAGGCGTTAACATTAGAGATACAACCAAAGCCATTTTAAGGACATGACACTCAAAGAGTCATTCTCCTCCTTGAATGTGTCAAATTAGTAAATATGAATTCTATTTTCAACATGTGTTAACATTGGAGTTATACATTGTTTTAGTTTAGATATTAATTAGAGTTATACATTGTTTAAGGTTAGGCGTTAACATTAGAGATACAACCAAAGCCATTTTAAGGACATGACACTCAAAGAGTCATTCTCCTCCTTGAATGTGTCATGTGTCATCCCATGTGGCATTGAAATAATTTATGAAAAAAAATTTAAAAGTATAATTGAATTTTTCTCTCTTATGTTTCCTCCCATAAATTTTTAAACATTAAAAACGGAGAAAAAATTACACCAGATTAACAAGCGTTTTATTATCTTTCCAACGAGTACCATAGTGCTATATAAAAAACGGAGAAAAAACGACTATTTTTTGTGGGGTTTTGTTCATACAGGAAAAAAAACACAAAGTGTTAAGGTAAATCATTAATCATACATAGGCATGTCACTAATTATGTTCAAATTAGTGAATATGAATTCTATTTTCAACATGCGTTAACATTGGAGTTATACATTGTTTTAGTTTAGATATTAATATTAGAGTTATACATTGTTTAAGGTTAGGCGTTAACATTGGAGATACATTTTTAATTGTTTTAGGTTAGGTGCTACCCGAAGCTTTATTGCATATAACTGTAAAGCGAATCATTTTATTTCATATGTAAAATTAATATGTCATATTAGATTTCTCAACCCCGGGACATTCCCGGGGTATAATCTAGTTCAATTATATATTAAAATAACATAATTATAATTTTAAGTTATATTTAATGTAATATATATACATGTTTAATTGTATTGTTTCACGTATATATATTTGTACTCTTGTATATAATAGAATTCTATATGTTTACACAAAAAATAAAATACATAGAAATCGTTGTTAAAAGTTGTACACATACGTTATTTTGGAAATCTTAATAATGCGACAATTAATATTAAGGAGTAATAGGTTGTGTCGATATGTTACCTAAATAAGGGCTCTATTAAAAAAAATACTCTATAAAGATAACTTACAAAAGGGCCCCAATTTCTATGACCGCTTTAGGCCCCGAGAAACGTTGAGCCGGCCCTGATTGAAGTATAAAAGTTGATTATACTAAAATCAACAACAATGATAAAAGAATGATCCATGGATGAAAATCATCATCTTGATCCATATGCATATCCGGTATTCGTTTATTTGGTGCACAAATTATCTGCCAACGATTTACGGGTCCAACGAATATCCACCAAGTCGTATGACATTGTTATGTTTAAGGTGTATGCGATGTTAGACGAAAAATCAAGATAGACAACTTTAGATGACATATTAATCATTATATTCTCATTGATAACAAGACATGCAAATTACGTATATGAATTTGTTAAACTTTATTTTCTTTCAATAGAAATAGAAATGGTTAAGAATTAGATGAATTTCTTTAACTTAATTAATATGTTTGATACCTCAAAAATTTAGTGATCTTTTTAGTATTATAATAACTGATGTTTTTGTATTTATCAGTGGGGAAGAGCCTGTAGGGAGACAGTTGGAATCTTTCGACTCTATGAGGCTTTTGGGCTGGTGTCACTTCATCGAATATTATATTGGCATCACAAGTCGGTGTTTGAGTTGGACCAGGGATCTAATCATGTAGGATCATTATTCCATAATGTTTATCATCTAATTGATGGTAATTATCTAGAAAGTTGTTTAGGTAATTAAAGATAGCAATTATTGGTGTATTAACACCTCTATGACGTCTTAATGCGAAGGTCATGGGTTTAAGTATTATCTTGAGCAAAATTGATTTGAGTCAAAAGTTTTTTCATAATGAGTCTTTGGGTGTTGGATTTCCTTAAAATGGCCTTTTAATGTTAGGTTTGCTATAGTGATCTGGCTTTTATCGCTAGTTAAAAAAGACAGAATACATATTTGTAACAAAATGAAATGACTTGTCTATTATTTGTGAAATATTACATTGCTAAGTTGTACGTAAGGTGGCAGGTCATGTGATATGATAAAATATGAATATTTGAACTCTTGCATCCTAACGTGGCTGCTCATTATTGGTTAGTAGAGACTGGAGAATTTGGCAAACGATAGGCTCATCTAATCATTGTGTCTACCCAAAGTGGTAGTCAACTTTAATACGCTCAGGGTGTTCTAAAAAAAATATATTCTATTTTTTTAGAAAACGAAAAAAATGTATATTATATTAGTATATATAACAATTAGGTGTTCAGAATAGAGGTGCACAAATCGGGTTTTTTTATAATACCTAGTTTCGGGTACGATTGGGTATTACTTCGACCGGGTATTGAAGGAACCGGTTCTAGTTTCGGTTCCTATCATAAAAAACCATACCCGGTATACCGGTTCCGGTTTTTTCAATACCCGGTTCCGGGTATGGAACCGGTTTCGGGTATATCGGGTATTGAAAAAACTGGGTACACTGAGTATTGAAAAACCCGGGCATATCGGGTATTGAATTCTTTTTATACAATCACGTCGAAGGGTATTGCGATTTAGATGATTATAACGCGGTTATAGATTTCTTTGAGTATACTTTTTGAGTATTTGGAAAACCCGGTTCTGGTTTTTTAATACCCGGTTCCGCCTCAACATCAAAATGCCAAATAGTCCCGTCGCTTGACACATACTTTTTGAGTATTCAAAAAACCTGGTTTCGGGTATTCGGAAAACCCGGCGTCGGGTATTCAAAAAACCCGGTTCCGGGTACAACCCGGTTCTTGGTATTTTAAAAAACCGAGTACAACCGGGTATAAATCGGGTCCGGTTTTTTACATAGAAATGTATACCCTATGCGTACCCGGCGGGTAGGGTCAGGTACGGTTTCGGATATATCCGGTTCCGATTTTTTTAATACCCGGTTTCGTTTTTTTTTTGTTCCAATTCCGGTTTCGGTTTTTTGTACACCTCTAGTTCAGAAGAAAAAAAAAGTAGAGTAGAATCTTAGCTACAGTGTTTGGGCCAGGAAAAAATGGTTGAGGCCCAAGTCAGGCCAGGCTAAACGTTTAAATGGATAAAGGTAATAAAGCTCAAAAGCAAACGCTAATGTATCTATGCCCATAACTCCAAAAGCACCCTGCCTTTTTATTATAAACTAGTGGAAATACCCGCGCGTTGCGGCGAGTATCATAACTAATATCCGGCTTAAATTATGAACCTTAACCATTTCAGGTTTTCTAACATTTTATTTCATTCAACGAAAAATACCCGTAGAACCTACAGGTCATAAACATGCAAAGAAAGTTTAGAATACCCATGCCAAATTTATTAAACCATAAGAAATTTTATTAAAAACATTAAAAGTATGTTTATCTAAAACCTTATTAACAATAATGATATCATATGTTAAATGTATCAGTTTATACCCGAGCAGAAACTTCTACATATCCATATTTTAATTCAATCCCACTCTCAAACAATATACTGTAATTAGATTATGTGAAAACTTGTATCAAATCATTAACAAATTCTACTTATTTACCAATTACCAAATTTGCAACAGCATACGATTCAGAATAAGCATGCGCGCACACACACACACACACACACACACATATATATATATATATATTATGTTCCTATAGATATCGAAACATAAGGTTGGTGAACAATAGAGCAAACAAATACAAATTATTTACAACAATTGCAACAGTATACAATTCAAAACAAGCAAGTATATTACAACAAATTTTGGAACAGAAAAGCTCATGAACAATTAAACATGTTCTACTTCTTTACTGCAAGTGTCCCCATGATTAAGGGTGCCAGAACCAAGCACCCCAACAACCGTAAATGTTGATCTAATTATTAAACTTGGCAAATTTAATCCATTTGTTGGGTTTATGTTTAATTTCAAATGGGTCGTTCTATAAAAGAAATAATAGGTAAAATGGAAACGGGTCATTCTACAAAAACAAAAAAATAGGTAAGATGGAAACGCATCATCTAAAAAAAAGAAAATAGGTAAGAGGCAAACGGGTCATTCTAAAATCAAATATAGGTAAGAGGGAAACGGGTCATTTTACAAAAAAAAGAAAAATAGGCAAGAGAGAAATGGGCCATTGTAGAAAAAAGAAAAAAAGAAACATAGGTAAGACAAAACGGGTCATTAAAAAATAAAAGATAGATAAGATGGAATCGGGTCATTCTAACAGAGGGAAAATGGGTAACATGGAAACAGGTCATTCTTTAAAAGACGAGTGAAACATGTTAAGGATGTTTCGAAACATTTCTGTTGGAGTCAGCAGTCAGTACCTTCTTTAGAGCATCAGTTGTCAAAGGAAAATGAGCCCCACCAGTAACAAACTTACCAAACCTTAAGAACACCAACATCAAACTAAATTTTAAAAAGAAATTTAGACAATCAAGATTTATTTGATTGAAAAGAAAGATGGCACTAATGTACAATTGCTTCAATAACAACTAATAATATGCAGCAAACTAATAATGAATATTATTAGTATAAAAAATTACTATACTTCACCTCGGATCTAATGGGGCCGCAACAAAATTTGACAGCATCTCAGTTGGAGCACTTAAAGAAGATCCGAGCATTGCTATTGTCATCCCACATAGGAACACCGTCACCCCTGTTACAGTATATATAAAAAATGAATGACAACATGGCAAAAATAATTAAAAGAGTTACCAAATTACCACAATAATTATAAGAAGATACCCAAAATGCACAATAATTATAAAATATACATATACATACCTACCCAAAATGGAATAGTTGACATAGTTCAAATGCTTTGATATTGTTACGTAATTCTTCAAGAGCTGTGCATAAAACTCCCAGCTTTCTTATGTGGTCCTTCACATCTTCATTCTTATGTATTTCTTCACTCCAAATAGCAACCATCTTGGTGATGCAAGGAGGTCATATCCAATTGTTCAAGAATTTACGGTAAGTTAGATAATGTAGATGAAACTTACAATACATTAGTGCAATATAAATTATAAAAGTCGAATATTGAACAGATATAGAGATTTTTCATAAGATAAAGAAGCAACACCTTTGAATACATAAACCTTGGCATTGCAAAAAACAAAAAAAAAAAACACGTCAAGATTGTGCATCTTAACCAACAATTGGATGAAGGAAATGTCTGCACGAATCATAATCAATTATTACACCGTCACAAATTCATAAGCAAACAACAAAATTCAACGATTATGAGCAACAAGTACCTCCTCCATGTGTTAAAAGCGAAATCAACGAAAACAAAGCAAATTAGAAAGGATTTGGATTAACCATAGGCGGTGGGTTAAAGAAGAAGAAGATGATTGAAAAGAGTGATTATATTGTTGAGCCAATTCTATAACTCCATGTCCTAATAAAGTTGGTTATTAAGATATGTTTAATGGTGGAGGTAATATTGTAGGTGTACATGGGTCACGATTTCATTAAAATAATATTAATAAAAATTAAAAGGATACCTTTATACAACTATGAGAAATTGTAGTACCCGTACCGTGTACAATCCAAACAATAATAACAAAAAATACAACATAAAATGGTTCAAACCGAAGATTTCATCAAGAGCTTGAACCGCATCGTCTTATATGATTTCTATTTCGTCTTTAACGAAGACTTGAACCGTGTCCTTTTGTATGATTCTTCTTGGTTGCAAGAATTAACAAAAAAATAATGTTGACGGTTGTGACTGAGAGCGGATAAAATTATAGTGTTAAAACTTGTGGACCAAATAATATTGGAAATGTGGTGGAATCAAGTATAGAAAAACTTATCTCTATAAGTTCCTAACATATGGGTCAAGTTTTCCTTCTTCTTCAAGAATTCTTTTATGGACCCCCTTCTTTATTTTTCTTGTATTTTTTTCTAGTATTTCAAGTGAGGCACAAAGCTTTCTATGTATACAAGACCTAAGGATGAGTGAAGAGACTAACTTAATTAGAGCCATAAACTCTAATAAAGTGAAATAAAGAACTCTACTCAAGAGTCTCCTTAATAATTTTACTAAAATCAATTAAATTCCATTCAACATATATATTATTAAATTTTTGTAATTTCCAACATCTTCTTGAATGAATCATTCATTGGTAACATTGATGATGAAGAAAGAAAACCATAAGGCAAAGGATGTTTGTGAGGGTAGGGATGGGAAAAGAGGGTAGTATTATAAAAGTGTTTTGATATTGTAAAGGATGAGGTGTGTGAAATGTCTACATTACCCTCCTAAGTGTCTTAATTGTCACAATTATTCCCATAGTACCCTTAAATTTCTTGCTTAAATATGTTGTACACGTTGCTTCTTAAGTTGTATGAAAATGAAAATGACTATGTTGGCTATCACTCCTCCTTAATAAGATAATATAGATTAGCAGTAAACCTGTACGTTGTGGTGGAGTCGACAATACAAGGCGGAAGCATAATTCAAACCTTAAAACGATTAAAGAATCAATATGTAAGGTGTATGTTTTTGTGTGTGTGTGTGTGTAAGCACCTGTGCTTCATATTGGGGTAATTTTTTAAAGTCTACAAGGAGAAATGATAGCATGCTACGTTTAATATACCATATGCAATTTGACCTACATGCCGGTACTCATTAGCAACTATTATTATACTAATAGTCTCACTCAATATGTAGAAAGTGCCAAATCTGGAGAGATTGCCGAGGAGAAGAAAGTTTTATAAGATCCACATTAAGAGGAAGTTGGAATGGTTCATATGTAATCAACATGCAAAGAAGCATACCCATAACTTTTTCCACATGATAAAAGCAATGCAATAAAACTGCTAATCAAGTTCACCATAAATTTCTATCAGTGGCATCCAAAAGTGAAATTTGAAGTTAGGTTAGTTGAAAATATTCCACATAAGACCTCACAACCTGAGAACTTTATAGACGTGCACAGATCGGTTTTTTCTAGGAACCAAACCAATTCCAAACCGGTTCGTGTTTGGTGCCGATTTGAAAGACCACTTTCGGTTCGGTTTTGGTCCGTGAACCAATTCATGCACACGCTTTTTTTATGAAAAGGCATCACAATTATTATTTTTTTACGTAAAGTTTGACTTTTATTGATTCTTACAATCTTTTTAAGGTGTATAAGGTATATTTTTGTATGTGTAGAAACCTTTTTATATAATTTGGTTATATATAAATTTTTTTATATAAATTGCAATTGTTTCAATAAAATGCAGTAATTACTTAATTTTGTTCGGTACCTTTCTCAAATGCTTTATAATATAATATAGATTATAGATATAGATTAAAGGTAATTGAAAGTTATGATAAAAGAATGTGTACATGTAGGTTTTGCATGAAGGGTAGAAAGGGAAAAAAACTACATGACATTTGGGTTTTAAGCATGAGACTTTTCCTATATCATCTTAAAATTCATGTAAGAGCCACACAGCCACACGTGCGTCAAGAGAGTTACTCTGTGACATTATGATGGCCTAGAGTATTGTGATTATTTCCAGTGCATTCATGCATGGTGGGGTTTCCCCACCTGTCATAATCATTAGCTCTTGTAGGGAGCCACAAAATATATTAATAGATCAACTGAGTGTGACAACCGCCCCTTGCTTCCAAATGCACTAGTTTGGATATCCTGGTTTGCATTACAAGCGAATATATTTTGAATTATGGTGATTGAGAATTCACCATGGGTCTTAGGTCGATTATGGGCTCTTGGTTGCGATCATGTCGTAGGACCTAGCTAGTACGCGAATTGGTTCACAGGTTCTAGTGATAGTTATCATAAACATTTTTAAAAGAAAACCTACTTTTCGTGAACGACCAAGGGGAATGGCTTGGCCTTACAAGCATTCAAGGGGAATGGTTTTCTTAAATGTCCCGAGGAAAGGTTTAGGTTTCAAGCATTCCAAGGGAACGAATAGTTTTCTCAAATGTTTTTACAACATTTTCGTAACAAGTTTTTGGGGATTGATTGTATAAGGAATTCATTTTGTGAATTTAATTACATGTGGATTCACCAGCTTTTCGTTGTTACACTTGTTACTTGGCATTTTTTTCAGGTATAAATTCTTGGCAACAACGCGGTTGGATTAGGGGGAATCTTAGGGATTGGAGATTTCTAGATGGCGTTCATTCGTAAGAAGCCTTAGTTCTGTTGTGTAATAAAAAGGGTACCAACATGTCGTAACCGACGCGGTTTGCCTGGATGCAACAATTATAACTTTACGTAGAAGCAAAAGAAACCGAATCCCCATGGCGTACTTATTAGTAAAATATTAAAAAAAATGGCCTCTTCACTATTTCCCGCTCTTTTTACATCATCGGTGCTACCCCTGCACCTTCACAAAAATCAAACTTTCATTTCATTCATTGCTCACACGCAAATTAACAACACTCTCCATCGATCTCATCTCTCAAATGAATCGGCATTTACAGGTTATCAATACATTTCACTCAATCGTCGTCTTCGTGTACGTAGTTAGAGTACTGTAATTCTTGAAATTTTGACTAGCGTTGTAATCATTATCCTATGATATTTGAAAGCTTCATGTTAGTTAGGTTTTATCACTACGATCAATCTCATACATTCACTACTCACACGTAGATTACACTCTCCATAGATCTCATCTTTCAAATCAATCTCACTCAATCATTGTCTTCATGTAGTTAGGTTGTAATTCTCGAATTTTTTACTAGTGGTGTTGTAATCATTATCTTGCTAGATTTGAAAGCTTCAGGTTATGTTATGTTGTTGGAAATCCTTGTACCGGTTTTAATTTTATTTATAAAATCATATTTCATAAATATTAATGTTAATATCATATATTAATTGAGCGAAAGTCCAAACACAAAAAACCGAATGATTTCCACCATGAATCCAATTGCACAACATATGTAAATAATTAAAACACACCATTGGATGTTTTGTATTATACCTCAACGAAATACCAAGTCAAAGCACGATGGATTAACAAACGGCTCCGCTAAAAAACCAAACACGAATACTCCCGAATCCTTGAATCAACACCTTGATCCAACACTTGCACGAAACATGAGACAAGACGGGAAGGTGAGTTGATGTGGTAGTGGTCGACGGCAACAAGATGGTGGCGGTGGCCCTTGGCCGTGGGTACACTCACGAGAGAGGGGGGGGAGTGTGGTGGCTGGGTTATGCAAATATGATTATTATGTTATAATGATAAAACATTATGTCTTTAAATAGTCCCACTATTTATAAAGACAACCCCTAATCTTTTATATAGTTGTAATCTCTATTATAATTATCCCCTTAATTATTATCACATAATAATAATTTTCAATTTTGTTTTGTTAACTATACACATATTATTATTCTCAAATAATAATTATAATGTCTTTCTCTCAATTTATAATTTCAAATAATAAAACCACAAATTGTGCTATAAATATATATGTAACAATATATATTTATTCCATGTTTATCTTTAAAAGTGTAACTTTTTGGATCATATCGAGATAACAACGTTAATTGATGAGTATCGGACATACTTTTCAAACATATGTTGAGGTTTTGATTCTCGAAATCATGACTAAGATGTATTGGATATATGAATTGGATGTTGTGTTGTAATCATTATCATGTAGATTCAAAAAGCTTCATGTTATGTTCGGGGTTTGATTTTGAAATTATGACTAAGATTTATTGAATATATGTATTGGATGTTGTGTTGTAATCATGAAAATTTGATTAAAATCTTGCATGTTTTGATGTAATCATGATATAGTTATAGACGTGTGTGTGCAATAGCAAGGAGGTTATACACCGAGAAGCTAGGTTTTAAAAAGTGTGTGCTTGAGGCGTGAAGTGCTAGAGGCGTTTGTGAAAATGTTTTCTTTTTAAAGCGATGGCCTACATGAAGTGCTGTGAGGCAGCGTTTGAAGCTGGAGAGGCGCTAGGCAGTGCTACAAGAAGCATTCTAGTATAAATCAGGGTTGAAGAACGATTGAAGGACTAAAAAATATGTTTAGAATAAAGAACGATTGAAGGATTGAAACATCAGAAGAAAAACATGCCTTAGAACATACTTTTATGAAGATCGGTGCTTCAAGTACTAAAAACAAAGAGATGTAGATAGTGGATGAAACTTCTGGCAAATATAAATTGATTTTTTTGATCAGAGACTTTTTTAATTTATTTTAAAAGTTTTAAGTGTATTTTGATTATATTTTTTGTGTTTATAATTGATTAACAAGTAAAATATGTCATATTGACATGTATAAATATTTTATATTTTTTTTAACTATGAGCGCCTCACATACATGAAGCTCATTCCTCGGCTTTTGGAACCAAAACACTTCGGAGCGCCTCATGCTTTTTTAAACCAAGCCAAGAGAAGGGGAGGGGGAGAAGTATGGAAGGAGAGGGATATGTTTTTAGGTTACTAATACCAAGTGTTTGATGAAATGTCTACAAGAATTTCTATATCATTTTTAGCTCTCTTTAATCATTTGAATTACATGATTAAAATTTTTTTTTTGGGTTGTTGTTTCAGAAGAAAATGGAGGTGGACATTGAAACTAAGCATTAAGTTGTTATTGGGTTGTTAATCATTGTTGCCTTTCTTTATCCATTAATTCATTGTGTCCTTGCATGTCACAAGATTATTGAATTGTTTAGTGAAATAGATGAAGAGATTCCAGTAGATGATACCGATATTGATGTGGCTGTTGGCTTTAATTTTGTGACTGTAAAACGAGCTATTATACTCTACAAGTGTAAGTACTATCCCCAGGATTATAAATTTTTTTCCATATCTTGAGAAAATAGATTTTAAAGTGTTAATTCGTTTATGTTATAAAGTGGATAAAAAGGCTATTGCTAATTATTCCAATACTTGCATATTCATATCCCATTTGCCTAAGGGAGGAATATGCAAGCATGTGTTTCATGTTAGTTTGAGTAATAGTAATGAGATTCCCCAATATCATGCTAAGAATAGCTAGGATTTCCAGAAGAAGATTCCATTCATTTGATGAGAAATTAAAAAAAGGAATATCGAAAATCCGAGTGGCTGAAGCAACTACTTCCGAAGTAACAGAAATAAAAACCCTCTGCAGTATGGACTCATAGAAGATATGACAGAAGTTGTAAGGTTTTTCGATTATGTAAAAGCTTGTTCATACTTAATAATCTTAATTTGTAAGTGATGTGTCATCATTTACACATGTTTTACATTTGTATTTATCACCCTTTGGCAAGAATATTATGTAATTATCATTGGAAAACATGATCAATCCTTCATAATTGATAAATGCAGGTTTTTAGAGCTTAAAATAAAAAATGAGTGAAAAACACAAGAAAACCATGTAAAAATGCACATTTATAGGGATGAGTGGAAAACAAGCATTTTAGAAAGGACAAAATTATTGTTAGGAAACAAAGGTACAAGGACAACAACAACCTTGTCTCCCACATGCAAGGTTTTGGGACCACAAGTAGAGAAAATGTATGCTTCAAATTTGTCTGATTATTTGCCTATAAATAGAGACCTTCACCCCTCATTGAGACATTCCTCATTTCACTTATTTCTCCCCTCTGGGTTCTCTAGCCCCCAAATTTTTCTTCTAAGGTTCTTGAGTAGCTTTTGAAGCTTGGGATCACTTCATAAACACTTGTAGTAGCCTACCTTTGAGAGAGAAATCCTAGAAGTCCCTTAAGACCCCTAGAAATCTCTATCTAACCCTCACCGTGATTTCTTCTAAAATCAACATTTGTGAGCTTGTTGTAATGTCAATCCTTGGCTAGGTTTCTAGGGTGTTGAGTGGTGTTTTATGTTTTGGATAATTCTTTTTGCTCCTTCTTTGTTTGATGAACTAATGAATAAAATAACTTACTCTTTAATCTTGTGGGTGTACTTCGATATAGGAAATGAAGCCTATGGGTGTACCCATGGTGTGTAAAAACCCATGCACTTATAGGGGGCCATCTTCGATGGTCAAGCCCCCTCTGTCAAAACTTCACTCAAGATCAGTAGTCTCTGTATACTTGATCTTGGTGTTAAGCTAACACTTGGTTCGTGAAAATTCAAGTTTTGGTGAACCTGCATTAGGATGTAAACGATCTATGTTTATTCCTATTATTATCTTGTCGTCTAATTAATAAAGACTAATCACTATTTGGTAAATTAATTAATTTAAGTAGAGGATGAGAGGACCCAGAAGGAGATGAGCCCTTTGCCTTATCAAGTGGTGATTTGCTAATCCTACAAATTTTAGTAAGTCATTCACAAAAGAAATGGATAGTTGGATGTAAATATTGCAACTTTGGGTGATGCGTTTCTCATGGGTGAGGATCCGCATCTTTGGGTAATATGTCCCTTACGGTTGAGAAGTGAGCATACCGAGATAGAAGACCTTCGTAATAACCTGAAGAACATAAATTGTTTATAAAATACGGTGGACTGCTTGAATTTTAAACACATCACTCAACTATTACTATTGTTTCATCTCAAGTGAATTCCAATCCCGAAGCAACGTCATTGTTTTGATATTGGTAACTCTCTAAGGATTAATTAACTTTTTTTACTTTTCTAGCATTAAAAAGCAACTTAACAATTATCTGGTAACTCTAAATTGAGTAGTAAAAGTCGTGTATTTAGATTCAATACTCGATACTTGCATAAAAGTTATACTATACATGATAGGTTCATTTGCCTATTGGGTAGGTTTTAGTTAATTAAGCAAGCATCATTTCTTATAAATTTAAAACTCGGTCACGTTTTATTAAAAACTCCACTTTTTCTTTGTAAATAAAATATTAAGTTTTTGACACCATTGAACTACTTTTTAACTTACTAAAACTTCACATTATTAAGCTTATGTGTCTATCTAATTTTTGGATAGATGGGAGGGCAGTTTATGCATACCGGGATTCATTTGCTAGTCCGCCTCATTGCTTTGTAAACAACTTATGTGATTGTTTACTTATTGGTACAGATGTTTTATGAGCTGCCTCATGTAAGTATTTCTCATATTTTTATATTAAAAATATGTTAATGATTTATGTAATTTAACTTGTGTGTAATGTTTTGAATTTTGATATAGCCCAAAAACAAGACTCTTGCTTCGGTTTGGTGTTGGAATGATTGCGTACGCATATTTGTTTATGTTTGTAAACATATTTATTGGAAACAATGAACCGTAATAGTATTTAAAATAATTTTGGATGCATGCAGGTTCGTGATTTCGTTGCACATCCACCAAAAGATACCTCTTGTCAAGTAGTTCGAAGGCTGTGTGACAGAATTATTCAAGACAAAGTAAGCCTAATGATAGTTGCGCTTGGAGAACTAAATGCCGACTGGAAGATATTACTATAAGGATCCTAAAAACTATTGCATATAGTTTGTATTATGTCACTTACTAATTACACTCTTATATTGGTTTTAGGAGACCAGTTTTTGAAACTTGTGATATGCTTCCTAGGAGACCTTATCCTTTTTCTGAGAGGTGTACAATGGAAAAGTTTGAAGAAACTTTTTTAGATACCATGCCTCTTGCTGTTTTGAGGGTACAAGTTTAGCTATTCGAGTTTAATTTAATATACATAACATTTAAGTAAACATATCACTTATTTTGTAGAAATGGATTTAAGAGAGGGATGATAAAATTATCAATTAAATAAAGTTATCCGTTATATAAAGTTAACTGTCATCCATGATATTAATCGTTGATGGTGCGGTAGTTGCTTTAGAGTCTACCATGGTGATGGGCGGTTTAGAGAAGGTAACGGTTTGAAATAGTGATTGGTGGGGCGAGAGGAAAATGTGAAGACAAAGAGAAGTGAGCAAAGTGTATAAAGAATTAGAGAGAGAAAATTTAGTGAAACGCAATGTTTTCATTACCGGGCCGAATGTCGAACCGGAGTCCCTGATGGTTCACCGGTCCGACCGGTCCGAAGAACCGGCCCAAAAACAAACAAAAAACCAAAAAAAAAAACCGATCCGACCTCTTAATTCCTGGTCTGACCGGCCGGGTCACTGGTTCAAAGGTGCTTCGTTGCACCAGCGGTTCGATGTGGCAAACTGGACCAGCCGGGGATCCGGAGCCCGGTCCGACCGGCCAGTCTGGTCAGCTTTTCAAAACACTGGTGAAAGGTGTGCAACAACTAACATAAAGAAAATTGGGTCAAATTGTGTGTTGGATGTTATAAAGACCACCTTGGCTAAGAGCATTCACATCCCCTCTACCAAATCTCATCCATCAAATTACATTAAAAATCACTACTTCATCCTTAAATCTTCTCTCTCCTAATTAAAATAATAATATTTTTCATACTTTTATCATTACATTTTCTCTCTTCTCACTCACAACTACTTACAAAAATATTAAAATATATATAGGGGTGAACAATAGCTTTTCATATTTAGGGTGGAACAGTGCTTTCACCAAATATTTTCTCTCTCCTCCACTCACAACCACTTAACTCACCTCATATAATTTGGTGAAAACACTCACATACATTTGGTGGATGGGATGTAAGTGCTCTAAGGTATGATATGGTTTGTATTCTTTCTCTTTTAAAATTGAAATTATGTCCTAAAAAGGTGGAGGATTTGGGTAGACAGGAATGATAAGAAATTCAAAGGCAGGCGAATAACAACACAAAAAACGGTGGCGGACATAAAAGACACATCGTATTGGTGGATGATAAAAAGAACAAAGGTTACCGGGATCATGATACAAGACTGGGGAAGCTTTTCTGGAAACATTTTTAGTTAATTTTGTTTTCTATTAGGGGGTAATGTATGTGTTTGGTGTTTAGATTGGAAAACTGATGTAATGGTGTGTTTTGCTCCTCTGTTTAGCTATCTACTAAGCATTGGGCTTCCTTTTGGGTGGGAATGAATTTTCACTGCTGTTAAGAAAAACAAAATCAGATCAGTATAAAGGACATATTAATAAACAGAAATGTAACAATATACATGTTACCACACCCTTTTTCCACTTGATTGATGTAGTAGTAATTTTTATAGATTATCATCAAGAAATATGATAGTTTTTGTTAAGCTTGGTGCCCTAAAAATATGGGTTGGGAGTGAAGTTTTGAAATAAGTATGTCATCTTAGAAATTTTATCATGTATTTAAATTTATTGAAATAAACCTCATAAGTTCAATCATTATGTACTTCAAATTATTTTGATGTTAAACAATCGGTTTCATATCAAGTACAACAAAATACCATCTTATATGGCCCGTTTTGTTACACTATTTGTATTGTTCAAAGTGAAATTATTACTTTAAAACGCACATCTAGACACCATCCAATCAAGAAAACTAATTTATCAAAGGCACATAAGTAAATGTAAAAAAATTAGGACAGAGTTAATGGATTCTCCCTAATTATCATTGAATAAAAGAAATACTTACAAATGTGATATGTGACTATAGATGTGTGTCACAAAACATAGCTTAACGCGAAATACGTTTTCATGATTAAAAAAATAACCTTTCGGTCTTCTTCGTTCAAAAGATCAGAGAGAGCAGGGTGACTCAAGAAGTGCAGAACATGTCTAAATTAGATTAAAAAGCCATTACGTTAGAATCATATAAGTGATATAACAGTTATAAAACCAGGTATTGGATAAAGTGACTAACACCAGTTAACCAAAAGTCAGGAATCGACATAATGATATCACAGGCTTCCGAACCTCATTATATTTCTACTCAAGGTTAATCCACAACCCGGTTACCTAAGAGTGCTATCAAACTTGTTACATGAAGTAAATATATGTTCTATAATATATAAATGAAAGCTAATGAGGGACACATGACACCTTACAGAAGCTTCCTTTAAGTCTTTCCCGCTCATTTTAACGGGTCATTTAAATGGGTCATGGATACTCCATCTACTATTAAATTATTTTTTCTCTCTAATGTGCATAGCACATGCACTTCCCCCCATGATTTTTAAACGTTAATAACTTTTTTTATACGACATTGTTTTTGAAAAAAATTATATCAGATTAACGAGCGTTTTATTATCTTTGCAACGAGTACCATAGTGCTATACAAAAAACGAAAAAAACGAGCGTTTTTATTATTAATGGGTCTGCTCTATTCAATGGGTCTGCTCTGAAACAAACTTCTTATGACAACATCTGTTGAGTGCAAACCACTGCTGTCATCAGAAGTTTGTTTCATCATCTGTTGTTTGCTTCATTCCTGGATAATCATCAGTTGTTTCATTCATTAGTGGTTACCAATTCATCAGTGGTTTCCAATCAGCTATTTCATTTATCAATGGTTACCAAAGGCAGTAGCACAACCACCAATGAATGGATTTTCAACTTTAGTTAGATTTATTCTTTCCGTGTTTTCACACGAGATTTCACCTAGTATAAGTATATGGAAAAGTCACAAAAAAATGATGTGATAACGAGTAATTAAACTAAATAATGTTTTAAATATAGTTTCTTTCAACTTAGCATTTCGTGAGAATTGAAGGGGGGATTTTTTTTTAAAATTTTTTTTCAATCTTGTTAAACATGTATTTTATTACTAGAATGTATAAAAAAATTAGTGTACAGTAATTACTCTAATGACGTCATTACGCTAAAAAAATAATTTTTTTATATTATTCATCTAGAAAGCATGTTTAAGCAGATTGAAAAAATTAAAAAAAAAAATCCCCCTTCACTTCTCATATTTAGTAGGTTAAACCCATTTATATTTTATCTTTTACTCTAAAAATATATATTCTGCCAATTTGACCATTAGAAATAAGATAATCGGGTTAGCAATTGGGTTGAATCTAAATTGTTTATATATTGGGCTTTAAATTCGTGATGTAAACTAGGCTTTATGCCCAACTTTGTATTGCATAAAAATAGTTATTATGGGCTTTGAATTCATGATGTAAACTGGGCTTTAAGACCAATCAAGTAAAAAGAAACATATGTGGATTGAGATCCTAGTCGAGTCTCAACATATGATAGCTTTTATTTACTCTTTGTAAGACGAATAATATAAGAATGTAGATTTCTTTCTTTACGTTGTTCGTTTCAAAAAAAGAAGTAACTGAAATTGAATCTAAGATTGCCGGTTCATCTCCTTCTTTGTGGATACAATGTAGTTATGTCATTTTATATATCTATGTTTTTATGTTACCTTATTAAGGAGGAGGCATGACCACTTTAGTAATTTCATCTACATTTTAAGATGGCATATGAAAGGTTTTATGCTTTAGACTCTAATGTCATGAAATTCTTTCCACTACTACCCTTGTATGCAAAAACCACTTGTACACTTCAAATCAACTTACAAGAATCCAATGATGGTTCAAGAATTCAATGTTTAATTAAATTTACTCAATCAGTTTGTATCCATCGTGTATACTCTTAAAGGTGGTTATGAATAATTGAAACAGCATCATAAAATTACGAATACAAAAAAATGGGTCAAATAAATATCTTAATCATTTCCCAAACATAGGAAATAAACATTCGTGCCTAATGCATTCTCATAGTTAGTATTTTTCAAACCCGGTCTGGACTAACCTGTCGAACCAGTCCGACCTAGAATTGGTGGGTCAAGCAATTTGGTCGAGGACCTTTGAACATGATTACAAAAAACTGGAAAGTTTTTCCCAGGAACTTGATCAAATCGGACCGCATTGAACCAATTATGTATTTAATTCACTTTCATTGTGTGTCCACTGTATTTATGGGACTTGGGAGGGGCTTGGTTTTCGAATTCCACCGATTTGGGACAAATGAAAATTAGAAAGGAAAGTGTAAATAGTGTGGCATAGAGTAACATATAAAGAAAAGGTTGTTAATAGGGATAGAATCCATCACTTCTAATAAGTATAAGAATTCGATGGAGGACACAGCATCTGAATAAATAACTTGGTGTTCCTTTTGTTCAAGCAAACACTAAAATGGCAAGAATGACCATTTATCAAGACTTCCATTTCTTAGATGTAGCATCACTACGTTAGCAAAATAGTGTTACTTGCATACTTAAATGAGCATATTTAAGATGTCACCTTCAAGTGTATATAAGAGTTTAGTGTGACACATGGTGTATTGCTAAATTTGAAAAAAGTTCTTGAATCTCATGCTTTGTGATTTTTACTGTCTTAACGTCCTGAATTCATTGCCTGAGAAGCCAAAAGTTTTCCTCAAATCTATTATTAAATTACAAAAACACAAAAAAGTTAGGTTTAATAATCAAATTTTTCTGTTCAAAAAAAAATAATCAAATTTATGTGGCCTCATTTCTGTATCAAAGCTGTGAACCACACGTTTGGTTAATACTTAAAACAAATTTATTGAAGTAAAGAACGGATTAAAATGGTAAGTGTTATGAATAACCTAATCATCTCAGCAGGTGAATAGCTAGAGATTCACCGTTAGCCAACTACATTCTCTCGTTTTGTAATAATTGTGATTCGCCCGTTTAAAATTTTTATAACCTATATTTATGAGTTATACCCTACTGCTATGTTTTTCTATTTACTCCACGTCCTCCTAACGAATAACCCACAAACATCGTACACCCAAAAACAAATACAAGGTGACAAAAAAGTTACACCCGCTGCAACGCGCGGGCATTCCCCCTAGTTTTACATTCAAATTCTATTGACAATTATACCAACCAAACACATTATGAGATTCCAAATAAATCTTTAAAATCCAATTCCATTTCCACCATTTCATTACATTCAACAAAACGATAACCACCTAATGTTTAAGCCATCTTAGTTTCTTAACATACTCAATTAATCATAATAACTTTGATAACGTATTCATACCTTTTTCTATTGATTTAAAAACCGTGTTTTTTCTCTTTTTCATGATTATGTTTCTGCATTATATACATGTGTTTATGGATTCTGATAGTTTTGTACTTAAAAATTTATTTTGTGTTGAATGTGTATTATGATTAACACCATTTAATGTATCACCATTTAATGGTTTTAAAAATCCATTCTATTGGTGAATTACTTGTAGTTTATGCACAATCACCATTGGATCAATGGTGGTTATTTAAAAAAAGATATTAAATTGGTCGTATATAATATCTCCCTTGATATTTATAAAGGCAAAAATATATAATCATATGTTCTGTTATTTTATTAAATTAAAAAAGTATAGATAATGACCAACGTTCTTATCTATTTTTCCATGTTTTGGTTTTCTTATTTATGATGTTAACGTCGAAGAACACGAAGATAAGAACATGACATGGTCTCCTGAAGACATTCTTTTTTCTAGCCTTTTGTTTGGTACTTTACATAAAGCCCAAATAATGCTACATGTTTCTAAAAATCTCATGTACAAAACTTCAAGTAAAAAACGTCCTCGGATATAATCCGTGTATTCAACCGCCTCCGATATCAAGGAGTAATCAGAAAAAAAAAATTGTGCATTGATGGACCAGTTTGATTCGGCCAAAGTCTAAACAGGCCTAGTGAGCTTGATTTACCTCTCACGTGATGTGCATGAGGAAATTAAGCATTGGTTGTTTGAGATCCCAAGTACTAGAGATCGTGGGCTTGAGCTACCCAGCAGCGCTATCTCCTATCGTGGGCATATGGGATCACCTTTTGATATTTGTTTACCTTTGGTAGCTGGGCTTTTGTTTCGTTTCATTGGCCATTAAAAAAAATAAAGATGAAGTACTCTTTTTGAACAATAATGTACAATTTTTTTATGCATGTTTAATTGAGGTATTTCCAAACACCATATACTCAAAAGGTCTCATCTTTATGCTACACAAAACCATATAAACCTACCCCTAATTTGTTTTGAGACAAAAGAAGTGTCCATGGCCACCTTAGTAGAGTTCAAAGAATCTTGATCAAAATTCAATATTAGTGCCTTTAGCATTATAGATAATGATCCCACCTTAGTTGTTTGAAAGGTACATACCTAGAAGCAATATACCCTACACCATCAAGTATATTATTTTGCGCTTCAAACTTGTTAAAATCTATATCTAATGCATAAATACATTTCGTCATCGTCGATTTGAAGAAATCATAAATATCATAAACACTAGACGAATTTGTGGACCGAATGGGTGGTCAGCTATTGTTCATGACTTCATGTATATCTTTATAGTTTTCTAAGTAATTCTACACTAATAAAAAAAAAGTAGTTTAAATTAGGGGTGCTCAGTAAATAAAATATTTTGCATTAAGTTTTAAAATCTACTTGTTTTTATAAAATAAAAAACTACTAAACTGGTAAATAAATATATTTTTCGGTCCATTATATTGTTAGATGACCCCGTTGACCACACTATTAACTACCCATACCAAAAGGCGAGTGGTGTGGGTTCAAACCCGACCACATCTTTCCCTTTTCTTTTGCGAAGTGGTTCAGTGCCACTTAGGCTGTTAACCTAGCCACTGTTATCAATTATGACTCATGTATAGCCACAATGCATAGTTAATAGTGTGGTCAACGGGGTCATCTAACAATATAATGGACCGAAGGCTAAAAACTCTTAACTTACATAGAGATAAGAACATAAAACATAGGTATGTAACCACTCTTATTTCTTTGAATAAGATAAGAACATTGTTAAATTTTTAATAAACTAGTCAACTTGAGTTTTATAACACATATCAAAATTATTAATTACAAAAGTTAGATAAAGTCAGTTGTGACATGGTCATTATTAATTACAATGTCTCCTATGTTGGTGTGCTACTGCTACGAGCAGTTGGCCAATTTGATAGGAAGCCTACACCGTAAAACAAAGCGGTAACGCTTATGTCGGGCATCCCTCAGTGAAAGTTGTAACAGTTGGTAATTTGTTCGTTGATGAACATGGTGTAGGTAAATTATTTATGGACGGTATGAATTACTGTCCATTATTGCTCATCTCGTTTTGGCATTTCGTTGAACACATACTATGCATCTCCCAGTTGACACATTATACAATTTACATGCAACTTCAGAGGCTTCATCTGCCTCTACCAGACCAGGTTCATCATAACATGGCTGGAAACTGCAATGAATGATAATTTTATTAGGCATTTCATCGAATACCTTGTCGGCATGTAAAACCAAAATTCATACTTAAAGTGGAAGGATGATTCTTTAATCTGAGGTGCAAAAAATACACTACCTGTAACGAAAAAAAAAAACATTTGATGTCTGTCAGACAACCATGTGACCATACCAAGACCCATGAGATGGGCTGGCAACGATCCTCTACTGAGCCATGGTCAAGACCAATTAACTCCGTTAATCACGCTCTAGTCACATGGTCTTGGTTCATCAACCAGACATGGGTTTCTGTCTTCTTAGAAATCAAGAATACAGAGGTACGAGCCTATAGAACAGATCCTGTTCAAGTAAGGTCGTGCTTAGTAGTATACTTGTGTTTCTTATATACCACTTCTATTTTCTACCTTGCACCGATGTGGGACAGTACAAACAAAATATTATTACATGTGCATCTTTCATAAATCTATTATTTCATAAAACTAAACAAAACATCATATAAACTGAAAGTCTGAAATATATATTATTTGCATGTTCTGACAGTTCTAAGACATAAGATTATTCTTCTAACGTCGTTAAACGATGGAAACCTTAATCATGTCGCGTTTTAACAAAAAGATGGTTATGCCCTTCAAAAGATCCTTGGAAAACATAGAAACACCAACACATAAGATTCTCCAAGTGTTATGACTTTGTGAAGCAAGGATCTATGCTGTGGGCCCTTCATTGTAATAATGCCCAGGTATTCTAAACTTAAAGATATAGCAGCAGAATATTATTGTATGCATGTTACTTAAAGCAACTTTGTTCACCACCACCAAATATATGCTCCAAATATGATAGGAGAGTTCAAGTACAATCTGAACCCCAAAAAAACAAATTTGATAACTATATTTTATTCCTTTACCGCTTTATTCAATCCGTCTTGTGGGTCCCAATCATCACCTGATCAGGGGCGGACCTAGTGTATAACTTGGTGCCGCGTCCGTTGATGCTCAACTTCGCGCGCGTAGTGGAAAATTTGGTTTTTTGTTACGAAATTTGGAAAACGTTGCTACTAAAATGAAAAAAATGAAAAACGTTACTACTGAAATTCATTTCTAGATCCGCCACTGCACCTGATATCTGAGGTAAAGTAAATGGGACCCACAATATAACGAGAGCGAACGACATGATCCATTGATACAATGCATTGTATCTAGCTGTTCATATGAACTTGCAGACAAGAATGGCCATTAAGTTTCATTATTTTATAATAAAAAGTAGTTTTGATCATATTACAGATAAGAATATGAGTGGATATAATTCTCCTATACATAATAACTTACTAATGTAGCTAATGTTTTGACTTGTTGGTAGATTTGTATACAGGTTCAGCCACTTTAACTGATTGTTGACTCTTGCATCCCAACAAACTAGCAACAATTGTGTTTTGAGATTTTTTTGGCATCCCAGTTTTGTTTTTTACAGGTCTCTGACAGTCGGTTGTATGAATTGTTCTCTTTTCATTGTAATCAGAATAAGCAGACGAAAACTCTGCAAATGAGCCGCTTCTAGAGAAAATCTCTATCTCAAACAAATCTGAGCTGGAGTCACTCGCCATGTCATCATACGCGATTGACATGAGGTCATCATTAGCCTTTGGAATGGTATCCCACGTCAGAACCGACATTTTCCTTTCAAGATTTTTCATAATGTCTCCTTTGTTGATGGTTTCAGAGTGGAACGCTTCGAAGGATTTTCTTGTTTTTTCTTTGGACTGCTTCTGTTTAGTAGTTAAATCGGGGAATGCAAACTTGTCAACCGCTTTCGTGGACAAACAATGACTGGCACGTCGGAAAATATGAGAAAACGTCTTGCTGTTCTGTTTGTTTTCGCGAGGTTTAAGATAACAAGAAAATGAAGCTACGCGAACATCTGTAGAATTAAATTTAGCTTCATTCTCCATAGAGAAAAATCTAAAAAAAAAAAAGAAAAAAAATGTTATATGACAGGTAGTTTCCTAGTGTTTGATGTTTATGGTATGGTACTATGGTCTTTTGAAGGGAGAAAATGGCATATAAATAAAGGGAAGGAAAAAGGTACTTCCTTGGAGGGTTTAGCATCAGTATGTCACATCATATACATTTTACATACAAATATTTAAAAATAGATACATTATACATGTGCATAATTTGATATATAATAACAGTAACATAGAAAACTGTTGCGTACGTTGTGAATCACTAAGGATTGTTTCGCGGGTCACAAATAGCCTAAACTAAGATTCCTAAAGATCTCATCGCGTTAAAACAAACGACGAAAATTTGGGAAATATCAAGTGATAATCATCTTGAAGATGGTGAATTATTGTCACCTGTGGGTCTTAAAATCCTATACATCTATAAAAGAATGTCTTCATAACTACACCTGCAGGCATTTTAGGTATAAAGAAACTCAAAACAGATAACAAGAAAACTATGGGTCTTAGGGTATCATGTAGAGAAGGCTTCACACCTGAAAAAGAACATACAAAAAATTCAATGCATACAACCTTCTAAATCATTTTATCCTAAGATTTAGATTACTACGGTAACAATATTTTTTTTGTAAGCATAATTGACTAACGCATTCATCGTTCAAAACTATCATTATAAATTAAAGAAAAATGCTTTCCAGGTCAACTCAACCAAATTGGCATGTTTCAACTTTCAACCCGAATCTGTTTTGGCCCGTTACCTAGACTCAAAAAGTAGCGTTTTTTAATGCAAGATTATAGGATTCTCATTCATGACACCAAGAATGTCTTTGTTTAGCTATGCTAGGCATCACATTCATATTTCATAACCCAATATTTGGGAGATTCAACTACAGCAGCTAAACTTCCATGACCAACATTCATATCGGTTATAATCACTGGATTAATATTATATCAAAACGTCTTTAAATGTTAATAAGTACGTAGGTGATGAAAAATAAGAATCAAAGTCAAGATGGCCGAGTTGGTCTAAGGCGCCAGTTTCAGGTACTGGTCCGAAAGGGCATGGGTTCGAATCCCATTCTTGACATTATACTTTTTTTAATTAAATTATGTATTTTTACTTAAAAGTTAAAAATAAATGAGACGTATCTACCCCCTATATATAAACTTTAATTGATTTTTCATGTTAGCATAAAAATACCTCGTTTTTGAATAACTGCAACCATTATGGATTTCATTAAATTTCAAGTTAATAAAGGGTTGTTGAACGACATCTTGAGAACACCCTAAAACGTACATGATGCATGAACCCGTACATGTGACATGTCGAAACTCAAAAAACTGTAACCTATGTAGTCATGAACTTATTTAAGAAAAGGGTGTCTTGTTGTTTAGAAAATCCATGATTATGCTCTTTACATTACATAGTTGTTGTAGCTATAAAGAATTTGTATAATCTGTTTCTTTTATAAGATAATTTGACATGATCATAGTGACAACGGGTTCAACAGTAAGGCTATACGGTATGAAGACGGGGCAACCCCTGTCCCTTCACTTTTGCTTTGTCTCAGACAAAGCTACACCACCCCCTCCCCCCGTCCCCCCCCCCCCCCCCCCCCCCCCCCCGTCCTCACCGAGACCAAACGGACGGACCAATGAGATGTTTCTTTCTTCTTCTTTTTTTGATTATGAACTTTTAAGATTGGTGTATTATTAGAAAAATAATAATAATAATAATAATAATAATAATAATAAATGCTTAAGACATGGAGTGTTGGTGTCTCCACACCCCACTCATGTCTCAAAATGCTTAAGACTAAACATTTCCTACGTGGCATTGAGACTAAACCTTTTTTTAGTCTCCACACCCACTAGCCTAATTAAATATATAGCCAAAGATAAAGCACAAGGATTACAATCTTAGTTGTGAATGAAGTTAAATTTACATTATACTATACAAAACAAAACTTCTGAGATGTTTCACCAAGTACATCACCCCATGATAATTTTCTCTTTATCGCAGGTAGTTCTCTTTTGTCACTTGTGAAAATAGGGTTCTCATTTAGACTACATCCTTTCTAATTGCTTGGTGAAAGGAACTTTTGGGGACCCTAAACATAGAGGGTTATTGTAATACCCTAGAAGAATCCCACGTCGATCATGTACACGAGGGGTGATGTGTTAATAGAGTACACTGTTTGAGATCACAAGTACAATTGTGCAATGAATCTCATTATAACTGTTGTTTATGAGTGGCTGTGGCGTCTTAGAACGTCTTTATCATGTCACCAAAACAAAGTTACGGGCTTAGTCATGGGAAGGGTCTTACAATACAGAATCAAAGTAAATCATGCGTCATTCATAATGGCTGGGCACTTAACATCTACATCGACAAGCCAATAAAACTTGGAGCACCGTAACATACTTTGGGTACGCAACTACAACACATTCTATAGAACTAAACAGTTAAAGCATATTTAGTGAAGAATAGTATCAAAGTGGCTAAAGTTTTTGCATTGTCGCGATAATAGTAGTAGTACAACTAATGATGCCCTGGCGTTAGTCATACTAGAATATGGAAATCCTGAAGCATCATTGGACATAGGATCTTGCTAACGCACAATTTGCTTGGCGGCTTGGCATTTGTCATCGCCATCGGTCAATCTGGCAAATGGTTGTCTTTTCAGTGCAATTCAAATACATTGTTCCATCGGTCCAACTTTTATCTTAAAAAAGATTAAAGTATTTCAATGTTTTAATGGAACATATTTTAAATAAGATTTATCAGAAAAACTACGTGCAGGGATTTGACCAACCAGTCTGACTCGATAATCATAAAATTTAACAAATCATGACAGTACTGAACACACTGATATGATCGAAATTCGACCCAGTAAACATAAAATATCAATGAAACAAACTCATTGGAATTTAAAATCGATGAATGTCTCCCACAAGAATGTATAAGTTCACATCTTATAATCATTGTCTTGAAGCCAAAATTTCTTTCAATCAAATTACTAATTGCAAACCTGTCTTAACTTTTTCCACCTTGCTTTTCTTTTGTCTTTTGAAGCTTAAGAACCTTCTTCACAATCTTTTGCTCTTCAACCAAGAAAGCTCGGATGATCCTGCAGCAACAAAAAAGTAAAGATCGTTCAGAGTAGGAAGCATTGACCAAGTGGAAAACGGATTACAAATTTCTATGTTTGACAATTTCGACTCACTAACTTGTGAATAGTCAATTGGGTTACGTAGTTATGCTTAATCAGTTATTCCCATGCATGTCAATGGGTAAATCAACCATTTTTAGTTAGAAAAGAAAAGGGTCAAAGGCCGTCACATTAATTGTATTTTAATCATATTTAGTTATTTACAGCCTTAATTATTTGATTTAATAACAAATAATAAAAGGGACAAAAAGATGTTTGACAGTGCAACCCAAACCGACCTGTTTTGAGCCAAACTAAAAAACACCTCATATGACCAAAAACCGTTACCCAACTCCCACCCTTTGTAACCTCTAAAAGTTTCAAGTTTCAAATGCCCAAATGAAAAAAAAAAATCACAAACCTCTCGCGCACAGCCCCAGCAGACAGAACACCACCATAGGCACGGTTAACGGTCCTCCTGTTCCTTGATAGCCTAGACCTTTTGTATTCAGCCGGCCTCAAGTGAGGAATCTACAGTCCAAGCAATAAAGAAGATTTAATTAGCAATTAAATCCTTGTGTAAGTGTAACATCCGCTTCAGCAACTGGATCGTTGTGTAATATAAAAAGATGCAATTTTGCCCAAGTGTTCTACAATCAAATTCAATGTGGCTTGTGGTTGCATAAAGTTAAAACTACGACGCTTGACGCAGCAAACAACAATTCTACAAATCATTGTTCCACGCCTCCACCAATAAACAAACTATGCTACAGTGTGTCCAGATTGCCACTAAACCTATACCTGTGACTTGCATTTGTGGAGTTTGGTAGACATGATTCTAGATTTTAGAGAGCAAAAACACTCAAATTCCGTAGACCAAGTTAGTGCTGAAAATAAATATGGGCAAAATTAATCAACTACTTATTCCCAATTTTGATCCTAATTTTTTATTCTAAATGACCAAAACACTATGAATTTCTAATTTTAAATGTAAAAATTCAACCATCCCCAAATCATTAACTTTTATCAAATAAAAGTCTGATTCTAAATCCAAAAACCTGCATTATTCCAACAATCATTTTTAACAAGAACTTATCATGACTTATATTGCTATAATTAACAATTATCATTAAGTGCAAAATTCAATCAAATGTGTAAAAGTTGCATTACCCCTTGGATTCTCTTGCCAGTAACAGGGCACTTAGGACCACTGGCTCTCTTCTTTGTAGTCTGGTAAACCAACTTTCCACCTATTATTATTACAAACAAAATTCAATCAATCAATTTAAAAATAATAATAATAATAATAATAATAATAATAATGCATTTACTGATAAACATATGATAAGAGTTGGAGATAGAATGATAAGGGATGTACCGGGGGTTTTAACGACCCGGTGCTGGTTGGATTTGGTGGCATAGCTATGGCGTTTACGGTAAGTTAGACGCTGCACCATATTCGGATCCGAATTACTTACTGCTCTCTCTCTCTGGTTGGTTGGTGTGGCCGAATGGAAGGAGGCTTTAGGGTTTGATACAACAAGATGTTAAATTGTTTCTCTTTTGCTCCTGCCCTAGATCTGACGGCTCACATTTCTTTAATTTCTATTTGTTTTGATAATAATAACTAGGATTTTGGTTATCCCGTCACAAAGCGGCGGGCACGTTTGTAAGTGTTTAGTAGCACTATGTGTAACGATTTTCCTGCATTGTTTCGCGTAATTGTAGACGGTTTCGTGGACATAAAAGATAATATTAAGTGACTGTTATTGTCGCCCGCGCTCCGCCGCGGGCGTCGCTGTTGTGCATACATGTTACGCACAATGGGCGACGGTTTGCTGCCGGGAGCTCCTGTTGCGTTGAGGGTTTGGTGGGCATAAAAAATAACCTTAAGTGACTGTTATGCTCACATGGGTTTCACAAAAATACTCGTAATCCATTAAGTTCCACACCAGCGTTAACACTTGGGTGCACATATATGTAAGAAAAATAATCGTTAAAAAAATAAAACGAAAAGTTGTAAGTTGCAACACTTAAGCAACAATAAAGAATTATTAAAGCTGTGACTTCACTTGCACGTCATCCCAGGATACCAATTACTCCTATTTAGTATTCACCTATTTAGTATTCAATTTTGGCAGCTGAGCATGGCGCATGTTAGCATGAGGTTACTATTAAAGTGTCTCTTCATTAATATATAACTAGGTATTAGTTGCCCGCGCTTCGCCGCGAATGCAGTTGTTGTGTGAAACGCGGCGGGAGCTCCTGTTGCGTTGAGTGTTTGGCGGACGTTAAAGATCGCCTGTCACTGTGGGAGCTCCTGTTGCGTGGAGGGTTTCGTGGACATATAAGATAATATTAAGTGACTGTTATTCTCGTGTGGGCTTCAAAAAAATACTCGCGGCTAAAAGCTAAAAGTTTGGTGGTCAAAGTTTGAAATCCTAAAAGGTAAATTTTTGGCCAAAGTGCAATGCAAGTTTTAAAAAGTTGAATCGTCAGAGTTTGAAATCCTAAAAGTTAAAGTTTGGTAGTCAAAGTTTGAAATCTCAAAAGCTAAAAGTTTGGTGGTCAAATTGAAATAAAATAAAGTTAAGCTAAAAGTTAGTTGCCAAAGTTTTAAATCCTAAAAGCTAAAAGTTTGTTGGTCTAAGTTTGGTAGCCAAATTAGAAGAAAATAAAGTTAACATAAAAATTAGTGGTCAATATAGGTAGAAGTTCGGATACAAAAACCTCTTTTTGTGAGAAGGGTAAGAAGCCTTCTCAGAGTGACACGTGGCAGAGTTCTAATTTAATAAAAAGGGTAATAGGGTAATTTTATAAATATCAACTTTCTCAAAAATTAATTATCACATTTATGATGAGAGATTTTCGGGATTTTGTTTTGTATACTTATAACCGAGTATTATACATTTATGTACAAATCTCATAGTTTTGTGTTATAATTTTATGAATTCTCTGAAAATTAAAATTGTCATTTATGTACATTGTGTTTTATCACCATCGGATTAAGTTTTGTGTTTTACCACTATCACATAACCATAAAACACAACCAAACACAAATAGTAAATTTAATGTGTACATTGTGTTTTAACACTTTTTGATAAACATAAAACACACAAAGAATAACAACACAACATTTCCACTCAAACTCATCAATCGGATTAAATATGTGTTTTATCACTATCATATAAACATAAAACCAAAAGTCTATATTGTGTTATAACATCATCATCGGATTAACATAAAACCCATCATCATAAACAATCAACTACATTTATAAATATAAAATCCACAATTAGTTAAACAACAACCTAAATTATAAAACTACACAATATGATTAAAAAAAAAACAAACTAGAAATGAGTCGTTTCACGTAATCTGCAAGATAATCTACACCATATTACACCTTGGGTCATGCGTGAGTATTCTTAAAATTAAAGGGATGGCATTTAAATTATAAAAAACACATAATGATGCGTACACCTTTTATTTCCATATGCTACATGGATTACTTTATAAAACACATTTAAATTATCTTCAAATGCTACATGGAATACATTTAAATTATTTGCAGAACATAAGAAAGAGTTGAGGGAGAATCGTAAATATAAATGGGAGAGAGAGGGGAGAGAGTTATGAAAATCTCCTTAAATGAAGGAGGTATTAATTGTTTTTTATTTTGTGTTTTGACAATTATACCCCTATAAGACCCATTTTATTAATCAACTTATAACACAATTTACAAAAATGCCACTTCTTTTATCTCATCCATCCATCAAAATGATCTAATGGTCATTTTTATTTCTCACCCTTCCCACAAAACACAACTTTTGTATCATAACCCCACCCGGTCAATATATATATTAATACAAAGACACTATTGAAATGTCTTTGTATTAATATATAGATAATAATATTATAATAATATACCATAAGTTTTAAAAAGTGGGAAAAAGACTTATTTCTTTATGGGGCGTTTAGTTCGACATCCAGTCCAAATCTGAAAAAAAATTGGTTTAAATAACCAATCATTCAACATACACGGTGTCGGTGTGGTTTAGCTAAAGGTTAAAAAAAGGTAACTTGATTGGTTGAAACAAGATGGCCCTCACATCAAGGGCGGATGTAGCTAGTTAGGAGGGGGTGCGGACGTTGCGGCTCAACTTCGTGCGCGTAGTGGAAAATTAGTGGAAAATTTGGTTTTTTTTTACAAAAATTGGAAAACGTTACTACTAAAATGAAAAAAATGAAAAACGTTACTACTGAAAAATGTTTCTAGATCCGCCACTCCCTCACATAACAAGTTGATGGTGCTCACCATTATAGTAGCGAAGGTGATGATGGCACCCCTCTTTAAGCAGGGTGGGGCAGCGTTTAGGGCTCTAACATAATGACGTGGAATGAAATGTTGACCTACTTCGTGTAGCCTTAGCAAGTTCAACAAATGCGTACATATTAAAACATTCAAAGAGGAAAAAAAAACGGTTTCATTGATTTGTTTCTCTCGTATTTAACTCGCGCATGTATGTTGTCCAATGATGAAGTTTGTACCAAAAAAGAAAAGGTAAATATAGCATGAGATATTTAGTCAAAAACGGTCTTCACCTTCACACTTCACATACATGTATTCCAAACACACACACGTATATACCCTTTTTTGTGGTCACCTAACCTCCCCCATAATTCTACACATCTTCTTCTCAAATCTTGCATACATCAATGGCTTCCTCTGCAATCTCTCACCTTTCCTCTGTTTCCACTTCATCTTTATCCTTCACTCTCTCCACAAAACTCCGTCACCCAATCACTCTCCCTCGATTCCCCAATCTTTATACCAAATCACTCACTGTTGCAGCAGCAGCTTCAACTTCCTTAGATTATTCAACTGATAAATCATCTTTATCATCCAAGGTTACCACTTTCTCTGTTTTTCCCACCATTGTTTGTTTATAAAGCTTGAATCTTTGTATATATTGAAGACATTAATATTGAATAGCTTTTGATCAATTATTAATTGATGATTTTTTTTTATTTAAAATTTTGGAAAATTGTTAGTTTGAATTTATCCATGAGTTTATTTGTTTATTAGAGATTCGATAGAGTTTGAGTTGGGTTAGAACTTAGAATTAGTAATGTGTAAGTATAAATAGATGGTCTGTTGTAATTGGAATTGGTGTGTTTTGATTCATAATTACGAAAGAGTTGAGTCTAGTTCGGTTAATCTCTTGTTTGTGTGTTTGAGCAAGGCTGGATTTTCCAACATATATGTTAAGTAATGTTATATAATCGATGCATGGTTTAAAAAGCGCGCTGGGCGCGAGGTGCAAAAAGGCTCATATCTTGCCCCCTTTCGTAACCGCGCCTAGACTAATTCCAAGAAGCGCAAAAAGGCGTTTTTTTTTGGATTTTTTTGGTCCTGAGGGGCGCGCCTCTTGTACCCTGGGAGTTTTTATGCAGAAACATGTTGTACCTTGCATTTTTTTGGCTTGTACATGTAGGTAAAATCAGTTGTCTGGCGCCTTATATAATTACCATCCACCTCAGGTACGGAAAGCCCACCGCTTTTGCACTTTGCGCCTCGATTTTAGACTCGTCTCTTTTTTGCGCCTATCGCGTTCTAAAACCTAGAATCAATATTTTTATAACCTAATGTTTTGAATTATTCGATAATATGGTGAAATTTCGTTTAATTTACTCCTTATTGTAGTAGAATTTTAAAATATGAAATTTGTAGGCTTTAGTTGAGATAATTCTGATCGGTTTATTTGAGAAGGTAAAGTAGAAGATTTAAATTAATTGTTTAGTTTAAAAGTTTTGATTTATGGGTTTTGTTTATTTAATTATTTATATAGAGTTTGAAATTAGATGGGTAAGAATTAGTTTGTTTCCAATATAAATAGAGGGTTACCAGTAATGTATTCAGTTTAATTTGTCTGAGTTGAGTTCATTATTTAAGAAAATAGTCAAAGTATGTGTCAAATCTGTGTTTTTGTATCTTTTCGGTTTGGTTCAATTAGTTATTCCAACACTTATATGAACAAATTAGGGCTTGTTAAAAAGTGGATGTTGTGAAATAATTAGTTATTGTTATGATTTTCCAGACAAGCAACTGGCAATGGAAATTCAAGGATAATTCTATCAAAATTCACTATGAGGAGCATGGAAGTGAAAGTAATGGACCAAACAAGAACATTCTCATGATGCCAACTATTTCTGATGTTAGCACGGTGGAAGAATGGAGATTGGTGGCTAAAGATATTGTTCAGAAATCCGGAGATGTTAATTGGCGAGCTACAATTGTTGATTGGCCCGGTCTTGGTTATTCTGACCGCCCGAAGCTAGATTACAATGCAGATGTCATGGAATCGTTTCTTGTTGACTTTATTCTTGACCCGAATAGTCCTGTGAACCGCATGGGTAGGTGTTACCTTTATGTTTATAAACTGATTGTGATTATTGCGACCGATCTTCCTTTTTTAGTGTCTCATTTTCTGATTATTTCATGGCATTGGACACTCATTTTTATATCGGACATCGTGCATAGATTCGTGTATGTATAAGTTATTTGCATATAGTATTTAGGATTTAGGTGATTAAAAATAGTTACGTGAGTATGTTGATCAATTCTTTAATAATAACTAATAGAAAACAAGTATGTAAAACATGTGTACCTGATTAGCCAACAATGCAGAGAGGCAAGACGTCATGATCTTGCGGATGATCGGATTCTCGTTTAGGGTGTACGGTTAGGATGACTAAGGTGAGCTTGTAACTCACGAAGGGGAAACCCTATTTAGGCTGTAAGGGTAAATGGGTAATTACGTCCATCGAATAATTACCAGTTAAACACATAGGGGGTACTAAGGTCAATGATCATATATTAGATAAATGATTATAATGGTCATTTAATAGAATATATAAAATATATTCTTACATAGTAAAGATATGCATATCTCATGGCTATATGCGTGAAATTACTCTTACATGACCATAGAAGTACAACACACTCAATAGTGCAACAAAACTGGTTATTAACCTTTGATTTGTGGTAAAATTGGTGTCATATTTTGTGGTGCTTGAATTCAGCAGAAGATTTGGTCATTGTTGGAGGAGGCCATGCTGCTACCATAGCCATCCGTGCTGCTAAAAAGGGTTTGGTCAAACCAACCGCCATTGCTGCTGTTGCTCCTACCTGGTCTGGACCACTTCCCATTGTATTCGGTCGTGATTCTAAGACAGAATCAAGGTAATGGGTCAAAATGGGTTGGCACATAGCCTGTGTAACGGATCTGGAATTGTGCCGAAGCAGGTCTAGTCGTATTGGGTTGGGTTGGTCTAAAACACGCTTTTATCCGAAAGTCTACATTTTTTTAATAATATATGATTACAATGGGATTTTATGAAGTTATACTTTGGAGAATTTTCGACCAATTTAATATGTTGACCCATTATAATAATTTCATTCATACTGTTTATATTATTATTTTTAACAATTTGCAGATATGAGCTACTAAGAGGAACATTGCGTGCCCCAGCTGTCGGTTGGATGATGTACAACATGCTAGTCAGCAACAAAAAATCCATTCAATCCCAATATAAATCCCACGTATATGCTGATTCCGCAAACGTGACACCAGCCATCATCGAAAACAGATACGAGCTGACAAAACAGAAAGGAGCCCGTTATGTCCCTGCTGCTTTCTTGACCGGCCTACTTGACCCAGTGAAAACCCGTGAAGAATTTCTTCAACTCTTCGAAGGTTTAGAGGGTCAATTACCAGTTTTGGTTGTGTCGACGTCTGGTGCACCAAAAAGGTCGAAAGCGGAAATGGAAGCTCTAAGAGAAGCTAAAGGTGTGAGCAAATTTGTTGAGGTTCCAGGAGCCTTGCTTCCACATGAAGAATACCCAAGTTTAGTTGCAAAAGAGCTTTACAGTTTCTTGCAAGATGTAGTATAAATTATTTATTTTTTCTCAAGTTATAGAACAATATATTCTTGATACTGTTTGAAACAATTGGACTGGGCTGAACTGGATTGGGTTGGATTTAAGTCAGGTCTGGTTGATCGAATAAAAAAAAGGTTACTTCTTTGTAAGTGAGTTATTATATAAATCAAATGAAAAAATATCTTGACAAAATTGTGAAGAGTTTTTAACAATATGCATTATTTCTTTTATTAAAATATAATCTAAGCATAGTTTTTATCAAACTTCTATCTTAGAATGAGACTGAGTTGTGATTTAGCTCAAAAAAATGCATAACCTTTCGCCACGTAAACAATGAGCTTTAATTAAACCATCATTAACTATAATGTTAATGTTGTGATTTAATTAAAATTAAAAAAAAAGTGATTGATGCAACGGGGTGGACCCCATTACCATTCCCCTCTTGGTGTCCGTGAATGGTATTGCAAAGTCCCCTTTAAGTCTTTAACTCCTCTTTAACTAGCCTGATGCGGTGTTTTGAACTTTAACATGATGATGTGGCATGTGTAGCCGCCACACAACAACACCCAGTCTAATCTACACCATAGTATCCTGATTGTTAGCCTCTTTAATTTGACATTTGTCCTCCTAATGTGCTGTAATGTGTTAAACAATGTTACAATGGTGCATCTAATGCGTCATAGCAATGTGACTATGTTTTTAGTTTTTGTTCGTTTTTTCACAACTTGTTTTTGACGCATTGTTGATTACAACGATATATCTAACTCCGTATGATTTGCTATAAATAAGATGGTTCCTGATAATTCCCAAATATTCGATGATTCTCAATTGAACCGGTGTTTTTTTTCAATAAAAAATATAGAGCCATGGGGAATACATAAATAATTGTATGTAGTATACGTTTGATAAAGTGTGTGAGAGATTAGAACATAGAAGTATTTATAAGATTCTCACGGTTCTAACTTATTAGTTATGTATTGAATGCCCAAAAAAAATTTTAGGTAAAGAATCGTGAGGGCCACATAAACGCCTGTACACGTTTTTTTGTAAGTTATATCGGGCATAGAGAAAGAAAGACGAACGTGCAGTCACATAACCGCATTATGTATTAGTATGTAAGCAATAGATACTAATGTTTATGTGGTTCTAATAGTTATCTACTTAAAATTGGCTATGTATATCAAACATACCTATACATAAAGTCGTTTAATACACAATCAATTGTATGTGGAGAAGTGTGAATCATAAACATATATTTTTTTTTGTTGCTTTAACTATCATACATAAGATGATTACGTGACCAAATAAGTGCCTCCTCCTTTATCTCCTACCACATACGTGATACGACAAGAACTACATACAAGTGATAATGCATTTTGACCATTCGTTACTTAAGATCATAGGTCTGAAAATCGTTGCGTCACCACAACAACCCTCTTGCAGGTGGTTTCACTTTCACCTATTCATCATCTCGTTCTCCTAACTCGTATTCGGTAAATTCTAACTCTTTTGGGCTTGACCACCAAGACATTTGCCATTGCATAGTGGCTTTCTTGCGTAGTCATGTCATGAACCATCACCAAGGGATACGACATGAGATTCTAAAAAAACAATTAATTATCTATCTATTATAATAATTGAAAGCAATAAATCCTACTTAATATTGAAAGAGGGCATCCTCCCACTTGAGTGTGTCATGTGGCATTAATTGATTTTAGGGAAAAATATTTAAAAACAAGAGTTAAGTACTATTTTCATCCTTGTGGTTTACACCAAAAATCTATTTTAGTCCAAAAGAATTTTCATGTCTTTTTTCATCCATTTGTTCTAGTTTTGTCCCATTTACATCCATCCTATAAACACCATCCATTCTTGTTGTTAAATAAGCACACGTGCCGCTCATGTGAGGGGCTTTTTTTGTCCTTTTCACTCTTAACTCCTTTTTTCCTTCTTTATAAAAACCATGAAATTACATTCTTTCTTAGTCCCTTTCTCCAACATCAATACGGACAATCAGATGGTTGTCCTCTTTGGTTAGTTTGAACGTCGAACAAACCATAATCCGGGGTCCATTGCGGCACACGGTGATCAATTTTGAAACCTAGTCGGTGTTTTGTAAGAATGAGCAGAGATTAAAGAACGAGCAGCAATGGTTTCTTGGGATTATGTAAAAGAACAAACACACATTAAAAAAGTCTTGGGATTTTGTTAGGGTATTGATTTTGTAAATAAGAAGGATTGTAAGAGAGGAAAGGACAAAAAAGCCCCTCACATGAGGGTCACGTGTGTTTATTTAACGACAACAGTCGATGGTGTTTATAGGGTGGATGTAAATGGGACAAAACTGAAACAAATGGATGAAAAAAGACTGGAAAATTCTTTTGGACTAAAATAGATTTTTGGTGCAAACCATAAGGACGAAAATAGTACTTAACTCTAAAAACAAAATTCGATTTTTCTCTCTCATGTTTCCTTCCATAAATTTTAAACGTTAATATTTTATATACGAGATTTTTTAAAGAAAAAATTACACCAAATTAACGAACGTTTTATTATCTTTCCAACTAATACCATAGTGCTATATAAAAAACAGAGAAAAAACGACACTTATTTTGTGGTATTTGTTCATATAGGAAAAAAACACACAAAGTGTTCAGGTAATTAATTAATCATGTATAAGCAAGTCACTAATTATGTTCAAATCAGTAAATATGAATTCTATTTTCAACAAGTGTTAGCATTGGAATTGTACATTTTTTTTAGGTTAGGTATTAATATTAGAGTTATACATTGTTTAAAGTTAGGCGTTAACATTGGAGATACATTGTTACTTTATTTTTGTTAGGTGCTACCCGAAACTTTCCTACATGTAACTGTAAAACGCATCATTCTATTTCATATGTAAAATTGATATTTCATATTAGATTTCTCAACCCCAAAACGTTTTTGAGGTATAATCTAGTTGGGATATATAAAACACTACCTATTACTAAAAACCTTAATCACTTTATCGTATAGTAGTTTTAAGTAACATAGTATAAGTGTATAACTTTGAGTAGTTTTATTTTTGCGGTTAGTACATATTTTCAACTTCACTTATTTACACCAATGTAGCATTACCCTCAACCATCCAACCCATAAAAAACAAAAACCCTCACACACAAAAACTTATTCACGATCCACTAACTAGTACTCGTGAAACCTACCAGCAAACCATTACCTGTATAACCCGGGGCAGTATTACCATGCTGATAGAGGATACCAGCACCGTTTGCTGGTAGTGCCCCGTCCCCCTAACATAACATAACATGACAATCACTTTAAGAATTACTTAAAGTTATAGTAATTTGCAGAAAAAAGATGATGTGCAATCAATGATTATGTCACTTAGGTTAACGGTCAACGTCAGTGGTGACGCTTCATGTATTTCATATTAAATAATAAAAAAATTCCTTACATTGATTAAAATCGAATATAAACGATGCATACACACATATGATCGTCGGTTTTTTATTCTTAAAAACACCAATACGTGTCCATCAAACCTACACGTGTCTCAGGCCAAGTGTCAAAATAAAATACCAAAATTTAAAGCCCAATTAATTCCATAGCAATCGTGTCTGCAAGCCCATATCAATTGATTAAAATAGCCCAATCAATCGTTTTTTATTAAGCTTCAATCTTTTCACATTGTGCACGTGTCCACTTTGACAACGTGACCAGACATGTTGGATGGTATGTGACCAATGACACAGAAAGTCAGAAAGATCAATGATGTATTATTATAAGACTATACTGTGGTCAGGGATCAACGGGGCAAGAAGCAACATGTCACAGCCATATCAACTTTCCTTTAACCTCTAAAAAATCACGAGATGGTGATGGCACAAAGATTCTTTTTTAATCAACTAACTAATAAAAAATTATCCCTTATCTTTTACCCTATACACATAAAAATTTTCCAACTAACCTGTCCTACGTTACATATGAGATAGTGTTGATAGTGTGGAAGGGCTTTACATCTCCTTCCCCGCCTCCCACACCGTGTATCCTAAAGTTAAAAGCTGTATTTTTTATGAAGCATGTACTAATTTGAAGTGTAAACTACTCATTACTTTCTAAATATATTATATATCTATCTAGTTTCTAGGTTTAGTTCAGTGGAAATTCTTGGACAACCCTAACTAGTGGTCCCAAGTTCGAATCCCTACCCACACACCGGTGTCCTTCTTGCCTAAGCTCAAACCGTCACAGGGAATTTTTTTGTTGTGTGCATAGATCGAACCTGTGACCTACCCCCAAGATGGAAACCCCTAAGGGAAAACCCATCCTACCTCAAACCAGTTAGGTTAGAGATCATTGGAATCTAGTTTCTATTTAATCATATTCTTCTTAATGCTATTATAATTTATAACAAAAAAATAATAAAGATATGGCAATCAAACCCGAACCCGATGGGTAAACCCGAAACCCGACACATTTGGGACGGGTTTGGGGCCAGGTAATCGGGTATGGGTCTGGGTATGGGATTAGTTTTTATTTTTTTCGCGGGTTTGGGACGGGTTTGGGATTTGATGATATCCCGTTTACCCGACCCGATTACCCGATAAAGTATACCCGTTTACCCGATTAGATACCCAATATATTTTCTAATATATCTTTTTAAATATGTATGCATAATATATCTAATTGTCCATCTAAATTGTCATCTTGTGCTAAAATTACCAAAAAGTTAGTGTATACTATTTGTTATCTATGTCTTTGATTGTGTTTATATGATTTAAGTATTTTATATTTATACATTGTAATCATTTACAAATATATTTAATAATGGTAAATGTAATTGGTTAATAGTTACCTAATAAATGCAGTCGGGTTTTTGGTCGGATATACTCAATGAGTAAGTTTTAAAAATTAATGGGTTTACCCGAAACCAATGGGTATACCCGAAACCCATGGGTATACCCGATACCTGATGGGTAATTACCCGACACAAACCCGACGGGTTTTGGGCCGGGTTTGGGACAAGCATAACTAATCAGGTATGGGGTTGGGATTACCTAAACCCGTCCCAAACCCGACCCATTGCCATCTCTTTATCGGTAATTCAAACTTTAAATTAACCCTTACATCAAAATCGTAGGTTACATTACTTGACTAAAAAAATCGTCATCACCTTCACTAGGCAATCGTCAGTAAGTAATCGTATACTCAAGTCACAAGTGTTGCCGTTCGACCTTCATAGTCTTTATCAAGTCAACAACCAATGAACCAATAGCAACTGAATAGTTAAGTTTTATCTACATATATTGACAAAATTAGTTCAATTGTTATACTCCTTGATTTATAATTTAGATCTGCTAACCGGCCGTTACACTAGTGAGTATTGAATGTTCATATGTTCTATTCGTTCATCAAACTTATTTTAACGGAATTACTTAACGTGTTCAATATTTTTTTTACTATTATTGGTCTGTTGTACTTGTTGTCGACAATCGAGATATCACTTGACCCCGGCTAACTTTTTGTTCTTGGAATAACTTTCTATTTTTAGAAAAAAAATACACAACTGAAAACAAGAACAATGAGTAAATTATTATTATTATTATTATTATTATTATTATTATTATTATTATTATTATTATTATATATTGATAAAGGTTTTTGTACAAATGGTTTTTATCCTACAAATAGCCCTTAAAGTAAGAGTGAAGGAGAATATTTTTTTTTTTTTGAAATTTTGTTTCCATATTGTCAAACATGCATTTTAGTACTGAAATCTAAAAAAATAAAAAAAAATTAGTGTAAAGTAATTACGTACTCTAGTGTAAACTACTATAATTACACTAATGACGTGATTATGCTAATTTTTATAAATTTTTTTAGATTATTTATTTAAAAAGCATATTTAAGCACATGAGAAATTTAAAAAAAAAAACATTTTCCCCTTTCACTTCTCATATTTAGTAGGTTAAGCCTATTTGTATTATCTTTACTCATTATAGAGAGGAAGTATAAAAGAACACGTTAGCCTCAGTAATTTTTTGTCCTTTTTAGAATTTTTTTACTTTTTTTTTGTGTGATTAGTATTAGAGAAAATGCGAAGCCGGAGAGAAAAAAATTTAGTATATCATATACTATTATACTTGCTAAAAACGTAGGTTGGTGACACTTTTAACCGATCAATATTGGTTATCGATGCCGATACCGGTATTATTTTTATGGTTATCATTCGATGTAAAACACATGTTGATATCATATTAGATATATCGGTTGTTATCTCATGTGACGCTATGGGATCAAACCGAATCGCTACCGATTGAAAGCCCGTTGCTAATCGCAAGTAATCCCACTAGTTGGAAGAAGAAACGAAGTGTCTACAGTCGAATAAAAAGGATCGAGCCTTATCGTTGATGAAAATGGGGCCTTATGTATGGGCCTTCTAAGTTATTGGGCCAAGTTAACTAGGAGCATACCGGCCCCACCGCTCATTAAGTTTGTGTACGAGGGTCGAAAAGAAAAACAATTATGGAGCATACCAGTTATTTTCGTCCTTTTTAATAGTAAATTTAGATAACTGACGGATTAATGGAGTATTATCGTGTCATTAGTGGAACCGCTCGATTATATGTATCTCCACTTTGCAATAATCCCTATCCATCAATTCAGGAGGAAGCTTAATAAATCTGGAAAAATAACCTTGTGGGAATCAAACCCAGGATCAAATAGTTTCTAAGCCTTATCCAAGACACCGTTAGTCTAGAATGCCATGAGCTATTTTTTGTCCTTTTGTGTTAGCAACTTGCTATGTGTTTGAAGTTTTAAGTGTGTTTTATTTTACGTTGAAAGGCCTTTGTTTTAATGTAAAGGTCAAAATAATTAAATGCTATTCATTATACACTGAATATGGGCATCTATCGATTTCATTTACCATTAAATTGACAATTTTGTTCTTATTTTAAATTGAATTGTAGTAAATTCTTTCCAATTTGTTTACTATATAGTACGTAATTAAATTAAAAACAGAGGTATTGTATGCAAGTATGCAACTATAGATACACTATGCGACATGGAAATTTCATGGATTCTTAGTATTGTAAATAAGTGAAACATTAATTAGATAGTCTATTTTTTTTCGAACGGCAAAACTTCTATATATATATATATATATATATATATATAGGCAGAAGTTCCGGTACAAAAGACCACTTTTGTGAGAAAGATAAGAAGGAAGGAGAGAGTGACACATGGCACTTAGTTATTTTACTCTCATGGGCATTAAGGTAATTATACAACTATTCAATAATGTGGTAGTATTTTATCATTAATGAAATAAGAGAGATTTTGGGGATTCTTTTTACAACTAATTATCAATCAACATAGTTATCCATGAATCTTATTCTTCCGGTTCACGTACTTTCAGTTTTCTACAAACCTGTTACGCATAAGAATTCTGCAAAAAAAATATCGTCATTGTATTTTCATAGTGTTTTAAACTCATGTTAAATACCCATATGAAGTTACCGTGTTTTATCAAAATGGTCATTATGTGTTTTAAACTCATGTTAATGTGTTTTTATCAAAATCGACATTATTACCCAGCTGAACTTATTGTGTTTTACCAAATCGTCACTATGTGTTGTAACACAATAGTATAAACATAAACACATTAAACACAATAGCAAACTATCTAAAGTTAAAAACACATCTGAACAATAAAACACGACTTATCTGCCAAACACACACTCTAAGAAGCTAAAACACAATAGAAAATTTTCAGGCTTTTGTGAGAGCCTGTAGTGTGAGAAAATAGATCTGGAAGTTTGTAGATGGAGAGAAAACCTTCCGCCCAACACAGCTCGAACCACCACCTTCGCCACCTAGCCACGATCTACAAAGCTCTAACCTGCAACCTCCTTCACCATCTTCGAACCCTTCCGTCTCCCTAGTTGTTGAGGCTGTTATTCATTGATAGATTAGGAGAGTTTGAATGTGTTTTGTTGAATGGTGTAGAGAGAGTGAGAAAAGATAGAGACAAAGAAGGGAACCAGTAAAGTGTGTAAGGTTATTCAATTGAATGGAAAGGAATCTCTGGTGCGTATAGGATTTCATTGATATTGTTATCATTTTGAGGGAGAAGGTTATTCAATGAAATCCCTTAATTTGCTCTGATATGAGAAGTGAAAATAGAGATTATTTAACTTAAATAGAGTATTTTACATAAATACCCTCCCATCATATATTTATTTAATAAGATTATAACACAAATTACAAGTTTGCCACTCATTTAATCTCACCCATTCATCTATATGATCCAATGGCCACTTTTATTTCTCACCCTTCTTACAAAACACATCTTTTTATATATATATATATATATATATATATATATATATATATATATATATATATATATAGAAAAACCAGCAAGAGGCAGGACACAACAACAAGACACAGCAGAAACAACAGCCCCAACTAATTAGATAGTCTATGCATCAGTGATTTCACTGCATGTGTTAGTGATAATACTATGGTTTATGTACCGTTGATTATATATACACGTGGTTTTAATAATACTTTAGTGTATGTATTTTGGCATACACTTTTATCTATTCATTGGTGGATACACTACATATCTATTCTTAGCATGTTTTTAGTATGCTTTAGTGTAGATTCTGAGTATATTTTGGCGTATTTATTGGTACATACATTGCTCCAAGATTTTGAGATACATTTGGATTACTATGTGGAGTATTCACTTACGTATAATATCCTTAGCATGGTATGGTCGGTTGGGTTGATGATTGTAACACTTGTGAATTCCAAGCATAGTTTAGTGTATTCATTGGTTAAAACAATACTTACGTATTCTAAGAACTTTAGTATATGCATTGGTTTTCATCGATATGTTAATCAATTTGTTCTAAATGCTCATGTTTGATTTCGGTTTCGATCTATTCTTTGATTCTTCTATTTGAATGTGCTATAAAATTTGATGAAAAATGAATGGATTTACTCAGTAGTTTTGAAAAAGAAACACCAAATGGTTCTTAAAATTGGCTCTGATATGAACCCAACTATGCAGGCATGTACACACATACATATGTATACATACATATGTTTACAAAGTCTATTTTTGTTAGGTATCAAGCGACACAGCTATATCAAACACGTTGACGCACAAACGAATTAAAACACACATAACCATAAAATAAACACGACACAAAAATTTTAAGTGGTTTGGTCTTAGTGAGGGAACTACATACATGGGCTGCAACTAGGTTATCTCATTAATTAAGCTCAAACAAAGATTACAATTACCTATAAGGGGTATATGTAAGATAACAATTAGGGTTTGTAACTTAGGCCCCAAGAAAAATAACATGCACCAAAACCAGGCCCAAATCTTCTAAGCCTTCACTAAACTCAACAATCTCCTACATGAAGGCTTGCGGTAATCTTCAACTCACCTTCCAAGCAAACAATCAACCCCATCATCGAATACTTTTAGTAATCTTAAATAGCAGAAATTCCCCAAGCCTCTAGCTCCATGAACAAACTAAGATTTCAAATAACCTAGTTGCATCGACCTTTATCAATAGTTTCCTGAAAGGCCTATCGAAGCTCTTGAGGGCTCCAATAAGGTTATCACAGACCCAGTCATGGCAAAGACCTGTCAGTGACTCATCCTCAATCTTAACCAACTCGTACTTATTCATATCACTGGCTCTAAAGACTCTAGAGGAAAGAACACTCTCCATAATACAATAAGCACCCATGAAAGATTTTGCATTCGGAAATCCAGTCTCAAACTCCAATGGCACTATGTAATTGTGCCGAAACATGATCGCGTGTCGAAGTACTAATAAAAAAACAAATAAAAACTACTCTTTAGCTGCAACTGACTGTAGTATAGGAAGTAGGGTTGTCGAACCTCAGGGAATTGGTGGAAAGTTATAGCTTTTGAATTGACATTACTAAATACTAAATTAAATTGATTGACTGATTAATTTGATTTCTAAAGAAAAACTTTTTATTGTGATTTGATTTGTAAGTAATTGAAAGAAAGAAGTAACCCCCTTCGGATCTCTGGTTTAATTATTCACCCAACTTGTTTCAATTAGGGTATGTTTGGCAAGGAGCTTTTAAGAGCTTTTAGGAGCTTCAAGCTTCAAGCTTTTAAGAAAAAGCTCATACTCAATAAAAAGCCTTGTTTGGTTGAAGGAGCTAGAAGCTTTTAGGTTAGATAAAAAGCTCTATAGTGAAAAGCTACTAGTACTAGCTTTTAAGAAAAAGCTATACTAGCTACAAGCTTTTAATTAGTAAATGACACAACTACCCATTCTATTTTAAAAATAAAATAAAAACTTTCTTTACAAGCTTTTAATTATGCCAATTTTGGTCATTTTATACATTTTATTAAAAGCTCCAGCTACTCTGCCAAACACCAAAATATATTTAAAAAGCTTCCAGCTACCAGCTTCTAGCCTTGTTAATGGATGGTTTTGATTCAAGTGATAAAAGGAGAAAAGTTTTTAATAGTAACCTATGCAATGTAATAACCAAACCACATGTATCAAAGATTCACCCAATAATCAAACTGTTCACTATGCAAGGATTCCGAATGCGAATGACAAAAGATGAATAATTGCAATACATATAACTTGTTTAAATGAATCAAACCACAAGTATTCTTCAAAACATGAGGAACAACCCAAAACTACTAAAATGAATCAAGTTGAGTTTCACATACACAAACCATCCACCCGATGGTGGTCACAAAGGATTTAGCCTCTCATCTCCATTGCAAGATCTTCAATTGATATGTTGTTGGAGGTTGAATGCATGATTCAATGATTAAGATGATGATTAGGAATGATTTATTGAGGTAAAAACACCATGGGAATGACTAAAAATGCTTAGGGTTAAGTATCCCCTCGTTTGGGGGAAGAGTTATCTATTTATGGGGAATAAACCATCAAATTCGTGACCAATATAACCCTGGGCGCAAGGTCAGACATGCACCAACGCAAGGTGCGCTGGCACCCTCCCCAGCATGCGCTGGTGTGAGTCAAAGTCCCACATATCTTCTGTTTTGCGCTGGAATCAGAGCACGTGCGCTCAAATGCATTTTACCTTGCGCTCCAACTCGGAATTTCTTATTTTCTTCATACTTTCACTTGGGATTGCATTCATAGACTTTCAACCTATGACACCCGTCGATTTTCGAGGAAAGATCCGTACACACATCATTTTCATTTGTGCATTAGACATTTTACACAAACTATGTCGCCCCGAGTCTAGCAAAGCCCAAACAGTTTCAGGAATTCATTACATATTCCATTTATGCACGCAACACCCGATTAATATGAAACAATTGGAAACGGACAATCAAGCTAATAACACACTCAACAGAGAGCAACCGAATGTCCAATTATTACGTACAAACAAAACAAGATTACACGTGATAATATCTAGCTTGGAAACTAAACAATTTCGTACAAAATCTGAATATTTATAAGACATTTTGTGAATATTTGACGTGTCAATACATTGAGTCTTATCATTGATCAATTCAAATCCAAAACATATGTAATATATGTTATCATCTAAATCTTACCTATGTTTACACATGAAATTACATATGATAATTTATGTGATCAAACCATGTTTCAATTTTCACATTCATGACAAACACAAACTATATATGTTTGAAAACTTACCAATCGGTTACACACACACACACACACACACATATATATATACACTAGTTAGATTTCGAAATACATATTATACACATCCATATACAAATCGACCTATATATACGTCAATAGGTGATGGAACATGACAAAACTCTAAAACAAACATCTATGTATATATACACAATCGCATACAATCATATGTATGTGATTAGGACCTTTCATGGTACACACAGTGTGAGTTAATCAAACTATACATACATACATACATACATACATACATACATACATACATACATACATACATATGAGATTTATATATGTGAGTAGACTTAGATTTTGAAAACCACAACTCATGCTATACACACACACACACACACACTCACGTCACATATATGTGCATGTGTAAGGTCACTTTCACAAACATAAACTTCCAAAACACCAACCTCCATGTATTTGACCAACATAGAATGACATACCACCTTCCCATGCTTTGTTGACTTGCCAAAACTCCATGTTCTCTTCCCAAGAATCGGCCCACACCCTCCAAGATCAAGCATCCCTTTTTAGTAGTCAACTAGTTACACTATAATGGAAACAAACTTTTCAGGCTACAAAGATCGATAATTTTGACCAACCTAAGATAAAGAACCCTCACCTACACTCTCTTCCCTCTCCCTCGTCTAGATAAGATCTGATTGGCTCTTGTCCTCCACACACAATCCATTCAAACACTCTTAACACACTTACACTCCTTCCCTTCCCTCTTCCCTCTCGGCTCGACACTAACAACCCCCACCAGACCCATTCACCATCGTGATTCACTTTTCCTAGCGATAGCCAAGTGTATTCAAGCACTAGAAGCTGCATCATGGGAGTAATCGGCCAAGGAACTCGACTACTCGCTTGCTTCTTCGACTTCTATTGTGGTATGACAAAAACTAACTCAACTTTCTAATGTTTCATTTCTCTCGATCGACACAAGTTCACCCGACTACACTACACTCTAACACACACTTACACATGAATACAACATGATATAATCGGCTAAAAACCTACAACAATTCAAAACTAATACAAATTATATACATTCGCATATACATAAACATACTATATATATACATGCACGTATGTATATATACACACATACATACACGCAAATGCACTTATAAGTGTATACGAGCATGTATAGGGTCGCACAAGATACATGAAAGTCGTTTTGAACTCAAACATAAACATACAAAAACTAGTATATTTTGTGAAACATATGTGTATAAACGGCCAAACATGTGTTAACAACGTTTTTAACACAAGAATTCTAGAACATGTGTTAAACCTCCGTTTTACAAAGGAATTCCTAATGTGTGTTAACACGAGGTATCATATGGTAACATATGGTAACTTGTGAACCCGGTTTTGACAAGATTAGTTATTTTACGACTATAAACGAATGGATCTAACAAGAGTTTTCAAGATCTACAAGTTAAACCATACATCTTTTCAAAAGTACAACCAATGATACGTAATAATCGTCACATGTATGGACTATTGTAAGTCCAAGATCTTCTCCAAGGTATCAAACAACACTCAATCGAAAGCGGAAACTAAGATTGATTGTAAGAACAACAAAGAAACTTCAAAGAGAATGGTTATATTAACATGGTGCACACGACTTCAAAGGAGTCGTCTGGTACACGAAAGCCGAGTACAAGAGTGAACAAAATGCAAAACTACTAGCAACCCCAAACTAGTCTAGGAACCCCTATTTATAGTTACATAGGTCGGTTCTCATACAATGGGCCTAACAAGCTGAAACCCCTAATAATCCACTAGACAATTAACCAAAAATATCTAGTGGACCAAGACAGACGCAAACCTCTAAATCATAGCCCAACAATATCCCCCTAGGTTTGTGTCGTCTTGGTATGTCTACATTTACTTCCTACTATTATAGTAATCACTACACGGGATCCAAAACTTGATCAACCTGATTCGGAGCTCTTGTTAGTGTTAGTTTCACTCGTCTTCTTGCCTCATCCAGGTTCATCTGCAGCGACCACCTTTTGACTCCAACCTGATCCTGAGTCCTCGGTGACGACCTTTTGACCCATGGATCACCTTTTATAATTTATATATAGTGGAAGAGTCACGTAGCATCAGCAAAAATGTGAGTTGCGTCCACCAGTTGATATAGTCAAAGTACCATAGTAAGACATGGTGGGCGAAGACAATTTCAGTGCTATATCTTCTACCCGCATCAGCTCACAAGGAATCTTCAACTGCATCCCGTTTTCGGCTAAATATGGAAAGTGATTTTTCTTTGTCCTTGTAGCTTTAGATGGATCGTCGTCATCATCATCATCTTCCATATCTGCAGATGAAACCATAGATTTCAACATAAAATCATTTTCAGTTTAAATTTTCAAATAGATTAAAATAAACTTTCGGGTTTCAAAATGATCTAAGCCCAAGCAAAAATGGCTAAACATCAACAAAAAATTTAATTGGGCTTAATTTTGGAGAGTTTCCGTGTCGAAACTAGGTTTCTGGATGGAAACTTAGTTCTCGGATGACACATTAGTTTCCGGAGGATTGAGGGTTTTCAGATAATTAGGAATGTTTGGATGGCTAACGGTTTCCGGATGACTAGGGGTTTCCGGATGGCCATGTGTTTCCAGACGACAATATGTTTTCGGATGGCCAATGAGTTTTCGGATGGCTAGGAGTTTCAGGATGACAATGGGTTTCCGGATGATTGATAAATTATTTTATATAATTTTGTCACTGATCCCAAGGCGCGTGAGCCTCATGCGCCGCCACAAAATCATAATTTCAGTTTACCGATCATCTTCCACAATGATTTTAACACTTTATCATCAAAATATTTCAGTTTAAACATGATTTTGAAAATGATTTAGATGACTATCAACCATAACGATCACCATTTCATCAAGAAATCTCAAATCTTACACTCAGTTCTTGAACATAAATAATCACAAATTTCGGTTCACCAGTGATTGTCGATCATCATCAACATTCACCGGATCATCACCGAGAAGAGAAACGTACCTTTGAACAGCAAGAAGGACATGATTCAGTCGATTTCAACTCCGATCACTCGTTTACTTTTGAAACTGAAGTGTGTGTTTGTGTGTGTGTGTGTGCGAGAGAGAGAGAGAGAGAGAGAGAGAGAGAGAGAGAATTCGGTTTCTATATTTGGGCTCGGCTCCAATCCCAATACTATCAAAAACTTTATGAGGTGGATTTTATATAAACGGGTCCAAATCAGGTCATGAGCTGGTCAAGATTTTTATAAAAATAAAGTAAAATAAAATAAATTAAAAATAAAAATAAGCTAAGCTAAAAATAAGAAACACACATAAAAATTAAGACACTTCTATTCTAAACAAAAATTTATACATTTTTGCTTATGGGATCAAATCACCATGTTTCAGTTCAACTACACTTATCAACACTGATCTACTTAGGTTGGTCTTAGCAATTACTGGTATATTTGTCCACTTAAACTTATTGCCTTAGGCCTTCTTGTATAACTACCCGTGATATCAATTTATCATGTTTTGGTGTTTTAAATGATGAACAATCAGGCAAGTCACAATCAAATCCTAGAATCATAAATAGCACACTATATTATGCAAGAAGTTTCCCTACAACATATTTTTTCACAGTATATGTTCTAGAATTCTGAAACCTTGACTGGGACTGGGTTGAGAAGAGAAAAGAATAGATCATCAAGAGATATGGTGTAATATACAAATAAGATGATTTCTCAGATGATATAGGCCATGGGATTTGGACGCTAGAGGGTCTCTTTTATGACATCCTGACTGTGTCCACGTCAGCATATTCCTGGATGCAGTAGAGGGAGAGTCAGGACATCCTTGTACACAGAGGCCTCTTTTTGGTGAATCTGATCTACAGCACGACAACAAAGAGGCTAGGTCAGCATATATCCGGATGCAGCAGAAGTCCTTTATTGCCTAGCATCTCCAGGTCTTTGCTTACGCAAAACAAAGGAGACACACGGGTTTTTCAGACCAGGTTTCAGACCTAGACCACAGTGTTATGCTTCAGGACATCACACGAGCATTCAAATAGAGATTGTACTTGATTCTAAATGATGTTCCTTACCGAGGTCATACCTTATCTTTAAGTGCTTCACAAGATCAGTTATCTTTTCAGCCTTCAGGACTAAGCCTACCAGTATATCACCCCAGAGCCGAAACCATTTCAATACACGTTTTACATGAGCCAGCCTTAATCCCTGTGTGAAAAATAATTTAATTTCCCGCATGATAGCAAAGACTCTCTCTTTAAAATAAATTACAGTATTGAAAAGACTCTATTTTTGTATTTTTTGAATTTTTTTTATTGTTTTTGTATTTTTCTGAGGGTACATCCCCCTAAATTTGTGCTTAAAATTAAAAATTTTAACAGCAAATTTACAACATTAAAATGTAGAAAAAGATTTTATAGACCAAGCTCAATCCTCAAATTGGACCATTTTGAGCAGTCCTAAGAGAGTGGCAAAACGAGCTCGATCAACCGGTTTTGTAAAAAGATCGGAGACATTGTCGTCGGTATGAATTTGTTCAGGAACAATTAACCCCTGGTTGAACGAGTCTCAGATGAAATGTTCTTTTATGGCAATGTGCTTCGTTTTTGAAAAGTAAACTAGATTTTTCACAATTTGGATGACTGCATCATTATCACAATAAATGGGGGTATGAGAGAAATCCAAACCGTAATCCACCAGTTGGTGTTGCATCCATATAACCTGAGAGCAGCACGACGAAGCAGCAATATATTCAGCCTCTGCAGTGGAGACGGAGACTATCTGCTGCTTTCTACATTGCCAAGCAATAAGCCGATCACCTAGATATTGATATCCGGCCTAAGTAGATTTCCTGTCAATGTCACAACCTCCAAAGTTGGTTTCAGAAAAAGCAAACAATTCAAAAGGAGAATCCCTAGGATACCAAAGACTGAATCTGGGTTTCCCCTTAAGGTATCTAAAGATTCTCTAGATAGCTTTAAGATGAGAAGTTTTAGGAATAGCCTGATAGTGTGCACACTGACACACGACAAACATGACGTCCGATTTGTTGGTGTTCAGGTACATCAGTGAACCAATCATTGACCTGTACAAGTGTGCATCCACAGGTTCTCCTTCCAGATCTTGGGTTAGACTTGGTCTCTCTGGCATCGGGGTGTGAGCTAGCTTTGCTTCATTGAATCCAAAGTTTTCAAGAATATCATCCACGTATTTCCATTGATGTATTAGGATACCCGTAGAACTTTGACGAACTTGCAAACCCAGAAAGAAAGTCATTTCACCCAGTGCACTCATTTCGAACTGCTTCTTCATCACCTCCTCAAAATCCTTGCATAATGCATCACTAGTGGATCCAAAGATGATGTCGTCCACATAGATCTGCACAAGGATCTGATCTTCATCCACTCTCTTCACAAACAATGTCTGGTCAATAATGCCACGTGTATCCATTGGCAAGCAAGTGATCGGTCGATGTAGCATACCATGCACAAGGTGACTGGTGAACACCGTACAAAGCTTTGTCAAGCTTGTATACATGCCTTGGATATTTTTGATTAGTAAAACCATGTGGCTGAGCAACATATATCTCCTCTTTAACCTTTTCGATAGAGAAAAGCCATCTTGACATCCATCTGATAAATAGTAAAACCCTTGAACGAAGCATAGGCTAGGAAAATTCTGATTGCTTCTAAACGGGCAACGGGAGCATACACCTCATCATAGTCTAACCCCTTAATTTGCCTAAAGCCTTGCACTACCAGTATTGCTTTATTTTTGACAATCACCCCACTGTCATCTCTCTTGTTTCTATACACCCATCTTGTACCAAGAGGTCGTTTTCCTGGGTGTAGTTTTACCAGCTTCCAAACTTTTAGTTTCTCAATTTGGTTAAGTTCATCTTGCATAGCATCAACCCAGCTAGGTTCTCGTAGAGCCACAACAGTTGTTTTGGGCTCAGTTTGTGAAATGAAACACGAGTACAAGCATTTGTTGATGTCACCAGTTTGACTTCTAGTTAAAACACCAGCGTTCACAGGACCAATAACATTCTCTATCGGGTGATCCTGTTGAACACTAGTGGGAACAGCCATGTCTGGAATGGATAGGCTTTCAGTCACGATCTCTTCCACATTTTCTTCCTCAGGTTCTTCCTCTTCACCTTCCTCCGCAGTGCATTCAGGAGGAATGGGATAATGAAAGTCAGGAGTCAAAGTATCAGAAGATAAATCTTCATCATCTACTTGTTGTGTAGAGTCTTGAGTTGCAGGAGGAAGATCTTCAGGATGTGTTGCATTTCCAGGCTCAACTATTGAATATTGAAGAGCAGGAGGAGCTTGTTGTAAAGGTGGGTCTTGTGAGCCAATAGATGAAGACCCAGGTAGAACATCCCCCCTCATCCTCTGAATTATCCAACAAAGAGGATGAGGTGCCAATAGTGTATATTGAGGGACCTGTAGAACATGCATTATGACTAGAAGACACGTCATCAAAAATCCTGAAAGACCGAAATAAAGATTCATAATCAAACAACCAATCTGGGCCCACTCTAGCATCCGTATCATTCTCCTCAAGCCAACGCACGTCAAACGACTCCATGATTTGTCTAGTCTGTTTGTCGTAAACTCTATATGCAATTTTTCCAGCATAGCCAACAAAATAGCAATCATCAGCCTTTGCATCGAACTTTGGTGTAGCGTCCAAGTGAAACAAAGTACATGGACAACCAAAAGTGGGAAAATGCTTGACTGAGGGTTTTACATTAAACATAATTTCGTAGGGTGTTTTCATTCGTGCTTTGTTGACTAGAACTTGGTTTTGCACATAGCATGCCGTGTTCACAGCCTCGACCCATAAGAAAGTTGGAAGTTTGGAATCACACAGCATTGTACGAGCAGCTTCGATCAGCGTACGATTTTGTCTTTCAATTACTCAATTTTGTTGAGGCATTCTTGTATAGATGAATTGACGAACAATCCCTTTTTGAGCACAGTAGTGGTTTAATTCTGCATTCTTAAATTCAGTCCCGTTGTTGCAACGGTTCCCTTTTACCTTAATGTTGGTCTGATTCTCCATCAAAACAATGAATTGTTTTACTATTTCTGCAGTCTCACTTTTGTTAGATAAGAAGAAAACCCAAGTAAAACATGAGTAATCATCAGTAATCACTAAACAGTAAGCTTTGCGAGAAATGCTCAGCACATTCACTAGGCCAAACAGGTCCATGTGAAGTAGCTGCAACAGAGAATCAATATTATTCACCAACTTAGGATGATGAGGCTTTCGACGATGTTTTTCTTTTACACCAGCAACACATTTTTCAATAGTTATAAAATCTTTTACAGGCAAATCTCTTACCAAACCCAATTTAGCAAGACGGTTCAAGTTTTTAGCGTTAGCGTGTCCAAGATGATGATGCCACAAGATGGCATTGTTTTGAGAGACTTTTGTAAAGAGACATGTAACGTTTTCAGATGGAGGTTTGTTCATGTCAATGACATAAGAATTTCCTCTACGTTCAGATTTTAACAAAACCCATTCTTCTAGAATCACAACTCCAGGTTTTAAGATCATGCATCCTTTATCAGTGAAGTGAGTGAGTAGCCATTATCTCATATCTGTGATACGCTTAAAAGGTTGTGCTTCAACTCTGGAACATAATTAACTTTGGTAAAACATAGTCCACCGTTCCTTACTGTCCCTCGTGATGTGATCTGACCTTTTTTCCTCCCGCGAATGAGACAAATCCACCATTGAAACGTTCCAAATCGGTGAGCTAGGATAAGTCTCTAGTCATGTGCCGCGAACAACCACTATCAATGTACCAAAGATGGAAGGTAGTCCTCTATAGCCGTTCCTGCACATGATGCAGGATTAGTTAACGATTGGTACCCATGCCATAGACTTTCTGGGTACACCATTTTTATCCATGTACTGGACTTCCATCAAGTGCATGTCAGCAGTTGAAATAGATTTAAGATTGTCATCACATGAGTTTAAGATTTGATTAATAGAGTGTGATGATCCTACAGATGGGGGAGAACTTGGAATAGAATTTGTTGGTTTCCAGTATGATTAATGTTTTGAAACCTTCTTTTTCCTTTTGTTTGTAGATACATTGTGGGGTTCTACTTGTTTGGGAGGCACGTTACTAGATTTCTTTAGCCTCTTATTTCTATTCCAATCTCCATCAGAAGGTATCACCTTGGACTTGTCATTCTTCATTGCTTCTGGTTTTTCAACCTTCATTAGCTCTAAGTGATTTGTTTTCCCTTTTAGAGCCTTTTGATGCTCCCTGCTTTCAGAGACAGTCAAATGAATCTTGCATTTTCTAGCTATATGCCCAGGGATCCACATGAATAAAAATTTGACGCTTCACATGTGGATCCCCCTGAGATCTTGCCGCTTTTTCAGATCTATCAGATCTGTATGGAGCCCGATAGCTTTGTGATGCTGCCTTTGGAGAGTTCTGTTTTTCATATTTTGGTAAAACGCATTTGGGTGGAATATATTTACCAAACCCACCTGTACTTGTTTGTTTAACCAAAGATTTTTTGTCGAATCACATGAATTTGGTAAAATAACAGAATCAGAAGACGTAATCATGTCACAATGTTTAATACTCAAAACAAACGAGCCCACATAAAAATTATTGTCTATATTAGAAATTGAAAAATTGTTTTTCTGAATTTTATTTTTCAGTTCATTTGATTCATAATCACTGACTTCATCCCCATCATCTACCCAATCCTCAATGATTACACTGTCTGCACAAGAATCAATTGGGTTAGCATCATTCAAATTTTCAATCGAACTAACACAGACATCTACAGTGGAGTTATGAGCTACAGAAGAGTCAGAAGACATTGAACTCTCCTCTGTAGAGTCAGATGAATCAGAATTATATACCGAGACTGATTCATTTGATTCTGAGGTGTTGTCAGATGATTCAGCTGTATCGCAAGTCTGATATATAGATTCATTGGTGTCAATCGAACCTGTCTCTAAGACAGGTGATACTTCACTCACCTCCGAATCACTTGAACAAGATTTCGAACAAGCTGACTCACTTTCAGTTTGTGCCATTTGCTTTATACAAAGTTCCCTAAATTCTTTCATGAAATCAAACTCATAAGGCTCATCAGAGTTTGTGGGAGTAGTTTGCTTACTGGCATGTTCATTTGTTTGTACCGATTCACCATTAGATTCATTTACGACATTTTGTGGTTCATCTGGTACGTTATCTTTCATAACCTTAAATACTCAGTCAACTTCTTTGTTTTTCTTAAAATTTAGAGTTTCAGTTTGTTTTCCAACGTTTTTAGGTTTAACAAAAACATTTGCTGAAGATGGCCTAGGTTTAGTAATATTTATTTTAATTGGTGCAGGTTTTGTGATCTTAACCCGATCTCTCTCTGTCCGATTAACTAACTCTTCCACTATAGGAGTATATCCTTTAATGGGCAAAGCCAGCAATTCTTCATGCGACATAGTGTAGTCCCAAAAACACTAGATCTTAAGTGTGCACAAGATTGTTATCAACTAGAAACACCTATTTGTTAGGTGTTTTAGTTGATTAATCAAGACAAGCAAAGAACTAGATGAAAACTAATAGAAACCGACACACAAGATACTCAAATAACATGATTCCATTAATGATAGATCGTCAAAACACCATGGATGATACAAGTTCGCAGATCTTGTGTAATGAAAGATAACCAAAAACCCTAACCTAGAGTGTGCATATGAGTGAACTTTATATAGTGAGCACTTGATGGACTGCGAACTTAACATTAAGTTCGCAGTGCCCTTCCCTTAAGTTCACACTCTAGGGTTTACACATAAACTAACAAAGAATTACATAACTAGTCCTCTAACTATCAAACTACAAAATAAGCTACAAAAAGTCTTTGTTCTGGTAACTGTGGTCTCAACTGAACCCAACAATACTCCCCCTAGACCACAGATACCAGATCCTCGTCTGTTAGCTTCAAACCGAGATATCACTCGATTCACCTTCTTCCTGCTTTACCCGCACCTGTTGTTTTGGAACTATCACTTCTGGAGCTTCAGAGTTTCTGGCTGCTTTTCTTTAATTGTCAGCTTTGTCTTTGTTAGCAATTTCCTTGTCTTTGTCTCCAAGATCCTTCTCTTTGTCTGCAGCCTCGATCATTTCCAAAATTTCTAGCATCTCCAGCTTCCTTTCTTCAGCAGGATCTACTGCTCTTTGAAATAGCATTCCTTCTTCCAGCAGTGTCTAACCGGCTCCAACTCTGAATGTGTTCCCAAACAGCTACATCAACTCTAACAGATAAAACATGAATACATCTACCAGATCGAAGAATCTCACAATCTAGTCCCCTGCACTGTTCTTGATCACAGACTGGATGAAGATCAGGATTATATGCAATAAACACATCTCACATTCTAACACATATTTTAATACTCCCCCTAAACTTTTTATATATATATATATTTTTTTTTTTTAATAAAAACAAACACAACAAGGAGGGGTTAACTGTTTCTCACCTTTTGCATACAAGATCATACTAACCATACCTGCCAGATCACATTTCAACTTTCCGTTGGATCGCTGCAGCCCAAGAAAAACTGTCGGTATGTTTGTCCACTTAAATCCATGCCTCTCGTCTTTCAACATACGTTTGGTGATGAGATTTATCATGTTTTGGTAATATTGACGGAAAGTTAGTGGACCCCACTTGTGCTAGGTATAAGCCTACCAATCCTCAAGGTTTATTGAGATATAATGATGAGAGCTTCAGGTCTATGTTTACACATAACAGAGAAGATGATCATTATGTCAATCAGATGATGAGAGCTTCAGGTCTATGTTCCCATAACAGAGAAGATGATCATCTGATTGCTTTTTGAGCTATCTATATGTTTGCACGTCACTAACATTGCGTGTCTTTTGTTGCTCATTTGTTTGAATAGCCCCGCATTGGTAGCTTGCACACTTAGGTGTCTTTTGATTACATATGCACAAAATTTTCTGTGTCTTTTGATCTCTCAACCTGTGTATGACCGGACTCAGCTTGTGCAGACCTAAAACACAGTGGGAATCCAGCTTTCCGTGTAGATCTATTATGTTAATCACCTATTAGCAGTTTACTCGATTCCAAGCTGAATCTACCGACATGTCGTTGCTTGAAGCCGCAACATCCTCTGGATCCTATTCACATGCTGACAAAATATGATTAGTCCCTATCATTTCTTGTTAATTTGCAATAGAGATATACTTTCTCCCCCAAAAATCTTGTTTTGTATGAAAATAGGATTTTTTTTTTTTTTTTATTATATTTTTTTATTTTTAACACCATGACATAATGTGAGCTCACTCAAAATTTATCATTTCCAGCCAAGTGACCAATTGGAGGAAACGAGTTTCGTCATAAGCCTTTGTGAGGATATCTGCCTTTTGATCAGCAGTATCAATGGATAACACTTGAATGTATCCTTTATCGTGAGCATCGCGAATAGAGTGAATCCTGATCTCAATAGGTAGTGGTCGATAGGATTCTTCACGATGTCACGACAAGCATCATTATCAATGAAGATTGGGGTTTTCATGACATTCAAACCGTAATCCAGCAACTGATTTTGGATCCACAAAGCTTGACATCAACAACTGGACGCAACAGTGTACTCGGCTTCATCAGTGGAGATAAACACTATTATCTGCATTTTGCTTTGCCAAGATACAAGCCAATTCCCCAAAAATTTGCAACCACCAGAGACAAATTCTCTATCAATTCTACAACCTGCATGACCATTATCAGAGTAAGCGATTAAATCAAAATTATCACTCTTAGGATACCATAAACCAAGTTTTGGTGTTCCTTTGAGGTAGCGGAAGATTCTTTTGACTGCAGTGTCATGAGATTGCTTGGAATTTGACTGAAAGCGAGCACAGCATCCAGCTCAAAAAAAAAAAATTATATAAAAAAATAATAATATACGAAGATAAACTAAAGAAAATCTATGTACAATCACGACTCAGACATTTAATCAAGTGACTTTGGGAATCCAAGTTTGTTTTAGTTTTGATCTATCGTGATTTTCACCCATCATTGACTCTTTTCTCTTCCAAAATTGTGTGGTTTTAACAAAACTTTTTACTGTTTCTTGAAGATTTTTGATCTGATCAGAAAAAGAGTTTTGAGTTTTGACATCATTTTGTGGTTTAGGTTTTAAATGACACTTTTTGACCACATGTCCTTCTTTTCCACATCTAAAGCATTTTGAGTGTTTAGGCTTGATCTTTGGAGAAGATCTGGATGATGATGATTGTGATGTTGTTTTCTTGATCTTGTTTGAGCAGGAGCTTTCTCTTGAACATGATTCATCCTTGCTGCTACTTGATTCTTCATTTGTGTTGCAGTCAGGTATGCTGATGTTGCTCTTTGTATCACTTAGTGATTCTTCAGAACTTGAGTTACCTGTTTCACTTTGTGATTCTTCAGAACCTGATACATCTGTGGATGAAGGGATAAACTCTGGGATTTCCTCAGTGAGAAATTTCCCAAACCTGTTAAGCTTTAGTTCTGGTACAAACATAGGTGGTTTACACGTATGTTTATCATCAGAGAATGCAGCATTAAGATCAACACAAACAGGCATAACATTGTCAACACAAACATTTGAACGTCTGATAGGATTCTTCCTATCATCAGGGGCCACAGCACCCTTTAGATCTAGTTTAGAAGTCAAGTTAATACAGTCATCCGGCCTAGATAAACTATTACAGTTATCCATCCTAGATAAACTATTACATTTATCCATATTAATTAAAGTATTACAGTCATCTGAAATCAAATTGTTTTTAGACTTTTCATTGTTCCAGATGAACCAATTCACTGTGGAGTAATTGGCACCTGGATGTCCTAACCCCATTGTCTGCCCACCACAACTCTCATCATCTTCCACCCTACCCTGTTGGGTCACATCTGCATCGCTTTTACTTATGTTAGCATTTGACTCAGATTCATCACATTTGTTTTCAAAAAGATCATTTTTAGGATGAGGTGTTGGAATGGGTATGTATTCACTTTGGCTCAAGGGCAAGAATAGAGATCTTTCGATTCCATTCTTATCCTTATACCCAATTCCATCCTTTACGAATGATTGTCTTCCACAATCGATTATATCAGCATGAGCCTGTTTGCTCACATTCCATTTATCCACAACAATTTGAAGACGAGTTGTCTCATTTCTAGATTTCTCTAGTTTTGAGGTTAAATCATTTATCAGAAAATCTTTCTTAAGCACAAATTCTTTTAAAGTTTGCATTTCAGCTAGAGTTGCATTTAACTTTCGCTGATATGCCCACTCATTTTCTTTCATTTCAGAATTGATTCTTTGGATATCATCCATTTCTCTCAAAACCCTTTTGTTGTGTGACAAACAGTAAGCAACAGCTGTAACGCACCTAGGTGAGCACAGCTTTGATTTTATTTCAAGAGGAATGTTTACCATATCTTTCTCCTCAGCTTTCTTGGGTGCACTTTCCATCTTTTCAGCTGCTTTCTCAGTGAGTGTCTTCTCAGCTATCAAAGCCTCCTCTCCAGTCTGATCTTTCTTCTTCTCAGCAATCAGCACACTCTTCAGACCCGCACTCTCTTGCATTCCTCCTTTTGGCACTCCCACTGAAGATCCTTCCACAGAGTTTACACCATTTGCGGATTTGGTGCATATCGTTACCATCAATGCTTTGTTAACATCTGCTTTAGCTGCAACAGCTTCCTTCCCCCAGCCAAAGTCTTCAACCACCAGTGCCTTCTGTCCAATTGGAGTCATTAAAGCCAGGTTCTTTAGAGAGCTGCTTGGAGTAACTTTTGACACTGTCTGATTCATCTCTCTCTTTGTGATGTCCATTTCAAATGATTTTAGCGTGTTTATAAGATCTGCCAGAGTGGAATGAGCATCCAAGTAATCTTTCTTAATGAGCATACATTGAACACTCCACTCCTTTGGAAGAGAGTCGAGTAGTTTCTTGATGGAATTACGGTTGTTCACAGGAATGCCAGCCTTCTTCATTTTTGTCAACAAACTCATGAACCTGTCGATATGTGACGTCAGGCTCTCACCACGAATGCTTCCAAACATGTCATACTCCTTTTGAACCATGTCTTGCTTCTTCTGAATCATGTCCTGATTTCCTTCATAGTAGTCACACAAGGCATGCCACAGAGACTGAGCAGTGGTATACTCTTCGAACATGTTAAAAACATCATTCGACAGAGCCATGGTAAGAGCATGGTAGGCTTTGTGATCACGTTGAATCAACTGATTGTCAAGATGTGTATAAGTAGTTGGATCAGTGTTGAACACCTCTCCTGCCTCTGTGGTCCTCATTGGGAGGTGTGGTCCGAGTTGAACAGAGGTCCATTGGGTAAAATCATTCACATAATAGAAGGCTTTCATGCGATTCTTCCATGTTCCATAATCTTCCACACCCTTCAACTTGGGAATGTGGGTTATGGTTCCAATTTCCAGTTCAGCTTGGGTTATAGGATTCATGGTTAAGTTGTTATTGTTACCAGCCATTGATTAAGGATGATTTTTTTTTTTTTTTTTTTTTTTTTTTTTTTTTTTGGTTGATTAATCAAGGTTAAGCAAGATCTAGTTTGATTTTCTGATTTTAAAGTTTAAAGTCCAAAATTAAGTCCACAGTCCTTAAGTACACAGCTAAGTTCGCAGCTAAGTATGCAGTTAAGTTCACACTTAAGTTCACAGTCACTAAGTTCGCAGTTCCTGTAGTACACACTCTGGCTTAAGTTCTCAGTTCAGCCAAGTCAGAGCAGCACAAGTGCTCAGTCTTTGACTGATCAGCCTGCGTACTAGTATAAGTACACAGACACTTAAACTCTCGTTTAAGATTTAAGTTCGCAGAAACCCTAGCCAAGTGCTCAGAAAATGCACCTTTTCAGTAAGTTCGCACACCAACTAGAGATTTCAGATAAGTATGCAGAAACCCTAGTTGTGGTGCCAGGAGAGAGAAAGCTATAAAGCCTTGTGTAAATTTAAGTGCTCACACAGACACAAGTGCACACCTTGAAATATCAAGTATGCAACTTATGAGCTAAGTACTCAACTCTTGAAGCAAGTACTCACAAGCAAGAAACAAGTTCACACTCTATGAGCTAAGTTCGCACTCTTGAAGCAAGTACTCACAAGCAAGAAACAAGTTCACACTTTATGAGCTAAGTTCGCACTCTTGAAGCAAGTACTCACAAGCAAGAAACAAGTTCACACTCTATGAGCTAAGTTCGCACTTTAAGTGCACACAGCAAGAAATAAGTACACAGCTTATGAGCTAAGTACTCAACTTTTGAAACAAGTATTCACAAGCAAGAAACAAGTTCACACTCTATGAGCTAAGTTCGCACTTTAAGTGCACACAGCAAGAAATAAGTACACAGCTTATGAGCTAAGTACTCAACTTTTGAAACAAGTACTCAACTCTTGAAACAAGTACTCAGTTTTATGAGCTAAGTTCGCAGAATAAGTATGCAGTTTCGTCTGAATGATTTTAAACACTCCAGAAACTCATCCAAGCCTATTTCAATCAATCTGAAATGCTCAAATGATGTTCCTAATTGAGATAAACACGTTTTAACACCTTAGAAACACCAGATTACGAGAAATCAGAAGCAAGAAAAATAGTTTTTTTTTTTTTTTTTTTTGATAAAAACTTGAAAAGTTAAAAAAAATACTAAGAAATATTAACAAATTGAGGGTTTTGGTATCTTAATCAGATACAATCTAGAGCACAGAGGCTCTGATACCAAATTGTAGTCCCAAAAACACTAGATCTTAAGTGTGCACAAGATTGTTATCAACTAGAAACACCTATTTGTTAGGTGTTTTAGTTGATTAATCAAGACAAGCAAAGAACTAGATGAAAACTAATAGAAACCGACACACAAGATACTCAAATAACATGATTCCATTAATGATAGATCGTCAAAACACCATGGATGATACAAGTTCGCAGATCTTGTGTAATGAAAGATAACCAAAAACCCTAACCTAGAGTGTGCATATGAGTGAACTTTATATAGTGAGCACTTGATGGACTGCGAACTTAACATTAAGTTCGCAGTGCCCTTCCCTTAAGTTCACACTCTAGGGTTTACACATAAACTAACAAAGAATTACATAACTAGTCCTCTAACTATCAAACTACAAAATAAGCTACAAAAAGTCTTTGTTCTGGTAACTGTGGTCTCAACTGAACCCAACACATAGGAATTGAGGAATAGTTTTTATTAAAAGGAGGTGGGATTTCCACAAACCCAAGTCCCTTATTCCTCATTTCCTTAGGTCTGAACCTTAACTGAGCATCGATCATTTTTTTTGGCTTTTTCACTTGAACAGTCAAATTTTTTAAAGTGAAAATCAGCGTTTTCAAATTGGGATTTTAAATCGATCAATTCAGTCGTTAAAGTATCAGACAGTCGTCTGAAGTGTAGGTAGCGACCTTTATGTTTGCTCACCTCTTGATGCAAGCGCTTGATATCGAGTTTTTGTTTTTCGACCATCTCTTTATAGGAATTCAATTTCTTTTTCATATCCCATGTGGCCATTTTCTCGTATTCAAGCTGCTTGAATGCAGAGAGAGTTTCTTCCCTAAAACCTTTGATTTTCAACCTGCAACGTTCAGTGCAACAAGATTCAGCTAAAATTTCAGCGTGTACCTCAGCTGCAGAAGGCACATAGTCATTGTCCATCTGTGCCATGAGAGCCTTGTACACATCGTCTTCAGTTATCTTCAAATCTTGAACCTGCGTAGAGCAGTCCCAACCAGATCCTTCTTGAACAACCATAGCATTAATTAGAGTTGACGCAGATGAGTCTGTGCGAGTGACTGAAGCAAAAGTACCAGGTGTTGAGGCAGATGCAGTGATTGAAGGAGCAGAACGCGTGGGAGAAGTAGGATTTGTCTCTTTCTTTGCCTTGGTGCACTCCTTGCAAAGTGACTAGGTTCATCACAGTTGTAAGAATGCATCTTATTCTTTTCCCACCCCATTTTCTTTGTCGGGTTTTCCCACACATTTCTTCCAGTCTTCTTGAGAAACTTTGAGGCCTTGTGCACCACCATGGCTATTTGTAAAGTCAAGTCCATTTCTTCCAAATCATCTTGATTCACATCATTTAGGTCACAGGCCCCAACGTCCTTCGAAGTCAGTTGACCGGTTAGGAAGGCATTGTAGTAGTTCATGAAGCCGACAAATAAACCTAAGTTTTCAGAAAGCTCTTTCGGTATAGTAGTAGTTGTCTGAGGTGCAACAGCAGGTGGTGTCTGTGATGTAGTCTTGGATGATGGAGAAACTCCTGGTGAGGCAGAATTGACTTGATTTGTGGACGAGGCAGGCCCGAAAATTGGTGGATATGAGGATCCACTAGCAGGATACGAGTAAAGTGAAGGACACCGCTTCTCCAGTTGAGACATAAGTGCATTGCTTGAAGAGGCCACAACAGCATTGTTGTAGCTTGTAGTGTGGGCCAAATAACGATGCTTGTCATCAAGGTCGTATGACTTGATCAAGGAGATGGTTTCTGACAGAGTAAGCCTTCCCAGGTCTTTGGTTCTCTTGATCAATGTGACATTTGAATCCCTGTTTTTTTGTCAAGGTGTTCAATAGCTTCTTGTTCATCACCGAATTGTCCACTACCATGTCATTGGACTTCATCTTACTCACTAGAGCAACGAACCATTGAATTTGGCTCTCTAATGATTCACCAAGAATATGATTGAAAGCATTGAACTTCTGACTCAGCATTTCCCTCCTGCTTTCCTTCATCTATTCGTTTCCTTCATACAGATTCTCAAGGGCTTCCCAGAGTTCTTTGGCAGAGGCATTGTCATGAACCCCAATAGAAACTTCAGGAGAGAGTCCTTGATGAAGGTATGCATTAGCCCTTTTATCCACATCAGCCCTTTCATGTTTCTCATCAGTGTACATAGACTTTGGTTTGATTGAAGTGGCCCCAGTCATACCATTCACTACATATGTAATCACACACGGCCCATTTAAAATAGATCTCATTGCTTTTGCATCCTTGATTTTCATAACCTGAATAAATCTGAACTTCCACTCAGAATATGACATTTCGAATTGAAGAACAAGTATCTTTTGATGAGTCCCAATAACAGATTCCATAGCTTTGTCAACTTGAGCAACTACTAGTAGCTGGTCAGCAGTCAGTCCGTTCAAGTTGGTTTGGTTGATTTGCTCCATTTCTTTTTCACAGCAACAATTCTTTGAGGTTCTTAGTATTGATACCTAAACCGAGCCTTCGAAAGACTTCTTAGGCTCTGATACCAATTGTAAGTCCAAGATCTTCTCTAAGGTATCAAACAACACTCAATCGAAGGCGGAAACTAAGATTGAATGTAAGAACAACAAAGAAACTTCAAAGAGAATGATTATATTAATACGGTGCACATGACTTCAAAGGAGTCGTCTGGTACACCAAAGACGAGTACAAGAGAGAACAAAATACAAAACTACTAGCAACCCGAAACTAGTCTAGGAACCATTATTTATAGTTATATAGGGCGGTTCTTATACAATGGGCCTAATAGGCCGAAACCCTAACAATCCACTAGACAATTAACCCAAAATATCTAGTGGACCAAGATAGACGCAAACCTCTAAATCATAGCCCAACAACTATAACACCACGTACACATGGTCCAAAGAACTATAAATCGGGTGAACAACTTGCATGGTAAATAACCAAGTACAAAAGACTTAAGTTGTCCTTAACGTTCTAGGGCACTTTTGTTCGGACTAGAGTCATTCGGGCTTTTGCATTTGCTAGACCCTTTGCACAGACACCAGGTGAGTTTCACGACCCCTTTTTACCGTTTTCATACTTTTGCGGGAAAACATGCTACATATTTCAAGTTACTTTTTGTTTAGAGTGAATTCTATCATGACTACCATGTGGAACATGAGACAGACGGTTCATGAGTTCAACAGTCCTCGTACATACATTACACTGTAACCATTAGCTAAACAGTTAGTCATGGAACACTAAAATAGATCTATTGGGTTGCCACCTTTGTTAGTCGCTCTAACCTGTCACATACAAAAGAGTGCTAGTTTCTACGATTCATACATTGTCTTTATTGTACATTTAAACCTGTTGATGTGCCTGGTTTTAGTAATTAGAAAAGATATCATTTTTCCCGGTGCCAAAAACTTGGTGTTTTAAATCTGAAAAATTGGTTTTGAGTAAAAGATTAATTTTTAGTAAACCTTCAAACAAGTTTTAAATTTACAAGTAAACGATAATTACTTAGTAACTAAAACCAACACATAGGCAGAGAACCTGACATGTATAGTATAGCTTTCTAGATTAAATACCGAGTATCGTATTCCAGAGAACACACTTTCCCCTACTCAACCTTTCATCACATTAATTAACCGGGTTTGAAAAAGAAAATAAAACGGAGGGGTTCTAAAAGAAAAATGGTTTTTGAAAAAGGTTTTGGTTTTGAAAATAAAAAGATAAAAATAGTAGGGATAGTAAACATACACATCTTGGGGACCCTCCGTATAAGTAGTCAATTTTATTATGATAGTAGTATTAAGTTTAATTATCGGTGAGGAGGACAAAGGTGAATGGTCCCTTCAGAGTTGGGGATGAGAAAAGAAACAAATAAGGGATGACGTTCTGGCAACTCTATGGGTCACGCACAGGGGAAGTGTACAAGTCCCCATAAAGATGTCTTCGGACAAGTGGACCGTACGCTGTCGTTCTCCTGTTGACAATGTGGTCTTGGTCCAATTCACACTGTCGTGCAGCTTTTCGGAAAGCTTGGGTCATGCTTTTTAGTAGGGGTGTCAATCGTGTCGGGTTGATGGGGGTTGCGGGTTGGCGGGTTGATGGGTTGAAATGTGCAACCCGAACCCGTCCCATATTATTATTCGTGTCAAATATTTCAACCCTAACCCGACCCACATAAAATCCGGGTCAACCCAAAGACGACCCGTTTAACCCATATTTTTAAATGAGTAACACATGTTCATGAGTTATAAGCGGGTTGTTGGGTTGTAAGAGAGTTAACAATAAAATGTTTAATGGTGAGTATATAAGTGTGACAAATAAATAATATAGTGTGCTAAAAATAACACAATTATAACTAACCATGTAAATAGAAATGAAAAAAGAAAAACAAAAATATATTAGATTTTTTTTTCTAAATAATTAAACGGGTTAACGGGTCAACCCATTTTATATATGTGTCAACCCGAACCCGACCCGTTTTTTTAAACGGGTCATGTTAGTTGACCCAAATCTTTTTTTTTTCGTGTCGGGTTCGGGTCGGTTTTCGGGTCGTGTCAAAAATTGCCGCCCCTACTTTTAGGCACTCCCCAAACCACCGCCAAGCCACCCGTTAAAGCGCCGGGTCATCTAATTTAACTCCTTAAATTATTGTAGAGACTTAACTCCTCCCTGGAATCCCTTCCACCTCACCTAGCTCTCGCTTTCCGTAACGAAGGATCTCCCTTACAGTCAACCCTAGAAACAGCATACCCCCTAAGTAGGTAACGACTTTTGAACACCGAAGAGTCTCTCTTATAGTCAGCATGAGGAACAGTGAATCCTCTAAAAAGATTAACAGGTTTGTACTAACGAGAACTATATAAAGTATTCTTGTTTTATTTATCTTAAAAGTGACAACTTAATAATTTATTGCGTCCAATAAAGATAAGATTGGTTTACTGATCATGTAACTTAACAAACCCAACCCATAACCTCCTGAGATGAATGAAGTCTTTAACAAAGGTGGAACATAATCCTAATGGTGTGCAATCCGAAGATAGCGGGTGCACCCATAGGGAATCCTCCCTTTGCCAAGAAAGTCACTAATACATCTAGTAATAACAAAAAAACGTGTCACTCGGATCTGGTCCACTTCAGAAGCCATTGTTTAGAACCCAGTTTAGATATCAGCAACCCGAAGGATCTGTCTCACTACCGGTTTCCTTGCCTTGGATCTAGCTCGGGACTACCAGAAGCCTTACGAACCCCATGATTGTTTATTTTATTATTTAAGTTAGGGTTATTTTAGAGGTTTATCAAGTTAATCACTAGTTGAACCTGTCACAAAGATAAACAAACAAGAATTAGTTAAGAAGATAACAAACCAAATAACTAAAAATAAACTACTAATACTAATAAAAGTCTACAAATCAAAATGGGTTCGGAGAATAATTGATGGATATAACCATAATCGGTGACCATCACAAGAACATGGATACTTCCGACTCATAGAAAAGCATTCCACCTCCGGAATCCTATGTATCTAATATGATCCTTACGACCCTCGATGTTTTATTGCATGAACTACTCCTACGATTCCATTCTCGGCCAAGATAATCAAGGTAGGATGAGGCCTAACCTTGGTGGGATGCTAGGATGGCCCTAAGGCCTTCCACAAGACCCCAAGATCTCTGGAAGAAGCTTGGAAGTCAACCCAAGAAGGCACAAGAAGGAATGCCAAATGATTGAGGTGAGCTTGCTATTTATAGAGCTGCCCGGGGGGGGGGGGGGGGCGTGCACCTGCCCCACGTATGTTCTGTTGCTGCAGATCTGTCTTGTTTGTGTTTGTGGTCGTTCACGGGTGTGCCAGGTATGGGGCACGGGCATGCCAGCTGACAAAGTCAGTTTTCTTGTCTCCTAAGTTGGCTGGGTTGTCTTCTAGCGTGCGGGACCTTCGTGCAAGTGAGCATGGGCGTGCTTGGTCAACCCCGGGTCAGTTTTATCATAATTTAAGCCCCGAAAAGGTCTTTACACATACAGGAAACATGTTGTGAGTCTCGTGTCCTCAAGAATATCCGGTTTTTGCTGTTTTCACCCGAAAATCGTCTATTTTCGGGTTGGAGCTCCAATTTCCTGAAAAATACAAATAGGAACGATTAAGTAGCTATAATCATTAATTTAAGCTCAGCTTTGCCCTATTATGAGACTATTTATGCATATTTTATATGTGTAATTGATGGCATATTACCTGTGAACTCACCAACTTTATGTTGACAAATCTTTTACGGATGTTTTTCAGGTAATTGATTTCATGGACACTCGGGACTTGAGAAACCAGTTTGAGCTTGCACCGTGTGGTACCAGCTTTTGTGGGTCATGTCTTAAAACATTTGAACAATTTATGTGTTTTCATAATGGCTTGGCCAGTTAGATAATTTATTTCTTGTTTTTGTAAAACAATTTGAAATGTTTGGTATCAATTCTACCTTATCTTATATGTTGCTCAAACCTTGTGCTTGAAAACCTTTCGAAATTGCATTCCCGTGTTTTCTAGGCGGGGTGTGACACAACCTCTTGTCTAGCTTCCAAAACCTTCACAACAGTACCGTACAAAGATCCCATTAAATGTTAAACCACTAGTCAGTTATGATTAGGGCTGCGAATGAATCAAATGTTCGACGAATAGTTAACCAACTGTATGGCGGGAAGTTCGATTGTGTTCTTTCGTTTAATAAATGAACGAACACGAAAAAGTAATTTTGTTCGTTTAATTAAATAAACGAACATGAATAGAGGGCGTGTTCGTTCATTTATGTTCATGAACGTTTGGTAACATGGTTGTTTATGTTTATTTGTGTTTGATAGTCCATTAGGGGTTTAGCTCTTTATTTTCAATTAAAGTACTTCGAAATTCCCGGTAGTAGATTATTTAATAAATAATCGTGTATTACATTGTAGTATCACTTCACTTGTTTTGATCAACTGTTATTTTGGGTGGATTATATGAGGACTTCAAGTTTAATATGATAATTTTGTGTTCTTTTAGAGACTAATTTATGGTAATTATTTGATCAAGATTATGCCAAGTATGTATGGATAATTGGGTTTGTACATTTTGCACGAATAATGTTTGTGATGAAAAATGTTGAATTAATTCGAAATTAATACGTGTTTGTTTATGTTCACGAATGTTTGTCTATGTTCGTTTGTGTTCATTAGGGGTGCAAACGAGTCGAGTCGAGCCCGAGCTAGACCAGGCTTGAGCTTGAAAACCTTATGAGAGCTCGAGCTCGGCTTGGTTGGAGCCTTTTTTTAAGCTCGATCTCGTTAGAAATTTCTTAAACTCGTGGTCAGCTCGGGCTCATTTAGTAATATTACATTAAGGCTCGACGAGCCTGACAAGCTTCACATGCTAGGCTTGAGCTCGGGCTCGGGCTCGGTTAATAAATGAGCTTTGTATTAAGCTCAAGCTCGATAAGGCTAGGAGCATAGCTCGAGTAGCTCGTGAGTTGCTCGGCTCGTTTGAACCGCTATTGTTCATGAACATTTGTGTGTGTTTGCATTTTCTTTTGTCTGCTACCTAAAATTAACAAAATCAAACGAACATCAACACGTTCATCTCCTTAACAAACAAACATGAACATAAAATCTCGTTCGGTAAGTGTTTGTGAACACATTATTTCGTTAACAAACGAACTTGAACAAGGCATTGTTCGTATTCGTTCGGATCATATGTAGGCCTACTAATCACTACCAAACAAGAATATTGATGTGCCTGGTTTTAGTAATTAGAAAATATATCATTTTTTCCAGTAACAAAAACTTGATGTGTCAATTTCAAGACATTGGTTTTGAGAAAAAAGATTAATTTTTACTAAACCTTCAAACAAGTTTTAAATTTATAAGTAAACGATAACTACTTGGAAACTAAAACCAACACATACCTGGAGAACCTGACGTATATAGTATAGCTTTCTAGGGTAAATATCGAGTATCGTATTCCAGAGAACACACTTTCCCTTACTCAACCTTTCATCACATTAATTAATCGGGTTTGAAAAAGAAAATAGAACAAAGGGTTCTAAAAGAAAAATGGTTTTTGAAATAGGTTTTGGTTTTGAAATAAAAAGATTAAAATAGTAGGGATAGTAAACATGCACATCTCGGGGACCCTCCGTATAAGTAGTCAATTTTAATATAACAGTAGTATTTAGTTTATTTATCGGTGACGAGGACAAGGGTGAACGGTTCCTTCAGAGTTGGGGATGAGAAAAGAAATAAATAAGGGATGACGTTTTGGAAACTCTATGGGTCACACAGAGGGGAAGTGTACGAGTCCCCATAAAGGTGTCTTCGAACTACTAGCTCGTAAGCCGGCGTTCTTTTGCTGAGAATGCGGTTTTGGTGCAACTCACACTGCCGTGCAGCTTTTTCGAAAGCTCGGGTCCTGCTTTGTAGGCACTTCCCAAACCACTACCAAGCCACTCGTTTAGGCACTGGGTCCTCTAATTTATCTTATTAAATTAATGTAGAGGCTAAATTCCTTTCGGGAAACCCTTCCACCTCACTTAGCTCTTACTTTTCGTACCGAAGGATCTATCTTACAGTCAACCTTAGCGACAACGTATGCCCTAAGTAGGTAACGACTTTAAACACCAAAGGATCTCTCTTATAGTCATCATGAGGGACAACGTATCCTCTAAGAAGATTAACGGCTTTGTACTAACGAGGACTAGATAAAATATTCTTGTTTTATTTATCTTAAAAGTGACAACTTAATAATTTATTGATCAGATAAATTTAAGTTCGGTTTAATGATTATGTGACTTAACAAACCCAACCCATAACCTCCCAAGATGAACGAAATCCTTAACAAAGGTGGAACATAATCCTAAAGGTGTGTAACCCGAAGATTACTTTTGCACCCGTAGGGAATCCTCCCTTTGCCAAGAAAATCACTCATACATCTGCTAAGAAACAGAAACATGTCACTCGGATCTGGTCCACATCAGAAGCCATTGCTTAGAACCCGGTTTGGATATCAGAAACCTGAAGGATCTGTCTCACTATCGGTTTCCTTGCCTTGGATCTAGCTCGGGACTACTAGAAGCCGTACGAACCCCATGATTGTTTATTTTATTATTTAAGTTAGGGTTATTTTAGAGGTTTATCAAGTTAATCACTAGTTGAACCTGTCACAAAGATAAACAAACAAGAATTAGTTAAGAAGATAACACACCAAATAACTAAAAATAAATTACTACTAATAATAAAAGTCTACAAATCGAAATGGGTTTAGAGAATAATAGATGGATACAACTATAAACGGTGATCATCACAAGAACATGGATGCTTCCGACTCATAGACAAGCCTTCCACCTCTGGAATCACATGTATCTAATATGATCCTCACGTCCTTTGATATTTTATTGCATGTAACTACTCCTAAGATTCCATTCTCGGCCAAGATAATCAAGGTAGGACGAGGCCTAACCTTGGTGGGATGTTAGGATGGCCCTAAGGCCTCCCAGAAGACCCCAAGTTCTCTGGAAAAAGCTTAGAAGTCGACCCAAGAAGGGACAGGAAGGAATGGCAAATGATTGAGGTGAGCTTGTTATTTATGTATATATAAAAGATAACAATTTAAGTAATTCTAATTAGCAAACTTGGTAGTGCATTGAGGTTGTACGTCTTGCTTCAACGATTGTACAATCAAAACCCTGGTATTGCACATGGTTTTAGGTCACCTATCAATTGTATTATAATATTATTATTACTACGTGGTGACGGTATGCATCACCCTGCTTTTCCGTTTTGCTTAGGACGCGTGTCTTGGTTTATTTCTAGAAGTCTTGCTTTATTTCTTTTGTTATAAAAAAAGAGAGAGAAAACCCAAGAAAGAGAGAGAGACATCATCCGTCTTCCACCACGACTCCGGGCGTCACTCCAGAACACCGACGGTGGTGGTATTGGTATTCTCAGACGACCGACGGTGGTGAAGCTATAACAACTCAGCCGAAGTGTTATAGTGACGTTGGTGGTTGTTGTGCATCCGGATATGGGTGGCGATGGTTCTTGCTTATACTCTTCTCCAAACACCTGCTGGCTCATAACCCAACAGGTGATGGTTTCGCCAACCTGCCGACGCTGGAGAAGGATATCCGACTCTGATTCGACTGTTTTGCGAACCCTAGGACAACAAAGACGGATTTATGGCAGATCGCGGTTGCTAAGGTAAACCTCCAATAAGTTTACTCAATCGTTTCCACACTTAGCTTCTGTGTTTTTTTTGTGGCTTCTGTGGGTTCTTAATTCTTATACTGAGGTATGGAACGACCAACATTTATTGCCTTAGTTTGGGTTCTTATTAATTGAAGCAAAAGGATAAAACTATTCTACTGATTTGGGTTTATTTTAAGAAAACTCAAATGCTTATTTTTAGGTCAGCATTTAATTTGGGTTTCTACTTCAAACTTTCTACCAATGGTTCCATTTTATCTAAAGATTCATTGTCCATTTCAATTTACCAAATCTAAATCACACAAAACAAATTTATTAAAAGTTGTCTTGGTTCTTAACCAACACAATTAGTGTGTTAGCCAACATTTGTGATTTGAGTTTTGGTCTTCACCATTGTACATCTTTAAGAAAACGAAGAGGCTGTTGTCAATCTGGTATGTATATAGAACCATATTATTTATATTTGCTAAATTAATCAAATATTACATATGATGGTAGTGTTGTGGCTATTGGTTGCCTGAGACCATCAATCCGTTGTTGCCAACTATCGTTCGGCGTAGCCTTTAGTAGCGACACTACCACAGCTGAATTGTTCAATGACAATCGTCTTCTCTGTGGAAACACAATGTTGTCTCTGGTGGTGTGCTTCTAAGAACGAAGTGAGTACCTTATTTTGCTTTGAGGAACTGATTTTGTGTGCTCCTTATGCTTGGCTGAAATTTAAGTTATTTCGAAATTAAGGCTGCTAATATATTATGGTTTTCCAATGCAAATCCGTATTACTGTTATCGTCCTTTTATGCAACTGAGTTTTTCAACTACATCCTTGCACGATGATAATATAATGTATGTGTCTATAACCATTGGTTTTTCTACTACATCCTTTTTGATGTGTGCTTATGGTAGTTGACTCAATTTTTTTTAAAGTAGTGTAGTAATAGTAATTTTCAATATCAATGGTTAGGAAAAAAAATCTCCCTTTCCTCATCTCATATTTGAAGCGCTAATTTCAGATGTGGTTGAACCCTTGACTGGTGATATGTATGAACCTGTTAATTGTTTTCTTCGTAGATCATTAGGATATATCTAACTGTAAGTTTGTACGATTGTATGATTGAATTGCAGGGAGATAGAATCCATTTTACGAGAATATTGAAGACATTAGAGAAGCATGGCGGTGGTGAATTTGTCAAATATACAACTTACCTTTCCTCGGTGATTCCGAAATGGGTAAGCATGTGTATATTTATATTTCAAAAGTTATGTTAGTTGGCTCGGTTTGCTCAGGTGTTTGATTTTTTTTATGTTCTGAACAAAATGAAATTAATATGATAATTAACTTATTAAAGTTGGAGATAACTAGGGAGTTTTTATAGAAGTTAGAATGTGGTGGTGGCTTGAGTAGTGGCAGTGGCGGGGGTGATGCGGTGGTGGTGGTAGGGGTGGTGGTGGGGCCTGTTGAGAGGTGAATTTGTTGTGGCGAATGCAATTATTCGTTGTGTCATCTTTTGAAGAGTGTGTTCAGTAATATTTTTAGGTAGCCAAGGTGGTAAATGTGCTGCCACCTTCAACAGGTGGCGTGGAAGCGACATCAACAGTAACATCAAAATTATCAGGGTGGTTGATTTTGTGTTATGGTGAAGGTTGTGGGATTGGGAAAGGAATGCAAGAGAGGTGGTGGGTTTGGGTCAGGCAATTTAGTGGGGATTGATGTTCCATGGCAAGGGCATAAATCTACTACAGAGTCCAAGATTATGTTGAAAGTTGCAAATGGGTCTGGCAATTTAGTGGGGATTGATGTTCTGAAATCTGACGACAAAGATGTTAAACTTACCATGTTTAGTGATCGTAAGATAAGTATTGATGTTTTTATATTTTGATTTGTTGATAATTTTATATAAAGTATTGTTATTTGGGGTGGGGGGTAACTTAAGAATTTAAGTGTATGGATTCATATTTTTCAGTTTTGTTTCTTTTTGGATAAAATCTTGAACATGGATTGTTTGAAGTGATTTTATTACCTAGCATAAGTCCACTGAAATAATATTCTTCACAAGGTTAATTGTTAACAATAGGTTATATGATTTTTTAGATTCTTTTATATATAAAACTCACGTTGAAATGGAAATCCAAATTAGAATGTAATGCTCAAACAGAAACTGTACATTTGAAAGGCCAACTTACTTCACAACCACATCACCAGAATCATTGTTAAGCATATCTAATATGTTATAGGCTCTCTTAAGAGAATGTTGGTTTAACTTGAGGTGACCTAATGGAAACTTAGGTAGCCGGTAAACAAATTTAGGTTGAAACAGGCTGGATGTATCTATGTGCTAATTGAAAACTGGCATGATTGCAAATGCTATAAAATTAAAATGGGTCACGGGTTTTAGCAGGACAACAAGGTTGCTGGTGACAAAGAAGGTTCGCTTGAAAACTTCCAGGTCATTGTATATTACTTCTTTACAAGGTTTGTAAGGTATCCACTATCAGGCTTGAATGTAGAGGGAATGTTGATATATCATTTATCTCCATGCCTGCTATTTTTTTTATATGCTGCACACCATAAGATTATTTTCCGCAGGGACACAACAGAGTCTGCAAGGTGGTCAGCCAGGTTCCCCAATGGTCCATTTCCAGTCACAATGGTTTGAACAAAGAATCCAAACATGGGAGGACATGGCTAGCCGGCGGTTCTTGAACTCTTTCACCTTAACGTCCACAAAGCCTCTGGGTGATGGGACGAAGCTGCAACCACGGTAAAGCAGGCCCACAACCTCACCAACACGTTAACCAGCAATTCCATAACTCTCAACTTTGATGCACAACACAACGATTTTTAAATCATCTGCCATCTCACCTTCGTGTATTAAATTACTTATGTTTATGATTTCAGGTTGTCCCTATTGTTGGTGACTGAAACTGCTTACAACGCCGCCGCAACGCGCGGCGGGTTACAATTCTAGTTAAGGTTTATAACTTAGCCCCAAGATAAATAATATGAACCAAAACCTGACCCAAATCTTCTCAGTGTTATGACACTAAGATTTTGTTAAAATAAATATAATAGTTTGAATTGATGTAGCAAAGATTTTGTAATTCACCTAAAGTTAATAATGGTTGTGTGTGATAAAGGACAAAACAGTTCATATGTTGATTTTCTTTTTTATTTATTAAATCTCACCAATTCATTTTTTTAACGGTTATAGACACCCATAAATACGAAGCCCCCTAAAATTTATTTAAATTCAAATAAACCTCATACAAGTATTATTTTTATAAAAAATATACAATATAATCGAAAATTTTCTTTTCTTTTTGAAAGTATGGTATTGTTACAGATACATATAACGATATTTTTAAAAAAAGTGTGAGGAACAATGCAACTATCCCATTTTACACCGTGCACATATGTGATGAATTTCTATGGTGTAGATGCATGCCTAGATTTGAAATTGGTTTTGACTAAGCATTACACGATGCATTTATCTCATTTTACAATTGTTGCGGTTATGTATACTAAAAGTCATACATAAATTGATGTGAATACCACTGACACCTAAAACCCACACACGTAAACTAGAGACGGATATAGCATAGGTTGAGGGGTAGCCTGTGTTACCCCTCAACTTTCTTGTTGAAGACATTTTTAGTGTAAAAGTGTTTTTTTCTTCTTCGCTTTATCTATAGGTTACTCTTGAACAAAATCTTTTTAGCCCGCGTTACCTTTTAACTTTTCTTTTAGATCTGCTTATTATACACGCAACGTCTTCTTATGGCTTCCAACGTATTTTTATTAAAAAAACAAAGGACTTAGGTACGGGAACCTATATATCAGGTTCTTTTGATGATCATGATAAAAAGAACTTAGAAGACTATGAATAATTACATAACGAACTAAGACAGAAACCTACAATGTTTTAGATTCAGTATACTTGTTATGATGTTATCTGGGAAAACAAATTATTGTAGTAATGTTTGTCTTTGTATAATTATCATGATGTAAATTGTAATTGTAATATAGGTATAAATATATCTGAAGGATAAAAGATATAGGGATATATCAAAGTCTTTGTCTCTAGCATATGTTTTGTAATTTTTAGGTGTATTTATTACTCTATTAAATGACTAAATTATTGTACTAAACTCAAATTTTCTTCATATTTAATGTGCATTAAATACATTTTAAATTATTTGAATTCTTTTTGGATTCATAATTCAGAAGGTATCCCGTCAATATGTTTCTTTGAGACTAGGAGCATTCACAACCCCTCCCCCATCCCCAACCATATAATTTAAGAAAAAATTATAGTTTTCTAAATTTGCCCCTCACTTTTGCAAATTTTCTCACATCCCATACCCCATTTATATCCCCTAAAAGCTTTTTTTATTATTATTTTATTTCTTTACAACCAACGTTAATTCACTCCACCTTTCATTTGTATTATTTTATTATTATTAAATGATATGGGGGAAGGATGGAAGACCCCAAATATGGGGGCTCAACATAGGTTTTTTGTAAATTTTAGAAATGGGGTATGGGGAAAGGGGTTGGGATGGAGTGAGTTTTTGTGGGATTTTCTTAAATTTTAAGAAAGGGGGAGGAAATGGGGGATGGGTTGTGAATGCTCTAAGACCAGTCTAATGTGTGAGGGGTTCTCTTAAATTATATGAGGTGTGTGTGAGTGGTTATGAATGGAGGAGAGAAAAAATATTTGGTGAAAGCACTATTCACCCTTTTATTTGAAAAAGTTACTGTTCATCACTATATATATTTTAATATTTTTATAAGTGGTTGTGAGTAAGAAGAGAGGAAATATATTGATAAAGGTATAAAAAATATTATTATTTTAATTAGGAGAGAGAAGATTTAAAAGTGGAGAAGTGATTTTTAGTGTAATTTGATGGGGAGAATTTGATGGACGGGCTGTGAATGCTCTAATATCACTAGAATGAGCAAAGTGGTGGAGTGGTTGGAGAAAGATTAGGTGTTTCTTCTTACTCAAGTTCTATTCTCACCCTCATTATTTTCTGCGGTATCCAGGTGAAGAGCGAATAAGGGTGACGTCGGTTTGACTCAGATAGGAGGCAAGGTTTTACCGTTATTCCATTTCCGTGCCTTTAGGCGGGTGGAGGTCGGGTTTTCGCGCATCTAGGTGAGCTAAAGGGCTGGCGGCGGTCGAGTAGTTGACCTTGGCCACAACGTCCGGTGTCACGATGGTTGGCATGTCATTTATTGCCGTTCAAGAAAGAGAAAAATATCACTACAATGAACAAGGCCTTTTACTATACTGTCAGTTGTCGCCGCTAAAGGTTTTACATCACTCCTTCAAATTAAGGGAATTACAACACTTTTTTTTTGCGTCATCGCTAAAGCTCCAATTTCTTGTAGTGTATGTTTTTTTAAGGTGAATTTCATTAAAAAAAATTATTGAATCCCTAAGACGAGGACACGGTAAACCAACAAACAACCAAAACCAAGTCATGTACAATAGGTATTTACACCTCTCCTTCCAATGAAGGGAATTAAACTTAGGGGTGTTTGTTTTCTTGTGAGAAGTGTTTCTGACCACTTATGTCTGCGGCGTGCAGACACGGGTAGACATTTGGGGTGCGCAGCTTGTTTGATTTTTAGAAGACAAACCCCTTAAAAAGCTCTGCCCTCCCTCTTCCTCGTGCGGACATAACCCCACCTCTTTTGCACCTCTTCTCACACAAAAGATAAAACACAACACACGTATCTCTCCTTTTTCTTCTTCTCCTTCTCCTTCTCCTTCCCCCATCCTCCTCATCCTCTCCCTCCTCCTCCTTCTTCTCCTCCTCCTCCTCCTCTTCCTCCTCCTCCTCCTCCTTCTCCTCTTTCTCCTTCTCCTCCTCCTCATTGTAGGATATGGGTTACAATTCTATTAAAATTATATTAAAAAAAAATATAAAGATACTTTCTTTGTACAATTTTAGGAAATTATAGTACACAACTGCATACGAAACCAAACGAAATTATAAAGAATTACAACTAATGTAAATAATTGATTCAAACCGTAGTCTTCAACAAAAGCATGAATCACATTTTCTTGTACGATCTTTTATGTAGTCTTTAACTAATATATTAAAGTTAAAAAATTTAATATAAAAAACACAAGCGTATATAAAACACTTACATTTGAATTATAAAATCTTATACTAATTTCTAATTTAAACTACAAGTATAGCATAAAATACCTTGACCAATTAATTTATAAAACAAAACATATTGTAAAAAACTAAAATATATTATAAATGGTTAAACGGGTCAACCCGCTCGGGTTAACCTGAACCCGACCCGTTTAGCTATACGGATTTACGGGTTTAACCTGAAACTGACCCGGACCCATTTGTTAGGTTTGGATCGTGTCAGAAATTCACACCCCGACTCAAGGGTAGGTGAAAAGTCTTAATTAACGATATAAAACTCTAATTAAGTGACATAAATGACTCTACTTAAGAGTATTGTAAACAATTTCACTAAATTTTAATTAAATTTCCATTCCATCTTATTGAATTTCCACTTTTTACAAAGTTTCTACATTAATTGGAAGTTTATGTTTTAGAATTTAGGGAATTATCTTAGTTAGCTATTATTTTGACTAGCCAATGGTTTTAACATAGGTGTAGACTTGTACAAAGGACGTTTATTTTAATGTGTCCAAACAAGTAAACTTATCTATAACTTATAATAAAAGAATTGAACTTTGATGATGTGGCATTTAATGGAGGCCTCAACCCCTCCTTGATTGTGCCACATGGCATCATCTAGGATTTTTTAATTTTTGAGTTTTTTTAATAAATCTATATATATTATAATTATTTTAGGAAAACATAAGAATTTAAAAACAAAATTAAATTTTCTGTCTAATTTTTCCTCCCATAACTTTTAAACGTTAATATCTTTTATATACGAGATTTTTTAAAGAAAAAAATTACACCAAATTAACGAGCGTTTTATTATCTTTCCAACGAGTACCATAGTGATATATAAAAAACGGAGAAAAAAACAACTATTTTTGTGGGGTTTTGTTTTCAAATATATTTTACCCTACTAATAAATCACAAACGATAAACATAACTTTATAGGCAGAGATTCCTTTTTTTTTATATTTGAATATGAGAACTTATGGCAGAAATTTGTTTAAAATAAATAATAATAATATTATTTATTAATCATGTATTGGCAAATCATTAATTATGTTGTCATATTAGATATTTTATTATGTTATATTAGATATTTGAACCCCGGGACACTCCCGGGATAAAAGCTAGTATAAGGATAATTGATTTGTTTTCACATCTTCATATAACGGAGCTTATACAACTTGACCGAGATATGGACATGGTTGAGTGTGCGTGAAAGTTTGTTAAAGCAACAGCCCTTAAACAAGAGGGTTTGCTACGGTGACACATTATTAAATAAGAGGGTTTAGTGTTCTGACCCAGGGTAAGCACTATGTGTATTTGAGCTTATCTTCATGTGTTATAAAAGACATGGACACGTAAAGACGCTAGCAAGCAAGGGATTTGGCTAAATAGCACACTTTAATTTGACTTGTAGTAGCTTAGTTCTTTTCTCTTTCTTTTTTAACGGCAAACATTTTTAACACTCTTAATTCCAGATTTACCTTGCACTTGCAAGGATTTGAACACACAACCTTACATTTGTAAAGGAATGCGAGGTGCAACTAGTGAATGGCACTGGCACCCCACTACCCCCACGGGTTCATCGGCCCTGGTCACGGGTAGTGAATTTATGGTAGTCCCGTGGAGAGTTTCCGTGGGCCGCCTCACGTGTGCAGAGGGGAGAGAGAGATGCAGAGGAGAGAGAGAACCAGAAAACTCACGGGTGGTGCTGCCGGCGAGAGGGTTCACGGGTGGTGGTCTACGTGGCGGGGTGCGATTGGTGCGGTGAAGGTGCTACACGAATGCTCTGCTGATTGCGCCCCTCCCTCCTAAGAGAGAACACCATACCATTAGACCAATATTTCATGGATTGTAGTAGCTTAGCTGGCTTGTGATAATCCCGTAAGGTTTGGGAACATGGTGTTTTGTTTCATAAGTGTTGTGTGGAAATTTAGGAAGTCAATAAATACATAATTATGACACGTGTTTTTTTACCATTAGTTAGGAACTTACCGAAGTAACCTGACTTGTTTTAGAACGTGTCTTAAAGGCTGGTGGGTGTGGAGGAGGCCCATCATTCATGATGGTCCTTCGTCTCATATGCCATGTCATCCTCCGCATGATGGTCCAAGGGTGTGGAGTAATAAACCTCCCTCCCTTTAAAAAAAATCACCAATCAAGAGGCCCGGCTTGAACGGCAATAGGTTGCCGTTGATGATGATGATGATGGACCAAGAGGGCGGTATTGCCTCCCCGCCTTGAGCATGATGCCCCTGTTTCCCACACCATACAACTTAGGTTAGTGGGTGGTGATGTGGTATCCCCACACCCACTCCAGACTATCAGACATGGACACGGGACATCTAGGAATAATTACAACTTACTTAAAAGCATTTTAAACTTTTTAACTATTAATACATTTATGAAATATATAAATCCAACCTATTAAGGTAAATGATCCCCTGATTTACGGTGTTACACAAGGTTGCAACTTATTTTCTTAATGGATTGAGAGAAATGGTATAAGTTCGACTTTATGTAATGTTAATTGGTTTTGGTTCGGCGCTATCTCCGCCTTGGAGATAGTCACCTGTTTTTAAAGAAAGTAGATTTAAGAAAAAAAGTGAAAACCCAAATTTTTTTTGTTGTAATTTGCTATCTGTCGTAGGTACGACTTTGTCTTCATCAATGGTCAATTAAACAACAATTGTAACTTACCTTATCATCAGCTAGGATCAAGGTCTTCACATAAAACTCATGGTGCAACCCATGATCAATAATATTGCTTCTCACTTGTAGTTAGAATACTTATGTCATAACCACATGTTTTGAATATCGTATATGATTAATCAACATAAAAATATAAAAAGTGACATTCCTAAAAAAAGATACCTTAGGAGGATGGATTACAAGTACAGGTGTACAAAAAATCGGTTTAAGTCCAGCCCGACTCGGTAAAATACTGGTTTGGGTCCAAACCGATCTGTCGGTTTGGTACAGGTTTGGCAATTTTGTTTTGAGAAACAATTACAACCCGAATTAGTTTGAGTTCGCCTAAAATAATGGGTAAAAAACCAGTTTAAAAGCTAAATCGATTTTAAACCCCATCCAAATCGGTTTAATTTGGGTGGATTAGGGTTTTCAACCGTAAAACAGGTTCTTAACCCAAACTGGTTAGAGACCAAAATAAAAAACTTGAACTGGTTTATAAACTGAGTAAACTGCCAAAATGACCCTTGAGGTTTGGCACCACATGTCACTTTAGACAAAAAGTTTATGTTTATCACTGGGAACCCTGACATTTGCATTTCTTGCCATTTTAGACACTTTTCCTAACGTGGTTAAACATCTCAGTTAATGTAACATCCCGTTTTTGTTATATAAATAAACTGTCTTGGTTCATATATATATTAATCTCTTAAATGGGTCCTTGATCGTTAAAACGAACTAATAACATGTGAGATGAATACTCGTGTATTTAGAATTACTTGGCGAGCAAGTGACAGATAGCATGATTGTTTGAGATATGAGATCCAAACGAGTAATTAGTGTTATAGGAGACCGTTTAGTGAAAAATTACAAAGGGGTAAAAGGTGAAGTAAAATAATCATGGTGAAAAATTGGTTCGGCTCAAAGAATTATAACACGTAATAATGAATAATTACTTATTTATTTATTAGGAGTAGAATCTGCAAACTAAATTTATTGAATCTGCTCTATTTTTTTTGCACATTGTTTTCTTAAAAGTGAACTTCATTAAAAAAAAACGTGAGAGGTCCTCAAAACAGGCACTGCCATACACCCAACTACAACATATACAAAGGATACAAAGCCTAATCTTTTCAGATTAATTTCTTAATCTGGAAGGAGACTTAACCCAAAGAAAAGATAAAGACTTAACCTTAGCCACTACCTCACCCACTTTCGCCTCTTTATTTCTAAACATCTTTTCATTTCTAGTGTTCCAAATGACCCAAAGCGTTACCATAATAATCCCATGAATAAGCTTCTTGGACCCGTTGATTCTCCTCCCATTCGCAAGTTGCAGCAGGTCTTTAATGTCAAAAGCATAGATAGGGCCGATTTTGCACCACGAACCGCTAGCAGCCCAAACACCAAAGGTAAAGCCACACCTCGTGAAAACGTGTAAAGAGGACTCAACATTAAAATCACATAACACGCAGGAAGTGTCAGGAATGTTAATTCGTATCCTAAGCAAAACAATCCAAGTAGGAAGACGATCCATTTCGGCCCTCCAAATAAAGACTTTAACCTTTAAAGGAACCCAAGAAATCCACTGCATATAATGATCATGGCACTGCTCTCTCCCTTTGACAATAAAACTTTTAAAATCGGCAACTATGTATTCCCCTTGATTATTACCTTCCCATCTCCATTTATCTGAAATATCCGAATAGTGAACAATAGCTAACCTGGACCGCAAACTGGGCAAATCATTGCACTCATCCACTGTAAAAGGTTGCCTTTTCCAACTGCAAACAAGATATCCCCCATTAACGCTCTCGTCCCAAGTGTCTGCAATAGTGGCCGATTTATCTTCAGTGAGGCAAAACAAATTAGGATAAGTCCCCTTAATCTTTTCATCCCCACACCATTTATCCAATCAAAACCGAATAGTACTCCCATCACCAACAATGCATTTGAAACAATAAAGGAGCTTCCGATTTTGAATAAGCAACATGTTTAGAAAATTAGCAATCGATTTCCAGCAGCCTGACACGTGTTCATTAATTGGAAGGAGATCCCAATTATTACGCTTGTTGTTGTGACATTATTATATATATCATTTCTAATCGGGTGTTTGCGCCAGTCATCTTTACGAATTTTTTAGTTTTAGCAACAAGGTTTTGTTTGTTTTGTTTAGCCACCACATCCGCCAATGATCTATTTCTTTTTCTTTGAATACGCTTTCACCACAAAAAAAAAGTTGTCTTTTAGTCTTGTGTGTTCATTTAAGTTTTTTTTTTCTTTTAGTTTACATTTTTCACATGTATACTATATATTATACTCATTTAACCTGTTTAATTTCCTTGTAATTTTGTAGTTACGTAATAACCTTCTTTTGTTAACGAAAAACGGGGGGGGGGGGGGGGGGGGGGGTTGCGTGATTTTTTTTTTAACATTCTGGTGTAGATATTTTTTAAAAACGAAGATGTATTCAAAATTGGGTTTTTTTGGTATCGTCGACTATAGCAAGTTGGTTACTGTTGACCGCTTATGAGCGGATAAGACCCTTGCTGCTACGCTATTGGTGTTTCCTTTTATGTTTATTCCACAACGCAAGCTGAAAATGACAAAACTCTTGCCGAGTTGCCGCATTGAGCAAGTGAAAAAATAACCAAAATCCCGCCGCGAAGCGCGGGGTAAAAACCTAGTTCTTCAATAACTTTACGCCACATACTGTGCGTGTCATTCTTATATCTCCATGCCCACTTCACTAAAAAGAGCCAGATTAACGTCGACCAACTTAGAAACACCTAAAGCATACAAATAAAAAAAACCCGATTACATTGAGCTGTTAAAAATGTCTACTGTAGTTGAACTTTTCATATTTAATATTAGTTTAATAAAAGTCGGTCCTCCCCTTGAAGTGATGCTTAACCTAAATATTTTGCTCACTTTCATGTTTTCTTTATTATACTAGTGGTGGTCCGGTGGACACAAGCTTCTCTAGCCTGGGGTCCAACTAATTAATACTAGTTTATGGAGTAAATATAAGCTAGAATGTTTAATACTTATATAGTCCACGTTTATACATGTCCTAGTTTACTTTTACAAACAATATGGCAAGGAATACTCAATTCTATTTCTTGATGGCCTAGTAACTTCTTGTGTTTATTCTTATCTAAATAGCAATCACTAAGGCCGTGAATGAGGGTATATTTCAAGCCATTAAAACACCGAATGGAGGGCCGGTGCTATCACACCTATGCCGATGACGCATTAATAGTTGGAGAATGGAATGAATCGAATGTAGGAAATATTTCCCAGATATATCCTTCATTGCTTTTACCTCGTGTATGGGTTAAAAATAAACTTTGAAAAGAGCATTTTGTATGGTGTGACTGACCAAGAGCTTAAAGAAATGAGTGCTAAGATGAGATGTAATGTTATGTGTCTCCCATTAAACTATCTTGAGCTTCAAATTGGGGGAAATATGAATAGGGTAAAAAGTTGGAGGCCGTCCTCGAAGCGTTTGAATCAAGACTCACAATTTGGAAGGCCAAAATATTGTCCATTGGTAGACGAGTTACTCTTATCAAGGCCTTCTAATGTATTAGTTCACCATATACAAAGCTTCAAATAGTGTGATTGAAAAACTTGAAAGGATTTAAAGGAACTTTCTTTGGGGAGGTTTCAGCGACAAGTCAAAAGTTTATTGGGTCTCGTAAGAGCACATCATTCAGCCTAAGAGCTAGGTGGGCTGGGTTTAGGATTTAAATGATTGAAAATGGGCCTGCGAAGTGGCTATGGAGATGGAAGAGGGTGGACATGGACTAAATCGAGAAGGTTGAACCGGATAGATGTAAATACCTACTCGTCCTTAAATTAGCACGAACGGGTCACCCATTTGTGTGTAAATACCTATTCGTCCTAGATGATTACGAAAATACCCCTAGGGTGTAAAACCAATCGTTTAACATAGTTAATACCTATCACTAGCTAGGGACATACAAGTTGTGTACTAACAATAAAAAATGGCTTAGTATGAAGACTTGAGAGGCATGTTCATTTTCAAGTTGAATAATTGGTTGTCAAAGAAGGTGAATTTTCATGCTTTGAGGAGCCATTTGGACCGTATTGTGTTGTTCACTACTTTGGCTAAACAAGGTACATATGCCAGTCCACTCCAGTGGACCAACATGAATCACCCGGTCGTCCTAATTGTAGGATCGACTTTCGGGTCACCCGACAATCACGAGTTTGGCTATTTGGAGTGCGGAATCATCCAAACAGGTTCGGACAACAAAACGACAATGAAACAATGATTAACGAGGTATCAACACATACAAAATTAGGTCAAAGGCTGTATTGATTAATCATAAACAGAGCACAAGTGTTATACAGACCAATCTCAAACCTCTAGACTTGGGCAGGGTGTTTGGGGAATGTGTGATGTGACCACTAATGATTAGGGCAATGATTGGATGCTTATATACCCCTGCTACTCGTGCAGGGCCCTGCAGGCGAGTAGCAAAGCTATGGGACATGTAACGCAGGCGATTAGCTAGATAATTTCCTGTAATATAGGCGATTAGCTTAGCTAATCGCCCCTAACCAAAGCTACTCGCCCTCAGCATACCAAACACCCCAAATTACTTCCAAACACACCAAACACCCGAAACGCTATCCAAACATCACCTATACTAGGCTAGGGACATCATGTACTAACACTAATCGTAGCACCATCACCAATAGACACCTCAATCATCTATCTTTCTTTCGCTACTTTCTTTTGCTTCTTTTCTATAACACTCTTGTATGTGGGTTTTCTTGATGTTGAATCATAGGGTGTGAAATTGTTTATAAGGGATTTAATCTAGGTTAGTAAGGTCTTAGAAGCTGAGAAACTAACCTAAGCAAGGATAAATCTAGACAATTAGCCAAATTTCTAAGAAGCTATCTGTTCGATCAAGTGGGTTTTTACTAATTTGATATAAACTCCACAAATCGCATGTTTATAATAGATTATTATGTTTGTTAATTGAATGTTGCCTGCCAAATCATGGGTTACACCATGGTATGGGTTTATGAGTTGGGAATTGGTGGGTTAGTTGACCTATTTGTTGAACAAAGTGGGTTAGAAATTATGCCTACCAAGTGTTTGATGAATTGTCTAATTAAAAATATTGAATTATTATAAGCTTATGAAATCATTGGCGAGAATTTCACTAATGATAATTATGTGTTGAATTGGATATGTTAACTTAAGATGGAAAAACATGAGTGTATTGATAATCACTTGGGTGCTTGTTTAGGCGGCTCGAGTGGAACTACAGAAGACAAAGGCGAAACCGATACTCGCCAGAAGGGGAAGCTACAAGGTACGTGAAGAAACAATAAGTATCACGGTGATTAATACTAATCCCCGTGAGGTTAAATACCCTTGTTTACTCAAGAACAACCATTTACCCACACCGTTGATTAAACCTAACCGTGAAGTAAGAATGAGTGTATGCGTGTGTTTTGAAAGTAAGAACACAAGAATATAAGTGGTTCAGTCGTTAATGACCTACGTCTACTGTCAAGAGCCGATTGTTTATTACTTTGAAGATTACAAAGTGTTACAATGAATATTGCTAATCTAACTCTCGAGTACAAGTAGTCGATTTCGGATCCTTGGCAAAGGAGATGAAGTCTTCTATTCATAGGAGAAGTCATGGGCCAAGGTGACAGCCCACGAGAAGCTATGACTGATACGGACCTTGGTTGGGCCCATTAGTCTCCAGCCCATGAAATTGGCGGGAAAAAGGTGGCTATGCCTGCTGACGTGGCGGGAAGTTAGAACAACTCTGCCAAAGTGACACGCGGCGCCTTCTGGTTGGGCGCCGGTGGCATGCTGGCCTGACACAGTATGGTTGACTTATCTGCTGGCGTCTGACGTGACGTCTGGTAGCAGGTAAGCATGTCTGCACAGTACTGTAGACAGCAGCATGGTGGAAGCATGGGAGCAGTCAAGTCGCTGCTCATGTCAGCGGTGGTTGGACTGGCCCTGACACGTGTCGCCATTTGGTTGGCGCATACTTCGCTCAGATATAAGTGAATCTTCTTAATTCTTGATCCTCCATACCTCGTACCAAAAGCTGACGGTGGACGAATATTCCGCGCGTGTTTATACGCGCGCCTATTCTCCTGGAGTACTGATGTGAGTGAAGTTACGTCGCGTGCAGAATGACTTCACGCGCTGAGTAAAGTCCACGAGATGTGCCTGCGGGTAGGAGATGCTTACATCCGCGGACTGCAGTTGTCGCTTGGATTGCTGGAAAGTGGGAAAGGGATGCCATTTCCGCGAGAATTAGGCTCCCTATCCCTTCAGTACGTTATGATTATAATTCCGTATATTTATATTCGCATAGATCCTTATCATAGTTTTGTTGTGATGGGTGAAACTTGTTTGTTGAATAGAGACTAGCTACAATGCTTGAGACCATAAGGTAGTCGGTTTAGTCGAATCTTGATTGAACAAATAAAACGAGGCCTAAGTAGTCTTATAGGCTCTAGAGGCGGAGGTATCATTCTAGAATCCTACCATGGCCGCGTGCTATAGTGAGAGTAGTATAATCATGGTTATGTGTTCAATGGCTATTTTTTGACCCTGTAAATGGGTCAAAATGGGAATTCATGCTCAATCCAGTAATAGGCAAGTAAGACCAAGATATAGGACATTCCAGGTGAATTGTAGAGCCTGAGGCATTCCTATGAAAAAATTGCTCTCGACTACGTCTTAGACGATTAATACAGCACAATCATGAACCATGTATTGGTTGGCATAAACTTAGAGAATTTTGGCAACTTATGCTTGGATTCTTGAAGAAATCTACATTAGACGAAAGGACTAATGAGAATTCAATAAAATGAGCTATGCACGGGTCACACTAGTTAAATAAATGGCAAGGATAGTCTAGGATTGATAACAAACTAGAAATCCGAGTATTTTGCCAATTTGATCATAACGGGTCGATATGGGTTGGAAACTCCCAACCGAACCATAGACTAGGAAACATATAAAAGCCTAATAGCCGGATTGGTAAGTCACCTTAGAGTCATAGAGTTGTGGGATTTTGGGTGCTTTGATCTCATTTGGGTTCAATATAAGTATATACATGAAATGGGGGTGAAATAAAGGCTAAGACATGGAGTTTTGCTGCAAATCAGCAACTCCAAACCATAGTTTACAGCTGGAGCCGTAAGCTACAGCTCAATAACAAACTAGGGACAGAAGGTCCCAATCGTAAGCTATGGTAGTCCAACCGTAGCTTACGGTGGGGTCGGACTACGGTATTCCAACCGTAGCTTACAGCGAGGCTTGCCAAAAGCCCAAAACCAAGAATTTTAGTCGTTTTTTATTATCCTTGTCATACTAACTAATCTTATGTATGATTGTCATGTTAGGTTGAGTATATGATGAACTTCGGGGGATGATCAAGCAACCGAACTAGTCAAGTCATGTTTGACATTTTGAATTAGGATTTTCTCATATGGGATTTAGCTACCATAGATGAAATTTTTGTACTTCCACTGTGTTTTTAAACTTGAAACCCTAACTTGTTGCAACTAGGAATATGTTTTAACTATGTGTCGAATGTCTATGTGGTTTGGGCATGAATTTTGTTAAACATTAATCCATAATATTATGACAAGAAAAATTTCGTACATGTTAAACTTGCTTTTATGTCTTTTAATCTATGAATTGGTGGTAAGGGTCTTACACGATGGCGAGCCTGAGCAGGACGTTGAGATGGATGAGGCGGATCATGATGATGTGCAGCATCCACGACGCATTTTTCATGCGATGAGGTTACTTGCTTCCACAAACCGCCTACTCGAGCAGATTCTCACGACGGTTACTGAGCAGGGGCGGCAAAATGGACGAGCAGGGGCGGCGGATCGACCGGGTGGAGGCTGGTGTGCGTGGGTGATAGAGAGCGAGGTTTCAAGGCGAGCGGCAGCGGGTTTGCCGCCTCGTGAGCCATTGCCTATTGGCCGGGATGCGCCGTCCAGCAGTTAGGCGGTCCGTCTGAGAGGCAGGATTAGTTGTTTTATTATATGTATGTTTTAGTTATTATTCTTGTATGAACATCTTAATTATATAAATGTTTTGTATCTTATGGTTCTTTTGGTTTGATTATTGTTCGTATCTCGTGGTTATTATTTTTGTCTTTTGGTTTTACTGTTTGTACCTTGTGGTTTGTTTGGTTTGATTACATAAACGTTTATGTTCACGTAACGATAACCAAAACATTTTTTAATTATAGTTATTTTTTAAAACAACATTTACAAAAGAAACATTTTATATAAATAACAAAAAAGAAACATTTTATATAATAATATTTACTAAAAAACAACATTTTATATATATATATATATATATATATATAGGGTAATTATAATCTGAAAACCATATTGAGTTAATGAAACTCAAGAAACCCAAATGTGTGGCTTAGATATTGCCACACCCAATACTTTTTCACAAACCTTGAAGGGCATTTTTGGTATTGAAATTGTTTTTTATCTATCTCCTCGTGCACTTCTTATCATCTGATGTCTTCTCTTTTGAAATCATAATAATATATCTCTTGTTACAATTACTCTACTTTCTCTCTCTAAATTTCATATACCCATATCTATTTTACAGATCTTCAAAGGTGTTTTAAAGCCTTAATATCAAAACACTCATCATCATTTCCCCTTCAAATCTTTAATATAATATTCATCCTTTGTTATTTTAACTTTATTTGTTTTAAGTTTGAATACCCCTACATACTTCTTGTAAATTTGAATTGTTTTTTTATCATTGGTCGATATGTATTAATTTGTGGGCATCAAAAGATTTTTCGACAAAGGTATGTTTTATGGGGTTTTTTTTTTCTAAACTTGGTATTTTAACTTTATTTGTATTGTTTTTATCATTTCATAAGGCTAGAGGCCATTAATGTGTTTTTTCCAACGAGGACGGTTCTGGCCGTCGTTCTAACGAGGGTGACATGATGTCGGGTCCAGTCCGGTTGCACTTCCAGATCCGGTGAAAGCAGGTAATGGTATGACGTGGTGTTTTAGTGTTTAAGATCTAGATCTGGGTTTTGATGAAATATATATACATATATATATATAGGTGGTGAATGATGACGGTGACATAGGTGGACGGGGAGGTAGACGGTAACATTGGTGGTGGTGCTCTATTGACCACCATAACTTCCAGGTATTTCGATATGTTTGCAGTTTCTTTGATCTAACAAATTGTTTAGTGTGTTGTTTTTTGTTTTTTTATATTAAAGTTGTGCTTTTCATCCAAAAACAGGGGTTCAATGGTGGAGAACAAGATGGTTCAATCATGCCCTCTCAAGATTTATTTTTTGTAATAAAGATGGAATTTTTTATTTAGTGTATTGTTTTTTGTTTATTTTTCTATTAAAGTTAGTGCTTTTTCATCTAAAAACATTTGTTTTAATTTAAAAACATATGCTTTTATCGGTTAGTATAATAATTCATCATATGTTTTTGTGTTTGTGTTATATTTTTCATATATTTTTTGTTGTTTGGTGTTTAATTTATCCTATGTTACACACTATGAGTCTGTGAAAACATATATTTTTATTGTTGGGGTATAATTTATTATATGTCTTCATTAGATAAGTTTGTGAAAACACATGTTTTTGTTGCTACGACATAATTTATTTATATGTTTTTGATGAAATAAGGTGCTGGGCAATTCTAATTTGAAAACCACTCCCACTTGTGCAAACCATGGAAACCCCATTCCATGGCTATCATGCTTCCACGTGGACATTCATGTGTTAAGAAAGAAGGTTATAATGGTCTTTTATACAACCCACACAACTTTCTATGCATATTACACAACCCACACAATCTATCTTCCTGACACATTAAACAAACACCTCCGCTTTCTTTCTCTCTCTATCTCATACATCAAGCCTTCAATATCATATCTCATTTGATAAATAAGTACATCTTTTTTTTTCTCTCTCTCTAAAACACTCAAACCATTAATCATTCAACAATGGTAGCTCATTCTATATTTTTTACAATTTGTTTAAGGATGGTTCACGTAGGAAATGAGAGAGAAGCCAGAGGAAAAGAGAGAGAAGGAGACCGATGAAGCCGGTCGTTCACCGATGATGAAGTCGGTCGTTCTCCTCGGCCCGTTGACAGCCGTCTCCTCCGCCCTGCTACCTTCAGGACACACCCAAAAGATTAATTGTTTACCATAAAAAAAAAGAACATACAACTGATCCGGTGGTTTATAGATGAAGCCGGTTAAGCCGACGGTCAACAGATCGGTATTTGTGTAATCCAAAAATAGTAGTTTTCTTTATGTTCAGTTTTATTAATTTTATGTTGTCTTCTGTTTAAACATACTTTAAAGTGATTTTGAAAGATAAAATTTCTCTAAAATATCATTTTTTTAAAATCAAGCCTAAAGACGATTATTACATTGAATTTTTTTTTTGTTTCATAGGAATATCATATATTGTGAGCTTCAAAGGACATATGAAATCACCTCATTTTGAAAACTCTTCCATGTGCAGTTTTGTTTTTTTTTACTTCCAGATCTGGATTTGTGTCGCACCGGATAATGAAGGTTTTTTCTGGATCGTGATGGTCGATGAGATGATGCTGAATTCAAGGCGAAGATAATGAAGGACATACCAAACAGATCTCAGTGGCAATGTTGTGCGGGTTTTTGCTACTGTTTTTTGGACCACTGGGTTTTTTGCTACTGTTCTTGGATCTAGATCTGGGTTTTGATGAGGTTGTTTAGGTTTGTTTAACATTTTATATTCAGTGTTTTTTTTTTGTAAATGTTTATGGTTTAATCAAAGTTTTGACGGTTCTTTTATCTTTTTTTTGTATATCAAAAGTTTGTTTTCATTTAAAAACATATGTTTTTTTGTTGTTTTGATTTATAATTTGAATTTTTTAGTGAGATAAGTTTGTGAAAACATATGTTTTTGTTGTTGGTTTATAATTTATTATATGTTTTGGGTGAGATAAGTGTGAAAACATATGTTTTTTTTTGTTGGGTTATAATTTATCATATGTTTTTTGGTGAGTTAAGTTGCGAAAACATATGTTTTTGTTGTTGGGTTATAATTTATTATATGTTTTTAGTGAGATAAGATTGTGAAAACATATGTTTTTTTGTTGTTAGGTTATATTATTTTGAAAATATAAAATATATGTTTTTAGTGAGATATCTTTGTAAAATTTGAAAGAAAAAAACGTGTTTTATTTTAAAAATTGATGATTAGTTATATTCAAAAGAAAAAAAACAAAGATTTTGTATTGAAAAAGGCATGGCTGGAAAAGAAAAGATAGAATATTGCAAAACAAAGATTTTAGTGAAAACATCTGTTTCATAATTTCTTTATGCAATTCTACAAGTTATCTAACCTTATTTATATATTTATAAATCCTAAAAAAACATGTTTTTTTTGTTTTTACAAACGTTTTTTGTTGTTAAAAACAAGTGTTTTTTTATTCATAGTTACATCTGTTCATTTTTTTAAATAGGATGGAAAATAATTTAAAAGTCTTAAAAAACATTTGTTTTTTTTGTTCATAACTACGTCTGTTTATTTTTTAAAATATGATGGAAAATAAATAAAATAAAATGTTACAATTGAATTAAAGAGAGAGAAAGAGAAAATGGGATGACATGACTAAAGAGAGAAAGAGAAAATGGGATGACATGACTTATCTGACAATTGTTAATATCTATACAAATTGAATTCATTAGTTTCCTATTTTGCCCTTTTTGTACTACAAGCAAGGAAAGAGATTTCATTTAAAAAATTCATGTGTTTACCTTTAATATCAGCCATAGATTAGAAAAATAGATGGTCAAGATGAGGGTTTCATGAGTTTTCTTAACTGGGGAGGGTTTTCAATTTATCCCTCCCCTAACATATGTAATTATTATATAAAAAACATAGGTATTATCTGGAAAAGTGAATGGAAGAGAGGATGGAGAAGATAGGAGAGAGAATATTGAAAAGTAAGAGAGAGAGTGCTTGTTTTTTTTTACTAAAATGCCCTTCTTTATTTTTTTATTTAATATATGTACCTTTTACATATACATCTTTTTGAATAAAATAATAAATCAATCACAACCATTGGATCATGATGATCAATGGTGATAAAGGTGGTTTTCTTGGTTTTCTTAAGTGGGGAGGGTTTTCAAATTATCCTTCCCCTATATATATATATATATATATATAAACAACAACCCTTTTCACCTCTCCAAGTCTCCAACCCATCCATCTCACCACTCATCATAGAAATTGAGTTGAGAATAAATCTGAGGCTCTACGAGTAGTAGAGCCCCTACGACTCGTATGTGCCATACCCAATTATTGATATTAATTACCAATGATTGGGAGGATCTTTATACGAATCGTATAGCTCTACCCGTGCCCATATATGTGTCGTGATGTCCTATACGACTCGTATAGGATATGTAAATAAAGAAAGGGGTGCATCGGACCAGGGGGTTGAACCGGTAAACCGAGGCTCGAACCGGTGAACCGGGGCTCGGACCAGTTGAACCAGGTTTTAGAATAGGACATCATATTTATTTTATGACCGGTTCAACATCCGATCCGATTCTAAATATATTAATCTCGAGATAACCGAAAACCCCATTTGGTTATGAATCATCTTTTCCATTTTTGCATACTCATCTTTACATAAATGCACACTAATGTTACATTAATGCATTTATAATTTTTAAATTTGTTTTGCCACCTGGCCATAAGATGTTCATCTCCTTCAGCATTTTACCTCACCCCTACGTACCCTTCTCCCTCTCTCTTAATCTCCATGAAGGCTGACTTTTTGCAAGCAAGCAAGAAGAGTGAATGCTGCTTACCATCTTCTTTTGACTTTTCTTGGTTTATGATGTTAGAGAGAGAAAGTTAGTGAGAGAGAATAAAAGTCACCACTTTCTTTTTTACCTATATTCAACCCCTATCTTTGGTCAGCCATTGAAATCACCACCTCACCACCGTCAATATCTCTATATATAGCGTAGAATGGGGTGTACACCTATCCAAAGACCCTTGTCTTGCCGTTTATCCTAGGTTGAAAGATAAAGAAAAAGAAACCTCCTTCTCATTTGTTACTCTTAAACACACTGAGTGTGAACATATAGCAACACAAATCATCAATCTTTACACCCTAAGAAAGTCTAGATCAACACAAAAGTTAGCAATCAAGAAGATTGCAATGGGAAGGCCACCTTGTTGTGACAAAGTTGGAGTTAAGAAAGGCCCATGGACTCCAGAAGAAGATATTATTCTTGTATCTTATATTCAAGAACATGGTCCTGGTAATTGGAGATCTGTTCCTACCAATACTGGTATGTTGTTCTAACCTCTACTTCTCTGATTTAAATATTTGATTCAAATCTTTTGGTTCTTTTGTTTTTATTTATGGATTTCATTGTTTTTCAAAAAAGACTATTGTTTAGATGTGGGTTTGTTAGAGTCATTAAATTAGGGTATTTATTGTATCCTGCAACCATTGTTTCTTTTTCAAGATTTTTTTTTTTTTTTTTGTAAACTTTTGGATTCAGTTTTACTCACTTTAAATCTTGTTTGTGTACAGGTTTGTTAAGATGTAGTAAGAGTTGTAGACTCCGATGGACGAATTATCTCCGGCCGGGTATTAAACGCGGTAACTTCACCGATCAAGAAGAGAAGATGATCATCCATCTACAAGCCCTTCTTGGCAACAGGTGTAGATCTGTAATAAAAAAATGTGATTTTTATGTTAAAGATCACAATTTTTTATTTTTTTTATTTTAACGGCGAACACATACATCTCCTAAAATATTTTTTATTTTGTTTTTGTGTTACTGATGAGGGATTTTGGTTAAATATGTAGATGGGCAGCCATAGCATCTTATCTTCCACAAAGAACAGATAACGATATCAAGAATTACTGGAACACGCATCTGAAAAAGAAGCTAAACAAGAACCAAACCAACTCATCTGATCAAGAAAACCATCATACGTCAAGGGGTTCAAACTCATCATCATCTTCAGAAACTGGCATGTCTAAAGGTAAATGGGAGAGAAGGCTCCAAACCGATATCCACATGGCCAAACAAGCCCTTTGTGATGCTTTATCTCTTGACAATAAATCCATCAATCTGCCTGAATTATCCACATCAATTAGTACAAACCCTAATTCCAAAATCCATCAACAATCTGTTATACCAACACCACCATGTCCACCACAGATCAATCAAAGCACGGCTACTTATGCATCAAGCGCTGAAAACATTGCGCGCTTGCTCCCGAATTGGATAAACAAGCCGCAAAAGTCTTCTCATACGAGTTCCGAAAGCATCGGTACTACGCAGAATTGTTGTGTTAAAGAACAGTTTCCAAGTCCTTCTAGTGAAGGGTTTGAAACTTCACTACAGGTAGGGTTCAAAAACAACTCAAACTACAGCAATAATTCGGACGTTTCGCAATCCATTTCACCCGAAACGACGAGTTTGTTCCAAGATGAAAGTAAACCGAATATCAAAAATGCTCAATTGCCACCTCTTAGTGTTTTCGAGAAATGGCTTCTTGAGGATGCTGCTGCTCAAGAACATGAAGATAACCTTATGAATCTTTCCTTTGAAGAAACCGATGGCTTGTTTTAGTAACTTTGTTTACTAGGTAATACATAAGTGTTAATCAAATATAGGTCTTCTAATAATCTTAAAGCAAAGTTTTTTTTTTTAAGTGTTGAAAGAATTGTAAATTATAGTACTAAAGGGTAGGTTTTATCTAGAAGTGTACTGCATATGTAGTCCTAACTCCTCTTATCATCATTCATCTTCTTGGAACAAATCTTTGTACTTTGAGTTTCTTTATATTGGGAATAATGATGAATGAGAAATTAGGTTTTCAAGTTTCTTAGAAAATTTTAATTATTAGTTTGTTTTACTCTCTGCAAATTATTATTGATTAAGAAAGAAGTGAAGTTGATTGAATCGGTTATGCAATACATTTTATATTTGTGTAGATAATTTAGCTATTTTTTTTAACGGCCAATAAATTAATTCTAATTAATCACGAAATACTTACTGGGCAAAAAAGTATTCCGAGAGTAACTCAGGTCCACTAATAATTTCACACCAGTTTTCGGGGAAAACCCGCCGCCTGAAGGCTCACTGCGATAAAACCCGACCCAACAGCAGCATTTTGATGCCGGCAAGACTCGAACTCCCCACCTCCCATAAAAAAAATAAGGAAGGTGTCACTCCACCATAATGATTTATTAATCTTATCACGTATCGGTGCAATCAAATTAAATGTATTTTACCTTTGAGACCGACAAGAATTGATCAATCAAGATGCGTCATATTATTTCATTCATTTCGTTTTTAAATTTTGTTTATTCAATCATAATATTTAATAAAATCTGAAATTATTTTGCTTAGGTATTGAATTTTCGGTTTTTATCTTAGATCATAGTAAATTAGTAATGTTTCTTGTCGCCTTTGAATTAATAATGTAAGTAATGATATTATAATTTTTTTTAACAGGAACTTCATTAGCCGACAACACCAAAAAAAATCTGTTTACATCATATCAAAGGAACACCACTTTTTCCACTCTATACATCTTTTTTTATTTCGATTCTTAAACCATAAATACCCTAATGACTTCACCTCTGCAATAATGTCCGCAACGTTGGTCTTTTTGTTTTTGAAAATATTCCAACTATTTCTAGCTTTCCAAATCGTCCAACAAGTCATAATAATCACCCGATGGTAATGATATTACATTTGACTTTCTTTTAATAGGAATAGACACCTTCTAAGAATTAAACGGATGTGAATGCAAATCTTTCAAGTAGCTAGATTAACCACAACGATGGTGGAAGATAAGGACACCAGCTCATTCCTCTCTCTCATCTATCTCTGATCCCTTCTTCTCTCATCACGAAATTGATCCGAACGCCTCTTATTTCTTGCATAATTCCAGACTTGACACCACCACCACTACAAGTAAACAGGGCACTAGAGGCCACACCTTTCTTCGCTATTGCCATAAAAGTTGCCTCTAACGGTGTTGACCCCGTCCGGAAATTGACCATTAGCGAAGACAATCACCATGGCGTCGCTAATGATGTCGCCTCTATTGCCAAGGATTCTTGTAGTGCTCTCTCTTCCATTTCATCTCTTTCGCTCCCCCACCTGGTGCTCCACATCGGTTTCGGGCTAGAAAGGGCACCAACGTTGAAGATTGAATCACTACTATATAAACGACTGACTTCTATCTCTATCGATGCGTAAATCCATTAATAATCTGTTTGTAAATGTGGGTGCAGACAGTGATATATCGCTGATACTTTGGTGAAAATTTGGTTGTTGGTAATACAGCTTCTGACAGATTACTAACGAATATTAACAAGTGATTATTAATGAATGTTACCTAGGGTCAATGACGTGGATGATATTCAATGATAATTGTAAGTGCACCTCTTCGGATATGTCCCTAGCATAGTTCCTAGCTTAGATTAATGTTTTGGTATGTTTCGTAGTTGATAGGGTAGCAATTTGGATGCTTAAACATTGTAATTTATAGTTTGTATTGTGGTTCAGGCGTGAGAGGCCTTACGCCTGGATCCTTCTAGGAGTATGGGGCAACCTATAAATAGGTGCCTTAGCTCTCAAATCATTTCAATTTTTGCAGAATCTCAATACACGTTGAATTGTTGTCCAATTTTTGTGTGATCTTGTGTTTATCATTTTATTATCATTCGAAGTATTATACGACTAACAACAAAACTATTCATTTTTTCTGCCTTTGATTTGGTAATACGAGTAGTCTCTAATATCTTGTTATTCGACATTCGAGTATCCTACAATAATTAACAACTCTTCCTATGTCTCACTTAGACATTTTTATCCATTAAATTACTGACAAACATTTTACAAACAGTGTCTCTGAAATTTTGCATACTCTTATTCCCTTGGTGGTCCATTGGTAATTAATGTTCCCATAAAAATATATCACATTTTTGTTAGTTTTATGGGGATTAAAATTGGATACTAGATTTTAAAATCCAAAGTTTGATGATTGACTGATATTAATTACAACTTAAAAAATTCCATGTGGCATCCTAACTTGTAAACTATTTTCTTCCACTGAGTTTTTTACTAGCTTATGTGGCACAAAACATCATTATATGATGATGTGGAAGCTTGTCAAGAATGAAACTTACCATGTGCAACTAACGTGTAGGTTACATTAGTTATAAGTGTAGATAAATGTCCGAAGCCTAGCGTCTCCTTCAAGACTCTTATCACCTTAATTCATTCTTTTGTTGAGGTTCTGCCACTTCTTCCCCGAACCTCTTTTTACATAGAGATGAAAGCCACCTCCACCTTCACCACCTTCTTTACTGTTCCTTAACTACCTACCACTATCATCACCATAGTCTGCCACCAACACCACCCACCACCCACCACCCACCACCCATCGCCATCAACCTATTAGTCACCATGTTAACAACATCCCACCAACGTTCCAAAACATATACTATCGAATGACACAATGTATAATACACTTTTTTCTTATGGTGATAGAACAAACGGAACTTTACTTTTTACACTTATTTGAATGTGATATTTACCAAACGAGCTTTTGGTTCCACTTTAATATCGTGGATAATATTAAACCATGTACACATGAAGAGAACAACAACACGTACATGGCCAACATTATAAAATCCAACCTTTAAGACTTATTGAGCAATCTATAATAACTAGTGTTGATCAATTCTTGATGTAACGGAAAACAATAAGTAAATATGTGTACATGATAATCCAGTCACCACACTGAATTTAGACATTGTGATTTTGATGACGATCAAGTTCTTGTTTAGGATGTATTGTGATGATAGCTAAGGTGAGATATGAAATTCACAAATTTAGAGAGGAGAGAGAGAAATGAAATTGTGTTTTTATTAATCTCTTGTTTGCTCTCTAATAATCTATCTCTATATACACCCAAAGAGAAACCATATTTATGATATTAAGAACAATTAATATATCTATCAAATAATTATCAATTAACTCATATAGGTATTTAGGTCAATAATCAATTTCTTAGATAAATAACAAGAAGGCCATATATTTAAATATTAGTCTAACGGTCAAGACTTCTACTCATTGTAAGAAGCTCCTTCACAAATATGTATGACTCAACATGTTTCTGGGTATAAAACTTGTGTCTATATATTATAATGCTAAAAAAATTGATTTTTTGAAAACAATTTTTTTTTATAAATATATAGAAACTGTAATTGCGGCTAAAATGATACAAACATCTAAGTGGGAGAGATGATTACATCTATATCTATCAATCTATCTATATGTACTATATAAGGCCAAGGGGTGTGAGTACGGTGAAGGCATTGGAGAGCCTAGGTGGCACCCCCCCCCAACCCACCCCTTCAAATTTCAGTACAAACGGTAACTTATCTCCGATCTAACCGATGCTTATATATTGTATTTTAATGTAGAAAGTGGAAGGAAAGGAGAAAGGGGAACAACACCCCTCTTGATGGGGATGAAATGGAGGAATGATGATGCGGCCTCAGGGACCATACCCCTTAACCTGATGAAAGAAAACTATTGGGGACACATGTCAACGCATGGGCTCATCCTTTTATTGGATTTCCCATCTCTCATATTAAATTACAAATAGTTATTATTTACTTATAAATAATTTAATATACCAAATGAATTAAATACATAATAAGAGTAAAATGTCATTTTCATCCATATAGTTTGGTGACTTTTGCGAGTACATATAGTTTATAGTTTGATGACTTTTGCAGGTACATATAGTTTGATGACTTTTGCAAGTTTGGTCAAAAAGATTTTTTCTTCACATCTAGGTCCTTGTGGTTTCTAAAATTTGCCACTTTCATCCGGCTGACCAACTTCATCCATAATGCAACATTAAATCAAAGGCAATTTCGTCTATTTCAACAATTCTTTTAATCTATTAATTTTTAAATCTCCTTTCACCTTCCCTCCCTTTCGAAACTGGCTCTATTTTCACCATTCTTGTTATAACCCACAACTCCAACCGAATAACCTTACCTACATTTAAGAATAGATCTTTTTTGGGGAAACATCAAAGCTGAAACCCAAACTAAATTGGTCCTCCTCCAAAATCAAAACACTCACCAAAATCCAAGGTCAAATTGGCTTCTATTTATGGCTTTAAGTGCGGGTTTTGAGAAATTCATAAATGACATGCATAACGTGAGGAGTCTAAGGGATGATGAGACATGTGGTTTTCGCTTAAGGTCAATGGCAATTTCAAAATCCTTAACCTTGTTACTTAGGGGAATCCGAGATGGTATTAAAGGGTCCGATTTGGATTAGCGGAGATGGTCCCTGGATGTGGGCGTTGAAGATGATCATAGTTGGTCGCCGTAGACGATGTTAAAGAGGTCCATTTGTTTTCGTTTTGGTTGTGATCATGTGAATATTTAAAAAAAAAGTTTATTTAACAAACAAACAAACAAATGATGTTGGACTTCTAAATCTTCACCTTTTTCTATTGAATATTGTTGGATTGTTTTTTTTCGTTTTTTGTGGCAGAGTGAAAATCATTTGTGCATTTGGGGGATATTAGTTTTCAATTTGTGTTTTTAGTGAAACCGTAATCTCAGGTTGCGGATTATGCTAACGTGGGAATCTGATTGGTGAAACCGCAATCTCAGGTTGCGGATTATGCTGGCGTGGGGACATCTGATTGGTGAGGTGGAAAGGATACAATGAATACCTTGTCCATATAGGCATAAACCGCAATCAAGGTGCCGTTACACCAAACGCAAAAATAATTTTCTGACACCCTCCATTTGCACAAAAAAAATCTTACTGTGCCACCAAAAACGAAAAAAGAATCATATTGTTGTGTGGTGGTCAATTCAATATTGGGGGTAGGAATTAAATTGTCATCCCTTCGATTTAGAGTTTCTAATCAAACCCGCCAATGGTGATTCTTCGAAGATAGATTGATAATAAATATGGGTTTGGGTTTCTGATCCATGTTTGGAAAATGGAACAAACATTTCGACATAAGAAACCGGTAACGAAAAACATTACCATTGTATTTTGGCTTCTCTACTATACAATCATTCATAAGAACTTCGTTACATTTTTCTTCCAAGCCAATGTACTCTTGGAAGGTTGTGAAGTGAGTTCCGTAACTGTGGGAGGATGACCGATGCATACCTACCTAGGAAATAGACAGGGCTGGTAGGTTTTCCGCATTCATTCGCTTTGAAGCTGTTAGAAACAATGAGGTGATGATAAAAGCCTTAACAAGAGTAAGATTGGGAGATTTGAGGATTCAAGCTAATGTTGCCAAGTTTAAAAAGAGGATTCAAGCTAACAAGAGTTCCGGGTACATGGAATGCGATTAACAAACTGGGAAAATAACTTTGGGATCAAAATGTGGACATTAAATGCCCAATAAAAGGAAAAATCAGCAATGGAGAAGACGTCCGCTTTTGGGTGACTTAGTGGAGTGGGGAGTGTCCGTTAATGCTTAGTTTTCTAGCCATTTTAGCACTTGAAAGCAAGAAAAATGTATCAATAGCCAGCAGGTTAACAATTTGGGTGTGGAAAAGGGAGTTGTGTGGAACAAATGAACTACAGGAACTGCAATAGTGCTCGGATCTGATTGCCGAAGTCTTAGTGGGCCAAGGACAAGATAGATGGGAATTGGCGGACAGCTCGGATGGGGGTTTTTCAGTCGCAGGTTGCAAGGAATTATTGTGCCGGAACGCTACTCCGTTTTACCCGTTTGAATGGGTCAAAAGCGTACCTAAATAGGTTAGCATTGTCGGTTGGAGGGTGATTCAAGATAGACTTCCAACGTTGTAGGCCTGAATAAGAGAAAGATAGTTCACGGATCAACGGTATGCAAATTATGTGGGGAAAGAGACGAAGATGCGAATCATTTACTCACTTCGTGCTATGTAGCCTCAGTGGTTTGGCAGAATGTCAGTTCGTAGACTGACATACCTCCGATTTATGCTTTCAATGTGAAGGATTTACTTGAATTGCACAACAATATTAATGCGACAAAGGAGAAAAGGAATTTGGTGAGAATCATAATATTGGCTGCATGTTGGACAATATGGAGAGCACGGAACGAGTTAATCTTCAGTGGGAAAAGAGTAAATGCCATGGATGTGTTCGGTAAAGTCCAAGCTACGGCTTTTACATTGGTGAAACACAAGAACAAACAAACGGGATGGTCGTGGGAGAATTGGGTAGTGTTTAACACCCCTATAACTTGAGCATTGTTTTGTTTCTTGTAGTGGTTATTGTATTTGGTTATGATTTTAGGTTGGGGTAGTATCTTGTTTGGCACAACCATGTAAATAATTTTTGGTCTGGAATTAAATTGTAGTTTCCCGATAAAAAAATATAATAATTATAATGTAATCGTGTTTGTTTGCTGCACATATTTTTTTGTCTGTAATTATGTGATGCGAATGAAATTTGCCTTCAAAAAAAAAATAAAAATAAAATAAAACTTATGTTGTCATGAAAAATATTTGACCACGAGATATTCTTTGTAACCCTTCCTCTCATTGGGTGATTTTTTTTCCAAAGAAAGAAATTTATATTTCTTTGTAACCCAAGGCATTATAGCCTAGTGGTATCTTGGTGGTGAGATAAGACTTAAGGGCCATAAGGTCCTGGGTTCGAATCTTACAAAGGGGGTTTTCTCATAATTATGAGTTTCCTCCTGAATTGGTGACTTGGTGGTGGAATATGATCGCGTGGCAACACTGACGGCACGATGATACTTCAGTGTTCCGTGAGTGATTCCAATTTGTTGGCCGTTCAAAAAAAAAAATATTTCAAAACGATTAAACTCCACTTTGCCTTGGGAAATTGCAAAATTTGCATCTTAAATGCGAAAAAGATTGAATGAATACTCTGTCGTTGACTCTTCTTTTAATTTTGAAAACACGTTTGACTTAATTGTGTAGGCAAGGACAATGTGCAGTTGTGCACTCAAAATCTCTGAAATTAGCCATATGCCATCCGTTTTCCTAATTCAATGAAGAAATTTTGAAATTATCGTTTTTTAATGGTATTTAAACACCCTCTAAGTTAATTGCACACCCCTTATTCCGTGTATCGGATTATACGTGGCGTATAGGGGGGTTGCAAAAACTTTCACGCACCATTAATGTTCATTAGTCAGAGACATGTCATAATCTATATGTCGCATATAGCCCTGCGGTGTATAGGAACAGAGTTGTGCAATTATATGAGGGGGGTTGTCAATGTCCAAAATCTGCAGCAAAATAGTTTGTATGTAGTTACATTTGCGCTAGAAACATAATATGTTTGCATAAAAATGAAAAAAAAAAACCGATTACATGGTCATGAATATTCTTTACTAATACGGTTTAGACTATACGGAGTGGTGGGGGAAAGAGGGGGATGAACCGCCATGTGGCACTTTTGGTCCCACGTGGCGGGGGAAAAATTGTGGGGAGTGGAAGGGAGAAGAGGGGGGGGGGGGGAGGGGGAGGAAATAATATTATATTGTGTTAAAGTTAAAAAAAAAAACCTGACCAATCAAATAGTGCCACATCACCCCACAAATTTGCCCCACGCCCGTTGAAATATCCCCGCCCCTCTCCTTCCTGCCCCTCCACGCCATACCCACGGTGGTGTCCCCCCCCCCCCCTTCCCGCCCCGCACTCCGGACACTCTGAATGAAGAATCAATAGTAAAAGTTGACAGATACAAGTGCGTTTGATTTTTGATTTGGTATACAAAAATAGAAATCATATAAGAAAATGAACTCTTTTATATAAAAAAGAGCAATATGACTCAATTCTTTTACCAAGCAACCGAACTCTACCCCACCCCTTTGGTATGGTGTTAAAAGGTGTTGAGGTTCCAAATGTGAGGTTGGGAGTCCAAACCAAAAAGAGGTGTATTTAAAAGATAATGTAAAAAAGGATGTAAACAAATAGGGAAGGAAATTAGCCGTTTAAAAAGAAAAAAACAACCGAACTCTATCGCGCTAATATTTATAGATGCAATGCAATATGCATAGTCAGATTTTTAGTAATCATCAAGATTCATTCATATTCTTTAAAATGTAATACATCCTGTGATTTTTTTACTTATTAAGCAACTGAAGTTACATTCAGTATCATAAAAAACCAAATAAACTTTTTTATTTCATTAAAAAAAAAACTTTTTAAAGTAGGTTTTGGACTTTTGGCGTATTAAAATCCTTAACTTGTGAAAAGTACACCAAATTTTTTAAACTAATTTTTATACGTTAAAAGTCTAAACACAATAATGCACATATTTTTTAAAACATTGCTTTGGGTAGTGATTTATTAACTTTTGAATTGATCAAAATAAGGTGATGAAATTTATTTTCGACAAAAATTTCTATTATCGCTCTATCAATGTTTTACCGATTTAACAGTAATCGTCTCATTCTTAAAAAAAAATCACAAGCATATACAGACAAATTTAAGAGCTTTAATATACAAAAAAGTAGAACTTTTTGTGTTAAATTTTTACTAAATTGATGAATCTATATCTATATCTATATATATATATATATAAAAGAAAGCATATATGCCCATTGAGAGTGCCACGTGGCTTAATAATTGAGTGTTTTTGGTGTTTTTAAGTATTTTTCTAAATTTATCTCTCTATCTCTTATTCTCAATTACTAAAATTAAATTGAGTTATTTTAGGAAAAAAGAATTTAAAAACAAATTTAAATTTTTCTCTCTTATCTTCCTCCCATAATTTTTAAACATAAATATCTTTTATATTCGAGATTTTTTAAATAAAAAAATTACACCAAATTAACGAGCGTTTTATTATCTTTCCAACGAGTACCATAGTGCTATATAAAAACGAAAAAAAAAACGACTATTTTTTGTGGGGTTATATTCATACAGAAAAAAACACAAAGTGTTCAGGTTATTCATTAATCAAATTGTAACATATTTTAATTTACGTGAAGATGATTATATGTTGAAGGTTATCCTTTTAATACTTTATTATGTTTAATATGGTTTATGCTTTTTATTTTTTTAACTTTTTAAATAAATGTTTTTTAACTAAGATTGATTATGTTTAAGTAATTTGCTCTTTTCGTGATTTGAGTTTTCTTTTTTTTTATCATTTTTTATTAAATCATATTAAATTTTTCAACCTCGGGACCTTCCCGGGGTAATCGGCTAGTTATAATATATCAAAATTTGGTTAAAGGCAGTTTTCGTAAAACAAACATATATACAAAATATATTGATTGTTATAGTATTAGCCTGATCAATAAACAATAAAATAAAGTCTGGGCGTTTTCTTTTTTTCTTTGTTTTTTTAGAAAATTACACAACTAGTCCATGTAGTTTGCCTTTAGTTTCACCTTTAGGTATTAAGGTTTAAAAGTTTCAAGTTGAGGTGTTTAGTTTTTGTAACATAATAGGGTATTAGCACTAACGGGAGTTAATATTTAACTGAGTTTACCCTTATGTGACAAATGGTAAACTATAAGGACCAAATGTGAAATTTAAGTAATCTAAGGGACCTTCCCGGGGTAATCGGCTAGTTATAATATATCAAAATTTGGTTAAAGGCAGTTTTCGTAAAACAAACATATATACAAAATATATTGATTGTTATAGTATTAGCCTGATCAATAAACAATAAAATAAAGTCTGGGCGTTTTCTTTTTTTCTTTGTTTTTTTAGAAAATTACACAACTAGTCCATGTAGTTTGCCTTTAGTTTCACCTTTAGGTATTAAGGTTTAAAAGTTTCAAGTTGAGGTGTTTAGTTTTTGTAACATAATAGGGTATTAGCACTAACGGGAGTTAATATTTAACTGAGTTTACCCTTATGTGACAAATGGTAAACTATAAGGACCAAATGTGTAAAATAAAAAAATATTAATGTTTGTAGTGGGGGTCGAACCCGGGTTGATGGCCGGGTCGATCCTAAAACCAAATGGATCAACCAACTGAGCCACTTATGCATTTGATTTATTATTGAAACTTTTTTTTATAAAGCAATTATCATATCGAACCTGGTTCCTTATACTAACCCACGAGTTTTAACCCTCAAACCCACTTCGATTCACATTGAATTAGACCACGGCCGTGAATGAAATTATAGGGCTCTTAATCTACATTGAATTCTTATCAAAACCATGTAAAATAATCAAACTAAACTGTTCGAATTGATGGTTAATTGGTTGTTTAAAGACGCGAGATGCCAACCTTTAATTCGTCGAATGGAGCTCGATGTGAATGTTTTAATGGAATGTTTTTATAAGAGAATGGATCGACTATCATATATACATGTGTTTCAGTTCTTAATTCGTGGTATATACAATGAATTCGACAGGTGGGTTCGTTAAAATATTAAAATCGAAAGTAGCTTCAATAATTAGGATCGATTCGAGGAGGTTAGTTCGATTATTTTACATGGTTTTGATCAGAATTCAATGTAGATTAATAGTCCTATGATTTCATTCACGGCCGTGGTCTAATTCGATGTCAATCGAAGTGGGTTTAAGGGTTAAATTTCGTGGCTTAGTATAAGGAACCAGGTTCGATCTGATAATTGCTTTATAAAAAAACGTTTCAATAATAAATCAAATGCACAAGTGGCTCAGTTGGTTGATCCATTTGGTTTTAGGATCGACCCGACCATCAACCCGGGTTCGACCCCCACTACAAACATCAATATTTTTTATTTTAGATTACTTAAATTTCACATTTGGTCCTTGTAGTTTACCATTTGTCACATGAGGGTAAACTCAGTTAAATATTAACCCCCGTTAGTGCTAACACCCTATTATGTTACAAAAACTAAACTTAACACCTTAACTTGAAACTTTTAAACCATAATACATAAAGGTGAAACTAAAGGCAAACCACAGGGACTAATTAGGTAATTTTCTCTTGTTTTTTTTTACCAAGAACATGTTTGGGATTATATTTAAAAACAACTCATTGACTTATTGGTTTTTTGAAAAACCAGTAAATCTTATTTGACGTTGATAAAAGTCATATTTATTCTGGTTTTTGGGTACATGGTAAAGACTATTTTTCAAAAGCCATAAAAAACCCAATTTTGGAAATTGTTTTTTGCTTTTTGAATAATAAATTACTAATCTACCTATCATTGTTGCTCATTAGGGTTATTATATGATATAATCAAGAAACTATAAATTTTGTACAAATAATTTACATCATATATGTTGTATTATTTACTTTACTAGCAGGATTCCCGCGCGCGTTGCAGCGCGTTCGCTGTCATTATCGTCTTATTAGAGTACCAATGCGACAATGTTAGCCTAAGCGACCATCAAAAAAATAATTTAGAAAAGTGATTGCCTCAAACCAGGTCTCAAACCTATGAGCTGCCATTAAGAAAAAGCAGCTCAAACCACTATACCATCAACCCAATTTGTATTTTAATTCGAAACAATTAATATTTAACAATAAAAAATACCGTTGAAATGAAAAATAAAAGTATTAAATGCTAGCACCCAAACTCAAACTTGAGACCTCCAACTAAGAAAGTGCACCTCATACCACTACACCACCAACTCCATTTGGATTTACAATGAACCTAATCATGCCTAACTTTACATAAAGCTATTGAAGTGAAAAAAGAAAATAAAATGCCAAAAGAAAGACTTGAACCTACATAGCCTTCTTAAGAAACTCCACCTCAAACCACTACACCACAATAGTATGTTGAGTTTTATATGAAAGTAACTATATTTAACATCAAATAATGATGTTAGGAAAAAAAAAAATATAAAATTGCCACCTCCTCGCTCAACCAATGAGGGGAGGATGTTACTATTCATGATGAGTTACAATTTATATATATACTAGAATAAAGCCTCGCGCGTTGCAGCGAGGTTTGTAAAACCGTGTCGAGTAATATCAATGTCACATTATCGCAAACGATCACGAACAACATATTAACTCGTATAAAAAACAATAAAAAGGGAAAAAAATAAAACCAAAGAAAGCGTGATCCTGGGAAGGGGCACGTGAGAGTTGAGATGGGACCCATGTGGTCTTGCACCAATCAATTTTTTTTTATTTAATTAGTAATTAAAACGAAATGTGACAGTTAAAACCCATCAAATACGTGATAGTCACATAACAAAGCGTTATGAATTATGATAACCACAATGCAACGTCCCACACACTAAACGATTCTATTAAATAATATTTATGGAAACTAAATTAGTATGCATATATTTGTTTAGTTTCGGTAAATATAAAATCAAATTATAAGTCCAATTTCCATTATCAATAGTATTAGTATGTTATTATTATTATATAACTCAACTATTATAATTTTACCAATGAACCACCCAACCTCCTATCTTTTCACTCTCTGAACAACAATAACTACAGCAAACTCCTTAGATTGGAGCTCTACAACCCCCACCACCTATTATACCACCACTTAAAGAAATCCCATCGCCAACAACGCCGCCAACAACGCCACCAACAACCTCACCACCAATACCAACACCGCCACCAATACCAACACCGCCACCGCCACCGACAAACAGCCTCGCTCAACGTTACCGACAACGACCAAACATCATCACCACTCACCGGATTCATGACAACCACCCGATGGCTTCACCAGCCGCTGCCATAATTTCGGAAGCGACGTCGACTGGGCGGTAGAGCTGAACAGTAATCATGGTTGTTTCCCAACGTTTTCACACACACACACACAGAGAGAGAGAGAGAGAGAGAGAGAGAGAGAGGAGAGTACAGATATTTGAGAAAGTGATATGATGGGAGAGACCAAGTTGTACAATCCCTAAATCTATGAGTACAACCTTTTAATGCATAATATTCTTGTTAAGCATAATGTACAATACCCCAAAGCACAAACAACTTGTAAATTAATATATATATAAATAATAGTTTTAGTCCAATTTTTTTAAGTATATAGTATTACTAGTGGGAAACCCGCGCGTTGCTGCGGGACGATTAAAATAAGTATATTTTTTTTAAACAATGCACAAGCGTAGTCGTGTTAGCCCACCAAGTTGTAGGAAAAGTGTACAGATATACTGTCTTCCTTCCATTGTCTTTGAATGCAAAACGATATATATGAAATTGTCTTTGAATATAAAACGATTTATATGAAAGTAATCCATTTCTCTTCATTGTTTAAGCTTTGAAAAGAAACTATATTTTTTTTATCCAACCTTTAGAGTTTTTCTACATTCATAGCAAATGTACATTTAACCATTTCATTCAATATCACAAAAAATTATACAAGTTGCTTTTGCAAATAGGGGTAGTATTGGAAGAATTTTCATGATATCTTAGGTGTGAAGAAAGGAACTCTTCATATGTCATCTTAACTTTGGACAATTTGGACATATTTGCTCATGTCTCCTCCTTTATAATGTAGTATAGATAACCCTTTTCTTAGTTCAATTAATTACATAATAAATAAAAAATATTTTACATTAAGGTTAATCATGAGTAATTTCATAATAATTAATCACTCTCGTAACTTATATGTGTCAACTTTAATAGAATTTAAGTTATATTACTAAATCAAAATATATTGCATCATAATAATGGACTTTGGATAATACATTTCTATATCAAATTAATTATAATCTCTTGGATATCTATAAGATATATTATTTAGTTTTTCTTACCAAGTCTCATATTAGAATTAATCATACCTTGATCTTTGTCCATGTAAGACTTTCGAACAAAACTTGTTAATGTGACATTGATGGATTCCAGGTTCCTTGAAAGTCGATTTAAAAAGAAACGGATCCAACAGTGATACTTAGACTTATGATAACATGATCCAACTTTAAAAGCATTAACGTGTCGTATAACAACAACCAATTAGCAACCAACAAAGTGTAACAAAAAAGGATTGTAGATTATAGAGAGAAAAGAGAATGTAGAATTCTTATTCATTGATCTCAACATCATATACAAATGTCACTATATATAGGCACTTACATTAATACATAAGTAAATAAAGAGATAAGAGTTATACATGTGGAAAGTCACAACATAATGAGATATTATTAGTGATTATGGTGAGTTATGGGATATTATTAGTGATTATGGTGATGTTATTGATGTCAAAATTGTTAAAAGCACATGGTACAAGCATCTTAATGCATCACATGGTACAAGCATCTTAATGCATTGATAAGGGCATAAAAGGAAGAAAAGTGGTCAAGTTTAGAGAATTACACTTGTGACTTTTAAGTTGCCACCTTAACTTTGACATTTTGGACCTTTTTACCCATTGCTCACTCTTTATAATGTAATATAGATATTGTAAAGGTAGCAAATGGTTCTAAATATATAAGAATTCATTTTTAGCCATTTTACATTAATAAGCTAAGGCAAACACTTTTTAAAAACCAATATATTGAATTATTGGTTTTTCTTACTACAAAAACTAATCTAAACACTTTTTTAAATATTCATTTTAAAAAAGTCATAAATTAATAAGCAATTTTAAAATAAAAAAATACTTGGAGTTGAATAAGCAATCTGAAACACCACTAAGTTCTTTTTTTAGAAGGCACATTTCAATTAGAGAACCACCCTTATCAACAAAAAGAGGCGGTAAACAAATAACAAACTACGACACTCCATTAGATGAATTTAAGCTTAAATCTATTTTTAGCTAAAAAAATATGAGCATTTCAACATCTTAATGATATCCTCAAACTTGATCCTCTACATTGTTGGTAAAGTTCCCACTCTCTTTTGTTGGGCGTATCACGTTGGTTCGGTCCGTTCTAAATGCTCTACTAGCTTACTACTTTTCTTTGTTTAAAGCGCCTCTAGAAGTTATTCAAAAGCTGGAGAAATTGCGAAAAGACTTTCTACGGGGTTTAACGCCGGAAAAGGACAAGTTGAATTGGGTTTCTTGGAAAAATTCCATGGCTCTAAAGGAGTATGGGGTGGGGGTTGGGTTTTGGGTCACTGCGAGTGGCAAATTTGGTGATGTTGGCCAAATGGTGATGGCGTTTCAAGAACGAGAGGGACAGCCTATGGAGGAAACTAATATGGGTTATTCATAGTAACTCTAGATCGTGGAGTCGTATTCCGGTTAGACTTACTATGCCTGGACATTGGAAATCTATAAGTATCATTGCAGCAGATTATGACAAAATGGGAATTGATTTGGGGGCATGCTTCCAAGGATGTCTAGTTAACAACAGTGGGTTGATGTTCTGGAAGGATGCATGGTTAATAGATAGGCCGTTGTACCAAAAGTTCCTGAATTTGTTTCATTTAGTGTGACACCCGGCAAACTCAGGCTAGTACTTTTTGCCAACATATAAGTCTACCTAAGCAAAACATTCATAAAACGTACTTAACAGGATTAGTTGAGTTGGTTCGATTATTTTGGGAATTATCAGGAGTCGGTTTACACACATATGTCCAAGGGTTGGTAATTCGGAGGATCACCAGGTAAAACACACACGCGCGAGTCTCGAGTCCTAGAAGTTGGTGAAATAACGTAAAAGTGTTAAGTGTCGTGTAATAAATGTTTTACGATCATTATATAACTTGTAGATATGTGGAAAAAATATAAAAAAATAAACAAACTTGATATACACAGGAGTGTCGCAGGCGTGGGGAAGGAGGAGGTTCGATGGCGGGGGAGGAGGGGGCCGAAGAGGGAAGAGGAAGGAGGAGGAGGGGGACCGACAAGGGAAGAGGAGGGAGGAGGAGGAGGAGGGCGGTCGATGGTGGGGGGAAGGAGGAGGATGGCTGCCGACGAGGGAGGAGTGGGGAAGAAGGGTTGCTAGGGTTTGAGAGAGAGATCTGTGTGTTACAGAAGAGGTTTGGAGACCTCTAGAAGAGGTTGGTTTATGTTTGCACCAAGAAAAGGAATGGCAACCATTTTTAGGGGGTGATCTTCCAAAAAACAAACAAGCTGCAGACACAAACCTTTGTGCATGGTCTACGCAGAGCAAACAAAAGTGGTCATGAAAGGGTTTTACCAAAAAACAAACACCGCCTTCTTGTTTTGAGTAATACATCTGGTTCCCTAAGATCGGGTGAATTCTTAAAAACATATATTTATCATTTATTCAGCTCAATTCGACTATCTTGTTGAACAGTTTTCTCCTTTATTTTTTCAGGTTTTTTTTATGAATAAAGCTAACCTTTTAAAGAATTTTACTTTATGGGATTTGTATGGGGCAGACCTAGAGGGGGTTGAGGGGTAGCCCATGCAACACCTCAACTTTCTTGGCGAAGTACATTTTTTAGTGCAATTTTTTTCTTTTTTGTTTTATGTATTGGCTACCCCTAAACATAAAATCTTTAGGCCATGCTACCCCACAACTTTTCTTCTAGATCCGCCAATTTCCATATATGATATCATTTCATGTTACTTAATATTACCTTTATTTCTTCAGAACGGTAGAAATATATAATGTTAGTAGCAAGTTTAAACATAGAATTACTGATTAAAAGATTTATATGTTATTTAAATAAATCTAGGACTTAACCTGCACGCGTTTCGGCACACGAAACCGAATCATTCTTGGTTTGTTAAATGCACGCTTGTGCTTCGGTTACATCGAAACTCGGCATAGTAACTGGAAGAGGATATAAATACGTTACCATTAGCAACTGAAAAATAAATCTAAACATATAAAGCGATAGTGCAACCAAAACTATATGAAAATTTACGTAAAATGTAAACTAACCTGAATTTATACCGAAACATAATTTTTTTAACTTTATAAACTCGATAGGGTGATTGAAAACATGTATAAAAATAGAGTAAAGTCCTTTTTGAGTCCATGTGGTTTGGTCGTTTTAACTACTTGAGTCCAGAATTCAAACTTGTCTCAATCTGAGTCCTACTGGTTGCAAATATTAACTACATGAGTCCAAAAGACTAACTCTGTTAGATTTTCCCAGTTAGATTTTGTGAAAATACCAAATTGCCCCTACTATTAAAATAAAAAAAAATACAGACACACACACACATACTCAATCCATCTCTCTCTCTCTCTCTCTCTCTCTCTCTCTCTCTCTCTCTCTCTCTCTCTCGATCTCGATCTCGACTTACCAGACACCACTGCAACCACCACAATACACCACTGCTACCACCAAGAACCACCCCCTCCGTCTCCAGATCCGTTTTCAGAGCCCTCCAGATCCGTTCATCATCACCAACCATCTTCACAAAAAACCCCATTCATCTTCAAGATCCGGGAATGTCGTCGTCATCGAACCACCACCGTATGTTTCATCATCATCGACCCACCATTCAGATCCCAAACCACCCTCGTCTTTCAGATCTGTTCGTCGACCCACATATTCAAATTTGTTCGTCTCTGTTCATCGTCCCAAGACCACGCCCAACGAACCACCCTCGTATCTGTTCATCGTCCCAAAGAACCACCATCGGAGCCCACCACCCTCGAAAACCCATTTCAAATCCCAAACCCTCCCCCCATCTTCTTAGAGAGAGAAAAAAAGAGAGAGACAGAGAGAGTCGTGTGTGTTGTGTGTCTGTGTGTGTGTGAGAGAGAGAGAGAGAGAGATTCGTGTGTGTTGTGTGTGTGAGAGAGAGAGAGAGATTCGTGTGTGTGAGAGAGAGAGAGAGATGTTATCCGGATTTCTGCAACTCAGGGGTGATGTGGTGTGTAGAGGTGTGGTTGTGCAGTGGCGGTGGTTTGAGGTGTGCTGGTGGTGAGAGGTGGTGGGTTTAGATGAAGAAGAGAGAGAGGGGGAAAGAGATGGTAGGTTGGTTTAGGTTTGTCTGTTTGTGTAATATATATAATAAAATTGATAAAGTTAATTTGTAGTACCTTATGCATCAAATGTTGTAACTTAGGTGTAAATGACTAGTATACCCTTATACTTAACAGATTATTTGGATGGTGTTTGTTCTTTGGACTCAAGGAGTTAAAGATTTGAAGCCAGTGGGACTCAGATTGAGACAAGTTTGAATTCTGGACTCAAGTAGTTAAAACGACCAAACCACAGGGACTCAAAAAGGACTTTAATTACTCATAAAAATAAGAACAAGAAATTATTATATATGACATGGCTCATTTCAAAAAGAAAATTATGTTAACACGTAAAGTAACCTCAGTTTATACCGACACGTACATAAAACACATAAAACCTAAAACTTTGAAAACTAAGGGGGTCAAAATAACATTTTAGAAAGTTTTTAAAAAGCTAAAAGGGTTATAACCGTCAATACTAAAAGTTGAGAGACAAAAGACAAAAATAAAATTAACCGTAGCTATTGTAGCATTATAGCTACAAGATGTATTTTAATATATTAATAAATATAGTATAAGTGTCTTATTTGAATTTTTCAAGGTTGGCTTGTTCGGCAAAGTATTTATGGGACAATCTTCCATCCTTTAAAGGCTACCCGTGAGGTGGCGTGAAAATGGGCCGTTGAGCAGAACGTGAGGCTCATCAGAGGGGAATTTCCACCTGCATGGGGAAAATAGAGAGTATGAGGTTGTCTTTCATGATTCGTCAACAACAACGGTGATTATTTTATTACCGTTGGCCCCCCCAACTGTTGCTTTTTAAATTACGCCAAATCACATTTATCTTTTACACTATATATAACCCAACATTTCCACACCATTTTACTCCACAATTTTATTCTATACTCAAACCACAATCAAGCAAAATGGTGAACCGTTGGAGACCTAACATTTGGACCAAAGTAGAAGAGATAGTCGTAACGTTAGGGTGACTAAACATAGTCACCTACACTAGAGTCACGGGTAGGATTCCTTCAATCCCTTTTTGGGGTCAAGTCCTTTTGGAATTCCGGATTCTCGTAGGCGGTCAGACAAACCGCAATATTGATGAGCTTGGTTACAAGTTTAGGGACATTAAAACAAAGAGCATAAGGTTTGAGGCGATGTTTATATCCAACATGCTTCAAGACCGAATGGGGTTCGAAGAAGTTGCCATACAGTTGAGTCAAGTGGATTATGCTATTGAGTACCGAAGGAAGTTCGAGTACCTTTTGTCGTGGCAAATGTTACGACCGATTTTTATTTAAGTTTTAGTTTATGTGTTTTAAAATTATGATTTTAGATGTAATGTTTAATTTTAATTCTAATAATGTTATATTTTATGGTTATGTTTATATATAAAAAAAACAAGGTGGCGTGGGGAGGCCACCCAACCATCTTCCACGTCATCATCACCCTATCCATTTTTTTTGACTTGGAAGACAATTATACCAAAATTGAGGCTGATGTCACATGTCGTTCTATGTCCTCCAATAACATAATCACACGGTGTAGCTAGGGTAAAGGGTAAATCCCATAGCTGAACTATGGTTCCACCTTAGAGAAGGAAACTTCCTAATTGAAGGGGGCATAAATTTGAAGAGTTATTAATGCATGGCTTTTAAGCTGGCATGCGTAACATCAAACCCTCCCATGTTACTCTTGTTTTACCCTTTTGATTACACAATTATATTTTATTCTTTTTCAATTTTTTAAATGATATAATTTCTTATAAAAATTAATGATTTGATATAAAGTTGTTTTACTCTTTACTAATTTTGCATTATATCACGAAACATGTAATAAAAACAATGCATACGAGAACGAATAAATTAGTTTTATATATCATACACAACCTTTAATTCTGTGCATGCTAATGAGATATATAAAAAGTCACAAAGCTTTTCGATATGGTCATGGGGTGATGAGACATGGCATCATGCTTAAGTGCTTTTGTTTAAATAGGTCATGGGAAAAAATACCACAATATTAATGTAACAGACAAGAATGGCATGCTTTCCATGGACCCTTTCATTTACTACAAATAATTATAACTAGTTGTAGGTTCTTCGCGCTTTGTTGCGAAATGCGTCTATTTATCGAGGGTTTGGTGAGCATTAGATACATTAGGTAATTGTTGTTTGTACAAGGTAATCTAAAAAAACTACTTTTATGTTGTAGTTATCTGCATGTTGCTGCAGGACACTATTTGAAGTCCGTACGTATCAAAACAGAAAGGCGAACGACACCTAATAAATGCTTTATTGCTAATATAACTTCATTTTCAATGGATTTTATACTCTTACGTTGAGAAAACTACAAAACCGAATATGGCACCCGTACCAATATTAAGAGAGTACTAGTTCGGGTCTTCAAGATAAAGAAAAATATCACTAAACCGGTATTTGCTAATTTATTTCCATTTTAAATGGATTTTATATTGTGACATTGAGAAAACTATAAAAACGATTGATGCATGTTAGGAAGGGACACTATTAAAGTATCCCTTCAACAACAATGACGACCAAGACGATGATTTTCTAAAATTGAGGAAGTATGTACTACAATTTAGTTTTGATTATAACAAAACCCAAATAATAGAAATAGAGGCCCAAAAACACCAACCAAGCTGGACCCAAACTGAAAAAAGAAAAAGGAATAAAAAAAGAAAAAGGAATAAAAAGACATCTTTAGTGCATGGAGGATAGAACTTGAGCCACTTCTTTGTAAAAGTGGCACACCAGCCATTGAGCTAAGGATTGTATTTTATCAATTTTTGAATTTAGGTTATATTGGAAAACCTTGTTATAGTGAAAACTCTGGAAACTTTAACTTTCTGAGCTTTTTTTTACGAAAATTTTAGGATATGTAATATACATGATTTTAAGCTTTTTGAGCCAAAAAATCAAAAAAGCGCCAAGCACTTTTAAAAAATAAATAAATAAGTTTTCAGATAACACATGTTAATTTCGCTTAACATGTGTTACTTGAAAACTTATTATTAAAAAAAAAAAAAAGTGTTCGGCGCTTTTTCGATTTTTTTGGCTCAAACTTCTTAAAATCATGCATATTAAATGCCCTAAAACTTTTGTATAAAAAAAGCTCAGGAAGTCAGAGTTTTCATTATAAGAGTGGGTTTTCACAGGATACTAACCCTATATATATATATATATATATATATATATATATATATATATATATATATATATATTCACAAAATAAATCTGAAAAAAAATAGCAGTGGATGCCAAGTGGCATCCACCTATAGCTTAGGTACATGTTAGCAAAGGAACACTATTGTAGGATCGACGAACGGGTCAACCAACAATCACGAGGATTATATTCAGAGTGCGGAAACCTCTGAATATGTTCCAACAACAAAAACAACTAATAAACAATGATATGCGAGTAATTAACACACACAAACGGGTCAAAAGATTAAAGATTTATCATTAAAACAGAGCTCGAGTGTTTACAATGATCAAATCAGACTTCTCAGACTAGGGAAGGGTGTTTGGAGAGTGTGTGTGGCAAAAACTAATGATTAGGGTAATGATTGGGCCTATTTATACCTCCCGTACTCGTACAGACCAGCGTAGGCGATTGGGGATGCTATCCACCATACAGTATAGGCGATTGGGGCCTAATCGCCTATACCTGTATGCATTTGCAACCCTAATTGCATGCTAACGTAAGTGATTGGCAGCCAATCACATACCACACATCCCTAATCGCCTATAAGCACAAAACTCTCCCAAAACGCTTATAAACACCTCCAAACACCCCGAAACGCGTCCAAACAACATATATACTAGCCTAGGGACATCATGCACTAACAACTATTAAAGTGTCCTTCACTAATCGACGAAATAAATTTTGAATTGTTGATAAACTAGCATTTTACCCTACACTTCGCGGTAGTGTCGTAGGTATTGGCAAGGATGTATTTGTTATCTGGTACGTTTGAGGATTAGTATTAGATCATTTATGCATTAATCTAAACGACAATAAATATAAAGACACGAATAGACCACTCGCCGACACTGATGCACGAATACAAGTTCCCTAATCGCCTATATGTTTAAGTGTGTTATAAGAAATGTATGGTCCTACTCGCATACACCTAAGGACGATTGGAGTGTAATGGTCTAAGTTGACACACGAGTGGTGGTAATCGCCTAAAGCTATAGGCGATTAGGACACCAAATGCATATGGTTTTCCCACAAATTACCAAATTGCCGCTGCAGCACCAAGTTTCACATATTTGACCCGTTAAGGTTCAAAACATGCGTTTTTCACCCCGTTTTCACAAGTGACTCAGATGTTGACTCAGATCTTTGAAATATTTTCATTTTCCACCCCTGTACTTAAGAGAAAGTACGGTTTTGACCCGGCAAAAACACAATTTTCAATTAGTTGATTTTCGGCGTTTTATTTCTGAAGAAGTAAGATTACAATGGATTAGGATTCCATCATCGGCAATCAAGAATGATTAAACAGATAAAACTAAACAGAAATTAAACAAAAACATGAAATCAACTAACTATACACTATCATATTTTTGCGAGTTTCATCAGTTAGGAAATCAACTAACTATACACTATCATATTTTTGTTTTTTCACGGTACGATGCTTTAGGTAATTGATTTGCTACCTTAGAGCGATTCTCTTTGAGAATAGGGTTTTGGCATTTACGATATTTTTGCTTTTAAAAGATTCCCAGACGTCTCCTTATCAGAATTTATTTTATTTTTTTTTGTTTTTCTATTCTTTTTCTTTGGGAATGGCAAAGAGGTGTCTCAGTTGTAGGCTGCGAACCCAACGTACGTCACTTATGCCACCCCATTTTATTCTGAGCGACGTCCAGTTCACCCCGGATGTACCAACCTCTTAATGACCAGAAACCTTGGATTTTGGCATTCTGTCAACGAGATTTAGGTTTTTAGACCATAGGCCACCGCGACGTTAATCCACACAATTTTCAGTTGATTTAGGTTTATATCACCGTGCCGAGCTTTGAAATGATTTCGAGCCTACCAACACATCATTGTAGAGACTCATTTTTCACCAAACATTTAATGAGTAAATGACACAAATACTCATTCTATTATAAAAATAAAATAAAAACCTGCTCATTTTAGCCATTTTATACACATACCCTACGTATTAAGGACATGGTCCGCTAGAGGCGAATTACATGTAGTATACATGGCAAGGGTTTTATACGTGGTGGATTCATTTCGGATCTAACCAACTTAGTAAAAACAATGTCTCTTTTGTTAAGCAATAGTAAACTATTTTACCATTGCGGTTGTCATTTTATCGGGTTTTTTTAAACCCTATACTTTTTTTTACAAATTTTTCACTTTACATTTTGGTTTAAAATTTTCAAATTAAAACGTTGTAACGTGTGTCTGTGGTTCAATGCTTTTACGTCAATTTTCCCCGTTTAACCTCCCCATCGCAACGTATGAGTCCTAGGTCGTCTTAGTTATTTGTTTCAGTATTTTACCTTTCGGTCTAATGTTTGCATGTTAACAAGCCACCATGGGCGTGAGTTGTTCAACATTTTTTTTTGCCTTACTTTTAGGCTCCGGATATTCACACACTTTGAATTTTTATTCAGACAACCCTATACGGGCCGTAGAGGGCTCTACGGCCCGTAGAGGCATAATTTTGATACTTCTACGGGTCGTAGAGGCCTCTACGGCCCGTAGGTAATCATTAACAATGATTGTATGATTGTCAGTCATTGTGATGATTACCTACGGGCCGTAGAGGCCTCTACGACCCGTAGAGGTAGTCATTAATTTTTTTGACAATGAAGAAGGTCTGAGGATGTTTATGTTTTGCCTACGGCCCGTAGAGACCTCTACGGGTCGTAGACAAAAAAAAACAAAAAACGTTTGGGACGAGCTTTGATCTTGGGCACATTATCACACAAACACACACACAAGTCTTATTTCGTATATGGGGACCATCTGGGCTACCAGTTCGCTGGTTTCTATATTGGAAAATATTAAAATAACTACGACCCGTAGAGAGGTCTACGGGCCGTAGAGGTTACTCACATTTATTGCACTGACACCCTCTACGGCCCGTAGAGCCCTCTACGAGCCGTAGAGGGCTGTGCAAACCTAATTTTTGTTATTGTGTAAATAAGATGCCTCTACTTTTATTCTATTTATCGTTTCATATGTTTTGATCTAAATTTTCTTTAGTATCATTGTTAATACATATAAAAATGTAGACAAACTTTGATGAGCTACTCGTCTGTAAATGACTAACTAAGTTGTTGGTAATCCGTTTGTAATGTGGCAGTTAGTAATTCAACGTTTATATATTGGTACAACATACCTCTCTTACGATGTCGCGAGCAGGCCGGTCGGTGATCCGTTGGTATTTTTCGTCAAGAACACCTTAGTTCTGAGACTTGAAAAGGTTGCACTAAGCTATAAGCGGTACTCTTTGTCACTAATGTAATGTAGGTCCTTGATTAGGCCTATTAACAACAATTGATTTTACGAGCACAGTGTATGTGTGCGGAATCCACATGGATTATCGTCATGATTCAAGTGTTAATCAAGTGCGCACAAGGTAAATAAAGCTTCTTTAGTTCAGAACACAAATGGACAGAGTAGCGGATCTAGGCCACAAAATCAGTAGTAACGTTTTTCATTTTTTTCATTTTAGTAGCAACGTTTTCCAAATTTCGTAAAAAAAAAACAAATTTTCCACTACGCGCGCGAAGTTAAGCCGCAACGTTCGCAACCCCTCCTCTTTAATTATGTCCGCCCCTGGACAGTGTTTCGTAACAGTGTGGTAAATCAAATGACGAAACTTATGGCTTATGTGCATGATCAGTCTATTAAAAGATTGATTCTTACATTTGAGACTCTCAAAATTAAACAATTTTTCATAACTTTTTTCACTCAAAATTCAGTATCTTGTTCAAAAAACAAATCTTTTTAGTTTCATACTGTTTGTTACATATAAAATGCTTTCTTTTGTATAAAAGATCTATTTGGTTTAGGGAATGTTTGGCAACTTCCGGATGGGTAAGTGTTGAACTAGTAATAGGTTTGAACCATTAACTGCTAAATTAGTATGATGTTTACCCATGCAGAGACAAATGTCTGCCCGATTTAGACATCTGCTCGCGAAACAAACGGTCTGAATGAACTATGTCTAACCGATTTAGACATCTGTCCCATTGAGAGCTGAAACAAATAGCCCCTTAATTTTTTTTTATTAGAAGAAAGATATTCAGATCTTTAGGTATAAATCAATGGTATTTATTAAGCCATGTGCTAGTAAGATGTTGAAGTTAGTAGCTAGAATAGTTAATTGACTATGATGGTCTATCATTTATGGCTTATGATATAGAATGTGCATTTGTAAATAGAAGACTTGTACAGAGAAATATTTTCCCAGCTGGCAGAAGATAGAAATTTTAAACATGTAGGATTAGAAGTGTTACATGAAGTATAAGAACAAGGTTTCTCTTTGACAGTTTCTCTAAGTTTGGGTAAAATAACAAACATGTTTACTATTATTTAAGCCAAATCATTTAAACTTTCTTTCTAGTGGGTATGATAATGCTCGACACATGAGCTAATGGTATCATAGTATGGAGTTTGCCCCAACAAAATGTTTTACAATAAGGTTTGAACGCCAAACAATTTGGACAACGCTCGAAGCGTGACCTAGATTTGATGAATCGGTTCCCAACGGTTCATACCCACTTTTTTGGAGTTTCCCAATGTACCTATCCATATCTATACTATATTATAATGCATATAAGGAGGACAAAATGATAATTTTACACACTGTCAGACCTTCAAATTCCACTTATGGGGTTTTACCGCGAGATCGTGACACACCATGGTCCAAATCAACGGTCACAAGAACGACAACTATATGAGTAAATTCAACGTAATAAAAGCCAACACATGCAGTTTATGTTGGGAATCATGGTATCATATACGAAGCGGAAGCGGTTTATATGTTTAACAAAAACGGATTATATATACAATATATATACTAGCCGATTTATATATATAAATTGTTAGTTAATTTTATTAATCCGATTAATAAAATATTCCCAATCAGGATCTCAGTTAAACGCGTATAAACAAATAAATAATAAACAACCATATGGGGTTTAGTAATCAACCTTTGACGACTACACCGGAATTGTAACACGCGGGTTACAATGAATCCTCGCTAGTAGGAAATTCACAACCGAGCACGAGCCAACAAGGAAGCAATCTATTGCAAGAAGGTGGGCGGCGGTGTGGTGGTTTGGCCGAAACAAAGCAGCAGGGGCCGCGGCCCTTCTTCTTTGGGTGGTGGCCGAAAATAAGAGGAGGCAAGGGATGAGCTGTTTTGTTATGATAAAACTTGTGATTAGGGTTTACACCCTAATCCCCTATTTATTAAACAACTCTATTGGAATATTCCCATAATATTCCATATCCTTTGGAATATTCTTATAATATTCCATAATATTAATCTAATTAATATTAAGTCCCTCTAGTTCAAAATATTATTATTTCATAAATAATAATCCACCTACATGTGAACTTGTCTGATTCGTGTACTAACGTGTAACTCTTCGGATCGTACCGGGTCGGGTTGCGTTGACTTCAACTTTAATTACTATCGGACATAACTTATATCCAACAATCTCCCACTTGGACGATTTTAATAAAATAAGTCAACATGCGCAGAGTTGGACGCCTAGCTGCATCGCATTGCACCCAAATCAGTATGACACTTTACAGTCGCCAACTAGTTCTTTGAGTTCAAGTAACTCTTTACTTAACCAAATACTATAGCCCTGATAATTCTATCAATAAGTCCCTTCTGTATAGACATCCGTTGATCATAAGACATGGATCATTCATTCTTATATAGTGATCAACCATTCTCTATTCTCGTCTCTAATTCAAAGTGGTCTTAACGAACTACCTTAGTCCGAGCGTGGCCACGCATTTATACCAGTTTGAGTTAACGAGGGCGCTAGAATGTCTAGACTTCTAATTCTATAGAAGTACAGAATTACATTAGCGTCATACAACTCCCACTTAATCTTGGATTTCTCCCAACGCTATCCGGATTACTACCCATGTTTCAGGATAGTGTTAGATAACATCAAATATAGTCCTTGATCAATGTAGTTTAATATGTGCCTTAGGAAAAAGGACAGATTGAACATATCAATATCAAAACATTTCATGACACAGATCCATGGAGATCGTTTTGAAGCGAGTTACATCCAATATCATTCCCTAATGATATCTGTGAATTATGATTCTCAAACCCTTGAGTTATTCATCTCATGAATACAATCATCTCAATTCACAATAGTCTTACATTCAAATTCATTCCCATGTAATTTGATCGACTACGGATATTTAGAATACTCTTATTCAAGGATTTCAACATACAAATAATGAACACAGTCACAAAATATTTAAATTTGCATTTAACCCATTAAATCAAATAAATATTCAATGTAACTGTTATAGTTCAAAATAAAACACCAATACTAACTACAGATCATGCCCACTGTCTAGCAACTCTAAGCCCTATCTTTCCAGCATGCTCCTCATGTTTAGCTTGAGGTAAAGGCCTAGTAAAGGGGTCAGCCAGATTTAGATCTATATGAACTTTGTTTATTACGATGTCTCCACGTGCTATTATCTCTCTAATATAGTGGAATTTCCTAAGTATATGCCTTGCGGTCTGATGTGACCTTGGTTCCTTTGCAAAAGCAATGGCACCAGTGTTGTCACGCAGCATCTCGATTGGTTTCTTTATGCTAGGCATAACATCGAGATAAGTAATGAACTTCTTCATCCAGACAGCCTCCTTTGCAGCATCCGATGCAGCATTGTATTCTGATTCACAGGTGGATTGAGCCACCACACTTTTCTTAGAGCTCTTCCAAGTAACAGCCCCACCATTCAGAATGAAAACATATCCCGTTTGTGACCTTGAATCATCACGATCAGTTTGGAAGCTTGCATCACTATAACACTTAACTGATAGCTCCTCATCCAGTCCTCCATATATTAAGAACATGTCCTTAGTCCTTCTCAAGTACTTAAGAATGTTCTTCACTGCAGCCCAGTGACTCTCTCCTGGGTTCTGTTGATATCTACTCGTCATGCTAAGAGCATGCGAGACATCAGGTCTAGTACATAACATGGCATGCATGATGGAACCAATAGCAGAAGCATATGGAACTCTTTCCATTTTCTTCTTTTCTTCTTCAGTGTTTGCACACTGCTTGCTATTAAGAATGGTTCCATGTGCCATGGGCAAGAGCCCCATTTTTTAGTCTTGCATTGAGAAGCGTCGTATAACCTTATCAATATATGTACTTTGACTCAAACCCAATAACCGCTTCGATCTATCTCTATAAATCTTTATTCCTAGAATATAAGCGGCTCACCAAGATCTTTCATTGTGAAACATTTACCCAACCAGGTATTAACATCTTTAAGCATAGGGATATTGTTTCCAATTATTAATATGTCATTTACATACAGTATGAGAAAAGTGATATAGCTCCCACTAGATTTCTTGTAAACACACGGTTCATCTTCGTTCTTGATAAAACCAAACTCTTTGATTTTCTGATCAAAACGGAGATTCGAGCTGCGAGACGCTTGCTTTAATCCATAGATGGATTTATTCAGCTTGCACACCTTATTAGGATTCTTTGGATCGACAAAACCTTCAGGTTGAACCATATAGACATCTTCCAGTAAGTGTCCATTAAGGAACACGGTTTTGACATCCATTTGACATATCTTATAGTCATAATATGCAGCAATGGCAAGTAGAATTCTAATAGACTTAAGCATGGCTACTGGCGAGAAAGTTTCCTCATAATCAATTCCTTGAGTCTGAGTAAAACCTTTCGCTACAAGCCTTGCTTTATAGGTTTGCACATTCCCATCCATGTCAGTCTTCTTCTTGAAGATCCATTTGTTTCCTACAGTCCGACATTCGGCAGGAAGATCAACCAAATCCCAGACTTGGTTATTATACATGGATTGCATCTCTGCATTCATGGCTTCTTGCCATTTCTTGGATTCCGAATCCAAGATTGCAGCTTTGTAAGTAGCAGGCTTAGCTTCATCAATCATGAAGATATCGTCATACCTTTCAAGTGCACGAGGATCCCTAATACTTCTTCGAACACTTGGTGTTTCTGTTGTTTCTTGAGTCCTCTCAGGCTCAACTTCAACAACCTGATCGATTACTTCTGGTTCTGTCTGAACAACTGGTTCAGTCACTTGTGATTCTCGAATTTCTTCAAGATCCACATGGTTTGTAGATGCACGAAGTGCGACTAGTGATTGGATCTACAAAGTTAACATGTGTTAAAAAGTGCTGATGGGTTGAAAGTGGAATGCTGATGGGTTGAAAGTGGAAAAAGTGGGCGAACGTAGAACAGACTGGGCGAATGTAGAATCAAACTGGGCGAATGTGGAAAGATTCCACATTCGACCAACACAAATGGGCGAATGTGGAAAGATTCCACATTCGACCATATCAACTGGGCGAACGTGCAGAGTCTATAAATAGATTTTGTGAGTTTTTGAGATAGAGAGAGTTTTAGAAAGAGTGTGTTTAGAGGTCAGGTTCCTGGTTTGTTTGAGAGAGTCTGTGTTTGATCTAGATTAACCGTATTGTCATTGTAAACAAGTTTATGAAAAAGTTAATCTATGAAAACCTTTGAAAATGATATTGATTGTGTTTTGATTTGAGTTTTATCAGTTTTGTTCAAAGCTAGGGTTTCCGCACCTGGTTTTGTAACTTGTATGATCAAATAATCCTGTTTTAGTCAAAATCTTTCGCTCACATGGTTATCTCCAATCCCTCGCGCCAGAAGCTCTTCCTCCAAGAAAGTGCCTCTGCGTTTAGTGAAAATCCTATTTTCAGTGGGGTGATAGAATATGTAACCAATCTTCTTAGCGTATCCGACGAGAACCACTTTTTAGCCTCTGGGATCTAGTTTATCCGAAGATTCTAAAGTGACATAAGCATTACATCCCCAGACTTTGAGATAGGATACGTTAGGTTTCTTTCCATGCCATATCTCATAAGGCGTTTTGTTATGATAGAACTTGTGATTATGGTTTACACCCTAATCCCTTATTTATTAAACAACTCTATTGGAATATTCCCATAATATTCCATATCCTTTGAAATATTCTCATAATATTCCATAATGTTAATCTAATTAATATTAAGTCCCTCTAGTTCAAAATAATATTATTTCATAAATAATAATCCACCTACATGTGAACTTGTCTAATTCGTGTACCAACGTGTAACTCTTCGGATCCTACCGGGCCGGGTTGCGTTGCGTTGCGTTGACTTCAACTTTAATTACTATCGGACATAACTTGTGTCCAACAGTTTAAAGTTTAACAGTACAACGGAAGCAGTTATAAGTTTACAATCCCAAAATACCAATGAAAACAGTTTAAGATAGTTTAAAACAATGTTTGCCAATCATGCATGACTGAATGAGACGCCGTGTGACTCCAATGCGCCTACTCTTCACTACTACCTTGGAAACCTGAGAAAACATGCTAATATGTCAACATAATATGTTGGTGGGTTCACAGGTTTTATGTTTGCAATAAAAATATTTATTTGGAAACTAGACCCACATAATCCTTACATACATCGTTACAAGTTACTTACGCGTTAGGAACCATTGCTGATTGTTTGTAATATGCTTGCCATGTTTCCTTGTGTAACGCCCTAGGCATATCCCATATTGTCCGTGGACATGAGAAATATTGGTTCATAAGTAGTGTCCTGCCTTTTAAATCACCAACGCGTTTTGGGCTTAGTTGGCTGTAGAGCACATGAAAACTTCACGGTTAAGCGTGCTCAAGTGGGAGTAGCATAAGGATGGATGACCTCCTGGGAAGTCTTCCCCTGGGTAACCAAAAACAAATCCGCGAGCTTCAAGTTGGCAAAGCGGATAATATTGGATGATATTATAGGCGGGGTGTTACACCCTGCCATCGGTCATTACCCGGTGACATATGTTAGATAGGACAAATATGCACCCGTGCGACCTCCAATTAATCTACACAGGTGGGGCTTGTCGGGCCCAATAGATCTATTCACACTTTCCCCGTTATGCTCCACATATTTATGGTTCAAACTGTTAGAAGGAATTTAGATGAGTCGCTTAGTACACTAGTAATGTAATGTAATAAATGTGCTCTACAGTGTTTGTGTTTGCATAACATGTTTCTCCCCCAACAGGAAAATAGTAAAAGGGGCCATGAAACTCACCATAGGTTGTGTCTTCTAGTACGTTATAAAACTAGGCATGTTATGATGGTCCCGACTACTGGAAACCTACCATAGATAGCCTATAAGTTATTTGACCAAAGTCGTGTTTGTTTGACAACCCATTGTTATCTGAACAATGACTTAGTGAGTTTTCAAAAAAGGTTTGACTATGTTTGACTGCATTAGACTCGATATCCCGTTGGTGATCCATCATATTAGTTTATCAATTAAGTATAGGTTTCCAGATAGTAACACGTAGATACATATCACATATAACAAATAGATCGCAAAACCTAGCGTATAGATCACACAATACATGAATGGGTCACAAAATAGGCTACTAGGTTTCAAAAGCCAGTCCCCCTCCCACTAGGTTTCATGGTAGGTGACTGGGTTTCGTGGTAGGCGACTGGGTAAGCCAGTCCCCTTCTCACTAGGGCAATTGGGTACCCCAGTCGCCTTACACTGCAGGTTTTCGAACTTTGACGCACGAACTATTAGGATCAGATCAGAAACTTGCCGGAACAAAACCAATTGATACATAATCAATATCTAATCTATCCTCATCATATTATATTATTTAACACCTCGTTTGATCGGGTTTCATGTACAATTTGCAAGTTTTTCCCAAAATGGGTAATATTATGAACAAGTCACACTATTGCATGAAATAGTTTCCCCAAATGGCAAATAATTCGATTAAACCACATAATCATGTTCATAATAGCATCAAAATCAGAGGTAATCATTATAACATGAATCTTAACATATCATCATTGTCATATTAGCACATTTAATCCTAAATCTACACAAAATCTTCAAACGGGTCAAAACTTATAAACAACCAAACATCATCCAAACATGCTTCTAATACCTAGATAATCATCCTAACAACAACATATCATCATTCTAACAAAACAAAAACCCCAATTATTAAATCACCAACAACATCCAAACCTTGTTTTTTTATAAGAAACTCATTTGTAAGGTTTAGATCTAGTTTAGAAAGGTTTTAAAAATATTTTTATTAATGAAAACACACTATATCTAGATCTGGACATTTAGGGTTCATAATAACAACATAAAAATGTTTGGAAAAGAGTTTAGATGATTCACACACCTTAAATCTTCACTTGTTTGTGGTTCTAGGAGTTGTTTTGTCAAAGAATCAACGATTTGAGGGCAAAAGGTTGTGTACAAAGCTTAAGGGTCGTAAATGGGTGTTTAGGGGTGAGTTTGGGTTATGGAAATGATGAAAACAAGTCAAGTCTGGTATTTATAGCTTCTGCTAGTCGACCCTACCATTTAAGGCAAATGGCTTAGCTAGTCTCCCCCCTGGGGGCTACTGCCCCCCCCCCCCCCCCCGGGCTAAGTCTCCCTCCCATTAGGAAGACTGGGTTTTTTGTAAGCTTCTCATATCAATTCACGTATACACATATCAGCAAAGTTATCTAACAATAATAAAACATATAATTCTCGACAAGTTACTTTTATTATGTTATTTCACCAACACTCGGGATACGAGACTCGTGTGTGCTACCCGGTGATTCTACGAATCACCAGAACCATTACCATAGTGTGTGTAGACCTACTTAACTGACCCAATTAAGTTCGTTTTACAAATGTTTTGCTATGTTAGACTTAAGTGTTGTTAGGAAAGTTAACCTGAGTTTTCTGAGTGTCACATCATCCTTCTGTTAAAAGACTTTTCGACCTGAAAATTCTCGAAGTTGATAGGAAAGAAAAGAAAATTTTCTTGGTTGCTACATCATCCCCTGTTGAAAGGAATTTCGCCCCGAAATTCAGCTTACTTCAACAGTGACCGGTGTTGTTTTCTCAAATAGGTAGGGATACTTGAGTTTCATCTGATCCTCATGTTCCCAAGTGAACTCCGATCCACGATTGGCTTTCCAATGAACTTTAACGATACGGATCTTTCTCCACCGAAGGTTTCTGATCTTGAAGTCTATGATTTCAACTAGTTCATCGATGATACGCAATTGATCATCGACTTTGATTTCATCAAGAGGAACAACAAGTGTCTCATCGGACAAACACTTTTAAATAGGGCCGGCCCTGAGCATGGGCCGGGTGCTCACCGGCTTAGGGCCCGCCCCTCAAATGGGCTCGAACGTTTTAAAAATACACACACACACACACACACATATATATATATATATATATTAAATTCTATATTTAAAATATATATATTTGTGTTTTATACACTAAAGTCTTGTAAGTGGAGTTGGAAAAACAATGCTAATTTAATGTAGAGATCTCAAGTTCAATCATTGGCTTTAGTACCATATTCAAATTTTTTTTTTCAATTTATTCCTCTTTACAAAATTTAGGCCCAAATTTTTTTTTTCGCCCAAGGCCCAATTTTTTTTAGTGTTCTCGGAGACGGCCCTGCTTTTAAAGATTAGAGACATAGAAAACGTTATGCACGATATTGAGTTCAGCTGATAGGTCAAGTATGTATGCCGCCGGGCCATAACTTGACCATATATACACACAAAGATGACTGAAAATGACATAAAGAGTTTGATACTTTGATATAGGCCATGGCCATCCAAGCATTTTGTTTCTAGGGTAGGTCAGTACATTAAACAAGCTTTTAAGACTTTGGCCCATCAAATCAAGAAAAAAACTAGTAATATGCACATTGAAAATCACTTAATTTAGTAACGTCACACACAAATATCAAATTATGTTGTAGTTTCGTTTTGGTTTTACTTGGTAGAAAGATGGAAAAGAGGCATATGAACGAATTCAGTGCATTTCTATCTCTCTATTAGATGGCTAATCCAAATGCATCCTATTTGTCCAACTATTTCTCTTTATATATAGAAATTTGTGAAGGAATTTTTTATTGTTTTAAATTTAAAAAAGAACACTAATTGTTTTTTGTGACCAAATTATCATTGTACCGTTTTTTTTTTTAATCATTTTAACCCTTATGAGTATTTTATAATATAGACTAAGTTGGTATGTCGGTTATTTATTAGAAAAAACACTCTAATTAACATATGATATTGAATAAAAGTAGACTAAGTTCTTATAAAAAGAAGTATGAAATTGGATATTTTGGAGTAAATGGTTGAAAAGAAATATCAAAAGATGATAGTTTTGACATATTTAGAAAATGGTAGTTCTGATAGGGCATGGGCGCATGGCCACCCAAGAAACTTTATTGGATGGGTCAGTCCATTAAACAACCTCTTAAGACTTTTGACCCATCAAATCAAGAAAAACTATTGTTTTGATGGTATGAAGTAGTGAAGGCAACTTGCTTAAACAAAGCAAGAGTAAAATTGGATATTTTTTCTTAACACCAGGATGTCCCCTTGCTAACATTTTAGTTGTAGCGTACACCACTTAACCACCAGGATGTCCCCTTGTAGACCAAAATTATAATCTTTAAGTTGTCTAACTTTATTTAATTATGTCAATTTTAAAATCGCGATCTTAAGCATCACCAATGGAGAGAGCTAAGGGCGTATGTTGGTTAAGGAAGAAGAGAGAGGCGGCTTCCCAAGGATAAAGTCCGTTCACATGGACCCTTTATGGAGGATGGTGGAAAGTAGAGTGAGAAGTGGGTCGCTGAGGTTTTTGTCCGTGGGTGGGTGGAAGGTTAGCCGAAAACTATGGTGTGGAGTTCCTTGGTCTCTGAGAAGATTGAACACGCTATTATAGCCAAAATACATGTTAGTGTACTTTTATCAACTATATAAAAATTTATCTCAAATTTGTTGATTTGAGAAAAGGGATGAGTACGGTATCATACCACACCGAACCCGTGCGGTACGGTATTTGAAGGTAAATCAAGCCAAAATACCGGTACCGAACCAAAAGTACCAATTCTGAAAGACGCCAAAAGTGAGTACCGAATTGGTACCGAAAATGTCTTAGTACTTGTATTTTCGATACTGATACCGGTTTGGTACTAACGCCAAAAGTGAGTACCGAATTAGTATCGAAAATGTCTCAGTACTGGTATTTTCGATACTAATACCGGTTTGGTACCGGTATTTTTCGGTTCCTGGTACTAAATGCCCATCCTTGTTTGAGATGTGAATCCGGTAAACGAATTAAAGAAATAGAAACTTTGAGGGCCGACTCTTATTTTAGCCCACTAAATAAAGAGCTTTTGATCCAAAAAAGAGCCTCCAATTAAATAAACAATAAAAAACTATCTAATTTAAATAAGCATTGAGAAATAGATAAATTTATTAATATTAATGTATAATATGGAAGTGTTAGTTTCAAATTCCAACAAAAAAAGAATATATTGTTGGAATGTGAATTTTACATTTCTTAAATGTTGCTGTAGGAATTGAAGTATAATCTTTAGACCTTATAACAATTGAAGTTATCAAATTACCAAAGAAAATGTAATGAATAAAGGATCCACACTATCACTGTCCATTGTAAAAATCTGTTAAAAGAAATAAATTACACGACAAATAATTTGGGTTTGTCAAGTCCTATTCCGGACACATGTCAACAACATATTGTCATCGGGAAAGACTTGTCGTATCAAACAAGTTTTTCAAAGTGTCTTTTGATAGAAAAGACCTCAAAATTGAATTCCCAAAACAAAGTCACAAACATGGAGAAAGACATGGTTGATAATACAACGAGCCAACGGGGTGTGTGTATACACCCCACATATAGAGAAGAAAAAATTGCGGAAAAATGTCAATGTAATCTTGAGAACAAAATATAAGAAAAATCCAGTCTACACTATATTTGGCTAAGGTTTTAGAATGAACAAGAGATTAATTTTTGATTTAAAAAAAAAACTACAGGAGTTGAACAAACCTATAAAACAACTTGTGAACTATGATTTTCCTTTTCTTTTTCCAAATTGAGAATCTTTCATCTTGTATTATGAATAGGGTCTGATCCTCTGCGAATTCGCCTTTTGTTTGATTGATTTGGATCAAACATCATGGCAGGTGTTGGTGCTATATTCACAAGTTGTTCAGCTTTTAGAACGCGTGAATTCCTTGAAAACGATCTATCTTGTCCCCATCTCAAAGCAAGATCAATGCTTCTACTTGCTGAAACCGTCTTAGATCGTGTAAATAATAACATGATACAAACAAAGATCATCATCATTCTATAACTAGCAATCCCCATGGTTGGAGAGAGATATGAGTGATGGTGGTGTGTTTGCTTATGTATTGTGACTGTTACATATATGGCAGATTTTGATCTTTTATAAGATTTGGATGAAAATAAAGGAAGAAAAAGCCAACAAGTAGATTCATTTCAATCATAAGGTTTGATGTGCCATAGAAGCCACATGAGAGAGAGAGAGAGAGAGAGAGAGAGAGAGAGAGAGAGATGTTCTTTAGAAGACAGTGACAGGTTTGAATGAAAAGAAAGTTGGAACAGCACTCTTGGAATGTTTATAGAATTTGTTCCTTATTTGTCTTTCATCTTCAACTTCCTTACAAACTAAGTTAAGGGTAAGTACATATGTGATACTGCATTTATAACAGATTACGTCGCGGAGTATAATGTTTGGATATCATTTTTGTTGTGGTAACACGCTATTATAATACTTGCTATAGCTAACGCGTTCAGCTTTGTCACAACTCGTATGAAATTTACTATCTAATAACCCGTTCCAAAACGCAAATAATAAATACCTTCATAGAATCAAATTTTAAACTCCTAAAGCAATCTGAGATTACTACAGGTACAAGAAAGCCAGATAAAGGAAAAGCTGAGGGAATAGAAACATTTATATTACAAAAATAATAGTAATAATAAAAAGATAAAACCTTACCAAAGAGCTTGCTTTATGCTCTCTTGAACTCAACTTTAGAATTCCAAGCTCTTATATCCATGCAATTTATAAACCAGTCTTGGCTTCTTGTACTTGATTTTGCTTTATGCTTTTCTTTGTTTCTTTATAACCATTTATTTTACTGATTTTACACTAATCCTTTTTTGGTTCCCATTTATATTTTATTGTGTGAATTTTATATAACTGGTACAACATTAAATAATATAGATAAGTATGTTCAAACTTGATACAAGAAAAGAATTCAAGTGGTAGAAAGCCTTTTGAGACACACAATGGCACCTGGGCACACAACTCAAATTTCATGTTGATAATATAATTTCAAGAACAGAAATATAAAAGTTATGTTTTGTGTACATATTATTGAAGTGGGTCATGGACTGCTATTACTGGTGGAGTGAGTGCAGGTAGTGGAGCCACTGCGGTTCCTGGTGCAATGGTGACCTGCAATCCTCTATGTTGGCCTGCCTGGATCATGAATGCAACGTCTGCTGCTGCCAGTGTTTCAATTTCCTGATCATTCATTAAAACAAGTGTAACGAAAACTGGCTATTTACGGAATCCTAAGATCGAGTCAGGCTGTAGGCACTGGTTAGGGTTTTTTTTTTTTTTTTTTTTTTTTTGGGGGGGGGGGGGGGGGGGGGGGGTTAAATAACGAGAAGATTAAGTGTCAAAATGAGCAGGTCATAAAAGTTGGTTATTGGGTCACAATGGGTCCGGGTAACATTTGACCCCTCCCACCAGCCAATATTATTCGCTTTGCCCACCTCAAGCTCACAAGTTTGTTATTGGTTGCCCAAGTAGAGACTTCCCAGGAGGCTACCCGTCCTAAAATTTATCACCCAAACGCGCATAAGTCTTAACTGTGAAGTTCCCCTCTCATCCACAACCAGAACGCCCACAATGTGTTGGTGGCACATAAGGTGAAACATCCCTTATGGCCCTACATCTTTACGGTCCACTGCCGATGTGATTTGCCTAATGTGTTATAGTTTGGGTCAAAACTGGGACATTTCATAATGAGTTGACCCACCAACACTTATTTAGCCCTTTTAAAATAACATTATAGATAATTAATGTATTAAATATGATTACAAAAAATCTATATTGTTAAGAATGAAGCTATGAACTAAAGTACTTGATACAGAAAATTAGAGGCGGTAAAATGGGGGTGGATTCAAGGTTGCAAACAGCAAAAGGCGCTAGGTGCTAGGCGGGCGGTGAGGTCCAGCCTAGGGACTAGTCTGGACTAGGCGAAAATTGGACGGAATTAGGCGTTTTGGTATTTTATACGTATTTTATATATATACACACAAATTTAGGTGTTTTTTGAAAATATGTTAAGATATATACACATAAGAAAAAGAGAAAACAAAAAATGCATAAATTAACAAAGAGTCAAAGATCATTGTGTTTTACCTGTGCTTGCCTACGACGTTGCAACATGCTGATTGCCCAAATCATTATGTAGCAAGGAAGAAGAAAAGCAGCTGCTCGAAGCAGATAAATCTGTCAATAATATACAACTTATCAAAATTTGCAATAATAATCTTAAGCACTAAACATGTAGAGCAACTCAAATATGTTTTACCAAACATATATAAATGGTTGCAATATATTCCAACGGATGGCGAACCCTCAATATTTACATGAAGGAAACGCTAGAGAAGCCTGACTTGGGCCCGTGGGATAAAAAAAAATGCAATATATACAATTAATTCCACTTACAGCAAAAAGTACAGAAGGATCATCATCATCACTATCGGCATCTCCAATGGTCAGAGCATGCTTCAATAACAGAAGAGCCATCAACTGCCCAAAAAACGCGAAACAGTTACGAATGACGAATTATCAGAAACCCCATGGGGTTTTACGCCATTTTCCAAACTAAAAAACTTGATCCTCATTTAATTTTTTTCATAGGGATAATGATGGCTTACTATGATAGCAACTGAACGACAAAGGGCGGCACCACTAGCACGGTTTTCTTCATATTCGTCATAGTCCGACTCAATAAAATGTTGTTCAGCAGCTGCCATAGCTAAGACTCGAGGGTCATCTAGATCTAAAGGAGTACCAGAAATTGTCCAATTTCCACTGATATTAATGATGGTGTCATCAGATTGAGGCAAGGGAGCAGTGTAACCAGGTTTGTAAGGCTGTATAATGAAGATTTTTCAAAAAACGTCAACAGTTCATACATGTAAGTGTCATTAATAATAATGCTGGAAATGTATTTATAGCTTACAATTAGTATAAACAAAAACTATGTGCAAGCTATACTGCTATAGATGTTAGTCACTCATCAAAACATGAGATGTTTCGTATTAAAAATTCGATAAATTAATTTCAGAATTCAGATAACATTTTCTACTTTATTAATCACCAAAACATAAGATAATAAAATACACAAAATTTAATTTTTGATCTTTTATTACTATTTAATTAATTATATATACAACCAAACACGCTCTATGAAAAACAAAACAAGCTATATGTACAACTAAAAAGCCTCAAGATACAAAATAATCAGTTCAAATACCATGATCAAGGGCCCTATACGCGAAGTGTCACCTCAGGCAAAAATGTTGCCTTCGGCCCGCTTCAGGGGACCACGTCGCTTCAGGAAGTACCCGCTTCGGACACCTTGCGTCAAGTGCCCATGAGGCGACCTTTTTAAAACCTAGGATCCAATTACTGTTATGGACCCGGGTCAAGAGGCCAGCAGAATAAGTCACAGGCCCAAGCAACTTTCTAGAAGGCTCCACGGTTATGCCCTGAATGCCATCTCAGCCAAAATCTAACAAACTCCTAGTGGGTACAAAAGAATGAGGCTAGCTAATTAATTATTTATGTTGAATGTGAGATGTGTGATTTCTCTTCCCACCCACTCTTCTGCAACTCCCATCCCCTTCTTATTGTAATTTCTTTTCCACTAAGATTCAATATAATCCCACCATCAACCCATTTTAATTGAGCACTTTAATATTGTGATTGCTGAATAGTTAATATCGTTTATTGAATCCACTTTACTGTTACATTGGTGCTTTCATTGATCATTGGCTACGATGGCCGATGGAACTCGTCTAAAAACCTTGGATACGGAAGTGAAAGTTTTACAGGAAGATCAAGCTCAAACCAGGAAAACCGTCGAAACCCTTCTCGCTTCTCAAGCTCGGCAAGAGAAGATGTTAGCAGAGGTCATTAATCAATTAAGTCGTCTACCGCTTGCGACTCCGAAAAACCGGTCAGATCCAGCGTCTTCTGATGGCCAGTTCCACGGTACCGATGGTTACAGCATCCTTGGACGTCATAAGCCGGCTCCAGTCATGTTATCCCGTTTTTCTGGTTCACATCCGGAGCGTTGGGTAGCTCAGGCAACTCGTTACTTTGAGTTTTATTCAATTCCTGATGCGGAACGATTAACGATATCATCATTCTACTTTGATGATGCCGCTTCTGATTGGTTTGACTGGCTTCAACGCCATCATCAATTGACAACTTGGGAAGCATTTATCGTTGGAATTCAGAAACGATTTCGCACACCTGGTTTGGAGGATCCAGAAGGGCAATTGGCTAAGCTTCAGCAAACAACAACCGTTGCCGATTACCGAAATAAATTTGAAGAGATCTCAAATCGCTCGGTTCTTCTTCCTCGAGCTTTTCTGGTGAGTTGTTTTATTTCAGGATTACGTGGGGATATTAAGCAATCGGTTCTAGTTCATAATCCTCAAACCCTAGATGATGCTACTGAGTTTGCTCAGAAGCACGAACAACGTATTCTTTTGGAAAAAGGGTTGGGTCGTGTTTCCTTGGGTTCTTCTAAGGCATTACTACCCACACCCAAACCGGTTACCCCAATGGCCTCACAGGCAACCCCAGCTCCATTTAAAAACCTTTCGTCAAATCTCGGATTTCGTCGCCTATCTCCGGCGGAAATTGCAACCAAAAGATCACAAGGGTTATGTTTCCGTTGTGATGAGCGTTATACGTGGGACCATAAGTGCAAATCGGGTCCTCAGCTCTTGTTCCTTGATGATGATTCTACGGATCTGGATCCAGATTCGTCTACAGTTTCCCCAAATTCGCTGGTGCAGGATAGTCAACTTGCTGATACTTTGCAACTGGAAGAAGTGAAAACGCAATCGGCTATCTCTTACAACGCGTTATCTGGTGATTCTTCTTCTACTACACTACGTTTTTCAGGCACCGTTCAAGGTAAATTGGTACAAATTTTGCTTGATGGGGGTAGTACCCACTGTTTTGTGCAAACACGCATTGCTCAGTTTTTGAATTTTGCCATTGAAACTATTACTCCTTTTTCGGTCCTGGTGGGTAGTGGGGATCGTTTACAATGTTCTGGGATTGCACGACGCGTTGAGTTGATAATTCAAAATCAACCGATAGTGGTAGATCTTTACGTTTTACCGTTACAAGGGTGGGACATGGTACTCGGTGTCTCGTGGTTATCCACCTTAGGTCCGGTGTTGACAGATTACAAACTTGGGACATTTGAATTTCAATTGAATGGAAAACGGGTTTGTTGGCAAGGAGATTCAACCTCTATGATCCATCCAATTCAGTTTCATGGGTTCCAACAATTAATTCATAATGATGGAATTGGACAACTATATCATCTCCAATTGTTACCACCAGATACAGTGAGTTCATCCCCTGTTTCCCCTGATTTACAGAATATATTGAATCAGTTTGCTAGGGTATTCCAACCTCCACAAGGTTTACCACCACCTCGTGCTCAGGATCATAGTATTAACCTTCTTCCTTTGAGTAAACCAGTATCTATAAGGCCCTATCGTTATCCACATTTTCAGAAAAATGAAATAGAACGACTTGTCTCAGAAATGTTATCACAAGGTATTATTCGACCTAGCACAAGTGCCTTCTCTTCTCCGGTCCTTTTGGTCAAAAAGAAAGATGGAACGTGGCGTTTTTGTGTGGATTATCGAGCATTAAATGCCATCACTATTCGTGACCGCTTTCCTATTCCGTCTATTGATGAACTCTTTGATGAATTACATAATGCCAAGGTATTTTCTAAATTAGACTTATTGGCTGGTTATCACCAAATCCGGGTCGCCCCAGAGGACACTTATAAAACAGCTTTTCGAACCCATGATGGCCACTTTGAATTTCTTGTTATGCCATTCGGCTTGACAAATGCCCCTTCTACCTTCCAACGTCTCATGAATGATATATTTCGACCCCACCTTCGAAAATTTATTTTGGTGTTTTTTGATGACATACTTGTATATAGTCCATCTTGGACTAGTCATTTGGAGCACTTAACCTTGACTTTACAGCTTCTCCTTGATAACCAATTGGTTGCTAAGTTGTCAAAGTGTGTGTTTGGTCAATCTCAAGTTAGTTATTTGGGTCATATTATTACCGGTCAAGGTGTGGCGGTTGACCCCTCTAAAATAGAGGCGATCCTCCAGTGGCCAACACCCACTAATGTGAAAGAGGTTCGAGCTTTCTTGGGCCTCACTGGTTACTACCGGCGTTTTATACGTCAATATGCTTCGGTTGCGGGTCCTTTGACAGATTTATTGAGGAAGGATGCCTACATGTGGAATGAGGTTACTGATCGAGCCTTCAACACCCTTAAGAACCTGTTGAGTTCCACTCCGGTATTACGCCTTCCGGACTTCTCAAAACCATTTACCTTGGAAACCGACGCCTCGGGTTTTGGTATTGGTGCTATTCTCTCCCAAGACAAGCACCCGCTAGCTTATTTTAGTAAAAAGTTGTGTCCCCGCATGCAGCAGGCCTCAACTTACCACCGTGAAATGTATGCGATCACTCAAGCTATAGCCAAGTGGCGGCAATACCTTTTGGGCAACAGATTCACTATTCTTACAGATCAACAATCTCTTAAGAATCTACAAGACCAAGTAATTCAAACTCCGGAACAACAAAAATGGTTGGGCAAACTGTTGGGGTTTGATTTTGATATTTTATACCGACCGGGTAAACTCAACACAGCGGCTGATGCATTGTCCCGAACCACGGAATCCCAAATTTTGGCTCTCTCTTCGCACGAGCCATCACTACTACATGATATTCGAAAGGCTATTTTGACTGATTCGGAATCTCAAACACTGTTACACCAGCTTTCCCAGTCCTCAACCGTGTCAGAGAAGTTTCAACTCAAGGAAGGGTTATTATTTTATCAAGGGAGATTGTTTGTTCCAGTTACCGCTAACCTTCGTGACCAATTACTCACCGAGTTTCATGCTTCAGTTACGGGAGGCCACTCCGGTATTACTAGGACCTTACACCGTTTAAGTTCCAATTTTTATTGGCCCAAGATGCGATCGGATGTTTCCCAATTTATTGCTAATTGTCAGGTTTGTCAACAGACAAAAGCATCACCTTTATCTCCTGCTGGGCTTCTTCAACCCCTTCCTATTCCGCAACAGATCTTCGATGAGATTGCTATGGACTTTATTACTTCCTTACCATCTTCCCAAGGCAAAACTGTAATCATGGTAGTGGTCGACCGTTTATCTAAATATGGTCATTTCATCGGACTTCCTACTAACTTTTCTAGTTTGACAGTGGCTTCGGTTTTTGTTAGTGACTTTGTTCGCTTACATGGGGTTCCTGCTAACATTGTTACAGACCGAGATGCTCGTTTCATGACAACTTTTTGGAAGGAATTACACCGCCTACATGGTACTACTCTCTCATTTAGCACCGCTTATCACCCACAATCCGACGGTCAAACCGAGGCTCTTAACAAATGTCTTGAAATGTACTTGCGGGCCTACGTGACCGACTATCCTACACTGTGGATGAAATACCTTCCCTGGGCAGAATTTTGGTACAACACTGCCTATCAAACCTCTGCCCAAATGACCCCCTTTGAGGTTGTTTATGGCCGCAAACCCCCTACAATCAATCGCTATATCCGTGATTCCACAACCAATGCTACCCTTGAAACCCAACTCCTTGACCGTGATACTGTGATCTCAATTCTCAGGACAAACTTGGCAAAAGCTCAGAGTCGAATGAAGCTACAGGCTGACAAACATCGACGAGAATTACAATTTAATCTTGGTGATTGGGTTTATGTTAAACTACAACCTTATCGTCAGGGGTCTCTCCGGTTACAACGTCACCACAAGTTGGGTCGCCGCTACTTCGGCCCGTATCAAGTCACTCAGAAAATTGGTTCAGTTGCTTACAAACTAGACCTGCCTTCTACCGCTCAGATTCATTCTGTCTTCCATGTTTCGGTACTTCGGAAATGCGTGGGCGAACCGACTCAACAAATTACCCCTTTAAACTTGGTGGACTCCAGTTCTACACTTATGCTATTACCACAACGTGTATTGGCTCATCGCTCCATTGCCCGTTCTGGTCAACATATTCCCCAGAGTTTAATTCAGTGGGAAGGTTTTAGTGCTGATGAGGCAACCTGGGAAGATGATAGCAGCTTACTGCATCAATATCCAACCTTCCACCTTGAGGACAAGGTGACTCTTGGTGGGAATGGTAATGTTATGGACCCGGGTCAAGAGGCCAGCAGAATAAGTCACAGGCCCAAGCAACTTTCTAGAAGGCTCCACGGTTATGCCCTGAATGCCATCTCAGCCAAAATCTAACAAACTCCTAGTGGGTACAAAAGAATGAGGCTAGCTAATTAATTATTTATGTTGAATGTGAGATGTGTGATTTCTCTTCCCACCCACTCTTCTGCAACTCCCATCCCCTTCTTATTGTAATTTCTTTTCCACTAAGATTCAATATAATCCCACCATCAACCCATTTTAATTGAGCACTTTAATATTGTGATTGCTGAATAGTTAATATCGTTTATTGAATCCACTTTACTGTTACAATTACTAACTTATTATTCAATTGTTTTTAACTTCTAAAACATCCTTCAACTGGAATAAAAGAGGGGGTCATTTGGAAATAATTCAATACCAATAATATTTCAAACAAGGATAACTGGAACATGGTAATGCACTTATCAATGTAGGCATAGTTGTTAAAAGCCATCGCCTCTTGCGCCTAGGCCCATTTTTAGATGAGGCAATGCATTTGCGCTTTGAGTCGAGGAAATTGCGCTTTAATTCTCCAGGTGATGGTTTAGGCGCAGATTTCAACTAGATTCCCAAATTTCGAAGAGCGTCCAGCCAAATTCGTTAAATTATGGCTAGATTTTAGCCATGTTTCTATTTTTATCTAAGAAAAACTACTTCTATACACTAATAGATCAATATTTTAAAACTTTTGATACTAACTAGATGAAAAATAGTATTATTTTAATATATTTTTACTTTATTTTCTTGTTCGTTTATCTCAGCCCCTCGCTTTTTGTGCACCTCGCGCCTAGGCCCCAGGCGAGGCCTATGCGCCTTGTCACCTTGTGTGCGCCTAGCGCCTTTGATAACTATGAATGTAGGTACAAACTACAAACAGATAATCATGAAAAAGGTACTAGATAAGTAGATATCTGATAGTAACATTCAAAGAAGACCAGCAAAAACAGTATATTTGTGGCCAAAATACAAATAACCATGGGAAGTTCTTATCATACTCATAGAAATTGTCACACAAGATAAGCGAGAAACTGGCAGCCAAACAATATTAAAGTAAAAATTAAGGTACCTGATGACAAATTTCACAAATTATATCCCTTTTCTCATCGCACCATCGCTGAACACATTTCCTATGAGCATACTGCAATATAAAAGTAGTTTAGAAAGCTTACATGTAGGGCTTAAGCCTAGCTTCTTTTTCCATTATAAACCGAGTGAAAGAAAGTTCTGTCATTATTTTCAAATAACTTATGCACGACAAACAAGTCGGCAATGTTGCAAAAATCGGCCTAGGCGGCGCCTAGGCGCTAGGCGGTGAAGAAAATCGGAATTAGGCCCTAGTCGGAGATCTAGGCGTTTTGGGCATTAGGCGGGCCTAGGCGGTGATTTTTTTTTATTAAATTTCTAAGTATTTTTTAGTATTATGTGTATATATCTAAGTATTTCTAAGTATTATGTGTATATATCTTAACATATTTTCAAAAAAAACTCCTAAATTTGTGTGTATATATATAAAATACGTATAAAATACCAAAACACCTAATTCCGTCTGGTTCCGACTAGTCCCTAGGGTGGACCTCACCACCCGCCTAGCGCCTTTTGCAACCTTGCAAGTCGGATATCTTATAATTACCTACAATACATTCACTATTATATTCACAATCAAAAAAATCATCATATAACAGAAAAATTGCCTTAAGACTGCCATTGCAAGCACAAGGAACTTCAAGGCTTTTTACGCTATCTTCCTCCTGGCATATCCGGCATTCTATCGACGACTGAATCAACGGCTCTTCCTCACCAGACACATTACACTCTTCACCTTCCTTTACACCACTACTCAAACCATCAGTCTGACTACAACCACCCTTAGAAACAGCCCCAAAATCCCCACTTTCCTGTACTACCACAACCCGTTCACCGCGTAAAATTAGCCCGTCGTCCATCTACAAAACAACACCTCAATTCAACAACAATTCAACAAGTTCAAATCCTTTATCCCCACAATTGTCAATATGTGTTCATATAATTACAATTACAACAATACCCATAAGTTAATTTCAAGTTTTGATAACTACAAATCAAATTCATCGATTAAAATGTATAGAAATCAAGAACGATAAATTAAAGAAATTAAAACAGAAATACATGGTAAAAAGGAGATCAAAACATGGGAAATTCATACGACTGAAAGGGTTTTGAATAAAGATTGAATTTTGGATACCTTTGAAGAAGGAAGTAATGGAGTTTGGAATCAGTTGTTGAGATGTAGATGATGATGTTGTTATCGGTGGAGGAGGAGGATATAAATAATAATAATGATAATAATAATAACATAACATGAGAAATTGACATAAAGTAGTATCAATTTTGGATTGTTTTACACAATCTTTTCACGGCCGTTTAGTAGTTTGTCTTAAAAAAAATTAGGTGCCGGTTTGATTAATTAAAATTTATGAATGTAAAATGTGGGTGCCTATACCGCTACATGCGCTTTGCTTTTTAATCTCAAACTGTTGTCGGACGGTCGGTTGAACTTAAATCAAACGACAGCTTAGGTAATTTATGTCAAATCATGGGCCCTGAATTTCAAATGGTCGTTTTGGTGCATGTTGGATAGTCGTTCGTAGGTATGTCTTTTAAATTATGGGCTATCGAATTTCAAATAGTCATTGATGACATAAAACGGTGTGAGATTAAAATACGAGATTGTGGGTTTAGTATGGCTCAATAATATATAGGGGGATATAAAAACATTAAAAAGTCCATCAAATACACTCGACTGAATAATTAATGGACAAAGTTAGGGTTGTTCAAATAGCAGTTTGGTTTTTACTTTTAAACATAACTATAGTCGAACATCAGATTCAGTTCATCGGTTATGAGGCTTGATTTGGTTCGATTTTGGTTAATTAACCAAGCCATATTTGACCTTTACTCATTCTCAAGGTTTTTCGTTACAACATTGACACATATGCCCAATTCACATATAGTCATATATACATATATTTATCTCAACATAAGCATGTCTTAAGTCTTTAGGTCGGTTCAGTTAATGTTTAGTTATGGGCACTTTTAACCATAACCGATTAATCTAGTTAAACAAATCACCTATACGAAAAGTATTGGTAAATAGTGGTTATCAGTTAATTCAGTTTAGTGACAATCCAGTTATCGGTTGATGATTAAGGTTTCTTCACCCATATGGTAAGTGTTCATGCTATAATGATCATGCATTTACAAGTTTTTAAACATTTGCAAAAACTCCTCCATCATTGATACAAACAAAAGGAGGCATAACAGAATTATGTATATGTAAAAATACAAATATATAATCATGTAACTAAAAGCGTATACTGAAATCCTATAAATCCATATTTATTTTTAGACTATGTGTAGTGGGGAAAAAATTTGGGGCGCTAATTTAAAAAAAAACAAAAAAACAAAAAAAAAACCTTAATGTACACAGATCATCATCACCACCAACCTTCACCTACCTCTTCTTCTTCATCATCTCTCACACACCCACCACCACCGTACACCATCGCCACCACCATTCACCTACCTCTTCTTCTTCCTTTTCCATCTTCTTCTCTCTCTCTACAGAGATTTCTCTCTCTCTACAGATCTGGCCACCACCATCATTCACGTACCTGCAACAATATTCAAACAAAGATGTTGGAGGCGATGAGGTGAACAATCAACGTGGCACGATATTATTGGTTGATGAATTTGTTATCCAGCGTTATAAACATAATGCTCGGGCATGGTTTGAACACATAGCGCCCCACCGTAACGGTGTGTGGGGCGTGAATTTCGAAAAAAACGCCCCCAATCCTACTATCTCATTCGATTAAAGCAACCTTTGACTAGATTCGAAATGTTTCGTCTTGGTTTGTTCTTGAATTTGCCATTTGGGCGGCCGCTACAAGTTCGGCAATGGTTATTGACCGGAAGACATTCTTTTGCAGTTTCTAATTGTTCAATCCCTACCGGAAGACATTCTTTTGCAGTTTCTAAACAGAAAGATGCAAAGGGTGTTTGGGAGTCGATTCGGGTTCGGTACTTAGGAGCGGACCGAGTCCAAAAGGCACGTTTTCAAACTATTAGAATGGAGTTGGAGTGGCTAAAGATGAAAGAAAACAAGACAACTAATGACTTCTCGGGTAAGATAAGTGCTATAATAGCAAAATTCGAAATTTTTGTTTCACATCTTGAAGAAGAAGTGGTTGCGACAAAGTTTCTCGATGTGATGCCAAGGAAATACCTACGAACTGTAGCCTCCATCCAGCAATACTGGGAGATTGAAACCATGTTGTTTGAAGAAGCGGTGGGAAGAGTCAAAGCATACAAAGAAAGGCGTAAAAGCCATGATGAAAAAGATAAAGATCAAGGGCAACTTTTGTTGACTAAAGGCGATAAATAAGCAATTTGGACGTGGAAGGGGTCCCGGAAGAGGATCGACTAGAGGTGAAAGAGGGCGTGGAAGAGGCTCGGGTCGAAGTGATAAAAGTGGGTTTAGGTGTTATGAGTGTGGAGCATTTGGACACTTTGCAAATATGCGTACTAAATGAAAGACAAGAGAACAAAGACAACTTGATTGAGTTGGAGGAATCGACACTACTTTGAAGAAACAAGCTGATATCAAGATTACGGGGGGTGAATGTCGGATAACCTTGATGGATCGAGTCAGATGGGTTGCAAGTCAAATGGGTCAGCTGGTTTTAGTCGTTTATTTATGAATTAAGTGGCAAGTTTAAATTTGAATATGTAGTCAAAGTGTATGTTGCATTGAGTTGTTTTAGTTTGTTATAGTCTTACGGTTCTTTAGGATATTTCCCATTGAATTTGTTAGACCATCTCCAATGGGTGTATTCAAGGCCGGCTATGGCCCAAGCTGGGGAGGCCATCCGACTTGGGCCTATTTTTATCGGTGCATAATATTTTTTTTAATACAATTCATATATATATATAAGAATTTTATTAAAAAAAATATTATGCGTCGATAAAAATAGGCCCAAGCCGGATGTAGATTTCATCTTCAACATCCGCGTCAGTAACATGTTCAACATAGCAAGCTGCACCACCCTGCGTAGCATCTTCTCCCTGTAGATGTAGATTCCAGTGAATCCTTCCTTTGCTTGGATTACCAGTGCATGTCCTTCATTGTTGTTGGTAGGAGCAGTCCGGTTTTGGTTATGCATGGGGACGATTGCTCGTTCAGTATTTTGGTTAGGTTGTGTCTGGGCTTGCTGGCGTTGGTTCCGATTTCCCCGTTTGTTGTTGTTGAAGAGATTCCGATTTGCTTGCTGCTTTGGTCGATCACATTCCCTAGCAAAGTGTCCCTTGGTGCCACAGTTATAACACGTAACTTTGCTTTTATCGAACCCAAATCTTGTGTTGTTGTTGATCAGCACATCTCTTATTCCCGTTCTATCCATAAACTTCTTTGCTCTTCGAACCATGCTTGCAAAGTGCCACTGAATATCAATCAGGTCCATGTCGTCCTTGTCGATCTGGGCGTAGTCTTCTTGAGTGAGATAAGGATTTCCTATTTGCCCTATAACTAAGCCATTGTAGGAGTTGACCAAAGTAGACAATAGAGCCATATGTTCTTGAGCCAGTTCTACCGTCACTTTCTCGAATCCTACTGTGTTTAACTGCTGAGCAACTGGATTAAGTTGAAAACTACCACCTTGAGCTGAAGAAGAAGAAGAAGAAGAAGCAGCACCACCATATCCTGAAGATGAAGCACCCTCATACCCTGACGATGAAGGTCCACCAAGGTTTGGCGTTACTTGTGCTGGTGCTGCAAGATGTGCAAAGGGGTTAACTCCAAACTGATTTACCTCATAGGATGGAGGACATTGAGTTTCATGTCCTAAGGGGTACACGGGAGGAGCAGTATTTGGGATGGGACCATAGTTTTCGAAGACGAATACAGGATCTTAATTTAGCACAAAAGCAGTCTGAGGTTTGGATCCTGCATCGCTAAGATCTTGAGGAGCTATCCCATAGTAGAAACCAGGGTTTTGAGGGATAAACGCCTTGTTCGCCCTTTGGATTTCATCAATTTCTTTGTTCTTGAGCTCGATCACAAAGTCATTGATGGAGATGGTCTGATAATGGTTTGTTGACTTCTGGATATCGAGCCATTGATGCCAGTGGGGAAGGAGTGCATCTGCAAATCGTTCAACAAGTTCAGAAGAAGTATAGACAACCCCGTACTGATACATCTTCGACATCAAATGATAATAGCGTGCAGTCAGATCCCGTAGAGGTTCATTCCCAATCGCTGTGAAGTTCTCAAACTCTTTCCTGAGTTAATCCATCTTGATATTCCTTGTCTTCTCATTCCCCTCATTCCTTTCTGCTAACGCAAGCCAAAGCATCTGAGATGTCGTAAACTGTGCAAACTGATGTAGGATGTCTTTGGGTAACGTTTGTGTAAGAGCAGCCATCGCCTTCTTATCAGCATTAAACTTTCTTTTCTGAGCATCTGTCATATCATCCAAGGCGATTGGAATGTTTGAATTTTCTACCATTGGTCTCTTATATCCATTCTCGATCGCTGCCCAAACTTCTCCATCTATGCCTTCCACATGTGTCCCGAAACGTCCTTTCCATGAGTGGTAATCTGACATAAACTGAAGTTTTGGTGCCCTATTCGAACTCCCGGTTTCCATATCACTTAACAGCACGGACGATAAGTGATATGTTTGTTGAGTTGCAGCGACTGCGAGTGCCCACGAATTCCCGTTCATGAGGAGTTTCTGTTGGGCGTAATGTTGAGCTGTGAGCGCCCACGGACTGGTTCCGGCAACATAAGCTTGCTGATGTTGTTGTTGCATCTATTGCACATTTCGTTGAGCCGAGAATGCCTAAGGATTGGTGGGCACGTTCATTTGTGTGTTCATGGATTGTTCATACTGTTGTCTCTGTTGATTCATAACAGTCCGATAATAGTCCATACAGTCCGATACTTAGTTAAGTTTGGAAAAATACTTATTTTAGACGATTATGACTTTACACGACTACCAAAACACACAAGTATGAAAAATGACATGATTATGGGTTAAAACAGACGATTATGGGAGCTTTTACACGACTATGATGCTAGTCGTGTGAAAATAGTGACTATGAAGTTTTCAGCCGACTAAGATTTGACAAACGACTAGCCTTATAGTCGTGTGGAATGTACACGATTACGAAGGTAGTCGGGCTCAATAGTGACACGAGTGTGTTCCTAGTCGTCTAAAAGTTTCATGGTCGCCCCCAGCAGGTTTGATAGCTTGTTTTGCACGAAAATCATCTTTTGCTTCAAAATTAAGAGAAAATTGCAGTTTTCGTCCCTGTGGTTTGCCTAAACTAACAGGTTCAACCAAGGCTTAACACCCTGAGTACCTGTGGTTTCTTTTTCTAACACTTTACGTCCCTGAGACTAACGGCCTTTAGTTGTTCCGTTAGTTTGTGGTAAAATGACTATTATACCCTTAATTTTTGGGGTGAAATGACTCTTATACCCTCTCATCTTCTTCCTTAACCCACCACCACCATCACCACCACCTGCAAATCAATCACTTAATGTTCGATTCCGTTCTAATGATATTGTGTCAGCATGTGAACCTCTGACAAACCCTAACTTAAACACTTGTCCGATTATTATTATTATTATTAAATCATCCGGTCAGTTGAGTCGGTCAATGGAAGCTTCCTCTTCCAGATGACCAGTCAGCTCAAGTCCATTCTCTTCGTCTTCTTCGTCTTCGTCTTTCAAGCAGTCTGTACCTCAATCATCTGCATCCACATTTTACGGAGCCCCTGGAACCGGTTACGGTTACAGATCTGATACTAATTTAGGTTTAAATACTTCCGATTCGATGTATTCTCATGGCGGTGGTGGTGGTGGTTATGGAGGATTATCGCATGTAGGTTATCCGTCTCCTGATAAGATGATTGATGAGGCGGTTGATGATGTTGTTCCTAGATCTAGAGGTGGTGATAGTATTTCGGTGACGATTCGGTTTCGGCCGTTGAGGTAGTTTTGAGTTTTAGTTTGTTGTGGATCTTAATTTGAATTTGTTTTAGTAGTAAATGAAGTGTTAAGACAATGTTGTATTGATCTGTATTAGTGTATTTTGATTTGGTGAGTTTGTGGTTGTTGTTGTAGTGAGAGAGAGTATCAGAGGGGAGATGAGGTTGTGTGGCACGCGGATGGGGATAAGCTTGTGCGGAATGAGTATAATCCGGCTACTTCATATGGTGGTGGTGGAGATGGTGGTGGTGGTGATGGTGGTGGTGGGTGGGTGGTTGGGTGGGTTGGGGAAGAAGATGAGAGGGTATAAGAGTCATTTCACCTCAAAAATTAAGGGTATAATAGTCATTTTACCACAAACTAACGGAACAACTAACGGCCGTTAGTCTCAGGGACGTAAAGTGTTAGAAAAAGAAACCACAGGTACTCAGGGTGTTAAGCCTTGGCTGAACCTGTTAGTTTAGGCAAACCACAGGGACGAAAACTGCAATTTTCTCCAAAATTAATGTGTTTGATCACCAAATGATTAGAAAGTTGTCAAAACACTTTTGGAGCAAATCGTAATAAAAAATATATATATGTTTTTAGCTAATAAAACCACCTTAGATTTTGAAAAATGTTTGTTTTTGCAAAAACTCAAAGTTGGAAACTTTCAAAACAAGTTTTTGGATAAAAACACTAATTTAGGATATAAAACCACACTGTTTTGAATAAAAAATGTTATCAAACACTCGTGATAAGAGCTAAAGCTCAGATACCACTTGAATGGTCGTTTTCAGACAACCCGACTATCATGAGCTGGTTCGTCTAGAGTGTGGAATCCTCTAGATGATGTTTGAATAACAAAAACGCAAACAAACACGCACACGAGATATCAAAACACACACACAAATGGTTAAAGGTTGTATTCGTATTAAAAACAGAGCGTGGGTGTACAATACGGAGCTACAGACACTGAAACCGAGGCACTAGGTGTTTGGGAATGTGTGAAATGACAGCTGAATGATTAGGGTAATGATTGGTTGTATTTATACTCCTGTCCAGTCGGCCCAGGCCCATGGGGGAGACTAGGTACCCGTCAGGCGACTATGAACCATAGTCGCCTGTATTCTACACGACCATGGCCATAGTCACCTAGATAAACACAAGACCAGCAAAGCTAGTCGTGTAAACCAATCATAGTCGGCCCTACAAACAGAAACACCATAAAAACACACAAATTACATACAAACGTTCACAAAACAACATACGAACACATATACTAGGCTAGGGACATCTACATTACATGTACTAACAAAACATTTACGTTTTAATTATAAAATCTTATATGTATTAATATTTTAAGTTATAAGTATAGCATAAAATACCTAACCAATTTAATTTATAACATAAAACATATTAAAAAAATATAGTATAAATGGGTTAAACGGGTCAACACGTGAACCCGCTCGGGTTGACCCGAACCTGACCCATTTAGCTAAACGGGTTGACGGGTTCAACCTAAAACTACCCCGAACCCGTTTAAACTAAACCTACTAATTTCGTATTAGGTTCACTGTTCAGGTCGTTTTTTCGAGACGTGTCAGAAATTCCCACTACTAGAAAATTGGGTATTTCCGACTGCATTTCCGGTCGCAAACCGGTCGCAATTGCCCTCTTGCGACCATTTTACGACTAGAAATATAGGCGGAAAAACACCCGACGCAAATGCCCTATTGCGACTAAGTTGCGACCTTTGTTACTTTTTTGCGACCCACATTTTACGACTATATTTGCGACCGCTTTCTGGTTTTATGAAACTTGCTTTGTGATGAAAAATTTGCGACCGTGTTGCGACCGCTTGCCTTGCAACCGTTTCGCGACCGCTTGCCTTATACAAACTTGCGATTGTTTTTCACAGTCGCAAAATGTTTTTCTTATTCATTTACTTTCTTAGCTATTTTCAATATGAACCTACTTATAATTTCATATTTTTAAAATTTAAGTATTTATCGAATTCTCAAAGTTATAAAAGACATTCCACTTGAAACATCAAATATTACAGTTATCATAACAAAATACATATTCAAAATAAAGTGATTATAACCTAAGTCGATGATTAGACGGTCTGAAACCTAACTTTTAGCATTGCTTCAATATTTGTCATCCTTTCGTTCATAGTCTCTTTCTTCGCCTTTTCTTTTTCTTTTTCCATTACCAACCCTTCAATAATTCGGTTCAACTTTTCTTTATCTTCTTCTTTTTCTTTCACTATCTCTTGGATAATCGTGTTCAACCTTTCGATCTAAAAAACAACCAAAGCAAAGTCTTAAGATGTTTCAATCAGACAGACAAGTAAATGACAAATGTACAACCATAGTACAACCATATTAAAGTTAAATGCATATGTCAAATGCTTATGCATCTTTCTGATGCTTCTCAGGTGTGTTGCTAGCTTTCTTATCTTACATATTTTCTATAGTTATTACATATCTTTCATATTTTCTATATCAATGATTTGAAGAGAACTAAGCGGTGCCCCAAACCATAAAATCTTGAACTTTCTTTATTATAGTGTGAAACATAACTGACTGGTGTAAAGAACCATAAAGTCTAGATAGAACATGCTAGTGATGACAAACAATGTAACAACTAGGACATTTCTTAAGCAGCACACTCTTTACATTTCTTAAAAACACAGCTTAAGCATATATATATATATATATATATATATATATATATATATGGGGAAGGATAAATTGAAACCCCCCTTGAGTTAAGAAAACTTAGAAAACCCATGTAAAAACCATCTAAAAAAACTTTTTTTTTGAAAAAATTACACAAGATAACATACATGTTTTTTAACGTTTTGGGCCAAAAAAATTTTAAAAAGCGCCGATGGGATATTTAAAAAAAATAAACAACACAAACTTTGTAACAGCACTGTTAACATATGTTTTCTGCCTTTTAACATTTGTTACAGCGCTGTTAACATATGTTTTCTGCTCTCTAACATATGTTAACAACGCTTTTACAAAATTTGCGTTGTTTATTTTTTTTAAAAAATTCCCTCGACGCTTTTTTAATTTTTTTTTGGCCCAAAACACTTAAATACATGTATGTTACCTTGTGTAATTTTTCAAAAAAAAAGGTTTTTTTAGATGGTTTTTACATGGGTTTTCTAAGTTTTCTTAACTCAAGGGGGTTTTCAATTTATACTTTCCATATATATATATATATATATACATATACCCATGTTCATGTAATGTATCACTTTTAAAGAAGTAAATATTTCCAATACCAATATAATTTTACTCGAATAAGATCGAGAAACACACATACAAGATCACTCCGTGTGAAGCAAGTTAGAAGCCATTTCCTCTTTGTCGCCAACTTTGAGCTCCAATATATGCAGAGTAAATGGGTCAAAATGGTACTTTTCACTTTATGAAAATAACTTTCCACGATTCAACTTGACCAAAAAGGAATTTCAAAAGAAATAAGGTACATTAGTAAATTGGTGCATGGATTAATGTAAACAACTAAGATTACCATCTTATCATATTTAAGTAACTAGAAAAAAAAAACAAAGCAAATGTGCCTTACGGATCAATTTTCAAGGAGAAAAACTTACACTGGATCCAAGTCAGGATGAAAATGAAGTCCATTCTCTACTACTTATAACAAGAGAATGATTTCCAGCCAAACTTCAAGCTGCATTGTTCTAAAGTCATTATTGATGGCATCAATCTTACTGAAAGATCTTTGTATCTTTGGCTTGTTTTAACAACCTGACAAACAACGGTAATTAATACTCAGCAAATAAACAAGTGTTTACAACCTCCTAAACTGTGTTACAAAATACTGGATGATTGTTTTTTTTTTCATTTTTTTGTAGTTCTTTGTAATTATATATTTAATTATTTATAAGATTCAAGAAAAGAACAAAAAAGGCGTTGGTGAGTCAACCCAAACCCAACCCGACCCATTTTCACTTGTCCTAAAAATTTATATGGTTTTGACTCACTACCCAACCTACACAACCCAGCCTAGAAAGCTGTTGGTTATATTTATTCTATACCCAATCATAAGGGTGAGATCCCACCCCTATGATTGGGTATGAAATAAATATAACCAAAAGCTTTCTATTGTTCCATTCCATTTGTATACTTTTCTTTATACAAAATAAGCCAAATATTCTTAATTTGTTTATTATTTCTCTTGTACGTGAGTTAATTTGTGTATAGTGTGTGTTGCGATCTTGTGTCGATCCGTCGATCTCAAACCAACAGATGGTGCCTTATAGATTGATATATAGTAACAACCAAGCATTCTTATAGTGGGTTTCAAAGTCTTTAATGACTTCTTCCATATTTTTTTTGAACACTTCTTCCATATGATAAGGTTTTATATATTTCCAACAGGATAGCTTGTTTTAAAGTTCTGCCCAACTAGCACTCTTTGTCATGTTAGTTCTAAATTCTAATGGATAAACTAAGGTACGTGCAAGGAACTTTTAATACTCAACACCGAGTCCATATCTATATATGGTATTCACACTTGTTGCTACAACAAATATAGATCTGGAGAAGGTCTGAACGTTCCAAGGTCGTCAAGCTTCTGACCTCGTCTGCTGCTTGAAGGGTTGGACCAGCAGCATGAAAGAACTCATCAGAAGGGGTTAAAGGGTTTCGGTTCACCAAACGCAAGTCGTGGTGTCCCTCTACGTTGTAAACGTAGATGGGAGGTTCAAGAGTTTTGGTATTTTAGTTGTTATGATTCTGATTTGGGATCAAGCCAAAGTCAGAATGTTATTATTATTGGTTGACTTAAGAAAAGATCAAACATAAGTGTATGATCTTGAAGAGAGGAACTCTTGATCCCAAGTTACAACTAAGGACCAACCACGTAAGCCTGATGAAGGCTGAGACTTGCGAGTAACAGAGCGTGATTCCACATGTAGTGGCTGTTGGGGCCAGCTTGGTTGTGGAATCAGCATGGTTTTAGATTTCTAAGAATGTACAGCAGCAGCTTGCGTGCTTGAAGGCTTCGAGGCTTCGGCCTTCTGCTGCTGAAAGTATTATTAGAGAGTTAACTCTAGAGAGAGTATTTAGAGAGAGAGTAGAGAGAGAGAGAGTGAGAGAGAGAGGTCTGAGATTGTGACCAATCTAAGTTGTATGGCATGGTTTGCCCTTCTATTTATAGAGTGGGGATGGGTAAAACCCTAATGGGCTTCCTTATTGGGCTTGGGCTTGACCCACTATTATATTTAATGATTTTGGCTTCTTGGGCTATTGGGCTTGGCCCAATTGAGTACCCTACACCATCAGCCCCCCCAGTCTAGTTTAATGTATATATGTATGTACATTATACTAGACTCAAACTATTCATTATCTTTGCGCTTTCTTCCAACTTTTGTTGTTTTGGTGAGTGTTTATTTGTAGACACATTCGTGTAAGTAGGATAAATATCAACAAACAAACCTTAGCATAATGAGTTTTGGAATGTGTTAGGGTTTAAACCGATAAAATTTGAAACTTGTTTAAGTTGATGATCTTGAAAGCTTATTAGGGGGTTTGATCTGATGAGGTTGAAAGCTTATTGCATTTAAGCTGATAAGCCCTTAGTTTGGTGGAAGCAGCTGATGAGCTTGAAAGCTTATAAGGATTTAAGCTGATAAGCTTTGTAGCTTGCTAAGCCCTTATTTGGATGGAAGCTATGGAGCTGGATATTTCTCCATTACTTGCTTCTTTCCTTGTTAGCTTGTATTAGCTTCAGCATATCGGCTATTGACCTTTTAAGTTTTCGCCTTTTGAGCTTAATTATCTAAGCTTGTTTGTTGTATTGGCGAAGTTATTTCGAGTTATGTGATTAAAACCGTCTATATCTCACATGTATGCTCGATATTCCCAGAATTTTGTAAAACACCTTTTGGAAATGTCTTTATTTTGGGCACGAGCCTTTAGAAGATGGTTCATTTATCAAATGACTATGGTAGTTCAAATGCTTGTAAGCATCAATAAAGTAGTTAAGTATCACTAAATGATTGTAGATAGGTGCACTTACAGAGGTTTTTAGCAAGTCACGTTTTTTAACAAAATGTCGAGAAGTTAATCCGAGATATGGTGGATTATTATATTGACCGAATGGTCGATTTCTAAGCAAGATAGCAAATGAGCTTCATGTGACAGAAGGAAGGTTGCATGTGTACAAAGGAAGGCTTCTTGCACATGATGGTGGAGTACATTGCCTTTAAGGTTGACTTGTTGTGACCTGTCTTGATAAAAAGCTGGTATGTGTTCTAAGCTTCGAAGGTTTTAAGCAAAGTTATTGTTTCTGTTGACTAAAGCATATAGATTTCATCCTTTAAGCAAAGTGGCTTGGCTTGATAGCTGAAAAGCTTGTGGATTTCATCCTTTAAGCTTATGTATAAAATCTATCACTAGCCTAATTCTTTGTGCTATCAATGTTTTGTGATAAAATCTTTCTTATGCTACAAGATATGGAATCAAGTAGGCAGAAGCAAACAAGGTTAAATGGCGAATTCCTTTGTTTACGAACGTTCGCTTTTGATTATTATTCACGAGCTTTGTTCATAGGAATTTGAGTGTATGACCTTGCTAGCGAGCTTCTTTGATGCGAAACTTGACGTATGATTTATGTTTGTAAGCTTCTTTCGTTCGAAGATTGATATGAGCTTTCTTCGTTCAAAGCTTGATATATAGAGCATGTCTATAAGCTTCGTTTGTATGAAGTTGAGCTTCTTTTGTTGTCATGACTAAGTTTCTTTTTGCATTAGTTGCAACAATATTTCTTTGTGATAATGGATGATATTCGACACGAGAACATTTAGCACCATTTTGGTAAAGTATCATTCGTTGCGTTGTTTGGGAAACCTTGTAGGGTTACATTTGGTGTTAGCCTTGGATGACTAGAATATTAACATGTGGTTGTGGTATTATGAACCTTTCAAGCTGTTTGGGCTTGAGATGTGATGAATGGTGACCGATCATGGTCATTTATGCTAACTTTCATGTATGTTGTTTTGTGTATGGCCTAGTGAGATTGTTTCACTTTTGAATTGTACCTTAGTGTATTTTTGTGATTGTGGATGCTTGCATGTTTTGTCTTTGTATTTATAGAGTGGGGATGGGTAAAACCGTAATGGGCTTCCTTGTTGGGCCTGGGCTTGACTCACTATTATATTTAATGATTTTGGCTTCTTGAACTACTGGGCTTGGCCCAATTAAATACCCTACACCATCAACATTGATTCCAAATAAGTTGCTCAATCTATATCTATATATCTATACTATATAAGAAATGAAAATCTTTGAGAAAACATGTCACTTTTTGATGACTCGTCAACATGTTTTTCCTGTCTATTTCTTCTAAATTCTAATCAACTTTGTTATTCTAGGCAACTACATTAATAATTTGTTTGAGCTTTGATCTACATATTTTGTATTAATTTTTTTATCATCTGATAAATTGTTCAATCGTTATATTTTATTCAAACTTGTATTATACACAGGTTATGCAACCCAAACAATACATGTGGTTATATTATAAATGAAAACCTTTGAGGATATGTGTCACTTAATGATGCCTAATGAACATGTTTTTCCACCATCTCTCCCTTACATTCTGATCAACCCCATTCTTTTAGGCAACTATAATAAAAATTGTTTAAGCTTTGATCTACATATTTTGTATACAATTCTTTTTGTCACCAGTTAAAATGTTCAATCATTATATTTTATTTAAATCCGTGTAATACACACGTTTGTTTAACCCAAACAATACGCTGATTACAAAGTATATAACATTACATTTATATTCAACATGTGTAAACAAGGAATTCTAACCTAGTTGCATATATAATACCGCATAAGAAGATTTTACATTTTCCGTCTAACACGTATGGTGTTATTTGCATAGCCTACACATGAGTGTTATATTTCTAAGAATCCCTATTTTGTTAATATATACATTGCATGTTAAAATTTTAAATTATATGAATACACAATATAAACATATAACCAATTATTTACTATTGTACCCCTCCAACTATATTGTCAATGAGTTCAAGATGATATCGTAAACATCCAAATTCCAAACTTGATGCGAGCAAAATAGCAACATTAGCTTGTACGATACAAACCAATTAAAACCTAGTACGATGTAATGTCTATGATCACATATGTTCACCCACAATGTGTTGTTAGTCAAGACTTAGAAAGCATATATATATTCAAACTTAAAACCAAACGTCGCTTGAAGAAGGAAAGCAGTCTGTAGAAGATATCGACTTCATTTTTTCTTGATATTCATAGTCACCATAACCATCCTCCATAGCTTCAAATCTTCCATGATCATCAACAAAGGTGCTAGAATACGAAGAAGATGACTTCGCATTAACATTCATTGTCTTCCTTTTCTTGTAATTCGCTTTGAAGCATGATTGTCTCAATCTTTTTGTGTCATCTTTGAGTTGTAAATCAGGAAGTTCCTCCATTTTCTTCTTTTCTTTCTCCAATAACTCGATCACTTCTTCCGCTCCATTCCCGGATGATTTCTTTAATTCCTGTTTCAGTTCATGAATTAATTTCACGACCAAGAATACAAACAAACGTACCCAATAATATTGTCCCACTAGTAATGGGGTCTAGGAGGGCTGGTAAAACGAATGGCAACAATATTAACCTTTTTAACGGTATATATAGATTTTAATCATTTTATTAACAAGAGATATATAGAGAATGAGACCTTCGGTTCAAAAAACTTTTTATATTGTAGATCTCACACCAAGAAATACCCTTTGATAACTATGTGCAAAAGATAAAATGCAGTCTTTATATATAAAAAAGGATAAACTAACCTGAACATTGGTGATTAAAGTTTGAAGGCTCATAAGTTTTCGATGTGGCCAACGACGAATACCCAATTCACGACACCGTTTCTTCAACAGTGTCAACCCAACATTAAGTTCTTTTGCAGCTTGTGTGATCGGCATGTAAAAGTATTGTGATATCACCTCCCTACTTAACGTCATTCGTGACTGATAATTAACACAACCATCACCATTTCCATTACCACCATTGTAATCAACCTCCTTTTGCACTTCTGGACACTCGAACGATCTAACCATCTTCATCTCTTCTTGATCATCAACGTTCTTTGTTGCCTTGATTAATTGATCTTGTTGGGTTTGATAAGAAAACCCTGATAAGTCCATCATGAAAGTTTCTTGATTTGGAAACAACCCGAATGAGTAGTTCGTTGTGTTTGTGTCTTGATATGGAAGCATTCCAAATGAGTAATTCATTGTGTTTGTTTCTTGATTTGGAAACCCTAATGAGTTCATCATGAACATTTCTTGATCTTGAAACCCTAACTGATCACAATATCTTCCACTCATAAAACCATCTTCAAAAGGTGTATAAAGATCTACAAAAGATATTATAAGATCACTAAACAATAATATCTATGCATGATATGATTAAAGTAAGAATCTTTATAACTAACCTGGTAAGATGTCCATTGAAGAACACATTGGATAACTTTTAGACATGATATCCATGAAATAAGTAGCATCAAGATTCTGATATTCTTGACTTTGTAGATTCATCAAATGACTTAAATCATAATTACTGCATTTCAAAAACATGAAATTAACATATGTTGTAGAAATTAACAAGAAAGTTTAAGTCTTGATTACCTTAAATCAAGAGAAGGCAATTGGTAGTGTTGAAAGGTGAAAACTTCATCATCTTTGGCTATGATTTCATGGTTTGACCACTCTAGTTCCAAAGAATGTTGACTTTCCATGACAAAGTTTGACTAATTGTGCAGGTGTTAGAGGATACTGGGTGTCGATTTTATTTATTTTTGGAGGGATATATTGTATATATAGGAAGGGGAGAAGCCAAAGTGATTATTATTAAGTAATTAATGGCAGGTTCGTTTTTAGTGTTAACTATGTCATAAATGCTTAATTTTTATGATGTTAATGTGAAAGTAATTAATCATTTAACCAATGTGGGTGAAGATCATGCGCCGTACTGTATTGCAAGTTTGGATATAAGTTTTGGTAACAAAAGTATGATTAGTTTTTTTTTTTAACTAACCTACTACTAAATACTCGTATATACTTTCGTCTTCGAAATTTAAGCCGGTCTACACTTTTGTACAAGGGGAGACACCATATACCATCATACCATGTCCCTAACACAAAAGTATGATTCGTGATGATCTATTCCGGATTTCCAGTGTCGCAAAAGAACCATAAATCAGTTAGGGATAAAAGAGTAAATTTGTGCATGCTAATTGAAAAATAACGTACTTATCATTACTAGTTATAAATTAGTGGTGGTGGTGGGTATTAATAACATCATCATGAACTATAATTTATCAACTATTACCATGTAAGTTACATTTTCTTCCGTTGGATTTGTTAAAGATTCCCTACTACCATGTATTAATTAGTTAGTTTATTTTGTTATTTATACTTAATCAATACATCATTAATTTTTCTAATATCGGTTAGATTATTGTTCACTAGCTCTTGAAGATGTGGGGCTCCATGAATTTTCTCTTAGAGATAGAAAGTACACATTTTGCTCGGGGAAGAAGTTAAGCCGTATAGATAGAATCTTGGTTTCGTTGTGTTTTTTCAATAAATGGCCGAATGTGGTGTATAGAGCTCTTGCGCGGAGAAGTCGGATCATTGTCTGCAGAGCCGGCCCTAGGGGTGGGCGAGCCGCACCCCCGGCCGAGGCCCGTTTTTCCCTAGGGCCTAAATTTTTTTTTTCTTATATGCATGTTATACATAAATATTAAGACTGAAACTCTATAAAAATATGATTTGTCCTAGTGGTTAAGGCCCATTCCTCCCTGCTACTCGGTCACAAGTTCGACTCCGCTTCAACTTCCTTTTATCCGTTTCAGTTCTTTTTTAAGAGAGTTTTGAAATAGTTCTAGAAGATAGGTCTAGCATTAATTACGTGAAATCTGCAATGTAAACTCTTTTTAAAAACATTTAGTAATAATTTAATATTTCTTTAACAATGCTATTACGTTTATAAATTCAATTTTGGTTATATTACATTTATAATTTTTGTTTTTTTTTTCCGGTTTACTATAGCGAGTACATCAAAACCAATGGCCTAAGGGCCTTTTTTTCAGGCTCGTACAAGGCACTTAAATTCTCAGGACCGGCTGTGATTGTCTGCTTCTATTAAAGGTGGGTTCAAAAATTTTGGTCCTAAACCTTTTCGATTTTTTAATTCTTAGCTCAAAAAAGTGGACTTTCAAAAATTGGTGGAATCGACTGTCAAGAAATTTAGAGGCGAAGGGCTACCAGATTTGAATATGTTATATAAATTGAGATTCTTAAGGTCGAAAATAGTGGTATGGAGGCAGGCGCAAAAGGCATTGGAAGTTGAGGAGGAGAATTGTTTGAAGGAAGAAATTCAGGAGTTGGAGTTGGTTATGGAGTCTCGTGATTTATCGGAGGAAGAGGTGTGGGTTTATGAGGAAGCGAAAAAAAATTAAGTGATTTAGAATTCTTGAAGGTGAAGGATCTCAAACAAAAGGCGAGGGTGCAAAGGGCTAAAGATGGAGATGAAAACTCCTGTTATTTCCACGGGGTTATAAACAAACGTAAGGTTAGTAATTCGATCCCGGGTTTATTATTGGAAGGGAAGTGGGTATATCGTCCAAATGAGATTAAAAGGGAGGTTTGGAAGTTTTTTTAAAAATAAATTTCAAGAGGATATGAGCTCTAGACCACGTTTGGAGTGTGAAGGCTTGAAGCATCTTTCGGATGAGGAAGGTGAGGCTTTGATTTGGAGTTTTAGCGATAAAGAAATAAAACAAGCGGTGTTTGAATGTGGAGATGATAAAGCACCAGGTCCAGATGGGTTTAATTTTCATTTTCTAAAACGCTTTTGGAGTTTATTTGAGGAGGATTTTCGTAAAATATTTATAGAGTTTCACGAGATGGGGAAAATAAACAGAGGGTTGGGTCGTCATTCATTGCGTTGGTTCCGAGAGTCAAAGATCCGGTGGGGTTAGGAGAGTATCGCCCGATTAATTTAATTGGCTTGGTTAGTAAGGTGGTGCCGAAAGTTCTGGCGAATAGATTAAAGCAAGTGATGGGAAAGATTACCTCGGAGACGCAATCTGGTTTCTTGACGGGTCGGTATATTTTAGATGGTCCTTTGGTTATTAGTGAAGTTATGTCGTGGGCGAGAAGAATGAATCGTGACATTTTTATGTTTAAAATAGATTTGGAAAAGGCCTACGACAACGTGAACTGGGATTTTCTTTTGTTGATTATGAGACAAATGGGTTTCCCTGAAGTTTGGTGTTTGTGGATTTATGGGGTGATTTCATCGGCAAGGTCGTCGGTTTTGGTAAATAGGTCTCCAACGTTTGAGTTCGATTGTGAAAAAGGGCTTAGACAGGGTGACCCGATTTCTCCATTTTTGTTTATTATTGTTACGGAGGCATTTTAAGCTCTATTTAATATATCCGTGAGGATTGGCGTTTTTAACGGGGTGCGGCTTCCGAATGAAGGTCCGACTTTGAGTAATCTCTTGTACGCGGATGATGCGATAATATTGGGAAAATGGTCAAATTTCAATTTTCAAAACTTGAGGCGGAGGACTTTCAAAAATTGGTGGAATCGACTGTCAAGGAATTTAGAGGCGAAGGGCTACCAGATTTGAATATGTTATATAATTTGAGATTCTTAAGGCCGAAAATAGTGGTATGGAGGCAGGCGCAAAAGGCATTGGAAGTTGAGGAGGAGAATTGTTTGAAGGAAGAAATTCAGGAGTTGGAGTTGGTTATGGAGTCTCGTGATTTATCGGAGGAAGAGGTGTGGGTTTATGAGGAAGCGAAAAAAAAATTAAGTGATTTAGAATTCTTGAAGGTGAAGGATCTCAAACAAAAGGCGAGGGTGCAAAGGGCTAAAGACGGAGATGAAAACTCTCGTTATTTCCACAGGGTTATAAACAAACGTAAGATTAGTAATTCGATCCTGGGTTTATTATTGGAAGGGAAGTGGGTATATCGTCCAAATGAGATAAAAAGGGAGGTTTGGAAGTTTTTTTAAAAATAAATTTCAAGAGGATATGAGCTCTAGACCACGTTTGGAGTGTGAAGGCTTGAAGCATCTTTCGGTTGAGGAAGGTGAGTCTTTGATTGGGAGTTTTAGCGATAAAGAAATAAAACAGGCGGTGTTTGAATGTGGAGATGACAAAGCGCCAGGTCCAGATGGGTTTAATTTTCATTTTCTAAAACGCTTTTGGAGTTTATTTGAGGAGGATTTTCGTAAAATATTTATAGAGTTTCACGAGATGGGGAAAATAAACAGGGAGTTGGGTCGTCATTCATTGCGTTGGTTCCAAGAGTCAAAGATCTGGTGGGGTTAGGAGAGTATCGCTCGACTAATTTAATTGGCTTGGTTAGTAAGGTGGTACTGAAAGTTCTGGCGAATAGATTAAAGCAAGTGATGGGAAAGATTACCTCGGAGATGCAATATGGTTTCTTGACGGGTCGGTATATTTTAGATGGTCCTTTGGTTATTAGTGAAGTTATGTCGTGGGCGAGAAGAATGAAGCGTGACATTTTTATGTTTAAAATAGATTTGGAAAAGGCCTACGACAAGGTGAACTGGGATTTTCTTTTGTTGATTATGAGACAAATGGGTTTACCTGAAGTTTGGTGTTTGTGGATTTATGGGGTGATTTTATGGGGTGATTTCATCGGCAAGGTCGTCGGTTTTGGTAAATAGGTCTCCAACGTTTGAGTTCGATTGTGAAAAAGGGCTTAGACAGGGTGACCCGATTTCTCCATTTTTGTTTATTATTGTTATGGAGGCATTTTAAGCTCTATTTAATATATCCGTGAGGATTGGCGTTTTTAACGGGGTGCGGCTTCCGAATGAAGGTCCGACTTTGAGTAATCTCTTGTACACGGATGATGCGATAATATTGGGAAAATGGTCAAATTTCAATTTTCAAAACTTGAGGCGGAGGACTTTCAAAAATTGGTGGAATCGACTGTCAAGGAATTTAGAGGCGAAGGGCTACCAGATTTGAATATGTTATATAATTTGAGATTCTTAAGGTCGAAAATAGTGGTATGGAGGCGGGCGCAAAAGGCATTGGAAGTTGAGGAGGAGAATTGTTTGAAGGAAGAAATTCAGGAGTTGGAGTTGGTTATGGAGTCTCGTGATTTATCGGAGGAAGAGGTGTGGGTTTATGAGGAAGCGAAAAAAAAATTAAGTGATTTAGAATTCTTGAAGGTGAAGGATCTCAAACAAAAGGCGAGGGTGCAAAGGGCTAAAGACGGAGATGAAAACTCCCGTTATTTCCACAGGGTTATAAACAAACGTAAGATTAGTAATTCGATCCTGGGTTTATTATTGGAAGGGAAGTGGGTATATCGTCCAAATGAGATAAAAAGGGAGGTTTGGAAGTTTTTTTAAAAATAAATTTCAAGAGGATATGAGCTCTAGACCACGTTTGGAGTGTGAAGGCTTGAAGCATCTTTCGGTTGAGGAAGGTGAGTCTTTGATTGGGAGTTTTAGCGATAAAGAAATAAAACAGGTGGTGTTTGAATGTGGAGATGACAAAGCGCCAGGTCCAGATGGGTTTAATTTTCATTTTCTAAAACGCTTTTGGAGTTTATTTGAGGAGGATTTTCGTAAAATATTTATAGAGTTTCACGAGATGGGGAAAATAAACAGGGAGTTGGGTCGTCATTCATTGCGTTGGTTCCAAGAGTCAAAGATCTGGTGGGGTTAGGAGAGTATCGCTCGACTAATTTAATTGGCTTGGTTAGTAAGGTGGTACTGAAAGTTCTGGCGAATAGATTAAAGCAAGTGATGGGAAAGATTACCTCGGAGATGCAATATGGTTTCTTGACGGGTCGGTATATTTTAGATGGTCCTTTGGTTATTAGTGAAGTTATGTCGTGGGCGAGAAGAATGAAGCGTGACATTTTTATGTTTAAAATAGATTTTGAAAAGGCCTACGACAACGTGAACTGGGATTTTCTTTTGTTGATTATGAGACAAATGGGTTTCCCTGAAGTTTGGTGCTTGTGGATTTATGCGGTGATTTCATCGGCAAGGTTGTCGGTTTTGGTAAATGGGTCTCCAACGTTTGAGTTCGATTGTGAAAATGGGCTTAGACAGGGTGACCCGATTTCTCCATTTTTGTTTATTATTGTTATGGAGGCATTTTAAGCTATATTTAATAAATCCGTGAGGATTGGCGTTTTTAACGGGGTGCGGCTTCCGAATGAAGGTCCGACTTTGAGTCATCTCTTGTACGCGGATGATGCGATAATATTGGGAGAATGGTCAAATTTCAATTTTCAAAACTTGAGGCGGATCTTGCGTATTTTTCATCTTTGTTCGAGGTTGAGAATTAATCTTAATAAGTCCACACTTTTGGGTATTGGAAAGAATAGCATGGAAGTACAATTAAAAGCGAACGGTTTTGGGTGTAAAGTAGGAGCGGTTCCTTTTGTGTACTTAGGGATTTTGGTTGGAGCTAATATGAACAGAGAGATTAATTGGGAGCCGGTGGTAAAAGTATTTTCGAACCGTTTGTCGAAATGGAAAGCAAATTCCATTTCAATTGGTGGGTGTATGTCATTGATAAAGTCGGTTATGGAATCTCTTCCAACTTATTATTTTTCTTTGTATAAGGCTCCGGTGGGTGTATTGAAGAAATTAGAGACTATGATAAAGAAGTTTCTATGGGGTAGTGGAGATAGTAGAAATAAGATTCATTGGATGGGTGGGATCTTGTGACTTGTTCTAAACGTAAAGGAGGCTTGGGTTTATCCAAATTGGAGTGGTAGAATAAGGCTCTCTTATTAAAGTGGTTGTGGAGGTATCGTAATGAAGTTGATGCCATGTGGCGAAGGGTTATTGATGCTATACATGGGTCTAGAAGGAAGTGAGATTGATTAAATGTAACAGTCGATTTACGGGTACTTGGTCTAAAATCGTTATTTTTGGGTATAAAGTGAGGGTTCAAGACATGGACTTCAATAGTATGGTGATAGGTGTTGTTGGTAACGGGCTGAATATTCGGTTTTGGATAGATAATTGGGTGGATAATAGACCTTTAAGGAAAGATACCCAGCACTTTTCAGACTTGAAAAAAATAAGTGGTGCAAGGTTAGAGATCGGGTAGTAAATGTGGGAGATTCAACAGTCATGAACTGGGAATGGGTACCTGGAGACTTACCAGGAGACCATGGAACTAATTGAATGTCAACGTTTGTTGGGGATTTAAAATTGAAAGATAGTTGTGATTATTGTAAATGGACTAGAGGTTCAGACGGTTGTTTTTCGGTGGCTACAATTAAGAGGTGGTTAATTAATGAGCAAGAAGGTGATGTGCCTCCAATTTTTGAGTGGTGCTCTTGGGTCCCAAAGAAATGCAACATTTTTATGTTACGTGCAGTGATGGATCACATTCCAACAAAAATTCCTCTTCGTAGAAGAAACATTATGGTGGGGGATGTTTTATGTGTGTTTTGTAACGATCAAGAGGAGTCTTCGCACCATGTCTTTTCTGGGTGTGGCTTTTCGATGGGAGTTTGGCTTGGTATTGCGGGATGGTGTGGTATCCCTCCGATATATTTATTTGGTACAAAAGATACTTTGGTCATTCATAAGTACTTTGAGAATTTAAAGATAAAGAAATAGGTGATGCAAGGTATAGCTATTAATATTACGTGTTGGAGGATTTGGAAAGCAATGAATGAAAGGATATTCAAAGACAAAAGGCATACGGTGACGGAGATAGTGGCGGGCATAAAAACATTGAGTTTTCTATGGTTTAGAAGTAGATGGAAATCGATTTCGATTGATTGGACTATGTGGTGTAATTTTGATCTTGTGTAATATGTGGCTTTTTGACGTCCTCATTTCCATCTTGGAGATAGGTCGTCGGCCGGTGTGAATGAAATTTGCCTTTCAAAAAAAAAACTCTTAAGTTTTCTGTAATGAAGTAGTATTTTGTGTAATTAGAACTGCTCGAAGAATAGTAAATCTAATTTTCTTTTTCATTTTCTTTCTAAACTAGTGGGTTAACCCGTGCGATGTTGCGGGTGTCACTGACTATCTTTTAAGGAGCACAATCCAACCCGACTTATCTTAAACAATGATTATATTTTGGAAAAAAAAAATTAACATCTACTTAATATTTTAGGAAAAAATTAGCATACATCAAAGAAAACCTATGACTTTTAATCAATTTTATGGTATACAAATTCGCCTAGAATCCAACATTATATTCTTTTCATATTTTATGACATTCAATTTTATGACTTTTAATCAATGTTATGTAGTCAGTAAACTAATCTACTTACAACTAAATGCTTATTTTCTTCATCACTTACAAGCACACAATGAGGCCAAGAGATTTTAAAGTGAATTCTGACCACAATTAATATCATTATTTAATTCAAATCACTTACAATTAATTTTAAAGAAGTCAAGTTGCAAGGACATAATGAGGCAAAAGGCTTTTAAAGTGAATTATGAGCATAATCAAATACCACTTACAATTAATTTATATTATAGAAAGACAGATTACCCTTAAAAATTAGTGTACATATTCATTGTACATATGTTGTATGATAAGCAATTATATTTGTACCTCTTAATTTTTAAAAACCCCGGGCTAGTAAAATCTATAAAGTCAATGAATTCAATTGGTGAATAAATGGGTGTCTAACTTCCCATGTCAGCAGCCATGAGAATGCCATCCTTGTGTTTGATCCCAATCACGGATGTACCGCTAACATATGGGTACTGTTGCAAACAAAGTATGATTTGTAACATTATACTATATAGCGAAATATGATTTGTAACATAATATTATATTATTTGCATAATATATTATAGATAAAATATACTCACCGGGTCCTTTGAGAATCTGTTCAAGCGTCAAACAAAATCATAACCACAAAAGAAGTAAAAATAATTAGAAAGTAAAGGAATTACATTTTGGTTGCACAAGTTAAACAGAGGAATCTATGCTTGTTTAAAGAGGGTTGAAGACAAATGACATCATCACCATCTAGAGTCATATCATCATGCCTAATATCGGACCGGGCCAAATCAAATTTATATGCAATACTGAACTCACAATGCACCTGCTACAAAGCAAAGCAAAGAAAAGAATAATGTGTGCATGAAGAATAAAAGATCATGAATATATCAACATATTTCTATAGAAACTCATATAAGGTTTTCAATGTATGTGCAAAATAGTTATTATATATGGGTATGAAATGTAAGCCTACTTTTAAGAATCACATAAAAAATAAAACAAAACTCACTCGGGTTAAAACTTCACCCAACAATCAATAATCTGAAATTAGGCATAGCCCTACAAACTCGGGTTGGCCTTCTCCTATGAATCGTATGACACGCCACCACATTCGTCGGAAATAGGAGCCCACAACCAAATGGCCTTGAATGCTACTTTCGGAACCCATGGTTCAGCGGGGGTAGGGGTGTTCAGAAAAACCGCAAACCAAATAAAAACCGAAAACCGAACCGTAACCGTAACCGAAAAAACCAATCCGAACAACGAATTTGGTGTTTGGTGTGGTTTTAACCGAAACCGAATTGCTTATTCGGTGTTTGGTTTGGTTTTTGGTTCTACATTTTTTTTATTTGGTTTATTTGGTTAACCGAATAAACCGGTAAAATAATTAATTATTAAATAAAAAATAATAATATTTAATAACTCATATATAATATACTAGCTTAGTACCCGTGCGATGCACGGGATTCCCTACATTATTATTTATAACGAATATAACTTATTATACAAAGGAAGTAAGTTACGATGAATGTTGATTATTGACATTTTCAGATTAACGAATATTTTTCGGATTAAATTAATATTCTAAATAACTTGACATGATTTCTATCTATTTTACTAATGAGTGTTAATATAACTCTTAACAACTTATACCGAGGAGATTAACACAAAGTGATTTGTGTAAACTGGTTACTTTTGCGATTCATTTAACCTTTTTGAGACCTTTATCAATATATCTAACATAATATTAACATGCAATAGTAGAAATTATGTCAATGAATTAGTTATTTGCATACCATAAGATTCAAAATTTTATGAAATTCTTACAACTCCCATAATTACCATAGATTTAGGAGGAAGTAGAGGTGTACAAACCGGGTAACCGGTTTAAAAAAAAACCGGTTTTTTTAAAACCGGTTTTTTTTACTCGAGATTAAATCGGTTTTTTTTTTTTAAACCGGTTCAGTTTTAAAACCGGTTTTTAGTGCTTAAAACCCAAACCGGTGAAACCGGTTAGGGTCGGTTTTTAAACCGGTTTAACTTAAAAAACCGGTTTTTTTTTAAAAATCGGTTTTAAAACCGGTTCTTCCTTGGTGATGAAAAACTGAAAAAAAAAAACCGGTTTTTTTAAATAGGTTTTTTTTTAAACCGGTTGTTAAAAAACCGGTTTTTTTAAACCGGTTTCGGTTACAATATAGGTTTTTTTTTTAAAAAAAACCGGTTTTTTTGTACACCTCTAGGAGGAAGCTTGGGATTGAACTTTAAATTGATTAATAGGCTTGTGCTTCGTGGCAATTGAATGCCCCCATTCCTTCCCTGACAAAGGCAGATAAAGAATTACAACAAATTTTAGTACTAATACTTAAAAATAAAAATGTTCAATTTATTATACATACATGTTGCAACGTCATTTACATGCTTCTAATTTGGGAACAAAGCCAAGCTATATGTTCTTAATCTTTGTGCACCTCTATTATATCTAGTGCTACCCGAAAACAACCAATGTAGCAATGGACGCATCTAGCAGGGCACCATCACTGTACAATTTGATAAGATACAAAACAAAAGAGCACATTTGTTCACAAACCTTTTGGACCAGTAACTTGATGTATATAACACATGAAGTAAAAGCATGTAACATTAATGCCCTACTCCTACATGCATCCCCTCATAATCTTATTGAATTTAAAGTTTCCACATAATTGTAACACATATACATCTACTTAGGTGAATTTCTTTTTTGAAAAAAAAAAGACATGAATGTTAACATAAAAATTTATACGAATTCTTATCATTATTTGTAAGCTTAGTATTAAATAAACGATTACTTAGCTTGGTTATATCACAATATAAAGATATAGATTCACATATAAATAGAATTTCAACATTTATAAGGTAAGGATATATAGTACATAAAAATATAATTTTTATCTATAACTTATAATAAAAGAATTGAACTTTGATGATGTGGCATTTAATGGAGACCTTAACCCCTCTTTGAATGTGCCATGTGGCATCATGTAGGATTTTTTAATTTTTGAGTTTTTTAATAAATATATATATATTATAATTATTTTAGGAAAAGATAAGAATTTAAAAACAAAATTAAATTTTCTCTCTAATGTTACCTCCCATAACTTTTAAACGTTAATATCTTTTATATACGAGATTTTTTAAAGAAAAAAATTACACCAAATTAACGAGCGTTTTATTATCTTTTCAACGAGTACCATAGTGCTATATAAAAAACGGAGAAAAAAACAACTATTTTTGTGGGGTTTTGTTTTCAAATATATTTTACTCTACTAATAAATCTCAAACGATAAACATAACTTCATAGGCAGAGATTCCTTTTTTTTATATTCGAATATGATAACTTATGGCAGAAATTTGTTTAATATAAATAATATTATTATTATTATTAAATAATAATAATAATATTATTATTATTATTCATTAATTATTTATTATTGGCAAATCATTAATTATGTTGTCATCTATAATCTATAATCTATAACTTATAATAAAAGAATTGAACTTTGATGATGTGGCATTCAATGGAGGCCTCAACCCCTCCTTGAATGTGCCACGTGACATCATGTAGGATTTTTTAATTTTTGATTTTTTTTAATAAATCTATATATATTATAATTATTTTAGGAAAAGATAATAATTTAAAAACAAAATACAATTTTCTCTCTAATGTTTCCTCCCATAACTTTTACATGTTAATATCTTTTATATACGAGATTTTTTAAGGAAAAAAATTACATCAAATTAACGAGCGTTTTATTATCTTTCCAATGAGTACCATATTGCTATATAAAAAACGGAGAAAAAAACAACTATTTTTGTGGGGTTTTGTTTTCAAATATATTTTACTCTACTAATAAATCACAAACGATAAACATAACTTCATAGGCAGAGATTCTTTTTTTTTATTTGAATATGAGAACTTATGGTAGAAATTTGTTTAAAATAAATAATAATATTATTATTATTAATATTATTATTCATTAATCATGTATTGGCAAATCATTAATTATGTTGTCATATTAGATATTTTATTATGTTATATTAGATATTTCAACCCCGGGACACTCCCGGGATAAAAGCTAGTAAATGTATATACAGAATTAATGTTTCTAGCTAACATTCTTTTTAAACCAAGTAGATAAAATTTAAATAGCTCAAATTTCGAATAAAATAACTCATTGATATCAATTTAAATTTAAACAACTTATTTCAGTTATATTCGGAAAAGAGAAATAATAAAAAATAAAAAAGTCAAAATTTAAGCAGACCATGAAAGTCGGGAGGGTTTAATGAAATAACCATAATGGGTATATGGAGTATTCATAACCCAGATTTTTTACCCATTAAAATGAGCGGGAAAAAATAATAGGAAGCCCTCACAAAGTGCCAAGTGTCCCTCATATGCTTTTATTTATATATATTAGTAGATAAGCCCAAAATATTAAACCCAACCCAAAATAAGCCCACCAATTTATAGGTAATGATCTGAGTATAAACTAGTAAACTAGGGTCTGCTTATTAAGTCTAATATTCAAGTATATGATTAGCATTAATATCTCTTTATTTTTCGTATGCAAGCAGCAGATTCACTAGAGTTGGAGAAAGATTTAAGTTTGAAGTTTATTTATATTTTGTGAAATTGGCAAAGAGTTATTTACTATTTCTAATTTTTATGATATTTGTGTTTGCGTGGTTTGATTTTTTGTTTATATTAATTGCAAACTTTCTTTTGGATTTTGGAACATAGAGGTAGATAAGTTAGAGAAAAAAACTTCATTTCAATTTGGTTGTTTGGTTGAAATTGGTTTGTTTGGTTTTAAACCGAAACCAAACCGAATTCAATTTGGATGAATTTGGTTTGGTTTTCATATTCCTAATTTGGTTTGGTTTGGTTTTTGGTTTGAGGTACAAAATTTTGAAAACCGAATAAACCGAATCGAATAAACCAAATAAACCGTAAACCGAACCGATGAACACCCCTAAGCGGGGGTGGGTGGTCAACGCACCGGTTCCACTTCTCTCTCACATCTGTCTCGATGTATCTTTCTTTAGATCGCATGTAAAGAATGAAATGAAGGGCAATTCTAGTAAACAGAGTTGGCAAAGTAAGTATATAAAGGTAGGGGATTGACTACACAAAAGGAGGGAATGGAAGGGATTTGTAACTCCTGAAGTATTGAATTTCCGTGTTTATAAACGAGGGTTACATATTGAAAGAGATATAAAGTGTGTATTAGACAATTATACTATTCGCATTATATGTTGTACATGAAGGGCATAAAGGGAAGAAAATGATCAAAAATTGAAGATTTGTGAAGAGATCCTTTAACTCCTATCTTAAAAATTGTGTGAAATTACCTTATAAGACATCTTAATTTGGTCCTTAATAAGGTAATAGAGATTAGTTAATTGAATATCTCATCTAACATCTATATTTATCAATATTATAATATTTTACTACTGATGGGCTGTTTGATAGCTCTTAATAACTCATTCAGAGGCTATTTTTTAATGGTTCATACCTCTGAATGGTTAAGAAACTATAAACCACGAAAATCACGAAACAGACATTACCAAGCCTAAACACTTAAGCAAACCGCCATAGACCCACAAAACTATGCTAACCGATCAATTATCTCGACCGGAAACATCACCTTTAACCTTGACACTTTAACACCTTTTCTCACCCGACGGCTTCTCCCTTGAATCTTGCTATTCTCTTTTTCAACCATATCAATTGTCTCATCCCAAGGAACACCAGGGTTGGACATGTTATAAAGTTCACTGGCCAATTTTAATTAAGGGGCCTAAAGAGCAATTAAAATTGATCGGCTTGAGAACTCCCCTATTGAAATCGGTTAAAACCGAAATGAAATTAAGGGGCCTAAAGAGCAATTAAAATTGATCGGTTCGGTTTTAACCGATTTCAATAGGGGAGTTCTCAAGCCGATATTATACTGGAGGTTTGGTTTGAAACCGATCCCAGTTCGAAAAGTAGTTGATTTGTTCACCTCTTCGCCCTCGCCCATGACTCCATGAGTGAGTGGTTTGGGCGTCCAGGGTCGTTTGATGATTCTCTCTCAATGGAGAATATGCTCAAATGTCTAAATTTAAGCCCGTTGAGGGTTTCAAGAATCCAAGATGAATACCAAGTCGACCAAGCCCATAAGTAAGCTCAGCTTTACACGTTGGGCCTAAGAGCCAAGCCCACTCAATGACTCAAAAACAAAAGAGCCACCCATCATCATAGTAATAAAATTGAAGATTAAGAACTAATAAAAAAATCTTAACGACTAAAGAAATCCATGATTTGCAAGTCAATGACAAACCAAAAAGATTTATAAACTTTGAAAGTTTGATGACGAAGGTAGCAACAAGTATGCATCAGTCCATTTGCCACGACATACTTGTATAAAAACATTTAGTTCACCATATATATATATATATATACGATATTTTAAAAGTTTTGTACAAAAATCTTGGACAATCATCATGCGAATTTTCTTATGTGACAAACAAGTAGTTCGTTGTCAACATCGCTTTAGATTTTTTTTTTCTCCAAACATGTTTTAGCCACGTAATTTTGGTCCTACCACATCCCATTGATGTCACAACATATACCAAACCTATGTCTAGGCAAACTTTAAGGTTAATGTCCTTACCAATTATTCTCACTAAAACCTATGTAAATTTGCCAATGGAATGGGCCGGGTTTGTGACGGGTTGACAAATCACCCAACCGGGTAACTAAAAAGGTCTGATCCTCGTTCCACATTCATCATCGATACAAAGAAACCATACACTAAAATTGAAGAATTCATTTAGCACATTCCAGTTTCAAGTTTCTAACAACCAAAAGTACAAAAACTAGTGGAGAGATTGTGCATTCATGAATCTCTAAAATTACATATTATGACTTAAACATAAGTAACAAGTAACATTACCAAACCATTAACATAATCAATCAAATCTTGGCCATCTCATTCCTAAGAGCATTGGCTCTAACCAAACTCCCAATCGTATTAACCGCAAGCTTCAAGTCCTCCAACGGGTTCCCTGGCGCCACCTTCTTGTACAAATAGCTATCGAACGTCATCTTCTGAACATACTCATCCGCGCACATCTCCACAAACGCCTCCCTAGCCGGATTGGACCGATAAAACACCTTCTGAAGTATATCCAACACCTTGTAAGTCGGCCAATACGTCTTATCCCACTTCTCCAAATACTTCCTCAAATCCGCCTCCTCCACCATCCGCGTCCCATTCTCCGACCCCTCCACAATCGCCTCCGCACACATCCTCCCACTCTTCGCCGCAAAATAAATCCCCTCACCCGAACACTTTGTCACATACCCAGCCGCATCCCCAACCAAGGCGACTCTATTAGCCAGTCGCCTGGGGCGGGGATGCTCAGGAATCGGGTGGGCCTCCACCCTAATAATTTTCCCACCTAAAATCTTGTCACGCGCACGTAGGCGCGTGGCAAGCTGAAACTTCTTAATATCCGGCTTATGAGTAACGGTACCGGTTCCAACCGCCACGTGGTCACATTTCGGAAACACCCACCCATAAAAATCCGGCGACACGTCATCGCCAACATACATCTCGGCGAGATTCTCATAATACTTCATTTTATCATCCGGGATTTTAATCCGCTCCTGAAACGCGATCGCGTATTCATAATCTCCCGCGTCGATAGATTTAGCGACGCGGGAGTTGGCGCCATCGGCGCCAATAACCGCGTCAACTTCCACGGTAACCTTTTTACCAGAGGACCCAGGTCTACCATCATATTCATTATAATGAATAACATAAGGTGCATATTTATCCAACGGTTTATCCATTTTAGTAAACAAACCGTTGATCACGGTGGCGCCGGCGGCGGAGGCGCGGTCACGGAGATGAGCATCAAGAACTTCACGGCGAACCATACCAATATATTCATGGGGTTTAAGGGTTTGACCAATGTCAACGGCGACGTTCGACGGAGATATCATCTTCATTTTAGTAACACGACGGTCGATAATATCTAACGGAAGGTCGAATTCTCCGACCATGCATAAAGGAATAGCGCCGCCGCATGGTTTGGCGTTGTCTAGTTTGCGTTCGATTAATATTGTTTCGATGCCGTTTTTGGCTAGGGTTTCGGCGGCTGCGCCGCCGGCGGGGCCGCCGCCGACGACGGCGACGCGGAGGTTGCGGTTGGTGAGTTTGGGGCTGGATTTGGAGGCGGTGATGGTGAGACGGTGGTGGCGGAGATGGGTTGTGGTGATGATGGTGGGATGGTGGTTTTCAGGTGAGGATTGGCGGAGTCCGGTGAAGGATTTTAGGGTGATGGAAGCCATGGTGGTGGTTGGTGGTGGTTTGTGGTGGTTTGTGAAGTAAAGTGAAGTGAAGTGTTTTGGTTTTTTAAGGTTTTGAGGATATGGTTTTAGATACTGTGATGGTGGGGAACGTAGGATTTGAGGGATGGACGGTTGTGATTTGTTGTGGATAATGGGAGGAAATATATAGTTATGAGATGAGAAATGACTATTTTGCCCCTACTGAATGTTTTTATTGTGAAGTTTTTGTTGCATGTGATTTAGTAGAGCGAGTGTTGTTTACATGTGATGGTGTCTTTTATTGTTGTTAGATGCCCGAGTAAGTACCGTCACCTAACTAAAATATTAGTTGGCTTAGTTTGTAATTTTCAATTTAAGGTGCAAACAGAAGCCAAGGTGGATCTAGCCTTGGCAAGGTTTGAAGTTTGATCCTTGGTAGGTGCTATATAATATATATGGCTGTTACACGAGAGGTCCAAGATTCAATAATCGGCAATGGTGACTTATTAGTGTAATAGTATTATAGTGTTAACTGAGTTGTTCGTTTAATTTTGATTGTGTTATAAGTATTTGTACAATTTTTGACTAATAAGTTGATAAGATTTAGTGAAAATAAGTCTAAGAAAAACACGCTAGCGGGTCTGCTGGACGTAGGGTGGATCTCCCTTCTGCGGGGTCCGATAGGAAGTTCACAGGAGCTTCCTTCTTGGCTGAGATCCCAGCCCTTCTTAAAATGTCCCAAAGAACGTCCCGGACCCAGTCATGCCTATATTTGAAACCCGGCAACTCCTTACAGTGAACCGCGTGTTCCCCGTATTTGTCCAAGCATGCCTTACGGCAAATCGGACAGACTTCATCTTCATGGTACATGGGGATCACCAAACGATATTTAAGAATTGCCCTGTATTCAACCCCATACATGATTTGGCCCAAACCTTCGATTGGGATAACATTCAGGAAATCTTGGGCATGGGGGCTTTGCAAGCATTCAATAACTGCCTTTTGGCGGGGGGACAGATCAAAAGCTTCACCCAGGCTCTGTGCGATTTTGCCAAAAAGGGCATTCGCCAAAGTTTTCTGAGGCTTTGGGGGGGGGGGTGTCCTTGTTAGAAAAACCGCCAATATCAAAACCTGGTAGATAGTCATTTATCCTTTCGAGGGCCTGTACGTAGTCTAAGTCCATGTCGACAACCCTGCTATTCCTTAAGATGTGGTCTTGGAGATTCCAAGATTGAGCTCGCGATGCCACAAAAGCATACACCCCAACATCCTTTGCTGAGAGGAGCCCTAGTCCTCCCAAACGCATCGGCAAGGACGCCAATCGCCACTGTAGGTCACCAAAGAACGGGCCCCCACATACCACAATGTCTTCGATGGCTTCCCGTAGACCCTTGTCAAAACATGATACCGCTTCATTCATCATGGCGGGTTGGCAAGTCCGCAAACCAAAAAGCAACTTAGCGACACCCATACAAGATCTGAGCAAGAGGAGTTCACTCTGAGGATCCCTAAGGCAGGGCAAAAGTTTCATAAGATCAACCGCGCGCGAGGCTCTCCGCCCCGCCAATTCCCGTATAAAGTAAGAGTCCCGACTAACAGCCCCTCCAAGGAGCTTTACCCCCTTTTCTGGCCTGCCAATCCCACTGGGGAACAGTCCATCCCTAAGTTTCACCCCATTGCAAGACGGCCAAAAGACCTCAGTTTTTTTAATATTCAACTGAAGCCCCACGGATGGTCCCTCCTTCCGAATGATGTCTAAGGCTTTCGCAACCTCAGTGGCCTCCCCAATAATCGTCCCATCATCAAGGTACCACGCATGAAATGGGAGGTTACAATTTTCTTGCACCCGGAGAACCATAGGGTATAATGCCAAGGCGAAAAGGAAAGGACCTAAAGGGTCCCCCTGCTGAACCCCCGTAGTGGCCCCTATACAATCATTACCAACATACAACCTAGCTGGCTGGGCATATAAGAATTGGACCCACAAATAGATAGACGGGCAATGCTGGAGAACTTCTCAGCTAAGGAACCTGTTCGCCCTATGGAGCACCGCCTCTGCCCCATTAGGAGTCCCCACCCCAAATTGGAAGTCTCCCAGATACTTAGTCATTTCCTTGCCAACCTTCCTCATAGCCACTTTAGATACCAGCCTGCGCCAAAAAGCCCCTATTGCAATGGGTCGGATCCCGTTATCAGGTTTCAGAAGAGGGGTAAGGGGGGCTGAAGCAATAAATTCCGCAAGTACCCTGGGGCACAACTCCCTAGCCATAAGTTGACAACTTCAGTAATAGCTGAGAGTAAACCCGTGGAAGCCACGGACCCCTCTCTGCTAAGGGCGTCCAACTGGTGTTGGGCCCTCAATCCGTCCCTCCCGCATGAAGTCCCTTTAGGGAAAGATCGTAGGCATCGGAGCACACAGTCCTCATCCACAACAAGCGCGGGCATGAAGTCGGAGTTAGAGGGCAAGGACGGAGGAGGCAACACCGGATGTTTATCAATGAGGGTTTTCATGGTAGAATCCCCAAAAGGAGCAACTCCACTAGAACACAACACCTTGATAGCAGCTGTGAAATGACCGCCCCTTACTTTCCGGATGCACTGTTTGACATTGGGGTTGTTTTCAGTATCCTTACTCCCTACTGCTTCCTGCTTGATAAAGGAAACACCCCCCGCGCAATCGAAGAGAGAAGGAACCAAATCTGCAAACCCAGAACCGTCTTTCCACAAAGAAAGAGATTGCAGGATGCTGCTACACTGCAATGATTTCCTATTCCCAGACCTTCGCTCCTGCCTAGTGGACGGTTTGACCACCCGTAGGGTACACCGTGGCAATAAAAGTAGTTTGACCCAATTTTCTACGGAACCTGGTGAAGCCACCACTTTGCGCAAGGCACCTGTCAAGGCCTGGACAAACGCCAATCGACAGCTTGGGGGGATGCTCTTAACAGTTTGAATAGGCAGTGAGAAAACCTTTTCTAAGAGGGATATATCCCCGACCACCACTCCTGAAGGACCAGGTTCCATGTCCACAGTCACACGACGAGGTTTTTGGATCCCAACAATGAAATCTTCCACATCTCCCGTAACCACAGAGAAGGAGAGGACATCATCAGCACTGTGATTGCACCTTTTGCTGAGAGCATGCATCAACATGCACCTCCCGCATAACCATTTAGCCCCATCCCTAAGGGCGCCCGCAACATCCATAAAAAAGGTCTAAGTCTTGAGAGATTGCATCTTGCAAAGACGCCCTCCTTTTTTCTGTCTTGAAATGGAAACTTTGCATGTGCTCAAGAAGGCGTAGAAACCCCGAAGACCCCGACTTACCATCTTTACACTCATGTAAATGCTTAAATGGGCATGTTCTCAAACCACTGCTCGAGCCAGGGCCAAAACCTCCTTGTTTAACATTCCGATCCTTTTTATTAGGAGCCATATGCACGCAAACACCAAACCCAATAACAAGCAAGGAAAAAAAAACGGAAACCCCTACTCAAGACGAGTTGGGTAAAAAAAACACACGGGCCTACACCACACACCCCGCAAAAACAAAAGAGCTTGGAGGTGAGCAACCAAAAATTAAGCACCTCCTACCCGTCAATAGCAGCTATCCTATTTTACGTCATTAGGTCATGTCTGACAACGCGGACAAAGAGGCGAACGAGAGGGAAGCTTTATTATTATTATTATTATTATTATTATTATTATTATTATTATTATTATAACCACCTCACACTATCCTCCCCTAAAATTCTCAACCCAAATTATCAGTGTTGTATATAATTATGAGTTATAAAACTAATCATATCGTAATCGTACTTCTAAAAAAAATCTTTAAATTTTAGAGTAATTGTGTAGACGAAAAGTAAACTGGAGAGTCCCTGCAATTTAAAAAGAAAAAAAAAATAACTTAATATGAAGGACAATAATACATTTGTTCTGCTTATTTTGTCGTGTCGCCTATTCGTCAAGGATCAGAGTGGTCGTAAATGTGACAAGTACATTAAGCTGTTCAACTTTTTAATGCATCCATCAATATACGTGGGCCAATTTCAACCACCATCCCTTTTTTAAGAAATTATATATTTTTTTTATAACTTGCAATATTAATTTGGAATGAGATCGGTAACGTATCCGTACTGAGGTGGGAAGGAGAAACCCGTGTGGTTCCTGCCCGGGTTTGGTCTCAAGTTCGATTCCCATGTTCCACCGAAAAAATAACCATTGGGTTTGAAAGGAGAAACCCGTGTGGTTATATGAGATTCAATCCTGGGCAGTGGTCGCTTTGCAACACGGGATTTACCGCTAAAACACTACTTTCCCAAAAAAAAAAAAACGTATCCGTACTGAAAATACTGGTACCGAATTTGAACAAAAGTGGGTATCAAGTATCGTACCGAATATATAGGTACGGGTATCGGTATTAGTATTAGTATTTCGGCACGACACCGTTTTGGTACCACTTTGTTATATTTCTTTTTAGAGCAATCGTGCGGGTACCAAGTAGGTAAACCAGTATGAATATCAATACTATACGGGTACCAAACTGATAAAATTGGTACTTGTACCAACATGGTACAGGTACCAAATAGGTAAAATTGATAAGAATACTATAAATACCATAATACGAAGTAAAACATATTATCAAATTCATTAGCATATATAGAATTCGGTACCCGTACCATTGGGGGTGCTCTGATCCTCACTGTTTTTCGAAAGGCATTAATGATATCTAACTGTAAGAGCATTCCTAACCCTTGTCAACATAGGCAAAGATAATGGAGGCCAGACCATTGGGGGTGCTCTGATCCTCATTGTTTTTAGCTTAGTGAAGGAAGTTTGTGATTTTGTTAGGTAATTTTTATATGAATTGAGTCTGGTTCTCATTGATAGGAAAAAATTTTGGGTCTCGTGATTTTTGCCCCCCGCTATTATTTTTTTACAAGCTTCACCACTACTTGTTAAAGTCCAAAATTCAAACCAGCCACAATAATCATTTCAAACTCATAACGCTCAATCATTACAAATCTCCTCATTACATCCCACTTATACAAAAACAAATAGAAAAAGAATTTATGTGTGTGGTTGCCCCCACTAAAACCAAATCAAATGGGTTTGACAGAATAAACCGGACCACCAAAGTCCAACCCCTCCAACACATACACAAGTCCAGATTGTTGTATGTAATGCCAAACGCTGTCACCTAGGCAACATTGGAGCTTCTCTAAAGCATATCCATCATGGATATGTGAAGATGTTTGGATTTCCAAACTCATTCTAAATTTGTGGTGCGTTGAAGGAGGCCGGTTTGTGTGTGGGTTGGTCCGCCCAGCCAGACTTGTCCAGACCGAGATGGTGCCCAATCAAACTAGTAACCCATTTTTTAAGAATCGTTTGTTAGTTTCTGATATGCTTTGGATCATGTTTTAAATTTATAAAGAATTGATAATTACTTTTTAACTAAATGTACGACATTATAATAATAGAAAATAAATATATACCGTTTACTTCCTAACCTGAGTTCACTCACTTTTGGTTTGTACTAAAGCTTAACATAAAGATCGTGCAAGCAAAGTCATATAACCAAGTACTAGCTTAACACCGAAATCTAGTATATAGACAACATCGACCTCAAGTGAAGTTTTATAGACTAGGATTAGTCACAAAATATGTGTCTTTCCAACTCCACAGATGGGATCTCAAAGACCAGTGCATGGGTTTTTACACACCATATCGGTCTGCGCTCATAAACGGTTTAACTGGTCATACAGAGCGGTTCAATCAGGTATGCTAGGCGGTTCAACCAGTTGTACCAGGAGGTTTAACCGATTGTACCGCCCAATATGAAAACACTGCTCATAAGATCAAATAATAAGTTGATTAATTATTTCATCAACAAAGAAAATAGTAGAAGGAATTATCAAGAACATAAATACATCACTTTTACTAAAAATAAACTATTGAATTTGTACCATGTTTCATCTTCACCCAAATAACAGAAAGAAATATAGCCAAGAATGACCATATAAACTTGCTCACAAGAAATAATTACGTGAATGATCATGGTGAGACAAATGGGTTAGGGGATTTCTTTGGATTTTGAGTGATTTTGGATTTTCTATTTCTAGATTGGCTATTACAAGTGTTTATGAAGTAATCCCAAGCTCCAAAGTGTGGTAACGAAAATGTTGGGGGATAGAGAGCCCCTACTGGGTGGTAGATGGGATGATTGAAGTGTTGTTGAAGCTCTTAATTATAGACCTGAAACAACAGCTGAGCACGTCTTGCTTGTCCTTCAGTGGTACAATCCTTTGTCTTCTGCTATAGATTCTGTCACCGACGAGTGAGGCACTTGCAAGACCCTAACCCGTATACTTGTGCTTAACGCTTAATCTTGTGGGCTTTGGCCTTAACTAAAATCACTCTCGATTAAAACTTTGGTAATTAAGAAAAATCCAACTTAATGAATCCTATACATGTTCGGTCCCAACAAGTTTTGCATTTTTAATTACTAAAACATGAATTAAAGTTTGCGTTTTAAACAGGAAATTCTATTGCGGAAGCTTTCGAGCGTTTGGGTGTGTTCGGCTCTCCTCGTGACTTGATCCTTGCTCCGGGACTCCCAATGAATGTATAACTAGCACCATTACACAAAGAATGGTTAGTGGAATGGTTAATAATGCATTTAAAATAGTGGAAGTGTCGTTACGCGTCGAAAATAGAACGAACTAGATTAAACGGACAAAAGAACAATTTTAGGAAGGGCCACGCCGTAGGATATGACCATAGGGCCGTAGCTTATGGCTCATACATGTTGTCCCTGTGTTCATATTTCAGTTTTGGCCTTCATTTCCTTGATTAATTTCCCCAAACTTTGGATGTTTCTAAATCTATGTTCAAACCCCTTCCTGATGTGTTCTTGAACACACCTAGTTAATATGCTTGTTTTGTATATATTTAGTGTTTGATTGGTGCATTTTAGGCACAGTGTATTTTATATTTATTAGAGTATAAATATACTAATTATATTATAAATGATAGTACTTTATGTTGGTTTCATGTTTAATAGAGTTCTATATATATACTAAGATAAAAATAAATTAGCTAAATAATAAAAAGAGGTTACGATTTGATTTACAATGAGTAACATGTGCAATCAAAGGAGAAAATAATGTAGCTAATAATATATTTGAAATTGATATGAAGTTAGCTATGGAATTCAACTTATCCTAATTGGGCTAGAGATTTCCATGAGATCCAAAGGAAAACCCCGAGTAAGATAATGAAGGAAAATATAATGAAGGAAAATATGGGCTGATTAGATTCAACGCACATAATAGGCCCACTATTGATTAAAGAGACGGTTGACAAATAATAAACAGGAGGTATTATTATTCGTCTGGTGGACGGCAGAGGAGAGGACGCAAGGCAGCGGCCTTGGAGCTGCACCCACATCAAGAAAAGAATCATCATTAAAATGCAGCGTGACTAATCGTGTGATCGTCTCCGGGTGTATGGTTTGCTTAGGTTATAATAACATACGATTTTATATATGTTTATATTTGTAATTGATTTTGTAATTATCTCTCCACAATTATAGGAGATAGCTTGTATTATTTATAGGATTCAAATCAATGAGAAAATCATGTTGAATCAATATCTTTCATGGTATCAAACTAGGTTTCCCTAAACCTCCTTCCGCCGCCTTGCACCTCCCCTTACCACCGTCGCACCACCCTGCTGCGCCAGTTTCTGTTCTGTTTCTTCCTCACCCTCACATATCTCCTCTAACCCTCTACCCAATGGATTCCAAATCCATTCACCCAGCCCTTGCGCTAACCAATATCAAGACACACATCCCTTTAATCCTCGAAAAAGATTCAACCCATTACATGACCTGGAAAACTTTGTTCCAGGTCCACTGTCAAGCGTTTGAGGTGCAACATCATCTTGCTCCAAAAATACCCGTGACCCCTCCCCCTGCTTCCTCCGATCCTGCTTCTGCCGCTCTCGCAGAGGCGGCGGTCATCGCCGCTGAAGCCCTATGGTCACGTCTAGACGCTATCGTCTTACAGTGGATTTACGCCACTATTTCCCAGCCTCTTCTTCATATCATTCTCCAACCTGGTCAAACGGCGTTTGAAGCTTGGACTGCCGTTGAGAGCGAGTTCAGTGATAACCAAAATACCCGGGCTATTTTTCTTGGGCAGGAATTTGCCAATTTATACCTTGAGAATTTTGCTTCCATGGATGAATACTGCCAACAAGCCAAGCACTTGGCTGATCAACTCGCGAGCGTTGGCTCACCCGTTGACAATCGCATGCTTGTGCTTAAGGTACTCACGGGCCTCACCGAAGCATACGACAGCATCTCTACGGTGCTTCAGAACCAAAACCCGTTACCCGACTTTCGTGACGTTCGATCTCGGTTAACTCAAGAGGAAACCAAGAAAAAACGTCACGCCACCCGTGCCTCATCCTCGGCTGCCACTGCCTTACTCACCACCACCACACCCGTGCCTAACCATTCTACCCAGTCCACCCAAACCCGGTACCCTACACAACCCACAACAAATTCTTCCAACCGTAATGGACGTGGCAGACGCTCCAATAGGCCCAATAACACTTCCTATCGCCCACGGTCCAATAATAATAATAATAACCAGCCCAATACCACTTCCCACCCATATATAGTCTTCCCTAATTCTTGGACATCTGCACAGTGGGCTACGGCCCTTCAACAGGCCCAATCCCAAAACCGGTCAGCCCCTACCCAACCCCCTTGCCCTTATCCATCTAGGCCCAATAACAATAACTCTCAAGGTATTCTTGGCCCTCGCCCGGATCAAGTTAATTTTGCTGCTTACTCTCCGACCGACATTGAACAAGCACTGTACACACTCGCTCTCAACCCACCGGATCATGGTGTGATGGACACCGGTGCCTCCTCTCATTCCGCCAACGCCCAAGGTATATACTCTCCGTCTAATTTTAATACTTGCACTAATAAATTTATTATAGTTGGTAATGGCATGACCATCCCCGTATTGGCCCAAGGCAACCAAGTCCTACCACCACCTTACCCGCCCCTTAAACTCAACAATGTCCTATTTGCCCCCAATATCATCAAAAACCTTATCTCTGTCCGTCGTCTTACGACGGATAATTTAGTGTCTATTGAATTTGACCCTTTTGGCTTTCTTGTGAAGGATCTCAAAACTCGGGCTCCTATCCTACGATGCAATAGCACAGGCGATCTTTACCCACTGACTGAACCTCTCCCACTCAAGTCCTCCACTCCTACCACCTTCGTTGCTGTTTCTCAAGATCGCTGGCATCAAAGATTGGGTCATCCTGGCACTAATTTATTAAAGTCTTTGAACTTATCGTCTTTTATTGATTATGGCAAATTTAATAAAACTCATTGTGAACCTTGTGTTTTTGGTAAAAGTGTTAGATTACCTTTTTATGATTCTGTCAATTTTACTCATGCAGCTTTTGACATTATTCATAGTGATTTATGGACCTCTCCTGTGCTTAGCACTGCTGGCCACAAATATTATATATTGTTTGTTGACGACTTCACTAATTTTTTGTGGACCTTCCCCCTTGCCAATAAGTCACAAGTTTTTCACACCTTTACAAATCTCCACAACTTAATTCACACTCAATTCCATTGCAAAATCAAACAATTTCAGTGCGACAATGGAAAAGAGTATGCCAATCAAAATTTCTACAACTTCTGTCACCATAACGGGATGCAATTCCGTTTTTCTTGTCCTTATACTTCCTCCCAAAATGGTAAAGCGGAACGCAAAATCCGCACCATTAATAACATGGTCCGCACACTTCTAGCCCAAGCCTCTTTACCACCCAACATGTGGCACCATGCCCTTGAGACCGCCACTTACCTTTTAAACATCCTCCCTAACAAACTTCTCAACTTTAAATCCCCCACCTCTCTCCTTTACAATTGCACACCCGAATACGATCATCTTCGTGTCTTCGGGTGTCTGTGCTACCCACTCCATCCCTCCACCACCATACATAAACTAAACTACCGTTCCCACCCTTGTGTCTTCCTCGGGTACCCCGCCAATCATCGTGGGTACAAGTGCCTTGACTTAACCACCCACCAACTTACCATTTCTCGCCACGTACACTTTGAGGAATCCATCTTTCCCTACACTATACAATCACCTACCCAACAACCCTCTTATGAATTCCTCAACCCCACCATCAACCCCCTCGTGTGGGACCACCTACAACAAATACCCAAACCTACTCACCCTACCACCCTCGGGCCTGCTACTACCTTGGACTCGGCCCAACACCCACCATACAACTCAACTACACCTTCAGACTCAACTCCACTCCCTCATACAACTGGCCCAATTTCCCCTCCTGGCCCAACACCCGCTACTACACTCCCAGCCCAACCCATCTCTTCGCACACCTCCACTTCCGATCCACTTCCCAATTCTCATACTTCTGACCAACAGCCTTCCACATCGGCCCACATACCTGAGCCCAATCCGCCACCCGTGCCTCCCCCCCCCACCCCCTCCGCCTACCGCCCGACCACATACTCGCTCCATGAGCGGTATCGTCAAGCCTAAACAACCATTCAATCTCCATACCTCTACCCTCGTGCCAATCCCGAAAAACCCACAGGTTGCCTTGTCCTCTCCCGAATGGTACAATGCCATGTCCAACGAATTTAGTGCACTTATTAAAAACAAGACCTGGGAGCTTGTACCTAGGACACCGGACATGAATATTATTCGCTGTTTGTGGTTATTTAAACATAAGTTCAGGTCGGACGACACTTTGGAACGGTATAAAGCACGACTGGTATGTGATGGTCGTAAGCAGCAGACGGGTATTGACTATGGTGAGACATTTAGTCCAGTTGTAAAACCATCTACCATACGGTTGGTGCTGTCTCTGGCTCTCTCCAAGTCTTGGCCCATTCATCAATTGGATGTGACCAATGCTTTTCTTCATGGTAACCTGGAAGAAACAGTGTATATGCATCAACCCATGGGTTTTCGTCACCGGGACTTTCCTGATCATGTATGTCGTCTTCGGAAGTCTCTTTACGGGTTGAAACAGGCACCTCGGGCGTGGTACCAGCGGTTCACTGATTTTGTCACATTACAGGGTTTTCGTCAAAGCAAGTCAGATAATTCTTTATTCATATATCAACATGGGCATGACGTTGCTTATCTGCTTATCTATGTTGACGACATTATTCTCACCACGTCCAATGACACTCTCAAGACCCGCTTGCTACACGATTTATCCAGTGAATTTGCTATGAAGGATTTGGGGCAGTTGTCTTATTTCTTGGGTATTCAGGTTACTAGGGATGGCAACTCTATGTTCTTATCTCAACAGGCGTATGTCAAAGACATCATTCATCGGGCTTCCATGGACGCGTGCAACCCTGTCGCCACTCCTGTTGACACGCAGTCTAAACTGCCTACTGATGCCGGTCCTCTTCATGATGACCCTGCCATGTATCGCAGCCTTGCGGGAGCACTTCAGTACCTGACCTTTACTCGCCCTGACATCTCTTATGCCGTGCAACAAATTTGTATGCACATGCACGCCCCTCACCTAGCTCACTGGAATGCGCTTAAGCGCATTATCAGATATCTTCAGGGTACTCAAGATCACGGCCTTCATCTGGGTTCTGCTTCCAGTCTGTCTCTTCGGGCCTACACGGATGCTGATTGGGCCGGCTGCCCAGACACTCGTCGGTCCACTTCAGGTTATTGTGTTTATTTGGGTGACAACCTAATCTCCTGGTCTTCAAAACGACAGTCCACAGTTTCCCGGTCCAGTGCTGAAGCCGAATACCGGGGTGTTGCAAATGTTGTTGCTGATATCTGCTGGCTGCGTAATCTTCTCCTTGAGCTTCATCATCCGCTTTCTCGGGCCACATTGGTCTACTGTGACAACGTTAGTGCGGTTTATCTCTCCGGCAACCCGGTTCAACATCAGCGCACTAAACACATTGAGCTCGATATCCACTTTGTTCGTGAACAAGTTCAACGTGGCCATATTCGAGTCTTACATGTTCCGTCTCGTCACCAGATAGCGGATATCTTCACCAAGGGACTCCCTCGCGTTTTGTTCGATGACTTTCGTTCCAGTCTCAACATCGGTCCGCCCGACGTTTCAACTGCGGGGGTGTAATAACATACGATTTTATATATGTTTATATTTGTAATTGATTTTGTAATTATCTCTCCACAATTATAGGAGATAGCTTGTATTATTTATAGGATTCAAATCAATGAGAAAATCATGTTGAATCAATATCTTTCAGGTTAAACACTAAACTTTGTTTGATTTAGTTTTTTGGATTGTTTTCTTATTGACGCTTTGAGAACACTTGTGGTTTATTTGATTTAAACGAGTCGTTTATGTTTTAAATATTTATCTATTGCCATTCGCATTCGGTTTTCTTGCATCGTGAGCAGTTTGGTAATTAGGAGGGTATTTGGCATTTATGATTTGGTAGTTAGATTGTACAAGTTAGTATTAAAAACTTGTGTTTAATTATCACTTTGATTAAACTATATACAAGACCATGTCTATGTGGTTTCCAACTAATTAAACAAGTTTGTGTGGAATCTTAAACCTGAAACCTGGAGATTTGTCATCTTTCTCGTATATTGTTTTAGTAAATCAGTCAAATCAAAAATCAATTTAATCTAGTTTAGTTATTTTAGTTTAAGTAGTCAAACAAAAGGTGTAATACTAACCACATGCTCCTCGTGGATTCGATACCTGACTTACCCTAGCTACCTAGGTTATTTAGGTTTTTGCATGACCCTAACGACAGGTCATCAAAATGGCGCCGCTGCCGCGGAACTAGTGCGCTTAGTATTTTAGGTTTTGTTAGATTTATCTTTGCTTGCTTTCAAAAAAAAAAATTATTATTTATTTTATTTGGTTTATTTTATTTGTTCGTTTTTACGTGGGTATTAGTTTGTTTCTGCAGGTAGTGAAGTCTTTGGATCATGGATGAATCTTATCAATCATGCACTTGTTGCGGGAAAATTCACATATATGAAGATTGCCTGGTGTTTTGGAAAGATCCAGCATTTTGGAAAGAAAAAATGATGTCTGGTTACAAGCCACCTTCATACCAGGGATATTATCAGTCAAATGTCAACTACTATAATGAGCCAAATTGGGATTATGATGATTTTGAACCCGACGTGGTGCCATTGTCAATCTACCATGAAGATTATAATCACCAAAATTCTACATTGAATGAAATCATGGAGTTGATGAAGGAGATGATGCAGGAGAGTAAGTTGAGACATGAGGCTATAGTCCAACAACTGAACCGAACAGATGAACAAATTGCAACATGGAAGATGGTAAGGGAGAAGACCACATCCATTCCTGTATTTGTTGGAGAAACACAAGAAGTATCAGTTGTAGTTGATGAAGAAGAAAAATAAGAGGGTGTAAGTCTTTCTAAACTTGAAATGGTATGTTTAAACCCAACCGAAGACTTAGCACCTCTTGAAGATCTGGTGGCTGAGGGGACCCAATTTTCTCACGAATCGCCTTCTGTAGTGATTATTGCAACCAACAGAGTTGGGGATGGGAGTTTGAGTTCAAAGTTTAAGAAGGTGGTAATGCAAGACATTGGGCAAACTAGTAAGAAGTGTTTCTGCGTTTACTTTATAGTCGTGCCGCGCATGAAAAAGCAAGTTTGGATATGGCATGTTAATTACCGAGACTACATCGGGAATGCGGTGGGCAAATGTTCTTTGAGACCACCATGAATCAACATCAGGTATGATTTTTGTATATTTTGTATATTTATTTGTTTTATTTTTTATTTTTATTTTTATTTTTATTTTCGAGTGTGTTCGAGTCAGTTTTATTTTTGTTGGAGTCATGGGATTGCTTGTTATGATTTGAACTGTAAGAATAGATTGCCCCGTCCGTACTCAATCTCCATTCGGGCAGGGACGATCTGGAAATCACTAATGCTTGCAGGTATCCCGATTTGTTTTTTTTTTTGTTTCAGGTTTGTTTATCGGCTGCAAATGAAATGCTATACGGCCGACACCGGAAGGAATTGAACGGACTCATACGCGTATTGCTTATCCAGGGGAGTCTGTTCCTTTTATTTTTGTTGTATATTAGTTTTCTTTCTGCTTTATTTTATTCCCTAGTTCACATTGAGGACAATGTGTCGTTCAAGTGTGGGGTTGGGGAAATTTCATTTTTATTTCTTTTTGAGTCTTTAAAAAAAAGAAAAAAATTGAAAACGTCTTGAAAATTGTTTTTAAAAACATTCTAATCAGACATAAAGCAGCTTTTTCAGTACAAAAGCACCCATAGCATCTTGGTTTAAAACCAACCCAAATCTTGCAGTCACAGCAGATTTATAATCATTCCAAGTCACCCCTTCAATAGTACCTCCTCTGGATTGAACAAAAGATTGATGCCATAGAAGTGCCATATCCTCCATATGCACTATTGCATGTCTTACTTTCAAGTTCTCAGGAGTTACATCAATCACAAAGAAATGTTCAACCCTGCATATCCAACCCTCAACATTGATTCCATTAAATTTTGGAAAATCAATCTTGGTTAATTGATTGTTATATGTGTTATGGATCAAACCAGTATTCATTTGACCAATCTAACCCATATTATTACTATTACTATTATTATTATTATTATTATTATTATTATTATTATTATTATTATTATTATTATTATTATTATTATTATTAGTATTAGTGTTCATGGATTGGATAGTCTTCAAGATCTCATTCATTTGGTTTTCTAATTGTGTTTTCATGATGTAAGGTTCTCTGCATTCTTGATGGCAAAGTTCCTCAATCCTTCAATTTATGTCAAATTTTTACCAGCTGTGGCTTCAAGCCTGTTTAAAGCCTGATCATGATCTTGTATCTTTTGTTCTAGGTTTTGATTACGAGTAGTCGTCATCTTTCTTGAAAGAATGGTTGAAAACAAATGAAAAAATTGTTCTAGGTTTCGTTCAAACCAAGCTGTATTATTAATCAGGATCCCTTGGTACTTATAAACATTCATCAACTAACTAGTTAACTAACTTTTGAATCTTTAGCTAACTTGTCAGTTCTAGTCCCTGATCTAACATTTATTATACAATTGCCACTATTACATTTATTCTACTATCACACCACGTACAACCCTTAAACATGACCAAATCAGGATGTGTGATGAAAATTTCTTATAGTATATGTTTTGCCAATCATATCTTCAAAAGCGGCTTTTTCGGATTTAGTCATGGACAACCACTAGCAATCTATAGATATCATAGAGACTCCTAGCAAATAGCAATATATATATATGAGGTTATCATGCACATCCTTCCCATTTGAACAACTAGTAGAAAGGCCCGCGCGTTGCGGCGGGTTGTTTTTCAGTTTTCATTGTTGGTTTTAAAAATGGGTTGACATATTTTGTTCTTTATAGTATTTGCAAGTACATATGATTTATATCAGAAAGAGGATTTTAGTGTAAAGAAAATGATTTAAATAAAAGACTTTAAAATTAAACTAAAGTAAAGTAAACATTAATATGAAAATAGTAAACTGATGTGTGTTAGAAATGACAACCAACAATCCGAACTGGATTTTATGGATTTGCGCACACCAAAAGTCAACAAGTATAAAAACCGGTTTTTAAAATAATGTTTTTCATAAGCAGCCAATGCATTATACGTGATTATAGTAATACTATTAACTATTCTAAAAACATGATGTAATACATAATGCAATCTGGCCAATCTAGTCAATTTGAGCGATTATGTTGTTAGCTAACCTTTTTGCCTATTTGACTTGTTTGAAATCCAAAGCAACCCAATTTGACCCATGCCTTAAAACACCATCTTGCCCATTGAAATTAGCATTATACAAGAGTTCTTCTATGGCTACCCTCATACATTCAACATTTTTTTAATAATGAGAAACATAGTGTTGTAACCACTTCATGGTCAACTTTTGCCGAATGTGTTTGCAGCTACTTGTATTGGTTGGCAATATGGATAAGATAGTAACAAACTATAAAAAGTAACCATAACAGGCTCAAAAAGATAACTTTTTTCATAAACATTAAATGTTATCAAAAAAAAAATGTCTCAAGTTTTGGGATTGTAACTCGATACGATCCCTCAACAACAAATAAAAGAGTATAACAAAAACATCTAATAAAAGATGTTCCCAAGAGATGACCAGCAACATGAGATGCAATAACTATACCCTCCCCTTTTCCCGACATAAGTTCATTAAATGTATAACAAAAAATGTGAATATAACTTAAAAAACTGAATAGAAGAAGATTAACAAGGACGATGCTCAAAAGATATATGACACTTCTAAGAGTAGGCTAAACTTGTCACATTTTGGAAAGCATAAATCCTGAACAAATGGAAATCGATACTTGCTGCATGTAAGTGGATTTAGTTACAAACCTAATTATTAGGTAAACAACAAACATATATAAGCGACCAAACTAAGAACACCCTTCACTTTATTATCATGTTATGGGTCAAGGTAAGATGTTATTAGAGTGTACATAGCGCAGGTTAGATAAAGGTAGCATAAAAGACAACTTTCTCAAATAACAAATGCAATTACAAAATCAAGTCATTATCTTTTTGGCAAATAGAAACAGAATTGTTTAATTCCCCTGTTTCTTTATCATTTTCAGTTGAAACACTGAACTTCCTACAATGGTATTGTATTTGTTGAACATTCACAATTGTTAACTCTTTTTTTAGCATGCTCATCTTCCTAATGTAAGTGATCCTATGTAGGATTCTCCTAAACAGCTATACCTAAATCATTCAGATCTAATCTTCGCCTACACATAAACTGTATGCACTTAACAAATCAAATCTGGATTTAAACTATATACCTAAATTTACCATATGATTTCACTGATTACCAAAACCATTTTGGACTTTCAATACACATATCAGTATTTCATACACGCATTAAAAAAAAGCAAGCGCCTTTATAAGAGACGTGCAACTATTTAACCTTCTTATCTACTTGTATGGCTTCTAATCTGCCAAATTATTCGAACTTGGACTATTCTAAAACAAAATTATACTATCAGAAACCAAAATTTCAGCCTCAGAACCTCATTGCAGCTAAGATCCAAATCCAAAATTCATCTTCGATGCAAATCACAACTCTAGGGTTTCAAATTTATCAATGCCGGATACATAACAAATCAAACACATATCACCAAAATAAGACTACAAATCAACAATTCAATACATTCACAGACACACACATGCATAGATTACAAATTAATCAATCGGCAATACATATATTAGCACTTTTTCATAAATATATTAAAATACAAATGAGTGAAAATTAACCTTCTTATCTACCTGTATGTCATCTAATCTGCCAAACCATTTACACTACAATAAAACTGAACTCTTAGAAAACATAATTATAGTCTCAAAACCTCACCACAACTTAGATCCAAATCCAAACTACATCTTCAAAACAAATACGGTTCCATTTTCTCATTTACCGTAAACCTAGGGTTCCAAATTCATCAGTACCAGATACAACAGATCAAACACACAGCATCCAAATGACAGTAATTACACTACACATCCACAATTCAACACATTCACATACAAACACATAGTGATGAGTCAAATACCAAACCGTACCGAAACAACAGTAACACCTTCTTCATCCAGGTCCATCTTACATGACAAAAATCATATACACCTAGGTACACGCATCAAAACAATCACCTTCAATTGCTTAAATTCATGCTAACATTGCCTACACATTCCACTTTCGTGATTAATATTACAATAATTCGAATGTTTTTCGTGTTTTTTTTAATCGGGAGCCGAGGTCACGTTTATCTTCCATCGAGTGTTGGATTTCAAGCAACAATCGAAACACTAATTTTAATTACCAGGCATGTGAAATAGAGAAGAAAAGAGTAGAGAATAGGTAGCAACGGAATGAACATTGCCGATTATATAGGAGGGGTACTGGAAATGGAGGGGTGGATTCAATTGGCCTCTTAAAAAGCTTCAATTTGCATCTTCAATGTCGCCTCCTGATTCAGCTCAAGCTATACATGATTAATTTTTTTTATTTGTAACTTCACAATTTAAATTGTATATATACCTTTTTCAGAAACTATAGTGTTACCTCTTAATCTTGATATGTTCCAAAGTCTCTTCCTGCAATAAATAGATCCATCTGTTAATTAAGTCCATAATCAATATCATAAATGTATCAAAATTGCAAATTATACCTCGGCATTGTTGGTGGATTGGCTGACTTCCGTTGAACTGCAGGTGCAAATCTAATAAAGGGTCGCGACAGCTTAGTTACAGAAAATGATCAAGAAGAAACCCAAAAAACTAAGCTTAAGGTAGTATGATTACCTGAAGGTCAACATTGATTCACCCTTGTGTTCACTGTTCAACAGTAACATTTTTTTATCAAATTTTAACTGTATAGCTTATGCACTTTGCAATGTGTCAACTCTGGAACAGTCACTCCAATATTCTTCTTAGCCAACCTCACAACATCAATCTACAAAACACAAAGAGCTAAACCTTGGTGAATACTTTCCTTCAAATCAATCTTCTTACCATAATAAACTATACAAGAATTACTTATGGGTTAGTAAAATAGGCAAATATAAGAAGAGATAGGCAACCTGAAATTATATACCTTGTGCGGCATTCGTATCAAGAGCATCTCGACACCACAACGGAAAATCGTCCAAACTTGATGGATCTGACTCCTAGTCGTATGAAGCTTCTTGGTGGGCTCTCCAATCAAATTAGTAAGAGTTGATAATATTCATGTGCAAATCCGCTCTGTCAGTCCTCCACACAAACTCTCCCCTTTCAATTTGCTTCTCTATCTGATTCCAACATTCAATAATACTATCATTATCGCTTAAACTCATCAACCCTGTCCAAAGTGAAAAACACATACAATTACACACACAGACACATACCTAACCACAAGAAAATCGAATTAAAACCAAATCAATCGTACAACATACCAGCAGTGGCGGACCCAGGATTTTTCTTCAATGGGGTCCACATTTTTTGGTGTTCATATTTTTTACAATGAAATATTAGAATTTTTAGGCCGGTTGCCATTCAGGAGAGGGCGGGGCGACCAACTAGTGAACATGCCTCATGCGTTGTGGCGGTATAACATGAACAAAAATATATGTCGTGTTCGTGTTGGACAATATAGATATCTTTGTTGTAAACCTTACTAATACTCATATGTACACTATGCTTAATTGTTTGTATCGTTCTTGTGGCTAAGTAGATTGGAGTAGACAAATTAAAGCTAACAAAGAAGAAATAGTAAAAATGTGAGTTAAGAAATTTTAACTAAAACAATGGTGTGGAAATATTAATTATACATATATTTTTTATCTAAAAAATTATAACACAACAATAGATTCAGTTTATATCCTTTAGATAAGGGAAAATTTAATAGAGTGAAACAAATAGAGGAAAATTAATAGAGGGAAATTAACAAAAAAGGAGGTAAGGGGTCTTGAACAAGTGACCTTTAGTTTAAAAGGGAGGAGTTTTACCACTACAACAAGTTTGGCTTTGATACTATGGGTTCCATTAAAATATTTTTATGGGTCCCTCAAAAAATTTATATACCGCTTCTACTACATTTGTAAAAAAGATTGGGGTCCCGGGACCCCGACCCGCTAAGGGTGGGTCCGCCCCTGCATACCAAAACCTTGGTTTTCAGATTGAAAAGTTCTTGAATATTTCCTTGATTTCCATAGGCGGAGTCTCGAAATCACTAATCTCACATTGGTCATGAGTCGCGCCATTGTCGAATTAGTCTTCATTTACGATATTGGAATAGCATGTCGACATTTAAATCATGAAATTAGAATTCATACTCAGATGACAATTCATGATTTAGGCAAATCACAATTCACAAAATCATCTAAAACCATAGATCGAAGTAATTGGAATAGTAAATTGACAGATCCGATAACCTCTAATTTAAAACTTTACACATATCAACTCAAATTAAACCACAAACAACATATCGATAACTTTAGATTAGATTAATTTCAATCTTAATTTGTAGTAGATTAAAAGTTTGAGAAATTTTGACAACCACTCAGACAATTTAAAAATTTATGCAGTTCACAAAATAATACACATCATAATGAGTATGTGGTCAAAATTAATACATATACTTATAAAATGGGTAAAATAAAAGCAAAGTCTTTACATGTGAATCATATGATTATTTTATAAAAATAAAAACTTAAAGCCAACAAGAATATTAGCCAAATAAAAATGAAAATGAAAATGGTACTGGAGTACCTTCAAGTGGTTTGACTCAACATGATTAAATAAAAATAAAAAAAATGAGTAAGCTTGTAAAAATGCCCAGAAATTAACGAACCTTAATAATTTAGCGCCAGTGATTTCATATGCCAGATCCAGCAAATGAAGCCCAACTTCTTTCGATCTGAATTTCAGGTTTGGCGAGTCTGGAGGTTCTCATCATTTGAATACATTCAAATAGACACAAGTGACCTGTATCAATATTCAGTTATAGTTACATATTTTAGTTTAACCTGTTAGATATAAAAATCACGTAAATCAAACCTTTTCTATATCAATAGATAAAATGCAAATTGTAACTTCAATATACATCTGATGCTCACCCATTCTTTGATACTCACCTATTCTGAGAGGCATTGCTGGTGCTTAGGCATTCCAAACAAGTTCCACCATATTTACTATCTAACCACTATAATACCTAAATATCAAACAATTAGATACGATGAAGAAGCAAATCAAAACTGGAATCAACATGAAATTACAACGCAATTCAGCAAACCTAAAAAATAAACATAACAAAAGAATAGAGCTGAAAGTAGAAGACGTGAAAGCAGCAAACCCATTGAATCAACATCACATTACAACACAATAGTACCTTCTTAAAAAAATTAATCACCTGAACTTAGAAAACAAATCTTAGAAAACAAATATTAGAAAACAAAAAATTAATCACCTGAGAGCTCTGAACTTCATACTTGAATTTACTATTATGTCAGTAAACATTCAATGAAAACAGAGCAACACCTTAGCCGGTAGGTTAGAGGGTTAAAGAAGAAGAAGATTGAAAAGGGTGACTATAAAGTTGAGCCAATTCTGTAACTCCTTCTCTTAATAAAATTGGTTATTAAGAAAGGTTTAATGATGGAAGTAAATGATGAAGAACTCCCTGTCTTCTTGTAGCCTCTGGGTCTGATGGTCGAGTGAGATTGATTTTTCAACTATGGGTGCAGGGTGTGCTAAGGTAATGCAAAAGGGAAAACGGAAAAAGAAGTTAAGGTGGTCATGAATGATGGAGTTTGTAAGGCTATTGAATGGAAAATTAAAGTTGATTGAATGGCAAAGCTATGAGAGAATGTCGATTGAATGGAAAAACTGATAGGCAGGGATGGGAGATGGGTAGTTTTGTAAATTTGTTTTGAAAGTGTAAAGGAGGAGGAGGATGAAATGTCTATTTTACCCTTTTAAATGTCTTAATTGTCACAATTATGCCCATAATACCCTTAAATTTCTTGCTTAACTATGTTGTACATGTTGCTTCTTAAGTTGTACGGAAAAGAAAATGACTATGTTGGCCATCACTCCTCCTTAATAAGATAATATAGATTAGCTTTCCCTGTGTGTTATGATTTGTTTTTCTCAATCTAAAAAATGCATATAGAACACAATACTTAATCGTTTAGGCGAAATTCACAAATACGTGATGTTTAGCGATCAAGACTTCTAGATACAATTGAAAAGATCAACATAATTATTTCGAGAAACAAAAATAATAATTTTTAGATAGATCATAGATATGACTTTAACTATGTGCATTTGGGCTATGTCTTGGCTCATAAACTCTATTTGGGCTCTATGTTTTTGCTCTAAAAACTCTGGACCTGAGAGCAAGCCCGGAATAGGTTAATTTAATTATATTTTACAACCAATTTCTAATATATTTATATATAAAAAATAGTACAAATCCAACCAAATAATTTAATTTTACAAGCTAAAAATGAAGAGTATCCATTTATTATTATTTATATATAAAATCGTCACATATATTCCACCAAATCATAAAGTAGTTGAACTCCCATAATAATATGTTGACAAGCAACATAACATCATACCATGGCAAAATGCCAAAATCCCAGGTAGTTGTAGTAGTTTATCAAACTCCATATTCTTTCTATATCATTTTCATATTTAAATTCTAACTTCTAACCCTCTCCTTTTATGCATGAAAATAAGATCAAGAAAATCTTGAACAAAAAGGATGAAGCTTATTGTTACATTGTTGGTGGTTTTAGCGACAATATTTTCGGGTTTGATAGACGGGTATGATTGCAAGATTGTGCAGTTCATTTTTGGGGACTCGTTGTCAGATAACGGAAACAACAATCGCCTTTCCAAGAGTTTTGCTCAAGCAGCACTGCCTTGGTATGGCATCGACTATGGTAATGGAATGCCGAATGGCAGGTTCACCAATGGCCGAACCGTCGCTGATATTATAGGTACAATTTTTAATTAACCTTTGCAATTTGTTGGTTAATGTTTTTGCGTTTTGAAGTGTCGGTATAGCTTGTTTTAGTCGCTAACGGTATGCTTTGGACTGTTTATGCAACTCTATTTATAGGGAAAATCACTAAAATAGATAAGTTGACCCCACATAAAACAAACCATCCATTGATTTTTAACATTTTAGAACTAGACATACAAGAATATCTAATCAAGAAACAATAAATACGCAAAGTCGGCTAAGAAGGCTGAAAGGGGTGTCTCAAGAAATTAACAAAAGATAAGAAACATAAGTAAGTCGACTCAACTCTGTTAAAAAAAAAAGTAAGTCGACTCAAGAAATTAACAAAAGATAAGAGTTTTTTTTTTTTTTTTTTTGGGGGGGGGGGGGGGGGGGGGTGTGGGGTGATTCAATACGTATACAGTTTTCAAGCGTAATACTAGTAAATTAACACTGCTAAAAAAGGGGTGTCTAGTGTATTACATGCCAATATATGGGTAACTAGTGTATTTATAACCAAACATGACAATATGACACACACACACACACATATATATATATATATGGGTAACTAGTGTATTTTCGCTCGCTGTAGGTGATAAGATGGGGCTCCCTCGACCTCCAGCTTTCCTTGACCCCTCGTTATCCGAAGATGTAATTCTCGCCAACGGAGTGAATTTTGCTTCAGGAGGTGGCGGGATCTTGAACGAAACTGGTGGTTTATTCGTAAGTTCCCATTATGTCATTCCCGGGAGTTTCTTTATTAAATATAAATATTAGTTAGAGTTTATTGTAATAGTACTGTTATCGTAGTAAGATATGACTTGATTAGTTTTTGTAATTACCCTCAAAGAAAACTAATCAGGCCATCTCTTAGCTTTGGTAAACGTATTACAATAAACACGAAGTAGTATTCTTCTATCTAATTCATAGTCCTAAAACATTTGGTTACAAAATTAACCAAGTCTGATAACAATTTACAGATTCAAAGATTCTCATTTTACAAGCAAATAGAGTTATTCAATGGAGTTCAAACTATGATCCGAAACCAAATAGGCGACGAGCCAGCGACCAAATTCTTTCAGGAAGCAAAGTATGTTGTCGCATTAGGTAGCAACGATTTTATCAACAACTACTTGAATCCCCTTTACTCTGATTCTTGGAAGTATAACGACGACACCTTCATCGACTACCTATCCGAAACCCTTGGTGCTCAACTTACGGTAAATAAAATTACCAACAAAATGATAATGCGTCGCTAAGATTTTATAACTGAAACTCACTTGCTAATTTGTTTTTTTTTTTTTTTTGTAGGTATTGCATGGGATGGGAGTAAGAGAGCTGATGGTTTTCGGGTTAGGGCCTATGGGTTGCATTCCTCTTCAAAGGGTATTGAGTACTTCTGGTGAGTGTCAAGATAAAACGAACACACTTGCTCTTAACTTCAACAAAGCTGTCGCTAAACTTATGGATGATCTGTCGGCAAAGCTTCCGAATGCCAGTTACAAATTCGGAGATGCTTATGATGTTGTTAATAATGTCATAACGAATCCTAGTAAATATGGTATGCTTCTTGTTTCTAGTTTATGTTTCAGTTTGGTAGATACACCTGATGAATAGGTCTGTAAATGAACCAAACGACTATAAATGGGGCATCTTCATGTGCGTTTCTTTAAACTTTAACCAAACAAACAATCGAGCACGACCAATTAATAAACATGGTTTTCTTTCTTTTTTATTTTTGGCTTTTCGCTAAGAAATGAAAGTGCTCCTGGTTGTTGATGTTCGTTCGCTAATAGTATAAACGAACTTAAACTAACTAACAAACATAACTGAACATAGATAAATGAACATAACCGGAGTAAACACCAATTACATAAACGTAAACATTAATTTGTGAGAACTAAAAATTTAATAAAACTACACTAAATTGTAATTAATGGGTAATATTTTAATTTCATAAAAACTAGACTAAATTGTAATAGGCTTAATTAAAAAATTCAAATGAAGATCTAAAAGAACGAACTAAAAAGAAATGTAAACTAACAAGCATAAGGGAATGTAAAGACTCTGAAATTAACAAACATCCACTAAAACGAGACATGTGTTCATGTTTGTTTGTTAACAGATTTTTTTATGTTTGTTTCGTTTACTAAATAAACCAACTTCACGCTGAATAGTCCACGAATGATTCACGGAATGTTCAATTCGTTTATAGGCCTAGTAAAAAGACTACGCTGTCATTGTTTTGTATATGTTCTTAAGTGGGATGGTTGCAGGTTTTGACAATGCCGATTCGCCATGTTGCTCGTTTGGAAGGATTAGACCGGCTTTGACATGTATACCGGCATCAAGGTTATGTAAAAACCGAAGTAAATATCTGTTTTGGGATGAATATCATCCATCGGATCGTGCAAATGAGTTGATTGCTAATGAAATTATAAGGAAACTAGGGTTTAAGCCTATCAATCAACCCGATGGCCCCTCCCCATCTCCAACCTCTGCTCCTGCTCCCAGTGATGATTAATCAATGAGTTGTATATGTTTGGTTTGTAACAAATTGTTCGTAGTCTTTAATTTGACAATGTAATGTGTTCAGTTTGAAAATTTTGAAATATCTATATATATATACACACACACTTGTTCTAGCTTATGGGTAGTACATTGTGTAGGTTACATGTTGTACTATATATATCTGAGTTCCAAAAATCTGGATTATGTTTATGAATCGTGTTATTAATTCTAGATTTAAGTATTTTGTTGCGTACGTCACTCCATAATAAACCAAATGTTTTATAGGCATCAAACTATCACAATACTTATTTGAAACTGTTAGAAATCGATACCAAAGACACAACCCAATTAAGCCAAACTTGTTTCTTATTATTGAATGTGATATATGAGTTACAAAATTTCCATCTATTTATAAGCCTCTAATCCTTGTCCGCCAAGGAACTATGATAATCTAGAAACTTCTTTGACTTAAATTAGGAAATCTATCTCTAAAACCTAATTTACACGATTGACAACTAAGTCCTTCTAGTTACCAAACCTTGCATTACAAGATTAATTTATCATTCACCCCCCTAATCTTGTAACACCAACGAGTCCTTTCATCTCATTGAACTTCAATCGTGGCAACGCTTTAGTAAGACTATCGGCCCTTTGTAAATTCCCACTTATGTGCTCCACTTGAATTTGTTCTCGCCCAATACATTCTCTTATGAAGTGGTACCGGGTATGAATATTTCTGCTCTTACCAAAGAACACCGGATTCTTCATCAATTCTATCGCGGATGAATTATCAACTTTCAGAGTCACCTTTTTCTCCTTTTCACCCGTTACTTCTTATATTAAACCTCTAAGCCACAATGCTTGACAAGCTGCTTCCGTTGCTGCCATTAACTCTGCTTCACAAGACGATAATGCAACCGTCCCTTGTTTCTGAGAAACCCAAGTTATCGGTGCATCGTTATAGTAAAACACTACTCCTATTGTGCTTCTACCATCGTCCATATCCATTGCATAGCTGCTATCGCTGAAACCAAGCAACACTCGGCTTCCACCCTTCCGATACATAATGCCGAGATCAATGCTTCCTTTCACGTACCTCAACACTTGTTTTACAGCTTGCGCATGAGTTTTAGTAGGCCTCTGCATAAAGCGACTCACATATCCGACCGAAAAGCTGAGATCCGGTCGTGTGTGAGTCAAGTATCTTAGACTCCCAACCAGTCGTCTATACTCGGTAGGGTTGACCTCCGCGCCTTCATCATTCTTTGATAACTTCAGACCTGGATCAAGCGGAAATTGAGTCGCATTGCTCTCCCACATTCCAAACTGTTTTAGAATTTTGGTCGCATATCCAGTTTGCTTGAGTGAAATTCCTTTGTCACTTTGCTCAACTTCAATTCCGAGATAATAGTGCAACCTTCCAAGATCACTCATCTCGAATTTTGCTTCCATTTGCCTTTTGAACGAACTAATCTCTTCATTGGACGATCCGGTGATAATTAAGTCATCAACATACGTGCCGATAATCAACAAGCGCTGGTTCACATTCCTTCGGTATACCGCTTGTTCCCTTTTACACCGCGCAAATCCAAGTTCTTTCAAAGCCAAATCAAGTTTGATGTTCCATGCTCTTGGCGCTTGACGCAATCCATACAAAGCTTTAACAAGCTTGTAAACGTGATTCTCTTGACCCTTCTTCACAAATCCTTCTGGTTGAGTTACGTAAACTTCCTCCTTCAACTCACCATGCAAGAATGCCAATTTTACGTCAAGATGATGCACTTCCCATCCCGAGTTCGCGGCCAAGGCTAGTAGAAACCTGATGGTTTCGATCCTAGCAACTGGCGCAAACACTTCTTCGTAATCAATCCCATATCTTTGTACATATCCTTTTGCTACCAGGCGGGCCTTGTATTTCGAAATCTTTCCTTACGCATCCTTCTTTACCTTGAACACCCACTTTACCCCGATGGGCTTGATCTTCGGTGGTGGCTCTACCAGCTTCCAAGTATTGTTCTTCTCAATTGAACTTATTTCTTCCTCCATAGCTTTCATCCAATGCTTCTCTTTTATCGCTTCTTTAAAAACAATTGGTTCATCGTCAACAGAGGATAGTAACAACTGATCATCTCTATTCAATTGATGCGCTAATCTTGGTATTTCTTCGACCTCAAAGTCTGCAAATTTCTTCGGAATGGTTGAGGTTCGATTCGACCTTCTTAGCTGAGAAGCCTCTACGGACTGCGCGTTCAGATTCGCGCGTGATGCGCGAGACCCTCCTTCTTCGTTAGCATGCGCTGACGCTGCTGACGTTGCGCCCTCGTCAAACATTCTTGGTGCGAAATCACCTGTGCGCGCAAAGTTGTCAGTGTGCGTGAAGTCTTCCACGTGCGCATCATTATTTGTAGGCTGCCCAGACGCTTCGGACTCGTGCACCTCTTCTTCTGCAGGCTGCGTTGGCGCTTCGGACTCAATGACGAAGTCTGTCCGTGCGCTCTCTTCGGTATTAGTGCGGGACACGTAATCCTTCCAGTCATACTCTTCCGTCTCTTTGAAGTTTACGTCCCCGTCTCGAACTATGTGTACCCGTCCATTGCTCGGGTCAAACATCCGATGCGTATTCTCTCCCGTTTCCGGTTGAGAACCCATGTACACCATTAACAAGCTTCTATCATCCAACTTCTTTTGTCCAGGTGTTAAGATTTTAACAAACCCTACACACCCGAACACTTTAACATATGAAAGATCTGGTTTCCTTCCCTTGAGCTTTTCATAGGGCATTAAGTCTTGCAGCGCCTTCGTTGGAGAACGATTCAACAAATAAACTGAGTGCATGATTGCTTCGCCCCAAAAGACTTCTGGTACTGACATGGCCTTTAGGATGCTTCGAGTAGTACCGATTATTGTGCGATTTCGTCTTTCAACTACCCCGTTTTGTTGAGGGGGATAGGGAGCCGTGTATTGCCTTGGAATTCCTCTTTCCTTGCAGAAGTCTCCTAGTACATGTGATGTGAACTCTCCTCCATTATCGGTTCTCAAGGTTTTTAGGCTTGTCGCAAGTTTCCTCTCCACTTGATGAATCCGATTAGAATTCCAGGAACCTGGTCTTTGGTTTTCACCAACTAAGCCCACATAAACCTGCTGTAATCATCTACGATTAGTAGCATGTACCGGTTTCCTGCTTGAGTCATTGGTGTGATGGCTCCACATAGATCGGCATAGAGTAGCTCAAGCGACTTTGACGCGCGATATTTGACTTCCTTTAGAAAAGCTCCCCTTGTTTGCTTTCCTATCACACATGCGTCACATATTGCGGATGGTCTCTTGATGAATGGTAGCCCAATCGAGATTCTTGATAGCATCCTCATAGCGCATCAAAATTAAGATGACCGAGTCTGGCGTGCCAAAGCCAACACTCGTCATGCATGTTGACCTGTAAACAGACTGGCGCAACAACTTTTCGGTTAATCTTATAAACACGATTGGTTGAACGAGGTACCTTCATTAGAACCGATCCGTTTGGTTCAAACATCCACAAAACGCCATGCTCGATCGTTATTTTGTGTCCTGACTTGCCCATCTGCCCGACACTGATTATGTTATTCTTCAGCGAAGGTATGCAGTAGACATCCTTCAAGATCCGCTGCTTACCCGACTTGCCTTCTAGGATAATTGTGCCGCGGCCTCTTATCTCCACGCATGAACCATCTCTGAACCGAACCTTCCATTTTATCCGGTTGTCTAAACTTGAAAACCAATCCTTGTTTCCCGTCATATGATTACTCGCGCCGTTATCGAGAAACCATGTGTTGTTTTCTCGCGGACTCTCATCAAATTTCTTCAGATCAACTTGGTCTTCATTCAAGTACACTCCTTCATGGGTTGCCATATAAAGCACCGGTCCATCTTCAAGGGTGAGGTTATTCTCTTCAGTTTTGTTTCGGGTGGGGCAATCGCTTGAAAAGTGACCCAACTTGTCACATCGGAAACACTTAAGTTTCGAACGATCTTTTGTTGTCTTTTTAGTGGTTTCCTTCTCCCTTACGTGACCTGAACCTCTGCCTCGACCTCTTCCTTTACCCCTTTGTGAAGATGAACCTTCGGCTGATCCTCCTCTTCCTCGACCGAAGCTCTTTCCTTGCTTCTTCTTGGCTTCCCACTCCTCGTACGTAAGAAGAAAATGTTCATGCTTCGTGGTTTGATTATCTTCGGACCCAATCCTCTCTTCATAGGCCTTCAGACGTCCAACCACGTCGTCAAACATGTCTGTTTTAAGATCAATCACCTGCTCAAGTGAGGCGACCAGGTGAGTAAACTTCTTTGGCAATCCGTTTAAGAACCTTTTGACAATCTTTGATTCTTCTATTCTTTCTCCGAGTGTAGATGCTTTAGAGGCGATACTTGCGATTTTGCATGAGAATTCGACCACCGTATTGGTCTCTTTCATCTTTAGGTTTTCGAATTCGGACATCAAGGTTTGAAGCCGCGCCTCCTTCACCCGTTCGGCTCCTTGGTGTCGTTTTTAATTGCTTCCCACATCTCCTTGGCCGTAGTCAGGTTTCCGATCTGGAGCACCAAATCTTCGGGTATTCCTTGGAATAGAAGTGCTATCGCAATGTTGTTTTTCTTCGCGTTAGAAGCTGTCCATGGTTCTATCATCTCCCAAACACCGTTAACGTTCAGGATTACCTTCATCTTCATCGCCCAAACCGTATAGTTCAACGGAGTTAACAGTGGGATTTGGAGAGATGTCGTGTTGTGGTCTTTGGCTGTAACAATCTGTCGATTAGTATCGTCTCCCATTGTAAACGATTTATGCACGACACGTCCTCTTCTGCCGCAGCCTGCTTCTGATCAGACTAAACCCGTCTCTAAGATCCTTCCGATTGCAGATCACTTTTGTCGATCGTGAAACACCCCAAAATTTTTTTTTCTTCGTATTTATCTATTTTAAACATCTTTTATATCAGAGTTGAAGCGGAAGGTCCCATTTTAATTGTACAAAACGTCAAACTTATACTCCATTAGAAATATTATTTTACAACCATTATTTTACAAAAACAGTTTGACTATCGTTCATGATATTTTACCAAAAACACGTTCGATCCTTTAACCGCAAGACTTGATCTGGTCCAACCCTTCTGCTTATGGAAACCACCTGAAAGTATATACATATAACTACTAATTAGCTTTCGCTATGTGAGTGTACATTAGATCACCATGTCACATAACCACCATAACGATACACAACAATTTAGAACCATACAACTTCCATATGGTTTATATCGCAAAACTCCCATGCGATTATTCATTGGGTCAGAAAACACCCATCTGAGTCCAATAATTCACCAAGATCGCCAACTTCCAGCGATCTCATGTTAAATCAGAAAACTCCCATCTGATTCAACATATACAAATATATCATTCAAATGTATATGACCAACTGATCAATTAAGTCCTATAACACATAACCACAATAACGACACACAACAATTTAAAACCATACAACTTCCATATGGTCTAAATCGCAAAACTCCCATGCGATTATTCATTGGATCAGAAAACACCCATCTGAGTCCAATAATTCACCAAGATCGCCAACTTCCAGCGATCTCATGTTAAATCAGAAAACTCCCATCTGATTCAACATATACAAATATATCATTCAAATGTATATGCCCAACTGATCAATTAAGTCCTAAACCACGCACACAATCTATGGTTAATAATCTTAATTACAGTCTCAATGAACCTAAGACCATCAGATTCTAAATCTTCATCTCAATTGGCAACCACACACTATAGTCTTTCAAAATAATTTCACGATTTTCCTTAATTGAACACCCACCAAGGGCTGAAATCACAAAAGCCCGTGATCTAAATGTGTCATTTTCTATGCTTTGATACTCATACTGTGCTATTAACCAAGTCAACTAGTTGTCAAAACCAAAATCACCTAAGGATTCAAACAATTTAGAAGTTCTCTACAACTCATCTTAATCAAGGTCACACCCGATCATCGACCCATGAGCACTACACACGATCCCCAATTTACCAATGATAGACATCACTTGGGACTTTAGTTTGGCTACATGGTGTTAAATCGCATTCAAGTATTGTAACATCCTAATTTAAATTAATAAGGAGTTAAAGGGTTATTTATGAAAATAAACAACTAAAAGGACTAGTGTTGTTCAATTGCCAAAATTTTGTGGGTTGGAACACCAGACTTGAAGCCACGTTGTAGTGACTTAGATTAGTCACCCCCGCCATTTGCAAGGATAAGAACGTGATCACACTTGAAAGCATCAGGAAATAAATTAACCGAACTCTCCCCAAATCATCAATGGGGTGTGTGAGTGTTCCGAATAATAGGCTAAAGGAATCAGTCAAATTATTGAACGAAAGGGTAGCCAATAATAAGCCAGTCCTCGACAAAGTAAGGTTCGATGATTAGGCGGTGATTGTGTGCTACGACTGACGGTTCAGAGGTGGTGCATCTGCGACGGTTATGGAGTAATAATCGGCGGAGATTAGCGGAGTTCTAAGGCGAGTTAGGCGGGTGGTGTTCGGTGGTCGTTTAGGCTGGTGGTATGTGGCGCTGGTACCGAAGTAGCCTGTAAAAAACGAAACGGAACTACGGTGGCGATCTGGTGGTCGATCCCGGTTCCGAGTTAAGTTCTAGTATCGGTGTTATAGGTATGTAAATTTAATTTGGTGATTGTGATTTGATTTAGATGCTTAACAAGCAATTGGGTAAATTATAAACTTCAACAGAGGGTTGGAGTTTGGAAGTGGTTAAAGGCTGGTGTTGGTTTTTAATAATCATCTGTTCGAATGGATTTTGGTGACATATATAAAAAGGTGGTTTGATTCAAGACTTGATTAAGAAATCAAAGACAGGGTGTTAGTCTACTGATTTCTTACGAAACATATTGAAAGTATATGTATTTATTTATTATGAGTGTATTAGTGTTGATGTGTGCAGTGAAATTTGATGCTTAAAGTATGGCGTGGTAATAAAAAGAATATTAAAGTATCGTAGGTAGACTAATTTGCCTGGCTAGCGTAATTAGTGTGCGTACGGTATTGTAATCTTCTTGGAATTATCATGATCATATTGAAAAGTGTCGAAATTAAGTAATGTGGTAGAACACGCATTATGAACCTTATACGTCGTGTTATGATGTAAGGGCATTTTTTTCGTAAATACGTTATTCCTGGAATAGGATGTAGCTCATTTATATAACTCTCGGGTGGTAGAGTGTAAAATGGTGGATTAGAGTCATATATCCTCTTGCAGTATTTTTATTTTTGTTGGATGAAATAACTAAAAAGAGAAACCCAGGTATGGGTCATAATGCGGAGAGGAACTCGTCAAAAGGGTCAAGGTGACGAGTTGTCCCCCAACGAGTTAATGGGGACGGATGTAGGATTAAAGTATGGTTAAGACCCGACTTTAGGCCAAATAGTGTATTGTCTAGCTAGCGATGGCTAGTAGAGAGTTAAGATAGAGGTGGGGTCATATGGACGAGGCCTAAAGAAAAACTTGAAAAATTAATGGTGTCAATGCAATGCTATGCAATTAAATGATTTTGGTAGTGGTGAAATTTCAAAAAAGTGAGAGAGAATGCAAGTTGTTGGGTAGTTGTATTCCGGCGTGGGTCTGAAGGCCGAATAGCATTATACGACGATAACCTAATGCTGGCAAGATGGACCGCAAGTAAGGCACAATGGTGTCGAGCGTTTCGTAATTGTTTGGATGATTAAAGGGTTGTATTTGACGAGATCAAGTCTTGCGGTTAAAGGATCGAACGTGTTTTTGGTAAAATATCATGAACGATAGTCAAACTGTTTTTGTAAAATAATGGTTGTAAAATAATATTTCTAATGGAGTATAAGTTTGACGTTTTGTACAATTAAAATGGGACCTTCCGCTTCAACTCTGATATAAAAGATGTTTAAAATAGATAAATATGAAGAAAAAAAATTGGGGTGTTTCAGATCGGTTCTTGTCTAGCCGGACTTGCTGATCGTTATCGAGCGTATTGTTACCCAACCCTGAGCTCTGATACCAATTGTTAGAAATCGATACCAAAGACACAACCCAATTAAGCCAAACTTGTTTCTTATTATTGAATGTGATATATCGGTTCTTGTCTAGCCGGACTTGCTGATCGTTATCGAGCGTATTGTTACCCAACCCTGAGCTCTGATACCAATTGTTAGAAATCGATACCAAAGACACAACCCAATTAAGCCAAACTTGTTTCTTATTATTGAATGTGATATATGACTTACAAAACTTCTTTGACTTAAATTAGGAAATATATCTCTAAAACCTAATTTACAAGATTGATAACTAAGTCCTTCTAGTTATCAAACCTTGCATTACAAGATTAATTTATCAGAAACAACACAATGCTTCATGAAACAATGTTTTAGTTTGGTTGTTAAAACATATGATGGTTAATTCTTGTAACCGACTACCGATAGCTCCTAGTGTCGGCTTCTGCGTATGCTTGACAATCATGAGTCGTCCATCAATAGATGGGTTGAGTAAGGTAGCAAAATCACAGTTGGGTTCCTCTTGACCCACTTTAATTATACAACATATCTATTTGGTTCAACTCAAATTAAATAATGGGTCAAAATTTGTCACTCATAAAACACTTGCTAACTTAAAATGGGTTCAAATTAGGGCTGTTCAAAACGCTCGGCGCTTGCCGATCGCTCGCCGATCGTTCGAAATTTGCTCGGAAATTGCTCGTTCGATTTTCCGCTCGGTTGTATATGAGCCGATCGGCTCGGTTCGGTTTGTAAATGAGCCAAGCACGAGCAAAGGTACACTCGGCTCGGTTCGGCTCGAATAAATTTTTATTTATTTAATAATAAATATACATACAATTTACAGATAAATTTATGGCTTTATATATAAGATCCTATTGGATTTGACTCAGTATATGCAAACAAAATATAACCAACCCACTTAACACAATAAAAAAAAATTAACACTAGATTTTATAGTAAAACAATAAGTCATGAGGTGACAGTCTTGACTTCTATATGTTAATAGTCGTCCATCGCTAATTGTCGCTTGATATCACACCTACGTCACAATGCAACAATTGTTGTCTGATGTATGCTCATCACCTCACCGGCCTCAATCTAAGCCTCATCCTTGGACATTGGGATCTCAATATTAGTGTTATCATCGAACATTTTGACCTTAGTTATCACCTGACAATGAAAACTTCGAAGGAAACATCCCAATTTTATAATCGTCCATATTATTATCCGCTCGATTCTCGCTCGGCGCTCGCTCGGAAAATTTTCGCTCGAAGAATGCTCGTTCAGTTTTCGGCTCGATTATAAACGAGCCGCTCGGTTCGGTTTGTAAACGAGCCAAGCACGAACAAAGCTCCGTTCGGATCGGCTCGGCTCGTGAACAGCCCTAGTTCAAATGGAAGAACAATACCCACAACCATTGTTTGTCGCTACCACCTATTAGTCATTGCCTCTACCACTTAGTGGTCGTTGCTACCTGCAATCACTGTCAACAACACCCCACCGCAACCACTGCGGCCATCGAGACCACCACCTACCTGTTTTTACGTAGTTCAAAGCCGACTTGACACTTTTACGCGCTTAATGTTCGCAGAAACAAAAGATTAAGAAAAAATAACAGTAAAAATGGTAGTTAGAACAAAAAATATAGATAATATAAAAAAAGCTTATTTGAAATTGCATTACAATAGTAACTAGTTTTATACCCGCCGCGCGTTGTCGCGGCGGGGGCGAACGTAACATTCACAACGATAAACGCCATTAATCCTCACGTGATGTCGCGCGTTACGACGACAGTCCGACTTCATAACACGCTCTACCTTTCTCTCGTGATAAAAAAAAAAGACTAAAAGACGATAAATGGTCCTTCGATGGTGTTAAAAATATAATAGGTTATTATATTTTATACACTTTTGTTATATTATGTATTATTAATTTTGATATCTTACACACTTTTATTTATGTAGTTATATTTGCATATTAATCTTCATGGGCTTCTGGAAGGCTATTGGAATTACAAAAGGAAGAGTTCGTGGGCTTATGTCAGCCTATGAGTCCAATATAACTGAATACGTGGCAATCCGTGTGACAAGAGATAAACGGTGGAGATTGTCCAGTAGTGTGTTTCTTTAATCTAATCCAACGGCTGCAATTGATCAGCTTGTATTTTCTTTGGAAGCTTCCAGCTTGCTATAAATAATGGACTTTGTCTCCTTTGCTCAGTTTAACATCCTGAGTTTTCTTCATTCATATTTTTTTCCTGTTCTAAAGGTCTGGTCTAAGATCATCTAAATATGGTTTGTATAACAACCCATTGATAAAATCCTGACACACCATTCTAGAGAGATAACAGACGGAGAGAAGGGGAGGCCCGAGGGGTTCCGGCCACCATCAACGATTAAATTCCCGGAGGAGCTTCGCCACAGACGGCGGCGCGTCTCTTCCTTCTAGCGACAATGTCGCCCCTTTTTCTCTCTAAAAATCCACCTACCTCTCCTAACTCCAACTCTCTCTTTCTCTCTATAACCCGGTAACACCACCACCGCTCTCTAAAGAAACCGTAGCCACCACCATCACTACTCCGGGTACTCCAGCAACAACTTTATGAGTCGAGATTGGCCTTCAGTCTAACAGATCTATCCGGAAACGGTCCATGCAGGATGATGCAAGCATTTGTTGCTGGCAAACGTCTCTGTAGACGTACCCTGTCACCACATGGCCTCCGGTGAACACGGCGAAGGAGCTGTCGGTGGCGGCGGACCTGCTGTCGACCAACACATCCAGAGAGAAAGAGAAGCTAGAGAGAGAGCAATGAGAGAGGAATGGGTGGTTTGGCAGGTTTTCGTGGGTGGTTTCGGCGACGTTTTATCTGGGCGGTTTGGTTCGCAGCAAAGACTTGTGCGTGACGTCGACTGACGTCATCGATGTAGAAAGCGCGCTTAAAAAGATTGTATTGAGCGAAACAGTGTTTCCATCTCACAGCCGACCTTACATTTTAATGCTATATATAATATAATTAGGATGGATAACCCATTCTTCAATTATAAGATTACTTGGGAAAATAAATTGTATATGTGTTTATTACTTTATTTGGGTTACTTCAAATTAGTCAACGGATCAATTTAGGTTTGCTCAAAATTTTCAATGGATCAAAACGGAACTATTATAAAACTTGTTATTTTAAAAAGGTCCAAATGGATTTGCACATGTTACCATTGTTTGTACCTCACCCACTTGTTGTTTCATCCAACATATATATCTTTTGTCCACCTCCACCGTTGTCAGCACCACTGGCATAGTCACCACCAAAATTTCTAGACATGCTGACCACTGCCACCACCTCGTAGTCATCCTCACTACCAACCCACAATCCCCTTCATCATTGCCACCAGCCCGTAAAGAGAAATATAGTGGATGAAGCTATTCTGGTATCTTCTTTACAAAAACAATCTACTTAACCCGGCTCCATTTTGACCAAAACCTACTTTTACCCATACCAAATTGATAGGTTTTTAAAAATAGCTTGTTTTAACGTGTAGGTGGAGGGCCGCCAGTGGGGTTTTATGTGACAAAAGGTTCCCAACTAAATTAAAGGGAAAATTTTATAGGGTTGCAGTGAGACCTGCTATGTTATATGGGACAGATTGTTGGGCCATCAAAAAGACACAAGCTCGTAAGGTAGACGTAGCAGAAATGAGGCTGCTAAGGTGGATGTGCGGGCACACTAAGGTAGACTGAATTAGAAATGAGGTTATTAGGAAAAGGTTAGGGGTAGCTAGTTTATGAGATAAGATTAAGGAGGGAAGACTAAGATGGTATGGGCATGTGAGGAGGAGGATAATGACGGCCCTAGTTAGAGTAGTGGAAACCCTCACCGTAGAGGGGAAAAGATGTAGAGAGAGACCCAAATTGACTTGGGATGAGCGGATTAGGCATGATTTAGTAGAGATGCACCTCTCTGAGGATATAGTCGAGGATAGGAGTTCGTGGAGGCAAAGGATTAAGGTTAAGGATTATTAGGGAGGGTTTGGTTGTAGCGTAGCAGGTTCTAGGAGCTTAGGCCTTCTCTTTCGCTGGTAGGAAGCCTTTAAGGGTGTCTTGTATTTGGGTGTTGTTGGGTTTTTGTAGTTCTTTATTTCATATATATATCTTTATTTTACTTCGTGACGCTTTCATGGTTTCTCTAAATTTAGTAGTCCTTTATTTGTTTTAAAGTGTTTTGCTTGTCGTTTGTGTGTTGTCGAGCCGGGGGTCTCTCTGGAAGCAGCCTCTCTATCTGCAAGGATAGAGGAAAGATTTGCCTACGTCTCACCCTCCCCAGACCCTACTCTTAGCTTTGCTAATGGTGGGATTTACTGGGTAAGGTTGTTGTTGTTTGTACGTATTACCCTAATTTCCTTTCTCTCTGATAAAAACACGAAACCCATCGCCTCTGACAACCACCACCACACAGCCACCACAACCATCACCACCATATGCTGAGGGAGACGGGGATGGTGTTCTGTGGTGGTAAGCAATCAACGGCTAAATCAACCTGAAACGGCGATGATGTGGGGATTCTTGGAGCGGATCTTTCGATGGCGATGACTCAACGAGCAGCAACAGACAATTTTTATGGTGTCGACTCCTACACTGATTCTTCTTTCTTTCAACTTTTATGGTGTCGACCCCTAGGGTGAATCTTCGTTCGCAGTGTCAGCATTAAAATTATTTTAATTCGTTTTCCTAGCTTTGTATCTGACAGTAGAAAAGTTGAATAATTTGATTTAATGTTTACTTTTTCACTAATATCTTCTACAAAATTGGAATCCTAAGTTTGATTAATGGTATTGGATTTACTTTCAAAATGAAAATTTATTTTCGAAGTTTCATTTTGTAAATTTGAATTGACATTTCTAAATTATGCTAATTTTTAAATTTAAGTTGGGATTATTAAATAATTTCCTTTTTATTAACACATAATCGCGAAAAATTACATTAAGATAGCGGGCAGGCGGGCAACAAGCTGCGCCGCCACCCCTTTTTGGACGCCAAACCTTAACCTACTAAAAACGAACCCATGCCCCCCCCCCCCCCCCCGGGAGTTGAGACACTGTCATGAATAACCCGTTGGACTCTGGTTAGGAAATGGATGGCTTCCGGTACCAAGGAGACAAAGGTATCAAAAGCCAGGGGTATTAAAACGTATTGGTTATCCTCGCAAGCTTTGGCATGCTTCTCAACTTTCTTCGCCTCTGCTTTCCGCACCGCTTGCCCTGCTACAAAACCACTATCCCTCAAACCAGCCAGGGGAGATACACCTGTTAGGTCGACACAGGCGTGTTTCCCCCCAGCCCACCCAAAGACAAGCAGGTCTGCAGGACGTAGGGTGGATCTCCCTTCTGCAGGGTCCGAGAGGAAATTCACCGGAGCCTCCTTCTTGGCTAAGATCCCAGCCCTTCTTAAAATGTCCCAAAGAAACGTCTCGGACCCAGTCATGCCTATATTTGAAACCAGGCAACTCCTTACAGTGAACCGCGTGTTCCCCGTATTTGTCCAAGCATGCCTTACGATAAATCGGACAAACTTCATCTTCGTGGTACATGGGGATCACCAAACGATATTTAAGAATTGCCCTGTATTCAACCCCAGACATGGTTTGGCCCAAACCTTTGATTGGGATAACATTCAGGAAATCTTGGGCATGAGGGCTTTGCAAGCATTCAATAACTGCCTTTTGGCGGGGGGACAGATCAAAAGCTTCACCTAGGCTCTGTGCGATTTTGCCAAAAAGGGCATTCGCCAAAGTTTTCTGAGGCGATGGTGATGTAATTCAACTGTGCAACTACAAATCCATAAAAGTTTATCCCTTCAAAGTTGCATTGTTGAAATAAGAACTCGTATTGTTCAAAGTTGCATTTTTAACTACATTACTTATGTTTACTAAATTAACCAAATATGAAAAATGATGGAAGTGTTATGCCTAAATTGTGTCATCAACAAATAAGTTTGAGGAGGAATTGTGGTTTGAATCAGTAGCAATGGTGATGGCTATGAATTATTGGTAAGTAAAACATGCCAAAATACTAAATTATAACAAAGTCCTTTAGAGTTATTAGTTCAGATAACGGCATACTACTTGTATTAGATACCAACAGATGGATGGATTCAATTTTTGGGTATAACCAGAAGCTTTATTGATCACCAAAGAGGCATTATTTTAGTTTCCTTCGTATTTGTAAGTACTGCACAACCTGAGTTGAGAATTTCATTGCAAATATGATAATATTTGGAGTTAAACTAGAATCCAATGTATGGTTGTTATAAGAGCATAGTTCTCTAGAGGTAAACATAAGTTAGTTTTCAGCATTTGAATGATCTTTTTGTAGAGGCAAACATAACTAGAATCTATGATGTTTAAAGAAAAAATGAATCTTTTGCATTAATAGGCGATTTTAAACATGAAAGAGTGTTTTTGGTTGTTGCATGGGGATTTTTGTGAAAATAGGTAGTTCGCTACTCCATTCAGTGATCTTCAATTTCTGATTCTGAAGTTTGCTATTCCATTCAGCGATCTTCAAGATAAGTCGCTACTCCATTTGGCAAACTTTGTAAATCGCTGATTCAATATGCCATCTTCACAAGATCGCTGATTTAGTGCACGAGCTTCATTGAAGGTCGCTGAATGGAGTGGCGATCTTCAATTTTTTGATGTGTACTGCCGTTGCATGGCATATATGTCTTTGGATTGTCTATTTTTGGAATTGTAAAAGGATTGTAGGAAGTTTGTGAATTTTTTGCATGCCATATATGGTTTCCATCTTTGGGACCAGACCATATATATAATACACGAGTGAGTAAACGAATTCAGACAATTTGACTGACTTTGATTCAAGATCGCTACTCCATTCAGTGACCTTCAATGAAGCTCGTGCACCGGATCAGCGACCTTCAATAAAGCTCGTGCACTAAATTAGCGATCATGTGAAGATGGCATATCATAGATCGCTGAATGGATCAGCGACTTATCTTGAAGATCGCTGAATGGAGTAGCGAACATCAGAATCGGAAATTGAAGATCGTTGATTGGGTTGGCGAACTACCTATTTTCACCAAAATCCCCATGCAACACCCAAAAACACTCTTTCATGTTCAAATTTGCCAATTAATGCAAAAGATTCAGAAAAAAAACAGTGTCATCTTTTTCTTTTTCTTTTTTTGTTGGGTTGCCTTGAAAGTCTGTTTATTCCTTTACCAAAGTTCTCAATATGTTTTGGATGAAATAAAATGTTGTTATACATTAATATCCAGTCACAAATCAATCTTTTATATGATGGGCTAAAATTCTACATTCGTATGGGTCAAAATTCTGTACTATTTTGAGTTGAATTAACGCACTATCCGCAGTTAACATTCTATAGATTAAACTCTTCACTGATTGTTTTGGGTTAAAATTGGTGAATATAATGTTCTAAAGTGAATCCTTGGTGTGGGTAATTGGGTTTGATTTGTATGTTTTTATAAACTCACTTAGCATAGCTAATGGTATTTTTAGGTAAATCACCATAACGAGAAAGTTAGATATGGGTTGTGCCTCAGTATGCTAACCCACTTTTGTTTTAGAGTGTTAGATTCACATTTTGTACATTGCATAGACTACCCTATACATTTTTATTACGTATAAGTAGTGATTTGTAGATGTGTGTGGTTCTGGCCCAGACTCTGTTGATTATATCTTCTCTGGCTGTTGGGTGGCTTCGTTGGTGTGGCAGATGGTGAGTCTTTGGTGTAAAGTCCTACAGATTTATGCCTTTTCGGTTAAGGATTTGTCTGAGCTTCATTTGTACAGTAGGATGGGGCGATTTTCGTGAGATCATCATAATTAGGTGTCGGCAGATATATTAGGCATGGAATGAAAAAAAAATTGAGGACAAATTAAGAGGTTAATTGTGCAAAAATACTAGTAGATATTAAAGCCTTCGGTTTCCTTTGGATTTAAATATACGTCCAAGTTCAAGTCGATATAATGGTCTAGATTGTGTAAATTCGATTTCTTGTAAAATTCTTTTTCTTTGGCCGCCATTTTGGTGCATCTGTTGTTTCTTTTTATGGTGGTTTAATAAAGTTCACTTTTCGGGAAAAAAAAAAGATTTACAACCACTCTAACCACACAAGTTATTTCTACCAGTGGCGGATATGGTGAGGAAGTAGGAGTAGCATCCGCTACCCCTCAACTTTTCCGGCGTAGTGCAATTTTTTCCTTTTACGTTTTTTTTATTTTATTATTATGTTACCCCTTAAGCCCAATTAGTTGATTAAGGTGGAGGTGCATATATTGGGTGTTTTTTAATACTCGAATCCGGGTATGGAACGGGGTCGGGTATAGAAAATTTGGATGTTTAGAGAAACCGTGTACGATTCGAGTACGGGTATTGAGGATAAAAATCACACCCTATGTACTGGGTAGGGTGTGATCTGGCTCAAGTATAATCGGGTATTGATATAAGGTAGGGTATGATCGAGGTCGAGTATAATTGGGTATTGGACACCAATATTATTACTCGGTTTTAAAAAGTAAACTTATTATTATTATTTTTCATAATAATAAATTCATTTAAAAATAAATTTTTTGTAATTAGTAAAAATAATTAAAATAAGATACAACAACATTACTTCACCAAAGTATAAAATTATTTGCTTTATAGTATGCAATTTTTGAAAATTCAAATATAAAAGTTGTAAAGTAAACATAAAAAAATATACTTTAAAAATTCAAGTATTTTATCGGGTACTAAAAAAGGTATCGGGTATGTGTATAATCGGTTCTGAGTATTTTCGGATAGAAATCGGGTACATGTATTGAGCCCAAAATATATACATTAGGGTACAAAAAAGAATAATAAGTTGACAGCTCTATTAATACAGAAAAAAAAATTATTGATTGTTAGGGGACAAGGGGTGCTCCTAGAAAAGTTTTTTTCTTTCACTGATTTTACCAATCCTGCTTTGCCACATCACTTCACTGATTTACTTTACTGAAACACCTTTTTGTAGGCAGCACTCCACTGACTCTTTTATTTATTTTCATTTAAATACCCAAACTTTTTTTTTTTTACATTTTTACACGGTTTTAACAATTAATTCTACTATTTCAACCGTCCCACCAAACGGTCAGCCAAATTTAATTGTTTATCTTGGAAACCGTCAAGTTAATTGAATTTTGCTCATCTAAACGGTCAGCGAATTAATTTTAACAGTGTCACCGTCGTATATATAAAGTGATCAAACCGTGGGGTTAAAAACCACAATTTACCACGATTTAAAAAACCAAACACACAAAAAATGAACCCGTGGACCGACGAGGAAGAGATGGCCCTTGTGGTTTGCCACAAGGATGCGTCGAACGACCCGGAGATTCAACAACTCCCTCGGGAAGAAGGGTCCAACTACCCCCCAGAGGGGTTTTGGGCTCGGGTTTATAGCGACTTCATCGAGCACGTTGGCAGCAACACCATCAAGACCGTCCAAGACCTCCAGCTCAAGTGGGCCGACCTCAATATCAAGTGTGAGAGGTGGACCACCCTATACGAGCAAACGGTGAGGGAGGATCCGGAGCTTGATAAGGAGTTGTCTATCGACTTCACTAACTATGAGTATGACGGCAACGATTTCGACCATGTCGAAGCATGGTGATTGTTGCGCCAACTTTAAGTTTTTTTTATCTATGTTTTAATGTATTTTTATTTTATGTTTAATTTTTATGTTTTAATGAAATGTTTTTTATTTCTTTAAACAGTAAACATAAAACAAATGGTTAAAATAAAAAAAACACTAAAACAAACGGGGGGTAAACTAAAAAATTTGCATTTATAAAAAAACACAAAACAACCGGTACCAGCACGGTAAACAGAACCAGCAAAACGGTCCACGGAACCACTACCAGCGTGTATGGCGGCGGTGATACCGTGCTGGTAGTTGATACCCGTGAACAATTCAGGTAACTCCCCGTCCCCTTACCTTTATATTGTATGAAAGTGCGATAAAAAAAATTTAATGTTACCCTTAAAATTTCTGTCTAGATATGTCCCTGATTTCTACAATGATTATAAGCTATTTTATACGTTGAATAAATGACAAGTCAAACTAATCAATCAATTTTATACAAATACATTAAAATTTATGTCCTTCTGAATTCTTAAATATCTAGAATGCTAACCACCTCAATATTCCACTATCTTTCCCCACTGAAAATTCTCTGCTTCCTCCATGATCCAAAGTGCTTTCAACCTAACATTCACATGTTATTCGAACAACCCATTGTCAATATTATTAATCAATGTTTCTAAAATTATACGTACATCTGTCTTTCAACCAATTTTATTTTATGTTTATTTGTCTAGATGGAACCCACAACTTTGTTTTATATTAGAATGTAAAAGAAAGTGATATCATTAATGTCACAGGCTAGTCGATCTAATAATATGACTATCATACTCCAACCATTCTTCAACTTGGTTAGATACACATAATTAGAATGAAATAGAAAGTGAGGTTTAGGATCATGTACAAAACCTATTATTTGTGAGAAGGGTGAGAAGCAATATGAGGGTGACACATGGCATGCGAAAATATTAATTAGAAGGGTATCAAAGTAATTTGCATTCTAATCTTATTTTTAGAGATAATTGTGATAATAATGTTTGTTATTAATTAGGAGATTTTTTAGGATATTATTATGACCTTTCAAACAAATTGTTTTGCAATCTACCAATTCACTTTGTCAGACTCAAAACGAAAGAAAAAAATTCCGATTTCTACTTTTTTTATTTTTTTTCGAGTTTGTTTCATGGTGTTTTATAGTTGAGATGGATAATTCTATGTATAATACGTTGGTCGATATGCTTCAAGTTTCGCAGGTATAGAATACACATACAGATCAGCATTGTGTTTTAATAATCAACGTGTGGTGTTTTAAATTTAAGGCAGATTTGATATTTTTTACACAATGTTTGGTGTTTTATTATATTCATGTAAAAGGTGTTTTATCATTTACAAAATTTTGTAGTGTACAAAAATAAAACTAACCTATATGATCATATGAAGATAAAACACATAAATATGAATATAAAACACCACACTGTAATACACCACCAGGTAAAACATGCATTCGAATATTAAACACCATGACTTGAAGATAAAACACATTACGTCCGGTGACAAAACACGTGAAAGGTTCCTTTCCATGAGAACTTCATATATGTTGAAAAGGCTGAATATATGTCATCACAATATATCTTTCTAGTTGCTTCATATGTAGGATTTCATTCACTGGTGGAAGATAAAGATTGTTTCTTTTGAAGATGAATGAGTTAATTTAATTAACATTGCAATAAAGGAATGGTTAAAAAAAATTCGTGAGAGGGGAGAGAGAGAAAGAGAAAGAGAGAGAGTGTGTGTGTAATTAAGGAATGGTTGTGGAAAAAAAGGAGTAAATGGTGGAGAGAGGTTAATTAAGTGGTGATTTTACTCTTATATCCTTGAAACATCTAATTAATTAATTAGATTATAACACTAATTACTAAAATGCCACCCAGTTAATTCAAACCATTGATTAAGATGATCTAATGGTTATAACACCTTCTCACACTTCTCACAAATATAACACTTTGTACAGGATCCTGACCCTAGAAAGTGATATCATTATTGTCAAAAGCTAATACTACACTACAGGCCCGTCTCAGACCCGGTGTAGGGTGTGCCGTCGAACCAGGCCAACGATTTCGGAGGGCCCATAAGTGTAAAATAAATTTGTATTATATGTGTATGTGTATATATATAATAAACACGCAAGTTAAATTAGAAGTCAAGATGGTCCAGTGTCTAAGACACGCGTGTGTGCAGAAGGTATTCAGTTTTGAATCCTTGGACAAATGTTTTGCCTTTAATTTTTTAACTAGCAGCTGTTAGAGTTTAAGGGCCCGTTTTTTTTTCTCGTACGGGACACCTAAATCCCTAGCAATTTTCGGGGACGGCCATGCTTCACTATCATACTCCAACCATTCATCAACAATTGGTTAGATACATATTAGAATGGAAAATTAGAAAGCTAAACCATTAATTATCACAATTCTAATACTACAATTATCAAGCTCTAACCACTAATTAACTTGGTTAGACTCTACATTTTACAACACTTTAAGCAATTGTACTCAACATATATCTAACTTATATCTATTACTAGCATGGATCTATCATATTACGAATACTACATAAACTTGCATATTTGTCATAAATTTCATTGCAAAACACTAGTGCGCAATATGTTGTTTCATGTGACAACCTTTCGTCCCTCATTACGGCCTTGGTGTGTGGCGATTGTTCGCGCCAGATCCTGGATAATCGTTCACTTCTAGATTCATCCTTTCTGTCACACGCTCCATTATCTCCCAACTTTCCTTCACATTCTCCTGAAGAATAATGGAAATAATATCAAGGTTTAGTTTTAAGTACTTCAAATGACATACAAACATGCTCTTTACGGACATCGTATGTATTTACCAAGTGGACGTTGTTTAAATACTTCAGATGTCCAGGTGATCCTTTATCCATGAGATTCAAACTTCCTGTGAAAATAAATTCATTAGAAAAGAACCCTTTGATGTACGTTCTCGATTTACATATTCAAAACCTCAAAAGTTTAGCATGATTTGGAATCATGAAATGAAATTTAGGTTCCTTATGTGTTATGTCAATTCCTGGATAGCTTTTTAAACCGTGGATGTTTTACTATCATATTAGAGTATTTTGTGGTATATGAAACCAATAATCAGATAAGATAGAACGAGTTTTGCAAAGACGAAACATCTATTTATATGAAAATGGATACAAAATTTAGCGCATTAAAAATAGCAGGTGAATTCAATGGCGGATCTTGAACGGAAAACCTGGTAGTGCAGGCCTCAATACATCATCTGGCCCGTAGGAAGATCCGCAAATAGGTGAATTCCTTTATTGAACCATCGCAATGTTTAAGATGGTGGCTGGTAGTGTGCATGTGAAGAGTACATTGTTTTTGCCAACAACACATATATGCACTTACTACACACATAGATTTGTAGGAACCAACAAATGGATTGCTTACTTGACATTGGAACTGCATATGAGGTGCACGACAGGAGAAGAAGAAACATCACAAGAGTTGCACAAGATGGAAGCAAGCTTCTGGTTATTGCCATGGCTGCTGATAATAGACACAATGTGACACACTTTTGTAGGTGTAAAGTGTAATTTAATTGTGTTGATAAGTGCTTCACCCATTTGCTTTATATACTACTCTACACCTTCCTTATTTGACAAAAAATAGGGAAAAATTATGAAAGAAAAGAAAAATAATTTTATTCACTCCTCTTAATAAAATCTATATTTAAATGCATCTAACGCTTTTTATTTCTGTTTTTTTCCTCAATTATACTTTTACCACTCTAGCTTGTAATGGTTAAACAATATTTTTTTTCTTAATTTTTGTTATACTTATTTTAGATATTTAATTAATACCAAATATTAAACTCACGTTGTACATTGTTTCTTGGTAATGTTGGGTGTGGCAATTACATCTCAAAAGTCAATGAACTGGCGTCTTTGTTTCCCACTACAAAAACTTTTTTCATAAGTGGACCAAAATTTAATGAATTTGCGTTGTTATAAAACTTATAGTAGTGAAATCATTCGAAATTACTATTATGTTAAATGTAATGAATTTTCGTTGTTATAAAACTTATAGTAGTGAAATAATTCGTACTTACTATTATGTTATTGTATACCTTTTTTGGTAGAAATTTTATAAAAAAAAATATTATTAGTAAAAATTATTCAAAATAAAACAAAAAGTATACCTTCTGTGAGTCTTCTATCCAAAAGCTCATATTGGCTAAGGTGAGAGTGGAAGCGAAACCTCGGTTCGCTTTAGGAGATGGAGGAATGGGAAAAGTGCAGCTTGTTTAGTAGGATAGGCTTTGCGATTCAAAAGGGGATAGCGGCGCAGCTTGTTGCCCGCTTACCCACCATCTAAATGTAACTTGTTTTGTCTTGGAGGAATGGGAAAAGTGCTTTCAGGCAATTGTGGCAGCTTGGAGAGTGGGTGAGCTGGATTCGCAGGAATGGCGTGGTGATAACTCTAGTGCTTTCTCGGTTAGTTTGGTTGAACATTTACATAAATTGAACCATGACTCGATCAGACTCTATATAACTGAATGGTGTAAATGAGTCCCTTTAAAATGTAACATTTTCATTTGGCGTGCGGTTATAGAGAGGATTCCTAGTAGGGGGCGCTCGACAAGAGGAACATCCAGTTGGACTATATGTCCGCGTTGTCGGACTTACTCATGGTTCAAGGGGACGGGCGACCCCTTAAAAATGTGTAATTTGCAGGCAAAAATCTTGACCGCACCCCTTAAAAGTTCGAGTAAACACCCCGATTGCACCACCAGAAAATAATTCATGGGTCCGCCATTTTATGTCCGTTGTACAAGTTTGTGCCGGAAATGGAGGATCATTTGTTCTCCGCTTGCTCGGTGTCTTATGTGGTTTGGCAGAACATTGGTGCTTAGTGTTCCAGCACCCCTCCTATAGTCTCATTTTCAATCAAAGACATTGTTGAATTAATGGCATATTTATAGTTGCTTGGGTAGTAGGGAGAAAGAAGCGATGCCAGATATTGTGATTATTCCTTGTTAGAGATTGTGGAAGGCTAGAAATGAGATATTAAAGCGCTTAGTTTCTTATGGTACGTTAATAGATCTAATTAAGTATAAATTTATTGAGTGCTCGCAAGGACCTTTAGCGGCGACCCAAGTTGTCGATGCTAAAGCTTAACCTTTAGCGGCGACAGTGGCTTTAGCGGCGACTGTCGCCGCTAAAGCTTTGGTCGCTAAAAAATCATGCCTAATGCCCCTTGTGGCCGCTAATGGTCAATTTCCACGTGGCATTCGTTTTTTCATTATTTTTTTTGCCAAGTGGCAAAAATCTGTGCAATTTGGGCAAGACCTTTAGCAGCAACTTGTCACCGCTAAAGGTCTTTTTTTTTCCCTTTCCCTCCTCGCTTTGTCCACAAACGCACAATCAAGCAAAATAATAACAAAACTAATTAACCAAACATACCAACATTTACATATATATAAACATACCAACTTTAACCAACATTCGTCTAAACATACCAACAAAACTAAACAAACATACCAATATTTACATTCAAGCATAAACATTATAAATTATACTATTCTTACAAAAACGCCTAAACATCTTTGTCTTCGTCGTCGTCATAATCGCCACTATTGCCGCTACCGCCTTGATTTCCAAAGTTTTGTGATTAGAAGAATTGACTACACATCTGGAGCATTTGCGCTTGTAATTGAGGATTCGCCATCACCGCATTAATTTGTTCCTTCAAATATATTTATACCAAATGGGTCAAATATCCTATTTACTAAACATATTTATACTAAACGGGTCAAATAACAAACATATAACAAATGGGTTAACTATTAACATTTAAACTACGAATATATACCAAATTGGTCAAATATCCTATGTACTAAAAATATTTATACCAAATGGGTCAATTATTAATAAATAAACTACAAATATATACCAAATGGGTCAAATATCCTATTTACTAAATATATTTATACCATACGGGTCAAGTATTAACATTTAACAAACATACATACACCAAATGGGTCAAACTACAAACATATACCAAATGAATTAACTATCAACAAATAAACTACAAAGATATACCAAATGGGTCAAATATCCCATTTACTAAACATATTTATACCAAATGGGTCAACTACCAACAAATAAACTACAAATATATACCAAATGGATCAAATATCCTACTTACTAAACATATTTATACCAAACGGGTCAAATATTAACATTGACATACTTGTGTTATTTGCGGTTGCGTTGGCGTAAGATGTGGAAGGCTTTCTCTCGAACAAGGCATAGGCCCAATCCCTCGAACATGTCCACGACGTCTTCCCAACACTTCTTCAAATATACCAACCTTCAAACACCCCAAATAATATTAGTTTTAACCTATTTTAAACCCAATAAACAATCGCAAAAACTTGAAAACTAAACACGCACCATACACAAATATATACCCACCTTATCCAACCGTTGGGAGCTGCTTCGTCCTCCTCCTTCTTCTTCGGCGATCCGTTGATGTTGATTCTCAAACCGTAACTTTAACCTGTGCTGTATTTCACAAAAGTCATTTAATAGATTACGTATATGTAATAGATTATAAATAAATGCCTACATAATTCTCTTCATTCTGTGGGGGTATCAAACGTCCCCTGCCTTCCCGTATGTCCAGTACGGTATGCTTCATACCGTTCGATGCTCTGTTTAACATTAAAAATTAAATTATAATTTAAATAAACATTATCGTCTATGTATATGTGTATGTATACCTTTTTGTGACAGTGACTGGCAAAAGAGCTCGTTCCACCTTGGTATGTGCTCGCTTGTTTTTGGCGGGCGGCTTTGTTAATTTCAGACTTTCTCTTATGTTCTGGACTGCAGAAGTGATCAACAGCTCGAAGCCAGTTTTCAGGTTTCATACCCGCGGGGAGACGTTGCCTTGCTCCCTCCACATCATCACCACCTCTCGACACCTTCAAATAATATTCCTTTACTTCGTGTTTGCGGTTATCGTATCGCTTTCTGACAGCCATCATAATGCCTCCTTGTTTTTTATTGGCAAGGAGATCTTCCTCAACTTCTTTGAAATCCATTTTGAACTTGGTCTAATAATTAAATAAAACAAGCTAGTCAGATAGAAAAAAAATCAACAAATAACATATAGAATATATATTTACAAATCACTGACCCGCAAAAACTCAAATAACTTGTCTCTATCAAACTCAGAAACATTCTTCCAACCTTCCATATCCAATGGAATTTCACGCCATATATACATATTTACTTACATATATATCTTTTATATATATATATATATACATATATATATATATATATATATATATATATATATAGGGGAAGGATATTTTGGAAACCCCTTCCACTTAAGAAAACCTTGAAAACCATGATCTTAGCCATTCATTCCCTTTGATCTATGGCTGTGGTTTTTCAAGATTTTTTTTAATAACATACTTGTTACTTAAATGTGCAAAAGGGTAGTATGGTCCTTTTCTCCTTTAAGTCTTCTCTTTCTTCTCTCTTTTGTAACTGACAATGTGCAGCAACACAGAACATCCATCATATCACCTTGGGTTCTTGTCCATCTCCTCTAGTACTCTTTTTTTGGTCAATATGTTAATAATCAACTACCATCAAAAACAAAATTCTAAACCACAAAACGTGTTCTCTCTCTTCCCTAATAAAAAAAACAATGCTTTTCATTCTACTTGACTTCCTACCAAAAACAAGTGGTTTCATCTGACAAACGTTTCACACAACAAAAAAGGGGGTAATTATATTTAACTATTTTGATTAGCAAAATGATAGGCCAGAAGTTGATGTAGTATTTATCTAAAGCCAGCAACTTCAAAACATGGAAAAAACGTTGTGTATGATAGATGGACTTATACAAAACATGGAATTATAAAAATATGTTTAAAAATACAAACACAAAAATAAAATGAGTCATCAAAAAAACAATGTATTATAGAGGGGGAGTTATGTTTATTTGTACAATAAAATTAGCCATTTGACTTTTTTAAAAGGATCTTTTTACTATGAAAAATGTGCATGATATGCCTTGTAAAAATGTAAGATACAAAACATTAAAGTAATGTCTGTGTTGTCCCATCATGCTTTGTGACTATCTAAAAAAATGTTATATTTTTTAAAACATATGTTACTGTCTGTGTTGTCCCATCATTCTTTTTGACGGGTACTAAAAAAATTTCATACTAAAAACAAAACACATGTTATAGACTATAAAAAAATATATTTTAAAAATCACAAATGTTTGATGTTTTTGGGTTTTGGATGGAAAATCATCAAAAGATGTCTAGTACGGTTATACTACTATGTTCACTAAAAAAACATATGTTTTGATGTGTTGTCCTATCATGCTTTGTGACTATGTAAAAAATGTTATATTTTTAAAAACATATGTTACTGTCTGTATGAAAAAAAGCTTATGGCCACATGTACTATAAAATTAAATAGATGTCTTGTCATTACTTTGCTTTTGTGATATGTTTTTTCCATTATAAAAAAGTTTATGTTTGCTATGCTGTTTATGTCCTAAAAGTCAGTTGTCATAATATATTATGGGGTCTCATGTACATAAAAATAAAGTGGTTTGAAATGTCCAAGTGATCACTTATACACCAACTATGTAAAAAAATGTACTTGCTTGGGAAAAGGTAAAAAACATGAAACTAACCAAAAAAAAAAATACATAGATAATAAAAATTATGGGCTAACTAGAGCTAAATGTGCCCACATTAAAAACGACAAAATTAAAAAGGTGCGAACACACATGAAATATAGCCTAGAACATGGCGATCCCCTACATCACGCAAAAAAGACAATATACATAATACTTAGACATAATGCAAGTGCCAAATAGCGTATGGTAGCCTTCTTCTTGGTAATGTCATCTTGAAGGACGTTAACTTGGATTTCAAGGTTGTTCTTGGCATTCAATAGACCTTTGATTATTCTCGAGTGTCTTTCACATGTTGGATGGTCAATCCATTTGAACCTTCTACAAAAAAAAAAAAAAAACACAAAATGTGCTTTAGCTACAAAAGTAATGTAAAATTATTTGTTTAGTCCAAATCCTACCCTTGCAAGATTGTTGTAGCCATTTGACTTTTTTAAAAATGGATTTTATAAAAAGATCTTTTTTACTTGGAAGATGTGCATGTACTATAATATACTTTTGTTGTAAAAATGTAAGATACAAAACATTAAGTAAATGTCTGTGTTGTCCCATCATCCCTTTTCACGACTTACCAAAAAAAAATTGATGCTAAACAAAACACATGTTATTGACTATAAAAAATTATATTTAAAATTGCGTGATGTCGAGAGAGATAGTGTAGTATTTATGTTGAAAAATAATTAAAAATCACAAAGTTGATGTTGTTTGGTTTTGGAGGGAAAATCATCAAAAGATGTCTAGTGATGTCACCACACATACAGATTGTAAAATCAAAAACATAATTTATAGGTGTTTTGCAAAAACATTGAACTAAAAACACCTATATATGACCTACACTATTACAAATTTGGAAAAAATAAAAACATATGTTTCTAAGGGAAAAAAAACCTTTATGCCAAAAAACTAATGCTCTAAAAAAAACATATATACTACTGTGTATAAATGGTAAAAAACATAAAAAACACTAAAGTGGTGAAAAAAATATGTTACAGATTACATATAAAAAACACTATAGTGGTGAAAAAATTAAAAAAGCTAAAAAAAATATGTTTCTCACAACACAAACAGATTGTAAAAATCAAAACATAATATATAGGCATGAAGCTAATGCAACCTCACTAAAAGGTTGCATTAGGCCTTGAAAAGATTGCATTAGGCCTAATGCAACCTTTTAACTAGAGCTGCATTAGGTGAAGTTGCATTAGACCTAATGCAACCTTTTTTTTAGATAATGCAAACCTTTTTTTTGGCTAATGCAACCATTTTTTTAGATAATGCAACCTTTTTAAAAGGGTTGCTTCTAAAAAGTTGCATTAGGCCTATTTTCTAGTAGCGTTTTGCAAAAACATTGAACTAAAAACACCTATATATGACCCACACTCTTACGAATTTGGAAAAAATAAAAACATATGTTTCTAATGTGTAAAAAAAACCTTATGCCAAATAACCAATGCTCTTAAAAAAAACATATATACTACTGTGTATAAATGGTAAAAAACATGCATGGTTCGAAAAACAAATATAACATTCTAAACAAACAACATATAGTTAGCATATTTAAAAAACACCTGATAAGAACATTCATAGCTTAAAAAACGAATGTTGAAAAAAAAATTAATTTGCATATTCATAAACATAACAGATTACATGTAAAAATTATCATTGGAACAAATATAAACCCTAAAAGAAAGTTAAACATATGTTTCTCAGTCTAATCATTCTTGGTAATTTATGTTGTATGTGCTAAAAAATTAACATATCACCTAAACTCTAGACAATTATACATATAAAACACTCACATATAAAAAAACAAACATATCTACTACTTTGTAAAAAAACACTTATGAGTCAACAGATTACATATAAAACAATCATAGAGTAAAAAACATGCATGCTTCGAAAAACAAAATCTAACATTCCGAACAAACAAAAGATACGGTTTTGCATATTATAAAAAACACCATATAAACAATCATAGCATAAAAAAACAAAAAAGTTAAAAAATATCATTTGGGTAAAAACAAAAAAGAAAAAGAAAGAAAGTTAAACATAACAGATTAGGGCAATCATTCTTGGCAGTTTTATGTTGTATATCCTCACAAAACAAACATATCACCTAAATAACTACTTATGAAACAACTACTTTAAAAAACTACTTCTCTTTAAAAAACAAATCTGACCTTCTGATAGAAGACGAGTGAAGCCAGAAATGACGTTCTCTCCACTTTCGTTACCTTTAAACATAAAGTTTGAATTTTGTCAGGATCAACATCAACCAAAAAAGAGAACAAAAAACAACTAATTTAAAAACACAAAAAAAAACACATATTTATATGTTTGTTACCTGAAAACGTTGCTCCTACGTTAGGTGAAACCACGTTTAAAACGTATGGTTTCAGATTGTGGGGTACGACAGTGATGGGGGAAGGCATAAAATCGATACCAACATCTTGAACATGTGTTAAACCAGTCTCTAGCTGACTGGGAGATTCCATTTGTATGACTCTAGGTTTGAAACCACTGGAAAATACATTCACGAAGATAAACAATGTGACAAAGAGAATGAAGGTGGAGTTGTAAAAGAGAAGGAAATCATAAGGTGGTATATATGGTTGGTTGGGAAGGAAAAAAGTAATAAAAAAGTATATGTCTACATCAAAGAACAATCTAAAAAAGAGTATAAGAAAAAAGATGCTCAGAATGTGCAAAAGATGGTCAGATTGTGCAGATCTTCAACAAATATTCAATGAATATATTGCCCTTGAACAAACATTGAGGAATGCAGACGTGGATGAAGGATGGCCACAAGATGGGGTTTCTATGGTTTCCTTAACTCAAAGTGGTTTTCTATTTAGAATTGGCATATATATATATATATATATAGGTAGAGGATCCTGTAGGAAAATTGGTTTGTGTGAGAAGTGTAGGAAGGATTAAGAATTGACATGTAGCCATCATGTTTTTTATTTTGGAATGATGTTTTGGGTTGTTTTGGCTTGAAAAACACTTAACACAACAATATACAAAAAGTTAAAACACAATCCAATGTATTATAGTCATTAAATTTAAATTCCAGATAAAACGCCCTAGTAATTACTTAAAACACTCTGCTAAAGTGTTATTGACATAGTGTTTTAAGTTTTAATCCTAAAATACATTGTTTTCGGTTATTAATTGTTATGTTTGTTGTTTTTCTAAGCAAAATAATCTAAAACATCATGAATACGTCCAAAAAAATGATGCATACATATCAATTTTTAATCCTTCCTACACTTCTCACACAAACCAATTTTCCTACAGGAACCCTATAAGCCGTTAACGACATAAGACTCTGATTTATATGCATTGACAGTTGCCCTGACTTAATTGTGAAACGAGCAAGACCTCTCCCATACAGTCTCTTCATGTTATTTGAGGGTTCTTGTTCTTGGTTTTTTTTTCCCTCCATTCAGAGTAAAATCAGAATCATCTATGTGATTGTAATACAACCAAACAAGTTATCATGGTTATATTTGTGCCCACATCCATGTGAATCCATTCAAATTTAGGTAGAAACTTTATATACAATCCTAATAGTTTTTTTCATTTACTTTCTGTATATACAGTTCAAACCTAAGACAAACTCAAAATAAATAGCAGGTGGCATAGCATATAACCACAGGAAAACTAAATATACAAAAAGCAAACATGATTAGAGAACAACAAATTATAAATCATCAAGTAACAATTTATAATATAAAGTCACCAAACCATTTACAAGCTTATAGAAAGAAACATCCAAACACTCCTCATAACCAATCAATAAAGAAAGAGATATAATGAAATTAACTTCAAATTCACATCACAGCTAATCAACTAATACAACAATCAACCACTCAACTCGTTCCCAAGTTAAGGCTTACCACTATTCAATGTTTTCCAAATTTGACTACCGAGTTTCGGGCAGCGCCAAAGATCATCATCTCCGACTGTAAGTTAGCCAAAGTTAACCATCGCTTCACATTGCTCAAGAAAAAACACAAACAAACAACCTACTTTCAAGTTTAAAGATCAGAAAGAAAACACTAACTTATATTATACCAAAAAGATTCATAAAAATACAAAATTGAACAAAACCCAGCTCAAACAATCAATTATATGCAAATCAAAAACAAAACCATAACAAAAATCTCAACATTTAAACAATACTCACCTAATGACAGAAATGAAATGTGCGTCTTAAAGAAGACAATCAGGCGCATCTTACTTTGTCAAGTGTCGAAACTTTGGATGAAAAAGAAGACAGAAAAGGGTACATATGTCTGGTTGAAGATGATGAACGGTTGATGATTATGAGGGGTTAAGCAAACACCACATAATTCATTGCAGCCTTGATGACAACGTTTGATTTCCAGCTAATAAGTGCAGGTAAAGAGTACTTATTATATCATTGATGGTGAGGGCAAGGAAGGAATAAGAGGGTAATATTGTAAAACTCTTTTGATATCGTAAAGGATAAGGTGGGTGAAATGTCTACATTACCCTTTTATGTGTCTTAATTGTCACAACTATCCTCCTAATACCCTTAAATTTGTTGCTTAAGTATGTTGTACATGTTGCTTCTTAAGTTGTATGGAAATGAAAATGACTATGTTGGTCATCACTCCTCCTTAATAAGATAATATAGATATATATATATATATATATATATATATACATAATATATTGTTTTTAAAATAAATATACACACTTTAATATAGATATACATACCTAATTAATACACACATACATACATACCTATTTACACACATACAAACCTATATACTAACAATATAAAGCATAAATACTAAAAAAAAATAATAATTAACGGCGACTACTAACCGGTATTAGCGGCAAATCTTCAGCTGGTTCGTAGATCTGAGATTCCTACAACTCATATTATTATAAAAAGAAATTAAACATACTTCAAGAAAAAACAAAAAAAAACTCACCCTACGGTCGGGGAGAGGAGGAGTGGCCGGTGGTGTGTTGTTCCGGTGGTGATGGCTGGTCCGGTGGTGGTGTGGTGGTTCGGTGGTGGTGGGGGTCCGGAGGTGAGTGGAGGATTTAGGTGGTGGTGGTGGTGAGATGAAGAGAGGGAGAAAGAGGAGAGCGAGAGAGAGTAGAGAGAGAGAGATCGAGCAGAGAGAGAAAAGCAGGAGGGGGAGGGATAGAAGAAGGGTCTTGGTGGTTTATTTTTTTTCGACTTTTAGCGACAACTTGTCGCCGCTAATACTAAAAAAAGTGTTGCCGCTAAAACCTAAAAGTACGATAAAGTTCCGACCATTGGATATGCTAATTAATCAATGGTGGATATTGATTTTGACCTTTAGCGGCGACACCTAGGCGGCTTGCCGCTAAATGTGTCGCCGCTAGTACTCGATTTTCTTGTAAGCTTTGTATGGTTATTGATGTGCTACCTTCTCTTTCTGTGACGTGCGATTGCTGGTGGTTGTGGTTTTCTTAAGGCCCTATCTATTGGCACCCCCACCTTGTCCATCTGCACCCCCCAGCCGCCTTCAAAGCGTTGAGCTTTGGGCAAAGCTCAATGCTTTGAAGCCCAAAAGCTGACAGCAGCACATGGGGCCTTCGGATTGCCTCCTAAGCGCTAAGCTTTGGGCAAAGCTCAGTGCTTTGAAGCTCAAAACCTGCCAGCAGAGATGGGGCCTTGGGATTGGTGTTATAGGGAGTTGGGTTGGGTTTTTTTGGGTGTTTTGGGTGGGGTTTTGGTTGTTTTTTTTGTCGGATTTTTTTGGTGGGGTTTTTTTTATGTTTGTTTTTTTAAGATTTTTTTTTAAGTTTGTAAATAATAATAATAATAAGGTAATATTAATAATAATAAATAGATATAATAACTTCTAACATTTCATTCATTTAAACGTCTTATTATAAAATAAGGTTTTGAACGAACGATCTTGTTGTTTATTACTCCATTTATTACGTTAAGTGTTAACATATTAATCATTCGAAACAAACGTCATATAAACAAACAAATAGATATAAGCATTCGTTAACAAATAAAAACAAACAAAAGATCGATTGCATTAACATATAATAATCAGTTCAATGATACAAAATATAAAATAAACTGAAATCTAATACAACAAGACCAGAGAGACGGTGGTGGTGAGGAGGAGAAATTGGTAGAAGATTAGGAGGAAGGCTCTTACCCGATCATAGTTTCGTTTGAGACTGACCTGACATTTTCTTCACTCCAGGAGTTAGTCGACTGGGTAAAAGATACGGGAATGAAAAATGGTTATGTCATTGTTCAAATATATTTATAATTAGCAAAGTTACCCCTATTTATAATTAAAAAGTTTACTAAAACGCGTCAAAGAGTCTGGACGAGCAATAAATGAACCAAAATGCGTCAAACAGAGTCCGGACGCCCAGGATATCTATTAGACATGCTAAATATGTATTTTGATAAAAAAAAATGGTATTGATTGTATAGTTCATGTATTACATACAATGATTTGTGAAAGTTGTTCATCAACAGAATATGTCTACTGAAAACCACAAACGAGCAATAAACGAACCAAAACGCGTCAAACAGAGTCCGGACACCCAGGATATCTGTTAGACATGCTAAATATGTATTTTGATAAAAAAAAATACATGAACTATACAATCAACTTTCACAAATAATTGTATGTAATACATGAACTATACAATCAATACCATTTTTTTTTATCAAAGTACATATTTAGCATGTCTAATAGATATCCTGGGCGTCCGGACTCTGTTTGACGCGTTTTGGTTCGTTTATTGCTCGTCCAGACTCTGTTTGACGTGTTCTAGTAAACGTTTTAATTATAAATAGGGGTAACTTTGCTAATTATAAATATATTTTTGAACAATGACATAATCATTTTTCATTCTCGTATCTTGTACCCAGTCGATTAACTCCTGGCGTGAAGAAAATGTCCGGTCAGTCTCAAACGAAACTATGATCGGGTAAGAGCCTTCCTCCTAATCTTGTACCAACTTCTGCTCCTCACCACCACCTTCTCTCTGGTCTTGTTGTATTAGATTTCAGTTTATTTTATATTTTGTATCATCGAACTGATTATTATATGTTAATGCAGTCGATCTTTTGTTTGTTTTATTTGTTAACGAATGCTTATATCTATTGTTTGTTTATATGATGTTTGTTTCGAATGATTAATATGTTAACACTTAACGTAATAAATGGAGTAATAAACACCAAGATCGTTCGTTCAAAACCTTATTTTATAATTAGACGTTTAAATGAATGAAATGCTAGAAGTTATTATATCTATTTATTATTATTATTATTATTATTATTAATATTACCATATTATTATTATTATTATTATTATTATTATTATTATTATTATTATTTACAAACTTAAAAAAAAAATCTTAAAAAAAAACAAACACAAAAAAAAACCCCACCAAGAAAATCCTACAAAAAAACAACCAAAACCCCACCCAAAACATCCTAAAAACCCAACCCAACCCAACCCAACACCCTATAACACCAATCCCAAAAAACCCATCTGCTGCTGTCAGCTTTTGGGCTTCAAAGCACTGAGCTTTGCCCAAAGCCCAGCGCTTAAGAGGCAATCCCAAGACCCCATGTGCTACTGTCAGCTTTTGGGCTTCAAAGCACTGAACTTTGCCCAAAGCTCAACACTTTGAGGTACAATGTACCAGTGATTTGACTTAAAGTCCGATAAAGCTTTGACTGGTGTGACAATGAGGTCACCCGTGAGCCCTATACGCCGAGCTTTGGCCAAAGCTCAGTGCTTTAAGAGGGTCAAAATAATTTTTTTGGGGGTGTGAATAGCAAGGTCCCTTCTTAAAGAAAATATCATTTTTAAAACAAAAATGCAAAATAAAATGGTTGTTGATCGAAATCTGTCATGGTTATCTTATTTGTCAAATGAAAAAAGAAAACCCAAAAATGAAAAGAAAGAATTATAAAACGAGGGAAATTGGTGTCGTCATCATTGCAAGTGAACTGACGACATTACATTGGTGTTATTAGATTTTTTATTTTAAATAGATTGAATTGAATTGATTGAAATATAATAATAATCTAAACAATCCATTAAACTAGGTAAAATTTCATATAATAATAAGACACACCGTAGTAGGACGTGATTTGTCAAAATTTTTAAAAAATAGCGTCCCCCACACTAACACATAGGGGCGCTATAGGCCAAAAATCAGTTGGGGCTTCATAAAAATAACGCTATGTGTTGATGGATTGGGCCAATCAGACCTTGCCACGTGGCAAGGTCAAACATTCTTTTTTTTTTATAATAATAATAATAATAATAAACATAATAATAATAATAATAATTTAAACAGAAAATTTATTAGATTTAATAAAATAATAATAAAAAATAAATTATATAAAAAAATAATATTTATTAAAATTAATAATAAAAAATAAATTATATAAAAAAATTTCTGCACAACCTCTTCTTCCTCCTCCTCCTCCTCCTCCACAACATTGGTTATATCCCCCTCCTCCTGCTGCAGCACCACCAACCTTTACCCCTCCTCCTTCTGCTGCGGCACCACCAACCTTTCCTCATCCAGAAGTCGATGATGACTTCACGGATGAAGAATGGGCCTGGGCCATGGATTATTGCATGGCTATTAATGAAATGGACCGACTAATGTTATCGGCCCCCACCCCCTGAACTGCTGCTGCTATCCCCACCCCTACCACCAGACTACCCCCACCCCTACCCCATACCACCAACCTACCCCCACCACCCACCCCCACCACCAGACTATCCCCACCCCCCCCACCACCAGACCACCCCACCCCGTGAATATGGGGACCCAACTCCTGAGGACTTGGAAGCCCTCAGGGAAGTTGAGGAGCAGGAGCGCCTCTGGAGCATGCCTACCCCTCCTCGTGAGTACTACTATTTCCCCTCGGATGCGAGATCCGATGGACGGGACAGCTCACGTTCCCTATCCCCCGAGTACTACACACTCGAGGACTGAGACAACTACTCTCCATAGTGGAGAAAATTAGGATTAAATAAGTAATTTAGGAATTATTTAGTGTTTAATTAAGTAATTTAGGAATATGTAATGTTTAAACAAGTAATTTAGGAGGTGTGTAATTTTTTTTAATATTATTTGTAACTTTTTTTTTAATATTAGTTGTGTGTTTTTTAATATTATTTGTATTTTTTTTATATTTATTTGCCTTTTATTTTAATTATTTTGAGTTAAAAGATTAAAAAAAAAATCCACGTGGCCCAATCAGAAACATGGGCTTTATTTATAAAGCCTCACCACTACACCCCTTTTTCAATTTCTCTCTCCATGCTGACTCAGCAGCCACGTGGACCAATCAGAAAGGGGGGCTTTATATATAAAGCCCCCCACTACGCATAGTCTAATGAATATATTGTTTTGGTTTTATAACTTTTTTTATATTACACTACCACAATAAGTTAAGGGAACTTTTTCTTTTATAAAATTATATAGTGCAAGATTTAATCTATATCTATACTATATTAATATTTCAAAGCTGAAAATCCTACGTAACATTCAATGTTAGTGCATTATTCAGCTTGAATGTAAAGACCCATTTTAAAATACACATAATCTTTCCTTAATATTTAGATACCAAGTAAATCGGGTTCATTCACATTAATCACGTAGATTTTTTTCAATTATCACGACACTAGTTCATGTTTAATAGTTTGACTAGATTACATCAAAAGTGAGTAATTTTGTTTGAACCCGAATGCAAAATATGAGTGCGGAAGCTTGATTCTTTAGTATGCGTTTGATTCATCAAAAGAGAGCTTGATTGTTCCCGTCCCCGGTACCCTTGGACAACCTAATGTTTTCGACACACGAAAACCAAAAAGAATTACATTAATCAAGATTAGTGAGGAGATGACTCGTTTGAAAAGAAACATACCACATGTAGTAGAATCGCTAAACGGTGGACTAGAGCGAGCCCAAAAGAGCCCCCACCAGTCGCCGCGAGACGCAGCCAGCCAGCCACGGCCTACGGCTGGCTGCTGCTGCTGCTGTTTGTCTCTGTCTGCAGCCGCGGGCTGCTGGTCTGTTTCGCTGTTGTCCGCAGAAATTTGCTGCAGTTCTGCAGCCGCTGGCTGCAGTTCTGCAGCTGCTGGCTGCTGCTGTTTGTCGCTATGTTTCGGCCGTAGGCTAAGGCTCGAAGCCCTGGCCTACGGCCAGTCATTTCTGTAGGGACCCCGGCCAAATTTTTTTTTTAATAAATCTTGGTGCTTAAAGACCTTACAATAGGGTATATACACAGCCACGAGCATACTTGTTTGGCTGCGAAAATAATTAAGCTTTTAAAACTTGATTCATGGCGTATCAACCATTTATTCCCAACTAATTACCAAGCTTATCAAGACATACACTATACTAAAACGGGTCGTCTTATCCTTTACTCGACAAGACGAGCCTAAGGTAATATTTTTCCCTTTTTGGTTTTATTTTAACAAATACATAACCAATACAAGACCAAGCATCATAAGAAGTAAAGTCATAGTGCGTCTTACTGGCATGCTTCCAAACCTCGACTAAGGTTGTTTCCATCAAGTTACATTCTAATATTTACCTCCATTGTAGAGCTCCCGAGATAATGTTCAAACATGTGCATCTTATCTAAAAGCTTATAACTTGATATTTAACGAGATCCAAGTCATCGAGTGACTTACCTTATCCGTGCCCCTTTTGCTTCAAGTCCTTCGTCGTGTGACTTCCTGACGATTCGTGCTTAGCGCCTAAATTATATCCACATAAACATAGATAACGATTATTAGGCACGACTCTAAGCTTCCACTTGAGTTCATCAAATGTTTCCATGTATAATGTGTGTTCCAATGAAGTCGAGCTTCATTGAGGCATTTAATCGAACACTTGGTGGGCAGAATTTTATAACCATCCTACCCACCATTGAAATGGTGGAGTTTTATCCCCATATCATGCATATGATTCCATCAATATGGTATTAACATCACATTATTACAATTTCAGAAACAAGGCTTTAAATCAAACATTTTATTGAGGGTGATTAACATAATACAACATATAACTTCAAAACCCATCAAGCTCCCACCTTTAACTTTCAAGATCACCCAATTAAGCTTATGTCTTCTATATAAACATGTAGTAACCAGATTTAAGGTTCTCTATAGCTAGAGTCATCCTTTTCAAGCATCAATTTAACATAATTTCGAACATGCAAGGACTCATTCAAAATCAGCTAACTTCTCAATTCATCAATTTAGGTGCTTTAGAAGTTACATGAGTATTGTTTAGGGTTTGATGATTCGTATTAGGACTTTAACTCACAAAAGCCCCTTGATTAAACTCCAAATCAGCCTTGTTCTTGATCAAATGCTTAAGTGTGTGTTTCTTGGGGTGTGTTTGTGTGTGGTCTGATGTTGAACATCGACCCACACTTGTGATATTAATATTATCATTAGTCAAGTCTAACAAAATGACAACATCAACCCCTCAAGTATCCATAAGCAACTATGAATCCCTTATTGTTTGTTTTAACTTAAAACCAAGTTTCAATAATGCCAATCTTAGTCCTTCTACTTGTAACACGTCCATCGAAATTTTGGGGTGTTACAACTCCATCCCCCTTAAAGAGGGTTTCGTCCTCGAAACGGAATATATATATCGTATAGGTAAATTGTTCTAGCTCCTCGGCTCTAAAGGGCAAAAATTATCGATTAAAATCTGACTAGATCATAACCCTAAATTGAGTCTTGTGTTTTATCCCCTCTATCAAGAGGTGTTATCTATTTGATAATGGGCTAATCATTCTAATTATGCTCTCATTGTCGATTATTCTAGTTTAGGCACTCGCAAGTGCTAAAGTTTGACCAAGAGTCATCTATTGACTCCATAGTGTGATTGGAACCTTTAGGTCCCTACGACCTTGACGTATACAGTTCAATTTCTTACTTTGTTTAGAATCAATTTCATGCACCGTGGTGCATATTGAATTTGATTATTATTACGACTTCCTCGAAAGCCATCTCCCACGCTTAACGTGGGTTTAGTTTATGTTGATTTCAGCTCAAAGCTTCCCATGACTCAAAAGTTTCATCGGGAAGCATCGAGTCCATTTCGTACTCCACCTTTCCTTATTCTAGACATCGAGTGTCCCCTTTTGTAGTGTTTTCACGTATTAACAGGCTTAGGGGCTGTTTGGTAGCCTCTTAACCTGCCTCTTAACCATTCAGGTCTGAATCATTCAGCATTCAGACTGTTTGTTTCAGCATCTGAATGGAATGATTAAGTGCTGAACCATTAAGCTAATAAGGGATGCTGAATGATTCAGCTCTTAACCATTCAGAGTCTCTTAACCATTCAGACCATCTTAATGATTCAGCACTTAATCAACCAAACAGCCCCTTAGTTAGATTTACGTGTTTCTCTGGGTCTATGTGGCAATGACTTTGCCACTTGACCCGTTTGAACTTTTTTTTTATTGTTTGCCTAGCCATCACTAGACTAGTTACGGGTTTGCGTTCGCTTTATCGCTATCCGATTGTTAATTTCGCAAATGGCTCATTCATAAGAGTTTTCGGTTGAAAGAAGACTTAAGTTTCTTAAGTCACATGCTATAGTTAGTCATTCAACCCAACGACTATGACTTCTGATGAGTTTCTACACACTGTTCACCAAGATTTTGGGTTTCGTTGTGTTGGATTTTCAAAAAGTCCATTTCTTGTGCTAACTTAGATAATGCCCCTAATATTGGCTAGTGCTTCGCATTCCAATGATACATGTCGTTTAAGGTTCATAATTGATTCCCTAAAAATTTTTGGCTGTTATTTCAATGTATAGCGTGTCTTACCTCCTTTAGCCTAGAATTCTCATTTCTAAGGCAAAGATCGTGGCATTTCTGATTCAAGCCACTATCGTTCCTGAGTTACCGTCTATTATGAGGTTTTCACGTTCGGATTTATATTGTTATTTTACCGCACCCCTGAGTTTTGTGGCGATCCTACTATACGAATTATGACAACGCCTTAATTTAAGCGCTCGCGGATCGCCTTGTACATATTACGCTTTCGTAGTTAGCATGATTCATGGAATCCTCCATTTAAGTTTCTAGATGGCATTTAGTCCATGCCTTGTGTACTTTAGAGTGCATTAGTGTTATTCTTCTTGATATTAAAGTGTAAGTTTCAACTCAACTACTTCCGCATGGACGATTTTAAACCTAGGGTTCGCGGCCCCCTTTCTTATCGAGCTTTTCGAGTTTACATTTGTCTCTCTTTGGAGTCTTTTCTTTGTGTCTTGATTCGAGTCTTCCGACTCATCTATTTACTTAGACATTACATTGTCTGTAACATCCATTTTCACTTCCCCAATGGGTTACTTTATTTATTTGTTCAAATCACCTTGATCTTAATGACTTTTTCGTCAAAACTGACCCGTTCAGTGTTTATTTATGGTACTATGATCAGTTTCTCTATAAATGCGTCATATAGAGCTTATTGATTCTCAGATCACCTCCGCATTTTACAAAAGGGTCCTTACCCAATTGTTTCTTAGCTTTTCACTCTTGTGTTCGCTCAAGCGAGTTCACTTACTTATGTTTTCTTTACTTAGATTTTATGTGCATATTGGTCCTGTAGACCTCGTTTGGTTTCTTATGAAAGCATTGCCTCCACTGTTATGATTCGTAACCATCTACATATTAACCTTTTGCTTGTTAGTTTATCCATCATGTGCTAAGGCCCATGAGGTTAATTCCGCTCTATTTGCTTTAACGTGCCTCGATTAGGCCACATTATTTATCATTGTTTTTATACGATCGCGACTTGGTGAGGGTCCACCTACGACTTCTGGGGTCTCCCACGAGCTGCTCTTTATTTAGTGCTTGCTCCTTCTCTTTATTTATTCAATTCCTTGTCCTGCGGTTTACAACGACATTCTTAATTCAGTCAAGTGTGAATCGTAGTTCACGCTTGCCTTTTCGGCTTCTATTTTCGTTAGTTCTTTTGTTTAGTGTGATATGTAATTCACACCGAAGGCTTTCACGTATTCTGTTATGATTTTCGTTTTGGATTTCTCATGGCTATCCTATGGTAAGCCAATATTGTTTTTTTTTTCATACTCTTTCCGTTAACTCGGACTGGGGTTCTAGTTGGTGCCTGATTCAACTTCCGAATAGAATCTGAGTCTAAGTATAACGAAACCTTTGAATAAAGTTCAAGTTTACTTATAGTTCAACCTTTAAACAAGGTTTGAATCTTACCCTTATTATACCTCGTTAGGAAGTTCATGTAGTATACTAGTTAACCTTCTGAGTATGATTCAAATATATTCAGTGCTTACTCTTAGATAAAGGTTAGGTTTGTCTATGTTTTTTTTTTTACCTTCCCTCTAGGTTTGACTTTTACTGTCTAATTAACCCTCGACTGGGGTCTAATTTGATTTACAGTTTAACTTGTCAGCTAAGACTTAGAATTGTTATGGTTTGACCTTCGGTTAAGGTCCGATGGAATTCTGGAAATTAACCTCTAACCGAGGCTTGTGTTTTAGTTACAAGTCTACATTTGGTTAAGGTTCAACTTGCTTACACCTTAACTTCTGATTAAAGTTTGAGTCATATTAAGGGTTAATATTCGATTAAGGTTCAAGTCTATTTATGGTTTAAGCCTTGATTAAGGCGTGAACGTGTTTACGAGTTAACCTTTGGTTCAAGTCTGTTTATGGATCATCCTTCATTAAGGTTCAACTGTGATTATGACTTAACCTTTGATTAAGGTTCATGTCTGTTTATGGATCAACCTTTATTAAGGTTCGGATGTGATTATAACTCAACCTCGATTAAGGTTCAAGTCTTTTTACAAGTATGTCTTCGTTTAAGTTTCTAATGTGTTTATGACTTAACCTTGATTAAGGTTCAAGTCTTAGCTCGGTTCGCATACCGTTGTGGTAATACCTTTGGCTTTACGGCCTCTCAGATACGTACGCATTGGTTTTGCATACTCGGTCTAGCCGACCTCACAGAGTGTTTGGCGATGCTCCTATGATGTATAACTTCGTGAGTTGTACCTTAGAAGACTTTACATGCCTTTGTCCTTGACCCAGTCCTCGTCACATGGAAAGTAGGCGTGTAGATCACGAGAAGCCCACCGCACCATGTGTTTAACACTTACCTGGCCAGGGTAAGCAATCCACACATGACACGATGATCTTATCGCGATCACCACGGTACCCTCCAGGTAGGCAATTTCTGGTCATGCTTTATATCTAGCAAGAAATTTATGGTCTTACTTCTAACGCTAGGTTTTCTTTACCCCCGCTTGTTTCTTTTGAATTAAGATGGGGTTTTCATCCTTTGCAATTTTGCGCAACATGTCCACATGTGACCGTTGCTTATTTGTTTTATTGATACAATAAGTATGTTTCATTTGTTTTGGTGGAGCATTTGTTCACCTTGTCTGCTTGTTTAATGTATTCCTTTGTACTTTCTTTATTATGTTGATTTCATTTTATCGGATTGCATTGTCTTGCAAATGCAATCATGTTCTCCAATTTCCGGTTCGGTTGAGCCTTGGCCCAACATGACCGTGTAGTTGGTGTGTTTCCATGTTTCGAATTGGTTAAAGCACCTTTCTCATGATTTATTCCTGATTGATTTCATGTTCGTACATGATACTAACATTTCGACTAGACTAAGATATCCTTAGGAATAAATTCCTTACCGGATTGATGATCAAGCTCGAATCAAACGCATACTTTACTCAACCTTGGGCTCTGATACCACTTGTAAAGACCCATTTTAAAATACACATAATCTTTCCTTAATATTTAGATACCAAGTAAATCGGGTTCATTCACATTAATCACGTAGATTTTTTTCAATTATCACGACACTAGTTCATGTTTAATAGTTTGACTAGATTACATCAAAAGTGAGTAATTTTGTTTGAACCCGAATGCAAAATATGAGTGCGGAAGCTTGATTCTTTAGTATGCGCTTGATTCATCAAAAGAGAGCTTGATTGTTCCCGTCCCCGGTACCCTTGGACAACCTAATGTTTTCGACACACGAAAACCAAAAAGAATTACATTAATCAAGATTAGTGAGGAGATGACTCGTTTGAAAAGAAACATACCACATGTAGTAGAATCGCTAAACGGTGGACTAGAGCGAGCCCAAAAGAGCCCCCACCAGTCGCCGCGAGACGCAGCCAGCCAGCCACGGCCTACGGCTGGCTGCTGCTGCTGCTGTTCGTCTCTGTCTGCAGCCGCTGGCTGCAGTTCAGCAGCCGCTGGCTGCTGTTCTGCAGCCGCGGGCTGCGGGTCTGTTTCGCTGTTGTCCGCAGAAATTTGCTGCAGTTCTGCAGCCGCTGGCTACAGTTCTGCAGCTGCTGGCTGCTGCTGTTTGTCGCTATGTTTCGGCCGTAGGCTAAGGCTCGAAGCCCTGGCCTACGGCCAGTCATTTCTGTAGGGACCCGACCAAATTTTTTTTAATAAATCTTGGTGCTTAAAGACCTTACAATAGGGTATATACACAGCCACGAGCATACTTGTTTGGCTGCGAAAATAATTAAGCTTTTAAAACTTGATTCATGGCGTATCAACCATTTATTCCCAACTAATTACCAAGCTTATCAAGACACACACTATACTAAAACGGGTCGTCTTATCCTTTACTCGACAAGACGAGCCTAAGGTAATATTTTTCCCTTTTTGGTTTTATTTTAACAAATACATAACCAATACAAGACCAAGCATCATAAGAAGTAAAGTCATAGTGCGTCTTACTGGCATGCTTCCAAACCTCGACTAAGGTTGTTTCCATCAAGTTACATTCTAATATTTACCTCCATTGTAGAGCTCCCGAGATAATATTCAGACATGTGCATCTTATCTAAAAGCTTATAACTTGATATTTAACGAGATCCAAGTCATCGAGTGACTTACCTTATCCGTGCCCCTTTTGCTTCAAGTCCTTCGTCGTGTGACTTCCCGACGATTCGTGCTTAGCGCCTAAATTATATCCACATAAACATAGATAACGATTATTAGGCACGACTCTAAGCTTCCACTTGAGTTCATCAAATGTTTCCATGTAAAATGTGTGTTCCAATGAAGTCGAGCTTCATTGAGGCATTTAATCGAACACTTGGTGGGCAGAATTTTATAACCATCCTACCCACCATTGAAATGGTGGAGTTTTATCCCCATATCATGCATATGATTCCATCAATATGGTATTAACATCACATTATTACAATTTCAGAAACAAGGCTTTAAATCAAACATTTTATTGAGGGTGATTAACATAATACAACATATAACTTCAAAACCCATCAAGCTCCCACCTTTAACTTTCAAGATCACCCAATTAAGCTTATGTCTTCTATATAAACATGTAGTAACCAGATTTAAGGTTCTCTATAGCTAGAGTCATCCTTTTCAAGCATCAATTTAACATAATTTCGAACATGCAAGGACTCATTCAAAGTCAGCTAACTTCTCAATTCATCAATTTAGGTGCTTTAGAAGTTACCTGAGTATTGTTTAGGGCTTGATGATTCGTATTAGGACTTTAACTCACAAAAGCCCCTTGATTAAACTCCAAATCAGCCTTGTTCTTGATCAAATGCTTAAGTGTGTGTTTCTTGGGGTGTGTTTGTGTGTGGTCTGATGTTGAACATCGACCCACACTTGTGATATTAATATTATCATTAGTCAAGTCTAACAAAATGACAACATCAACCCCTCAAGTATCCATAAGCAACTATGAATCCCTTATTGTTTGTTTTAACTTAAAACCAAGTTTCAATAATGCCAATCTTAGTCCTTCTACTTGTAACACGTCCATCGAAATTTTGGGGTGTTACATTGAAGATACATTCGACCAATCGGGAGGTCGAATGGAGTTTGTCTTGGAACGAATGAAGATTGAATATGAAGAGAAGGCTTCATTTGAACCCACGAGGGGTCGAATGAACTCATTCGAACTATGCAAGGCGTCGAATGGAATGTCTATAAATAGAGAAAGGTTAGTTATTTTGAAAAAAAAGAGTTAATCATTTTGAGCTTTTCTCAGATTGTGTATGCGTGATATTCTCTGTATTAGGTCTAAGGTTTAATATGTAATTGTTGACATTTGATCTAATACACGAGTAAAGTTATGGAAATTGCTCGGTGATTCGTTGAGAATCCAGTTAGGAACCGGATTCGTGGATCGAATACGCATAAACAACTCGGTTTCAGACGGGAGATTCGAGACGAGACAGAAATTAACGATAACAACGTCGTCACAGATTCGTATTACTACAGAAACGGTTACAGACACTGTCATCAGTAGGATAAACATCTATCTCGGGGCCGGGGGAGGTTGGGCATGACCTCCCCCTTGAGAGCATTCTAAGCACAAACTCAAATCTTCAAATGAAAAGCAACACATGAGATTGCTATTTATAGTCCAACACACAAAAGCCACCTTCGCCCCTTTTGAAGGTACGAATGTGGAATATTTCCACATTCGCCCCTTTGTAAAGGTCGAATGTGGACCAAAGTCCACCTTCGCCCCATTGTATAGGTCGAATGTGGAATGTTTCCACATTCGCCCTTTACCTTGGGTCGAACGTAAACTTTGTGTATTGTCCTATATACTTACAAATGCATTAGATCCATAAAATGCCCGTATGGATCACCACAATCTCATGTAACACAATACAAAGACTCAACTCAACCCTAGTCTATTCGACAGTGACGTCCACAGAAAGTGCATCAACAATCTCCCCCTTGGACGTTGCTGGCGAATCCTAAACACACCTAGCATCTTCAGTCATTAATTGTTGAAGTATCAGACACATTGTTACATCAACAATCTCCCCCTTGACTGATGTTTCATCAAGTTTCTCTGAGATCCCGTATGATAAATCAATCATGTTCTTGAGTAACTTCATCTGTTTGACTAAATACAGCCGTAGACGAGTGGATCAAGCAATCAGAAGTTTTCAGCGGGAACTACCAATACTATTGAGGACTTGAAATGCTTCAGAAACTAAAGTTTTCGGCGGGGCCTCTATTAATAGCTCTTGAAATTCCTCAGGACTGTGATCTTGAAACTTTTGTTGAACCTACGTGCCACATGACTCCTACTAGGATACCTCATTACTTTCAGAACATTGAAATCTCAAACTGGATTTCCTTCTTCATAACAACTCTCTTTGAACAAGTTCCTTCAAACACACTGGAACTGGGTTGACTGTTCTCATCTTGCGAAATAAAAATATATCAGTTCTGTTTTCTAGCCCATAGTAGTCATTTGAATCTGATTATCATACTGTTGATTCTCATGACTACCCCACAATAAAACGTTTCATCATCATCAATTCTTCAACAATTTGGGTAAACCTCATCACCATTCTCCCAAAAATCTTCAAAAATTGCCATAATTTTCGAAATTTTTTACCCCTAAATTCTACATTCGCCCTTGGTAACTTCACTTTCGCCCAAAATAGGAACCCGAATGTAGAAATCACCAGATAATTTTCACTTTCGCCCAAAAATACTTACCTTCGTATCTCCCAATTCCACTTTCGCACCCTTGATGGTCCGAAGGTGGAAATTAACACCCGAAAGTGGAAAATCGACATAACAAAATTCCAGGTTCGCCCTAAACATCTCCACGTTCGTCCTAAAAATGCTACATTCGCCCTCCCGTTTTTCTTTCAGGGGCGAATGTGTAGAAACACACGTGTTCTTGATCAATATTTTCTTCGAATCAGTCCATAATCACTCTAATTCTTCGAATTTGATGATGAAACTTGTTCAGAAAGGTGCGGAAATGAAAACCTAACCCTCGAATTCACAAAAACATGGAGAAATCACATGATTTCGGGTTCAATTAAGAATCTAGGGTTTCTAGGGTTTCAACCTTTCATTCAAAATCTGATTTTAACGTCTGAAAACAGGAAAACGAGCCGTGATTGATTCAAACGACTGTTAGATCGTTCAAATCGGTACCACGGCTCTGATACCAGTTGAGAATCCAGTTAGGAACCGAATTCGTGGATCAAATACGCATAAACAACTCGGTTTCAGACGGGAGATTCGAGACGAGACAGAAATTAACGATAACAACGTCATCACAGATTCGTATTACTACAGAAACGGTTACAGACACTGTCATCAGTGGGATAAACATCTATCTCGGGGACGGGGGAGGTCGGGCATGACCTCCCCCTTGAGAGCATTCTAAGCACAAACTCAAATTTTCAAATGAAAAGCAACACATGAGATTGCTATTTATAGTCCAACACACAAAAGCCACCTTCGCCCCTTTTGAAGGTACGAATGTGGAATATTTCCACATTCGCCCCTTTGTAAAGGTCGAATGTGGACCAAAGTCCACCTTCGTGTAACACCCCAAAATTTCTAAACCGTATTTTATGATAATATAAGCACACGTGGCTTTTAACTATCAAATACTTAAAAAAAGATGGGAGGGGCCATATTTGCCAAATAACCAAACTTGATTTTGGTTAATATTAAAAACAAAGAAATGGAGATGAACTCCTTATCTCTAAAATCGTTCATCAAGAACACACACACACACCAAACCCTAAAACTCAAGAGTAAGCTTGAATCAAGGTGGAATCAAAGGGGTTTTGAGTGCTATAGCCCTAAAACGAATCTTCCAAGCCTAATACACACCAAGGTAACCTTTTATTTGGCTAAATTTGATGGTATGTTCATGCTTGGGTATGATGAAAATCATGGGTTGTTATAAAAACGTGAATTAAGGGCTTGTAATGGTTAATCTTGTATAAGAGAACCATAATACATGTTAATTTGTGTGTGTTAAGCAAAATCCTTGTGAGAAGGTTATATCCTTGTATTCATGTTATGAGATGAATTGGGTTTTTGGTGGATTGGTAGGAACCACCTTTAAACCATAAATTACTAGCTTTAGTTAATACTTATCAATGATAAACTATGATTTAGATGTTTATTGGAATGCTAGTAATGATAATCTTGGTCAAGGATGGATCAATGAGGTTCTTAAGTCCTAAAACTAAAGTTAGGAAAATCACGCCTACCAAGTGTTTGATAAAATGCCTCAATGAAACTCGCTTTCACTTGAGCATAGATAACTTGGTGAAAACATGTATGATGGTAAAACATGACCAATAATGCTTATAGACATGTAAAGACTAGGTTCTAACAACCTATGTGGTCGTTCACCTCATAGGTGCGAATACAAGAAACTTTGGATAGCCAAGGAATCTCGGAATGAGGTAAAGAGGAAGCACGCATAAGGTAAGTCACTCGATGGCTTAAATCTCAATATATTCCTAGTATGTTTACATGCTTAGTTATACATTTGTATGTATATTTGAAACTAGTCATTGGAATGTCACAAAAGAAGCTTAAACTAGATTCATAATTCATAGAAAACGGCCTTAGAGGAAGGTTGTCAATATCCCAATTAGGCTAACGGGTCAATTGGGTGAAACACTAGTTAGAGAAGGACCTAAAACGAGGGTCAACATTATGCCGATATCGATTGTTGTTAATTGCTTGAGTATATTCGTAGACTTTATGTTAGTAATCTCAAGCTAGTCTAGAAGCAAAAAGGGGCGCGAGCTAAGGTAAGTCCTTCTAGGACTCAAATCTCATACTCATACCATTGCGATATTGACTTGCTAGGCAACCACTCCCCAAGTGATAAGTGACCGGTGAATCCGTTATACCAATGGGCAATGTAGACCGGGTGCTTGAAATTGCGCATAAATGGCCCACGGGGCCATAGACGCTAAGGTAGCGCCACAACGGCGTATTGCCCAAGGGAAATCTTGAAAACTACCTCTAGTGATGAGGGATTAATCAAAAATCAGGTTGTGAATCGATTGGGGAGGGAGTTAGGATGAATGGACATACTAAAACGTAACGAGGACAAGTCCTCGATAAAACCCATGTGCCCAAGCTTAGTCCAAACCCGCTATTGGTAAGTGTTGGGTAAGCTAGAACCGGTTAGTTAGCTAATCTCCTATGTGTGAACCTTGACTATGTCTTTAGATGAGCATATGTCCAGCTTTGGTCTTGGTTTTAGGCGAATACTTCTAAACGGGTCGATTTGGATAAAAACAACATATGCATGTAATAACCGAAAAGGGAAGTTGATCAATGACATCTTATAAGCATGATATAATGGTGTTAAATAAGTCCCCAAGTGTCCCTAGGAAGGGCCTTGAACATGGGTTCAAAGGTATCCAAATCCCCTTTAAAAACTAGTCAAGATGTTAGCTTCACAATTTTTTTGTGCAGCAGCATGCGCCTAGGACGCCCAGACATGCGTCTAGGACGCCCAACTGATAGACTCAGGACGCCCAAGACCTTCTGGAGACGCCCGTCAGGACGCTGGGCAACGTCCTGGACGCCCAGAAGTGCGTCTAGGACGCTCAGCCTAGTTTTGTTTGATTTTCTTTGTTTTGGGGCCGTAAGCTACGGCCGGTCTTTTTCCTTCGCCTTAAGCTGATTGTTTTATTCAATTACTTGACTAAACTAACACACATTCATGGGTTTGTTTTTCATATTCAACCCTAGGTATATAACTCGGAGTATGGATGATGATCAAGCTCATTTTGTGAAGAACCGAACGTTGCATCGTGTTAGCTTCCGCATAGACTCTTGATTTTGGGTGTAAAACTTAAGCCTTTTTGGGTTGAAATCATTGTGAATAACATAGTACTTATGTCAAGTGTTTCAAAGTCGTGTTTTGTACATATTTGTTAACGTCTTAACATGGTTTTTGGTAATTGTATCACATGTTCAACCCTTATTTTATTCTTTAAACACATGAGAATGGGTTAGGGTCTTACAAGTGGTATTCAGAGCCCAAGGTTAAACGAGTTAAGCGTTCGGTTCAAGCTTGATCATCAATCCGGTAAGGAATTTATTTCCAAAAATAATTTAATCTAGTTTATTAGCATTATACATCATGATTGAACACGAGTCAATCAAGAATTAAATTTGGAAAAGGTACAATGAGCCATAGAACCCGGATATACGCCAATTACACGGTCATGGTGAGCTAAGGCTCAACCGAACCGGAAATTGGGAAAAGATGCAAAGAATACTTAAAACTCGGACAAATGTCAATAACACGGTCATGGTGGGCTAAGGCTCAACCGAACCGGGAATTGGAAGGCATGATCGCATAAACAAGACTGCGCGATCGGATAAAACACAAATAGCTTAATAATACGGGTACACAGAAATACATTAGACAAACTGACAAGAATGTTTCTATTAAACAAGATGCATGACCAGAAATTGCCCACTTGGAGAGTACCGTGGTGATCGCGATAAGATCACCGTGTCATGTGTGGATTGCTTACCCTGGCCAGGTAAGTGTTAAACACATGGTGCGGTGGGCTTCTCATGATCTACACTTCTACCCTTCACATGACAAGGACTGGGTCATGGGAGAAAGGCATGTTAACTTCTCTAATAATATAACTCGCAAGGTCATATAACAAGGAAGTATTGCCAAACAATTTAAGAGGTCGGGTAGACCGGGTAAGTAAAACCGAAGCATAAATGACCCACGGGGTCGTAGAGCCAAGGGTATTACCACAACGGTTACACGGACCAAGGTAAGACTTGAACCTTAATCAAAGGTTAAGTCATAACTAAACTCGAACCTTTATAGAAGGTTGAATTCGTAAATAGACTTGAACCTTAATCAAAGGTTAAGTCATAACTAAACTCGAACCTTTATAGAAGGTTGAATTCGTAAATAGACTTGAACCTTAATCAAAGGTTAAGTCATAACTAAACTCGAACCTTTATAGAAGGTTGAATTCGTAAATAGATTTGAACCTTAATCAAAGGTTAAGTCATAACTAAACTCGAACCTTTATAGAAGGTTGAATTCGTAAATAGACTTGAACCTTAATCAAAGGTTAAGTCATAACTAAACTCGAACCTTTATAGAAGGTTGAATTCGTAAATAGATTTGAACCTTAATCAAAGGTTAAGTCATAACTAAACTCGAACCTTTATAGAAGGTTGAATTCGTAAGTATACTTGAACCTTAATCAAAGGTTAAGTCATAACTAAACTCGAACCTTTATAGAAGGTTGAATTCATAAATAGACATGAACCTTAATCAAAGGTTAAGTCATAACTAAACTCGAACCTTTATAGAAGGTTGAATTCGTAAGCAGACTTGAACCTTAATCAAAGGTTAAGTCATAACTAAACTCGAACCTTTATAGAAGATTGAATTCGTAAATAGACTTGAACCTTAATCAAAGGTTAAGTCATGACTAAACTCGAACCTTTATAGAAGGTTGAATTCGTAAGCAGACTTGAACCTTAATCAAAGGTTAAGCCATGAATAAACTGGAGCCCTAATCGAACGTTAATTCGTAAGCAGACTTGAACCATAATCAAAGGTTAAGTCATAAACACAAACGAGTCCTGACTATATGATGAATCGCAAGTAAATCAATCAGACCTTAACTGAAGGATAACCCACAACAAATCCAAGTTTAACCGAGGGTTAAACTGTAAATCAATCTACACCCTAGTCGAGGGTTAATTAAACAGTGAAGGTTATGGAAGGAAAAAAAAATTCACAGACGAGACTGAACCATACCTAAGGGTAAACACTAAATAAATCTAAACCATACTCGAGAGGTTAACTCGTATTCCAACATGAACCTCGTACTGAGATAAAATAATAGCCAAGATGCGGGCTAAGCTCAAGGTTAAGTTATACTTAAACTTGACTCGTAATAAATTCGTGAAAGCCTACGGGAAAATGTGAACTATGCGTCACACAATTCATATTAAATTCATGAAAACCTATGGGCAAATGTGAACTATGCGTCACACTAATCATAATGAATTCATGAAAACCTATGGGAAAAATGTGAACTATGCATTACACTAATCATAATGAATTCATGAAAACCTACGGGAAAAATGTGAACTATGCATTACACTAATCATAATGAATTCATGAAAACCTACGGGCAAATGTGAACTATGCGTCACACTAATCATAATGAATTCGTGAAAACCTACGAGCAATTGTGAACTAAGTATCACACTAAATCATAATTATCCGTGACAGTTCACGGGCAACCAAGAACTACGCGTCTCGCTAAATTGGAATGCAAACGAGAATAAAACCACACGGGGCAAGCGTGAACTATGATTCACCCGAAAACAAACTAAAAACATGGTTCTAGACTGTGAAACCACGTTAAATAAAAGAAGAAATTAAACGCTAAACCAAAAAGGGAGCTCGTAGGAGACCCTAGAATACCGGAGGTGCATCCGCACCAGAGAAACAATCCTAGCCTCGAGCAAGGATCGTGTCAGAGTAAACAATTATCGATGTGGCCTAATGAAGGCATGTCAAAAACAAACAAAGCGAGATAAACCTCATGGGCCTTAGCACATGATGGATGAATGGACAACCGAAAGTCTAGAATATATAGATGGTTGTGAGTCGCAGAAATGAAAGCAATGCCTTCATAATAAGCAAAACACGATCCACTGGACCACTATGCATACGAATACTAAAGAAAGAAAACATAAGAAAATAGACTTGTGTGAATAAACATGGTAATGTGACACCATGACACACAGACGAGCAAGGACTCTTGTGGGAAACACTGAATTGATCTAAGGGTCCATAGGTCCTGAACGGTTCATAGTTCAGGAACAGACCCTATAAGGATGAGCCACTAAAGGAATTGCCTTGGAACCAAAGCGTTCTGAGGAGTTAAATACAAACATAATCCAGAAGGGGATTTGAAGACGGAGTGTTATATACGCAATAATACCTAGATAAATAAAAGAGTCGGAAGACTCAGGTTAAATCTCAAATAAGATGCTTACGAGAGCTAGAAATGTAAATTCGAAAGGCTAGATAAGAAAGGGTCACGAACCCTATGCTAATTCTATCGATAGGATAAAAATCCTAAAAGCCCGCGGCATCGGGGCAAGAAGATAATAGGTGAGCAATCGCCTGGAATTAGTTTCGACTGAGAATTGAAACTCACATACCAAAATTCGGGCAAAGTGATGCCAATGCGTTTAAGTACACAGAAGCTATCTAAAGTATTATATGGAGGATTCCATGGGATATTCAAACTTGAATGATTATACAAAATACTAGCCGAGGTGCGGGCCTCTAAACTAGAATAAATATACATGTTAAATGGAAGTGTGACTTGTATAAAGTCCAACAATTTAACTCAAAAATTTTGTCGGCGGCGTGTAAAAACACATCAGAAGTCGTAGTCATTGGATTAAATGACTAACTAAAACATGCGACTTATGAAACTTAAGTCTACTATAACCGAAAACCCTGATGAATTAACTATTCCCAGAATTAGCAATCAGATAGTAAGAAAATGAACGATAAACCGTTAATATCCTAGTGATAGCTATGCAATCACTAGAAAGATCAAACAGGTCAAGTGAATTCGTCACCACTTGGACCTAAAGGAATGCATAAATATACCTAAGCCTAGTGACAGGTGAAAACACCATTAAAAAGGACACGCGTTGTATATAACAAGGAAGGCGTGAGGTGCGGAAAGGACTCAATACTTTCCATCAAACCCAAGGCATTATAAGAACCCTTTGAGCCAAAATCAAACGGAAATTAAAACCACGTTGAGTGTGGGTGAAGGTCTTCAGGAAGCCGTATGATAACCAAACCCAATATGTGCTTTAGTGCATAGAAATGATTCTAAGCAGAGTAAATAATTAAATGTACACCCTAAGTCTTCAGGGACTTAAGGGTTCTAAACACGCAAAAGAGTCAAATCGATGGCTCTTGGACAAACCAGGACACCTGCGGGTGCATAAACTAGAATAATCTCCTAGTAAAGGTAAACGAATATGTATACATAAACTTAGAGGAGTAATCAAATTCCCTTAAAATAACCCCCGTTGAGGAGAAACAAAACTCAAGGTTAACCATGAGGCGCGACCCATGGGAATCCACATATATATCTGGTTTCGAGGACGAAACCCTCTTTAAGAGGGGTGGAGTTGTAACACCCCAAAATTTCTAAACCGTATTTTATGATAATATAAGCACACGTGGCTTTTAACTATCAAATACTTAACAAAAGATGGGAGGGGCCATATTTGCCAAATAACCAAACTTGATCTTGGTTAATATTAAAAACAAAGAAATGGAGATGAACTCCTTATCTCTAAAATCGTTCATCAAGAACACACACACACACCAAACCCTAAAACTCAAGAGTAAGCTTGAATCAAGGTGGAATCAAAGGGGTTTTGAGTGCTATAGCCCTAAAACGAATCTTCCAAGCCTAATACACACCAAGGTAACCTTTTATTTGGCTAAATTTGATGGTATGTTCATGCTTGGGTATGATGAAAATCATGGGTTGTTATAAAAACGTGAATTAAGGGCTTGTAATGGTTAATCTTGTATAAGAGAACCATAATACATGTTAATTTGTGTGTGTTAAGCAAAATCCTTGTGAGAAGGTTATATCCTTGTATTCATGTTATGAGATGAATTGGGTTTTTGGTGGATTGGTAGGAACCACCTTTAAACCATAAATTACTAGCTTTAGTTAATACTTATCAATGATAAACTATGATTTAGATGTTTATTGGAATGCTAGTAATGATAATCTTGGTCAAGGATGGATCAATGAGGTTCTTAAGTCCTAAAACTAAAGTTAGGAAAATCACGCCTACCAAGTGTTTGATAAAATGCCTCAATGAAACTCGCTTTCACTTGAGCATAGATAACTTGGTGAAAACATGTATGATGGTAAAACATGACCAATAATGCTTATAGACATGTAAAGACTAGGTTCTAACAACCTATGTGGTCGTTCACCTCATAGGTGCGAATACAAGAAACTTTGGATAGCCAAGGAATCTCGGAATGAGGTAAAGAGGAAGCACGCATAAGGTAAGTCACTCGATGGCTTAAATCTCAATATATTCCTAGTATGTTTACATGCTTAGTTATACATTTGTATGTATATTTGAAACTAGTCATTGGAATGTCACAAAAGAAGCTTAAACTAGATTCATAATTCATAGAAAACGGCCTTAGAGGAAGGTTGTCAATATCCCAATTAGGCTAACGGGTCAATTGGGTGAAACACTAGTTAGAGAAGGACCTAAAACGAGGGTCAACATTATGCCGATATCGATTGTTGTTAATTGCTTGAGTATATTCGTAGACTTTATGTTAGTAATCTCAAGCTAGTCTAGAAGCAAAAAGGGGCGCGAGCTAAGGTAAGTCCTTCTAGGACTCAAATCTCATACTCATACCATTGCGATATTGACTTGCTAGGCAACCACTCCCCAAGTGATAAGTGACCGGTGAATCCGTTATACCAATGGGCAATGTAGACCGGGTGCTTGAAATTGCGCATAAATGGCCCACGGGGCCATAGACGCTAAGGTAGCGCCACAACGGCGTATTGCCCAAGGGAAATCTTGAAAACTACCTCTAGTGATGAGGGATTAATCAAAAATCAGGTTGTGAATCGATTGGGGAGGGAGTTAGGATGAATAGACATACTAAAACGTAACGAGGACAAGTCCTCGATAAAACCCATGTGCCCAAGCTTAGTCCAAACCCGCTATTGGTAAGTGTTGGGTAAGCTAGAACCGGTTAGTTAGCTAATCTCCTATGTGTGAACCTTGACTATGTCTTTAGATGAGCATATGTCCAGCTTTGGTCTTGGTTTTAGGCAAATACTTCTAAACGGGTCGATTTGGATAAAAACAACATATGCATGTAATAACCGAAAAGGGAACTTGATCAATGACATCTTATAAGCATGATATAATGGTGTTAAATAAGTCCCCAAGTGTCCCTAGGAAGGGCCTTGAACATGGGTTCAAAGGTATCCAAATCCCCTTTAAAAACTAGTCAAGATGTTAGTTTCACAATTTTTTTGTGCAGCAGCATGCGCCTAGGACGCCCAGACATGCGTCTAGGACGCCCAACTGATAGACTCAGGACGCCCAAGACCTTCTGGAGACGCCCGTCAGGACGCTGGGCAACGTCCTGGACGCCCAGAAGTGCGTCTAGGACGCTCAGCCTAGTTTTGTTTGATTTTCTTTGTTTTGGGGCCGTAAGCTACGGCCGGTCTTTTTCCTTCGCCTTAAGCTGATTGTTTTATTCAATTACTTGACTAAACTAACACACATTCATGGGTTTGTTTTTCATATTCAACCCTAGGTATATAACTCGGAGTATGGATGATGATCAAGCTCATTTTGTGAAGAACCGAACGTTGCATCGTGTTAGCTTCCGCATAGACTCTTGATTTTGGGTGTAAAACTTAAGCCTTTTTGGGTTGAAATCATTGTGAATAACATAGTACTTATGTCAAGTGTTTCAAAGTCGTGTTTTGTACATATTTGTTAACGTCTTAACATGGTTTTTGGTAATTGTATCACATGTTCAACCCTTATTTTATTCTTTAAACACATGAGAATGGGTTAGGGTCTTACACTTCGCCCCATTGTATAGGTCTAATTTGGAATGTTTCCACAGTCGCCATTTACCTTGGGTCGAACGTAAACTTTGTGTATTGTCCTATATACTTACAAATGCATCAGATCCATAAAATGCCCTTATGGATCACCACAATCTCATGTAACACAATACAAAGACTCAACTCAACCCTAGTCTATTCTACAGTGACGTCCACAGAAAGTGCATCAACATTCGTTATCTGTTTTCATCACGATCGTTACTGTTTATTTCTGAATCATTTTGCACAACCGGAGGGGATTCCGCACCCTACGGTTGGTACTTGTGAGATAATGGTTCGTGATTACGATCCTAAAACGATTTATCAAGTGGTATCAGCGCGTAGGCTCGATTTCACGATTGCAAAACTGATCTGAATTGATGAAACAAATTAAAATTCTGCTTTAAAGATAAAAACCCTAGAAATTTTGAAGCTTTACATAAAAACATGGTTTTTATTAAATTGGAGTTGAATTTGATGTTGTTTTAAAAAATTCTTTCACAAATGTTTGTCTAAATTCAATTCCGAGCAAAACCTATCAAATTTCATTACATTTGGTGAAAATTTTGTCAAAAACCGATCTAATTCGTGTTTTTGAGGTTGAAGATGATGAACAGACCTGAAAAGGTCGAATGAGAGCATCGAGAGGTCGAACCAAGAGTATTTTAGGTCGAACAAACTGATTTTAGGTCGAACCAGTGTGTTTTTAGGTCGAACCAAATTTTTCAGTGTGTACTGTTTTTCATTCGACCATTTCTAGTTCATTCGACCTTACGGGAGGTCGAACGAAGATTTCATCAGGTCGAAACAAGTATCTGATTTTCAAACTTCATATTGAGTGTATCATGTGGCACTAGGAATTAAAAAAAAAACTCATCTCGTTTAAAACTTTCTCCCTCATCTCAAACCCTAAAAGCGCAATCTCTCCTCACCCCCTCTCTCTCTCTTTCTCCTGCAACCGTCGCCCCTCCTTCCTTCGACACCCCCAACAACTTTTCCAGAAATACCATCATATATATTGTTTTATGTACTCTCAAATTAAAAACCTTACCTAATCTTTCTTCACCTCATGTCGTCTTCTTCATCGCATCTCCTCACCGACAGGTTCCAAAAAACAACCATATAAAACCCTTACATCTACATTTCAACAAGGAGGCAGAAACAAAACGCAGGAATCCTAATTCAAAAAAAAAGAACTCATCTTTATATATCCATCTTTTCACCCTATTATTATTATTATTATTATTATTATTATTATTATTATTATTATTATTATTATTATTATTATTATTATTATTATTATCATTCGTCACTATTTCTCCCATTGGTCACACTGAAGATACGAACTTGCCGGATGCGTTCAGGTAATCCCAAACCCCTAAAAATTAAATCTCTATTTTTATAAATTCTTATTCTGTTTTAATTTCTAATCATGTATAACTATTTTTATTATTCGATTATATAACAATTGTACACATTCGATGGGTTTATAACTATATATTTTTCGAATCAATGTTCTTGCGTATTTTTTGTTATGTTTTGATCGGTTTTTATTCTATGAGTATAGGAATTTAAATTGTATTTGATTGTTTATAGGTTTTGCTATATTAGGGTTTAACGATTAGCGAATTGGAAATAGGGTAATTGGGTGGATGTTTTCTGTTTTGGGATTTTAATTAGGGTTTTGGTGTTTAATTAGAATAATAATAGTTGAAGATAAGTTGTTTATGGTTGTAGGTTTAGTGATTTTCATTGATTGGTTAGGGTTTTAATGATTTTGATTTGGGGCAGAATAATGTTTTGCGCCAATATGAGGAATTATTGATCATAAACTTAGGCTGTAAATGTTTACTTTGAATCTAAGACATGTATTTCGAACATTAAGAAAAAGAGGTTGAACATTAGTGTTAGTTCGATCCAAAACACAAACAGAAACTAAAAAGAAAAATAAAGGACAATGGATTTTAGGCTAAAATCCTAGAATATGAATAAAACATAGCAATTACTTTGAAGAATAAGCTTCAGAGATTGTTGAAGCAGAAGAAGAGATGGAAGAGAGGAGGAAGGGGATGTGGAGGAATTGTTTAGTTATATTTATAGAATTTTATGCATGACAAGTAGCATTTGAGTTGTACATTGTTTTAGGTTAGGTATTAATATTAGAGTTTTACATTGTTTTAGGTTAGATGTTAACATTAGAATTATACATTGTTTAAGGTTAAGTATTAACAATAGAGTTATGCACTATTTTAGGTTAGGTGTTAACATTGGAGTTATACATTGTTAATTGTTTTACGTTAGGTGCTACTCGAAGCTTCCTACATGTAAATGTAAAGTGCACCAGTCTATTTCATATGTAAAGTTGATGTGTCATATTAGATTTGTCAACCCCGGGATGCTCCCAAGGTATAATCTAGTTACCTTATATTGAAAAATTAAAAAACACGCCTTCTTTCAAAAACAATTAACAAGAATCATTAAAATAAACGCTTTGTAAATTGTAACAGGTAGCGGTAAAATCATCTCATCCGCTGTCACCACCACTTGCAACCGAAAACCCACCACCTAAACACTAGCGGAGACGTAAGAAAATGGCTTAAGTAACCGGAACAGTCAGAACGCGAACCGATCAAACATATCGGAACCTGCTTACACCCTCCTTCAACCTAATCGACACCGATCAGTTGTGGTTAGTCATTACTTTCACTTATGCTCACACCCACCCCCACCATTATCGTAAACCACGAAGCCATTGAAAATGAATTACATGTAAAGGATGGAAAAGGTGTAAAATCTATTAGGGAAAGGAGAGAGACACTAGGTTGTGGTTGTCGTCAGGAAACGTTGCCAGTGGTGTTGATAGTTATGGGATTTGTGGCTACTTGTAGCGGTAGAGATGGAGGGTGGTGATGGCAAGCAGGGGAGGCGGTGTAGAGAGTGGGATAGCCTGAAGTTATATATATATAGGGTAAGGTTCTATAGAAAACCTCAAAAATTTGAGGAAACTCTAGAAAACCCCTAGAAAAACCTACTTCCCAAGCTTTTTTATTTTTGAAAAAATTAGGGCATGTAATATACATGTTTTTAAGAGTTTTGAGCCAAAAAACTCGAAAAATCGCTGAACATTTTTTTTAAAAAAATAAATAATTATGCATCATAACATATGTTACCAGTGTAAAAATATGCTAACATATGTTACGAAGCACAACTTATTTTATTTAAAAAAAAAACGTTCGGAGCTTTTTTTATTTTTGTCGCTCAAAACTCCTAAAAACATGTATATTACATGCCCTAATTTTTTCAAAAAAAATAAAGCTCGGGAAGTAGGGTTTTCTGAGGGTTTACTTAAAAAAAACTTGGGTTTTCAACTCTACACTCACTATTATTCATATTCAGACGCAAAATTGTTCAATTTTAAATATATAACTTTGTTGTTCGATAAAAGACACATTGTTCAAAAGTTAAAGGCTCACTAGTATAAATTTACAATCCCAAAACCTACTAATTACATACACACTACGTAATTCTTACAGTCCTACACATTTCGAACTAATGAATTGTAGAACAATATATAAGTTTGGTACAAATGGAAGAACAAAAGATGTCAAAATATACTATGTAATTAGATATGTACATCGTGTTGGAATTTTTAAAATATGTCAAAATATACTTTTTTGGGACGAATTTGGCAAAAAAAACTAAAATTGAGGACCCAGATGTAAAAGGTTTGGGTTTTGGACTGAAGTGGCAAAAGTGACCAAACCTCAGGGACGATTTTGGCTATTAACTCTATTATTAATGAGACTCTTCATGGTAAGAAACTCTTGGGTAGAGATTTTATGTCACTTAATTCGCTTTTATTAGAGTTTATGTCTCTTATTAAATCCATAATTAAGTGAAACTCTTGGGTATCATGACCCTTGTAAATTAGTAGGTTGTGTGCCTTACTTTTGGAATATATAAGAGATATACAAGAGAAAGACATGTATATACATATTAGAATACACATAAAAGAGTTCTTGGACAAAATAAGTCTCATATGTTAGGTACTATAGAGAGGAGTACTTTCTACTAGATTCTACAAGTTCTAACACTACAATTTACCTGGTGTAACCTCGGGCGCGTAGCCTTCTCCGGCAGTACAGACTGCTTCGGCTGTTGTACCCTGGGAGACAGACGCGTTGTCTTTACTAGAGGCGCGGAATATGTTTTAAGGGAAGCGTGTTAAATGCGTGCCTCAGCCACAACCGTCAACATTATTTCTTGTTAATTCTTGCAGCCAAGAAGGATCATACAAAAGGACGCGGTTCAAGTCCTCGTTAAAGACGAAACATAAATCACATAAGAAGACGCGGTTGAAGCTCTTGATGAAAACTTCGGTTTTAATCATTTTATGTTGTATTTTATATTATTTTCGTTTGGATTTGTACACGGTGCATGTATTACAATTTCCCAAATGTATAAAGAGTGTGTCTCTATTATTTATATTATTTTAATAAAATCATGACCCATGTCCTACACATCGTTCTTTTTTTCTTTTCTTTTTTTTCATCACGAGATGGATCACTTCCAGAATGCCTATTTAAACTAGTTTTGCATTTTTTTTTCTTCTTTCATGTATAAGCAAAAATTTACCTAACAAGACTTGGTTGCGTTTTACCTAACAACAAATCGACTTCAATGTATATTGGAGGATTATACAAAAGGTCTTTCTTACTTTGTAATGAACAACATACTTTGTCAATATATTATCAGATTTTCCACAACTCTAGTGAAGATTTAGCAAACCTTCCATGATTACATATATTATGTGTAATGATAACTACTGTAGTAGAGTTTTTCGCAGTGACTCATACTTCAAGTCCTGTTTATCTAATCAAGTAATTTGACGTCGCTAATGAGGTAGTGGTGGAGTGGTTGGGGAAAAACATGGTGTGCATCCAGGTGAAGAGTGAATACTAGTGACGCCGGTTCAACTTGGATATGAGGCGAGGTTTTACCAATTATTTCATTGTCGTGCCTTCGGGCGGTTGGAGGTTGGGTTTCTGCACGTCTGGGAGAGCCAAGGGGCTGGCGACGGTCGAGTAGTTGATCTTAGCCACAACGCCGGTGTCACGGTAGTTGGCACGTCGTTCCTTACCATTAAAAAAAGTAACTGACGTGAATATCTTTCCGTCTCATATCGGTTCCTCTTTAATAAACGCAACTAATGAGTTTGCGACCATATAGATTGTATCCAATCTACCATTCTTCTTCATACATTTTTAAGGTCTTTTTTAGGCCTCTTTATATTAACCTTCCTAAAGTTTTATATGACTTCGGGGATGTTTGGTTCTCCAACTAACTTATCTACTTAACTTCTTTTCTACCTCCTTAATCAAAAAATCACAATTTATTACTTATAACGTATCTCCCTTTCCAGGCACAAAAACTCTTTTTCAAACTATTACTCAAAAACTTTTTTTCTCCTTATTAACTTTTTTGATTTTTGAAAAAGTCATAAATTATAAGGAGGGCAAATAAGAAGAGCCAAACATGCATGCACTTCATGTAAAAACTTAGCATAGACTCTTGATAACAGTTTTTAGAGAACTTTTTTTAAATAATAAAAAAAACAAGATAGTACATGTTTATGTTTTGTTTAAACTAAAACTACAAATTTTTTTAAAACTAATAACAAACAATCTTTCTATGTTTATTAAAACAACAATTTTTATCTCATCTAGTTTAACGGTTTAGTTATGTCTTTCTATGTTAACTTTTTATATTTTATGTTTTAACTTTAAACAATAAATTACACGAATGGCTTGTTATTGTTAAAATGGTAACCAATAATGTGCAAGTTGAGTTAATAGTAGATACTATAGCCAATGGTTTCTCATAGTTACAAACGAACGTTGAAACTTTAATATACCACATGGACAAATCGGTGTAATATGCTCTATTAGTTATTATTTCTAAACAGAATTTTCTATAAAAAGGCCAAAATGCATGCTAAACTAGTAATCAAGCACTATTTATTAAAATAATACTCCGTAAAAGTTTAATGTATGTAGTTCTTATTTTATATACATCTTTTAAAACAAAGAGAGGTTCGTTGAACCCATTCGCTACAAGGTGGGGGATCACCCCTTGTAATCTTACAAACATTTGACACGTAGAGCTGCTGCCTTTTGCGACTTTCCTATACACTTTTATGATTGAGCTTTGCTACGGCGTGCACACATTAGCTAAATTTCATTATATGGTTGAGCATTGGCTAAGATCATATAAGCTTTGATAACACATAAAACTATTTTATAACACTTGTAAAGTTACAACCTAGAGTATTATAGGGTTGAATATATGTAAGTTTATACTTATACTAGGGGGGTAACTTTGCTAAATAATAACCTCGTTTTAGGAATGTTTCAATCAGGTCACTCATAAATTTTTCTTTTCCAATTAGGTAACTAAAGTTATTTTAATGTTCTAATCGTAGACAATTTACCCATATAGAAGGTCATTAATCCATGTGACTTTTATTTGGTTATTTTTTTAAATGTTGATTGTTGACTTGGATTATCAATGACAACATGGATTAAAAAATTGGAAAATATTTTTTTAAAATTGCGAAAAAATTAGTAAATAAATTATGAAAATTACCAAAAATTACGAAGAAAAATTTAAAATAATTATAATTATTTTAAATTATAAAAAAGTAAAAAACTAACAAAAAAATAAAAAAAATGCAAATTTTTTTAAAAATGGCAAAAAAATATTAATTTTTCGCAATTTATATAATTAAAAAAAATATAAACATTTTTTAATTTTTCGCAATTTTTTTAAATATTCATAATTTTCATAAAACATTTTTTCCCATTAGATAAGTCAACTTTACTTTGATGGTTTAATCAGGTCACTCAAGTTTACTTTAATGTTACAATCATAAATATTATACATGCTATACATGTAAAGTATATAAAATTAGAACATAAAATAAACTTTAATGACTTAATTAGAACAAACATTTTTATGTGTCATCTAATTGAAACACTAGTAAAACTTGATTAACATTCTATAAAACATTCCCTATTATAAAAGTAGATATAGTTAAAGAATGTTATTGGTAGAAAACTAATACGTCTAAGTATTTTTTATAACCTAAATTTGTCAATTCGATTCAGTATTTAAAAACAACTTTGAAAGTCTAGAAATGAAATTTAGGTCTAAATAAGGACGTGTGTAGTGGGGCGGTTCTCAGGCGCTATAAGCCCTATAACGCCGGGGAACACCGCCCCCCCCCCCCCCCGGCGCTATAGGGCGTTTTAGGGTGGGTTGGGTTGGGAGCATAGCGGCGTTTTGAGTTTGAAAATGGGAGGTTGTTGTTGTTGACCGTTGTCAAACGGTAATAAAATTTAATTTTTTTTTTTTTTTAAACAAAATCTCTATATATATATAACATACCACACCACAAACCATTCACCCCACAACACAAACCATTCATCCTACAACACAAACCATTCCAACCAAAGAAAACCAAAACCAAACCCAATGGCAGCGTGGACGAACCAAGATCAACTCGAGTTGGTGAGGGCGTGGGTCAACACCAAGGAAAATCCGCCGAACAATAGGCGACAATTTTGGCGCAATGTATTGGAGGAGTACAACCGAATTACCGATACGGACCACCGTACGGTCGACCAGATCGCCGCTAAGTTTAGTACCATACAAAATAATGTTACGCGTTGGCAAACGGTCTATCAAGCGACGGTGCAGGCGCACCCTGACGTTAGCCAACATATGGCAATTCAACTAACACACGACGCTTATCGTGAACGTTACGGCACCGACTTCACCGTCACCAATCTGCTGTCGTGGACTTTGATGCGTTTTGATTTTGTTTAGTGTTTTAAGGTTTTAATGTTTTAATGTTTAATAATGTGTAATGTTTAATTTTATGTTTTATGTTTAATGTTTAATGTTGTATTTGTAATGTTTAATGTTGGGTGGGGATAGGGTGGTGGTAGGGGGTAGTCTGGTTGGTGGGGATAGGTTGCTGGTAGGGGGTAGGAGGAGGAGGGGTTAAGGTTGGTGGTGCCGACAACATCAGTCGGTCCAGCTGATAAGTAGCCATGGTATACTCCGCGGCCCAAACCAATTCTTCATCCGTCCAGGGATCATCCTTCCAGGGATCATCCTCTTCAGGATTAGTTGGTGGTGCCACAGCAGGAGGAGGAGGGGGATTTAGCCAGTGTTGAGGAGGAGGAGGAGGAGGAAGAGGAGGTTGTGGAGGAGGATGAGTTGGCAGTCGCCGGGACCGGCCCCGTCCCCGGACCCGTCGAGTGAACTGCCGGACATTAGAAGGTCCGGAAGCTCCTGCTTGAAAACCGCCAGTGTTATTCATTGTGTTTGATGAGGAAAGGATGAGGAAGATGGAAGAGGTGTGATTGAAATGGTGGTAGGGAGGGGGGTATTTATAGGTGTGACTGAGATTTGGTGGTGGGGGGGAAAGTTTGAAATTCAAACTTTGAAATTTAAACGTTTGGGGGGAACCGTTTGAAATTCAAACGGTTTGGAACAGTAACCGTTTGAAATTCAAATTTTTTTTTAAAATATTTGTTTTTAAAATTAAATATTATTTTATTAATTTAATAAACTTTCAGTTTAAATTTTTATTTTTAATATTATTTTTATATTTAACGAAATATTATTAAGTATTTAAAATTCTTTATTTAAATAAAAAACAATAATTAACCAATCATTACCAATCATTTATAACCCCCCTCATAACCCCTTTCCCACTACACACTCTTTTTCCACAACCCCCACATAACCCCACTTCTATTACTTTTTAATATTTTAATACCACAACCCCAACATAACCCCTTAACCACTACACATGCCCTAAATGGGTAGAAATAGATTATGGAATTTGAATCTGACCACTGTGTCAAGCCTTTTTAAAAGTAATTGTTGGCAGGAGTATGATCATTTTCTATATTCTTTAAATAATATATTTCTTTTTAACTTATTAAAAAAAAATTTGATTTTTCTTTATAATTTACTTTTGTTGATTTTTTTTTAAAAAAAATGCTAAGCAGATGTGTTTATTTTTGTCTCGATGTTCATATATGAACTTTGTTAAAAACATAGTTGTATTTAAAGTAGAGTATATTTTGATATCGTAAGTTATGGGAAGTGCCAATACCCTACCAATACTAACATCGATACCAGCTGTCTTAGATTTTTCTCCTAAGGTGAATACTAAAGTTAAAAGTCGTTGGAATCGTGATTTTTTCGCAGGGTTAACACTAACGTAAAATCGTCAAATTCAAGCTTTACAAATTTAAACACCTCGCACCACAATATGTTGGTTTGTCGGTTTGTCCACTGGTTGGGTTTTAGAACAGCTTTATCATTGTTACATGTAACATAAATTTTACTATAAAAGTATTTTTTTTATAAAAAACGAAACAAAACATGTAATCAAAACACATGTAATCTGGAAGAAGGTGCGTGGAAAAGGGTTAAACCGCGTGACAAAAGTTAACCAAAAGTAGGATCGACAAATAAATAAGTCAATACAAGGGTCAACTGACGTCCACTCATGTTTTTATGACTTTGGGGGGAAGGGACCACTCATGTCAATACAAAGGTCCACATATTTACATCAATCTTGTACTCCTACAAGATTGCATATCATTTTACTTATTCATTTCATTTAAACATAATTTTAAAGGCAAGCACTCAACTGATTCTTTTATTTATTTTCATTTAAGTACGTATCTAGACATTTTTTTTAATTTCACACGGCTTTATTATTTAGCACCAAACGGTCATCAAATTTTTATTTAATTTCTCATAATCGTCCTACAAAAACGGTCAAAAAAACTTAAGTGCATTAAAATTGTCCCAACAAATGGTCAGATAATTGAATTCATGCAAAACCGTTGAGAAATTTTTGTATATAAACCACCATACCACGGTGGTGAAAACACACTTCAACATCCACGGTTAAACCCACGCCCACACCCTTCAAAATGACGCGTTGGACCGAAGAAGAAGAAATAGCTATGGTCGTGTGCGTTAAAGACGCACAAAACGATCCCGTCTTGCAACGCCACCAAGGCTCGGGGGGGGGGGGGGGGGGGGGGGCACACGGTTCTGGGACCGTGTGTTGGATGACTTCAACCAACAAGTCGGCATAAACAACCGCACAATCGAGAGCCTCTAATGGAAATGGACCGATCTCAACATCAAATGTGATCGGTGGACCACCTGCTACGAGCGCACTAGGTGGGCTATGCGGCTCGTTATCGCAACACGTTCGCCCATGTTCAGGCATGGTAACTGTTGTGTCAACTTTAAGCTTTTATTATTTATGTTTTAATGTATTCTAATTATGTTTATATTAATGAAATTTTATGTTTTATGTTTTTGTTTTTTATTTAATTATGTTTTAATTTATTTTTATGCTTTACTTAAATTTAAACGGGACTATAAATATGTCATCAACACACGGTTTAAACAATAAAAAACGGTTTAAGTAATAATAATAATAAAACACACGGTTTAAATAAAAAAAATATAATTATATTAAATCAAAATTAATAATGCACGGTTTCCAATCCGTTAACTAAAACCAGAAGTTGATTCACGGCTCATCCCTCTTTATAGAATTAGTTAAAAAGATTCGTTCTGTGTTTTGTGTTCTATGTTTTGTGAAATTTACACTTAGTCGCTTAACTACCTAAGTTGTACTTTAAATAAAAATCATCGTGTGTATTCCCACTCTTTCTTCATATATCTTTTATCCATAAGTTTATAATTATTTGTTAGATCATTTATCTTTTTTCACACCCACAATTTATTTAGAAGTAGATGGATGCTTCTTGGCGTTTCTTTCAAATTTCACATGTAGTTCTTATTTTCCTAAAAAAGCTAAAATTACATGTTTGTTTCACGTGGTTAGGGCTATAAATGAAACAAAGTTCAGCGAACAGTTGTAAATTATTTGGTAGAAGGTTTGTACGATTAACTAAATAAACGAACACGAACAAAGGTCTCGTTTGTTCGATTGCATAAGTGAAAGTTTGCTGATGTTCATTTATGTTCGTTAATTTCAAGGGCGTAGCTTTATAGGGGCGCCCGACCCTCCGAAATTTTCGCTCAGAATTTCCGATAATATAGTATCCGTATAGAATTTTTTGATATATATGGTTTCGACCCCCCGTAATTTGTGACTTCCGACCCCCAAAATTTCCGCTCAAGCTTCACCACCGGTTCGTTTACGCCTGTTCATGTCCGCTTAAGTGATTCACACTTGTAGATATCCAAGTCACCTAACTAACTCTTTCATACCATATCTAGGTCGCAGATTCCACATTCAATCACCTCTTCTAGCTTCATGTCTAATTAATTAGTATAATTATGGACAATGTTGTCTAAGTAATTAGTATAATTGAACTTATCGCTTGGTTTAATGGTTTATGTACTTTCTCTAGTGTTAACGATGTTTTTTTATTTGTAGCATACTAAATGTTCGTTTGTGTTTGTTCATGTTTAGAACCTGTGTTCACGAACTGTTCACAAACTACTGCATTTAGAGGCTGTTTGATTGATTAAGTGCTGAATCATTAAGAGGTCTGAATGGTTAAGAGACTTTGAATGATTAAGTGCTAAATGATTCAGCTATGCACCAAGTCTAAATAGTTTAGCTCTTAACCATTCCATTCAGAGCCTTGAAACAAACAGTCTGAATGCTGAACCATTCAGAGCTGAATAGTTTAGTGCCTCATTAAGAGGCTACCAAACAGACCCTTACTTAACAAACAAACACAAACATAGAATATTGTTTGTTAGTTCTTGAACAGTTCATTAGTTTAAAAAAACCTTTACAAACAAACACAGGCAGAGCCCTGTTCGCGTTTGTTCTATTCGTTTACAGCCCTACTTGTAGTTTACTATTTGGTCACTTTGACGCTCCCAACGTGGTGGATGGACATTGAGATTTTTGGTTAAGTTCATACGAATCGACTAAAATATCTTTATTATTAAAAAATAATAATTAATTTAATATATATTAAGAAAATAATGGGACCCACATGAATTGTTTTTTTAAAGAAACACATCCCTTTCATCCTCTTTTTATCCGGTCGCCAGCCACATCCGCACATTCTCCATCTCCCAACCAACACCTCCTACCACCGCTAGTCATAACTGGCATAAATCAAAGGTAACGATATAGAGATTATCAACCATCGCAAGGAGGAGGAGGAAGATGATGATGATGTTTAACTATCTCCAATAATTGTCCACTACAAGTCATAGAAAGGGTAGGGGAGATTAGGGGTGCTAAACTAGTTGAGTCTGCGGGTTGGCGAGTCCAAGCCGAAAATTATACATGAATCCGAACCTGACCCGAACCCAAAAACCGTGTTATACATATAAACACGGACACAACCCAAATATACGTGGACTGATTCGAATAAGACCTGTTCAACCTGATTTTTTTTATTTTCTTAATTAATATATTAGAATCAAAATTTTACTACAAAAAACACAAATGTATGTACAAATAATTACACTTTAATTAATATATTAGGGTTTCAGAACACAAAGGTATATAAGTTAGAGAAAAAAAACTTCGGCTCAATTTGGTTTGAATCGATTTGTTTGGTTTTAAACCGAAACCAAACTGAATTCAATTTGATTGAATTTGGTTCGGTTTATATATTACTAATTTGGTTTTATTCGGTTTTTGGTTGGGGCTACAAAATCATGAAAACCAAATAAACCAAACCGAATAAACTAAGTAAACCGAACCGATAGAACACCCCTAATGTGGGTGCTCTTACATGTTATATAATTAACTCATCGTCTATAAAAAAAAAAAAAAAAAAAAAAAAAAAAAAAAAAAAAAAAAAACTATTGCTGATCGAATACATCAACCGAAACTTTAAAAGTTAGTTATAGAAAGTTACTATTGACAAGTTCAATATATTTTACTATGTACCGTCTTGTCTTAGTCAAGGAGTTAGTTCTTTGGGTTTTAAATTAGTTCTCATTATTTTAACCTTGCATCATCATTTAAATATTGAGAAAGTATACGATACAAAATTTTTTTTTACATGAGAAGTGTAAAAAGCTATCAGGGAATAACACTTGGAAATCATAGTTAGGTTTATTTAACCTAAACCTGGTTGATTAAAAGGGTAATTTAGTCCTTTTATTGTTACGTTAAGCTCTGATCCAATCATTTACAATTCAATTCACGTTTCAGATTCAATTCAGGTTCAATTCATGATCGACTAACTATTTTCGATTGATGATCTATTCAATTCACTATTCAATTAACAATACTTTTATACGATTATAATTATGCCCTCTTTTTTTTCATTCGACCAACATTTTTTTAACGATTGATTGCTAGGAATGATCGTATGATTGACTTAGCAGGTTTATATCTTGATTATATGTTGTTAATCAAAATGAAGGATCATGGATGTATTGTACAGATAGAAAGATTAGATGATGGAGAAGATACATAACGTGCGTTTATAGTTAATAAAAGGTTTTTTTAACGTGCGTTTATGTAAATGAGTATCTGGTGGCATGGTTTTTGTAAATGCGTTTAAGAGTATACATAAATCCAAGCATGATCATGCTTATTCACAAGCATGGTTGTGATCAGTAATGAGCATGGTTGTGCTTAGGAATGAAAAAAACGCACCTTCTAAGGTGCGTTTATATACATGCTTTTAAATATATACATTCTCTTTATAATGTGCGTCTAAACACTTACAACGTGCGTCCAAACACTTACAATGTGCGTTTCAAGGCATATGAGTTTAAATTCTGCAACAAGTGCGTCTAAACATTTATAACGTGTGTTTAAAATAATGTATGTGTGTTTAAAACACTCTGTTATCAACAACATCGTCTTTTTTGTCTGTAGCTTTTTTTAACCCAGTTTTTATGTTTAATCATACTTATTGAAACAAAATCGAAAGTATTTGACAAATATTACGAGCGTTTATTCATAATTGTATGTTTTTCGTATGATTAATCGTCCCAGTGTAAAGCTCTGTTTTTTTTACGTTTTCGTTAATTGTAATCGAATGTATTTTGTTATTTTGAGTGTGTAATCATTCTGAACGATTAATCGAATTGAAACGATGAAAAATCAGGTTTTGAAAAACTTTTTAACGTTTGTTTCCTAATTTACCCTGGTTAGATTCTGCTGACCATGATTAGGGTTGTTAATTAACATCATGCCACCGCCTATAATCTAAGGACTGAGAATGCTTCCTACGCTTCTCACGTTAAGATTGATATATACGTTGTCTCTTCCTTAAATATTTACCAGAGTGATTTGAGTTCTTATCAAGTCAAACTTGAGTCCAACTATTGATATCAGATCAAAGCATATTACAAATTTAATTGAAATTTATAAAAGGTCAACTTAGTTCTGTAACGACCAACGAAAAATAATAATTAAATAAAATAATATTGGGCCACCTTAAGGTTCTAATCTCAAACTAGTAGGAAACACGAGTGCCAAGCTGTAATGGCCAGCTTACATACGTATTTATAACCTAAGCTGTAATGGTCAGCTATATATATACGTATATATGTGTATATTAACCGTATATGTGTAAACAGGTGATCCGCATAATTCCCGAGCAATCTATTCGTCTTAGAATCAACGAGGAAGAACAACAAGTGAGTGCATGTACCCCGTAATCGTTTTAATGTTTCCGGGGTAAATGTATGTTTGTGTCGTTTTTATGAAATATTCACGAGTTATGATCTAATAGAAATAATAGAAACCGGTTAAATAGAAACTACGTAGGATGGATCCATTCGGTATCATAGAGTATAGACCCGGGCCGATTAGAGGCCACGGGACCATATATAATCGATCTATACTCGGAAAATAGAATAACCGGATCATTGCATGCATGTACGATTTATGAGTCGAAATGGTTGTTTAAGGTCTTGGCATCACTCACTAGTTTCGACTAACGTATTTTAAACGTACATTTCAGGAAGTTAGCGTATCTATGGAACCCGAGCTTAGTTGTGGTGTTAGTGAACTCACGAAGGAAGTTAATGTTAATAAATAAAGTTGTGATCATGTAGTAACGTTTAATGTTTTCGAAATAAGGTGTACTCGGCTTGGCCGAGAAGAGTTTTAAAGGTTAGATGTTGATGTATAATATTATTATGTTTTGAAGTTTAAAAGTGTTGTGGGATTGATTGTATAATAATCGGCTTTTAAAAAGTAAAATAAGACAATCAGATTTTTAAACTAGTTAAGAAATTAACTACCAATCGGTAATGACTCGGTTAAAAATCGGGTCGTTACAGGTTGGTATCAGAGCTCGGGTTCGGAAGGTAGTTGATCGGTGTCGAGGGCCCGATCAAAAATAGAGAGATAATGTACCTACTCACCTAAGACTAGCAAGGGTAAGAAGGGTGTCGAGTCCACGAGGAGTTAGTGGATGGTAACAAATTTGTGTTGATGTTGAACTTAAAAGTCATTGTTGAGTTTGTTTTTAATTAATTCTAAAACTTAAATGAACAAAATTAAATAACAAGTAGTCACGTATATGGGGAAGTATAGTCACTTTCGGTTTTGGGGTCTAATCAATCACTTAACTTGTAATTTACTAATATGTCTAACAAATCACATAGACATGATTCGTGCATTTTTAACAAAAACCAAATAGTTCATCATTAATCAATCGCATAGGTCATGGTACAACACAATGGAGTTTCTCCATAATGGAATGACATCTTGGTGATTAATAATAAACTATAACGAAATACATCGATTCAATCACGTAGGGACATAATACAATCCTATAGAGTTTCTCTATAAAAGAATGACCATCTTGGTGAATCAAACATAAAACGTCTTTTAGATTAATATTAAAGTAGCAACACAAACACAATTGCAAACATTACTCGAGTATGAAAACAATTGTCTAATGTTCAAACACATAACAAACACAAAGTCTTACAAGTGATGAATAAAGACCCCTAACCCGATTGTGACTACAAGTGAATTAGCCACTCATGATTGGGTTGATTGAAGCAAAAGCATATATGAACTCCATACCAATTGATAATAATCACAATACTTGATCTCCAAATTTCTCTCTAAGTGGCGACACTTTTTTTTTTTCCAAAAAGTGAATGAATTGCTATGTGAATGTCTCCCCCCGTAAGTAACTGCTGTCCTTTTTTTCTTAACTTCTCCTTTTCTTTTTCTTTTCTTTTCGAAATTGTCATGTGCACCCCCCAAAGAACCATTCTGATGTCCCAATCTTTAGTTTTTCCTTTGGCCCAAGCTTTACATCAACAGCCCATTTAATCTTGAGTAGTTCCAGCCCAATTAACTAGTCAGCTTCAAATGTGAACTTAAGAGGATGTCCTTGCAATTTTCTTTAGATATCGCTTTAACTCGATGTCGTCTTGAAACCTACAAAACACAAAAGCGATACTAAGCAGTCTATTTTGTAACAAATCGGTGCAATTAAAAGTTAAATAATATGAAATAACATGTATACAAATTGCACCGATCAAACCTCCCCAACTTTGTTCTTTTTCGTCTCGAAAAAGATTTGTAATGAGATCAAATTGGTATGCCAAACCTTTTAACACTTCATTTCAGTTAGGAGAGTACTAATACACCGACTATGATTGCCAATATTTTGATCCACTTAAACTTATACCCTTTTAGTCCCAACCAATGCTTCGTGCTTATTATAATATTTAGCTTTTACCAAAATGGTTTACTCGTCCCCACGCCCGGTTTCCACAACTCAATACTTGCCCAACATCATGATTTATTGAAGATTTATTTCACCACCAATCATGCACCATATTTTAAGCACAATAGTACTTAATTTTTCACTTATTTAAGTTGGCTTTGGTCATGAGAGCAGCTTTTGATTGTCGGGAGTTTTCTCCCTCTGAATGATTTTGCTTCTCATAACCATTGCACGTGATCTACTATTTTCACCATTACCTATGAGTATAACGTGTCATTGTTCGGTAGCTAGGTCTATGCTTACGCATAACAGAAGTAACCGAATTTCTCTAGGTCTATGCTCACGCATAACAGAAGAGAAATGCAAAATGAAAACGTTATAAACAATGATAATGGTTTTATTATTATTATTATTTTTTCTCTCTTTTTTTTTTTTTTTTTTTTTTTTTTGAAATATGTCTACTATGGGGATTGTGTGAATTGATTTTCAGGATTTTCATCCTTATTATAGATACACTTTCCCCAAAGTGAGAACACATTTCCTATATCCAATTTTAATATGTGGAGGTGCGAAACCTATGTAGCATGACCGTTGATAAAGAAATACAATCTCAATCCGTTTTTGTCGGGACTTGGTTTTAAACCGTGTACGTCAGGGTGGGAAACCAAACACATCATCCGTTCATTAATATATTTGTACAAAACATTGATGGTCTTAATTTGGGTCAAGCCTACCAACATATCACTAGCCAAGTATACTTTCCTCCCCTAGAATTCTATTTCATGCATAAGTATCAACATACCAATTTTCTATCATTCTCATATGCAGACAAATCTTTCTCAAATGGGTCTTAGTCATTTTCATCACAAAGTGCAAAAGAAAAACTAATCAAACACATGACTAAATTTCAAACTAAATTAACTAAAATTGAAAATGCAGATACTAAAAAAAACAAACACACACATAAACTTAAATAAACCAAAAGAAAGAGAGAGTTGGAACAATAGCACCTGAGTATTAAAGAGTCATTGTCCCTCCTCGGTTCAGCAATCATCAATGGGGACGCCTAAAAGATGTTTGCCAAACCCATCGTGCATGATCGGAAACATCGTGTGGATTTTGTAGGTACTGAATTCCACCCCGTAATCCCAGATTTGCAGGCCAATGTAATGGTGCTGGGTGTCCAGGATATTGAGGCAAGTTAATCTGATGTTCTGCAGTTGCCCGACTATAATCAAATGGTACAACCACCGGTTGGTATCCATGCCCTCGTTGAAGGTTGTTGTCATGACGAATTAGCTCGGTGTACTCATGAAATTGTTGCTGATACAATTCCCTATCATAGATGTGACATCGTTGGACCTGCAACATATTTTCTTCCAACAGCTCAATTCTTTTCATCACTTCTTTGTGATCAGCTCTTTGTTGGTCCCAAAGTGCCCTCTCAAATTTTGTCCACTTTCCATAATCCTTTGGCTGGCCTGCATACTCTCTATTTGCACTACTCTCTCCCAATTGTGTTCTTGGCTCTCGCTCTCCCATTTCCTCATCATTCTTCCTTACTTCATACACCCTTTTTGACATTCGATCAGTAAGAATAAACTTGCTTGAAGTTTCTTCAAAATTAAAAGTACTGACCAATTTGCTTCTAGAAAACGGAATGATATCCTCAATTTCAGGAGTCGAATTTCTCGGTATCACATTTTTAAGATCCAACATGTGAGTGAGGAGGCGACAATGAGGTATAAAGCTCCTAGTCTTTCTCTCACGTGATTCCCAGATATTCAACATAATCAGCTGTCTCAATGAGATATGCACTTTTCCTGTCACAAGTGCATAAAGAACCTTTATTTCATATTTTCTAATCTCCACATAATCGCCCTTTCTAGGCATAATGTTAGAAAACATGACTTTTGAAATCAAATATGGAAGTGGTTTCAGGTCCTTCCTCATTAATGGCTTGTAGTGTGCCTAGTCTTCTCCCGGGACATCAAATAACTCTTTAAGCATGTTTAACCATTCGGCGTCTTCCTTCTCGCCGATATATAAAATTTCATCATCAGTCAAGCTTTCATATGTGCCCCCCGGTGCTCTAATCCCTGAATCGAAAGGTGCTATGTTAGACAACATCTCCATTGTTAGCTCAACCACTACGCCATGGACTTTTCCCTTTAAACTTGTAGTAAATGGAGGATTGGATCCGGGAATCCGTTCCAACGTTGAAATCCACTGCTTAATCTCCTCTAAATATATTTCTTCCTTCTTTTCATAGCAATAGGTGAGACCAGCTTCCCATCCTAAATATTCAAACTTCTCAACCAATCCAAAACCTCGGAAGTCTTCAAGAACCACAGGTTTTTCGCAAACCAATGGATTGTCAATTGGATCTATCTTGTCACGGTATAGAATTGCCTGCCATTTGCGATCATCGATACTTGAAAGTCTTTTGTTTCTACTCCAAACCGGTGGGTCGCCCTTAGGAGCTGCCTCCTTCCGTTTTCGAGATTTTGGTGGCATGGTTCTACAAAACACAATTGACATCCATTAGTAAACATGTTAACCTGATTCATGTTATCATTCCACACTACTTTCCAAACTTTTAACCATTCCCAGCCATGTCTATCTTCTTCTCGTTTTTTTTAGACCCCTTTGTCATGTGTAGACATTGTTCCACAAGCTTAAAACCCAAATATTAGGCATTAGATAGCATTTTTTTTTTAACATTTGAAACCATGTCCAAATTTACACCAGCTTCATGTTTCAACAGTGAAAATCTCTCATTCCAAAATCATGCCTTTAACAATTAATTCATTTGATTTGGAACTCACAGTATGCTATCCCAATATTAACCATTTCACTTTATCAAAAAAAAAAAAAAATTGGTTGAGAATTAGACATGACAGTAACATTTCGTATTATCTCAAATGCTCAACATCTTTAATTTAACAAGATATATTAATCAGTTAACACCATTTGAGAAATATCCCAACAAACTTCAACAACCATGACAATTAACAAGAAAACTTAAAAGAAACACATACCTTTTAATCTGAATGAGTGGGTGAAACAACAAAATCGAAACCTGGTTCGAAAACCCCAAATATACCCAACAAAAAGTTCGAAAGTTTGAGCCTTCAAAACTCCAATAATGCAAACTAATAGACCAAACAAACTGTGTTGTGGCGTTGTATGTTGCGAATTGAACGGATTGCACCAAAATTCTTGAGTTTTTGTTGGAAAATTAGTTGACCAAAAATTTAGGGTTTGGATTCTTGAGAAGGAATAATGAAGATGAAAGAGATGGTGGGTTTAAAACGTGACCAGTTGTGAAGAGAGAGAGAGAGAAACTCGGTTTCGAAAGAAACCGTCTCCGGCGTTGGTGGACGTTGAGGTAGCGTTCTTGAACGGTGAAGGATTTTGACGTTTTGGCAGCGTTAAAAATCACAACAGAAAGTTTTAGCGTTAAAAATGGAGTTGGGCGTTGGTCAACGTTTCTAAAGCGTTGGTTGACGCTTGCAAAAAGTTTGTCTTGAGAATTTACATTTTGTTGCTGCTCATGTTTTTTTTTTTTTTCAAGATCTTAAATTGAAATGGAAAAGCTACATTGACAATATATTTTTTTTTAACAAATTAGTAATTATTAATTAACTAGAATTAAAAATACTAAATCAAAATTGAACATGAGCAACATGTGACCATCTTTGCAAATTTAATTTGAAAAATTCATTTTGATAAAAATGACTCCCCTCCCCAACTTTGAACATTGCATTGTCCGCAATGCAAAAAGTCAAAAATGAGTTAAACGAACCGAAAATGAATTTTATGTGACACGAACGACCAACAAGTACTTCCCAGTTCATGTATGACCCGAAAAACAAAATAAAATGCCTAAGATAGAAAACAAACAAAAATAAAGAAATAAATAAACAAGAAAGACGGGTTGCCTCTCGTTTAGCGGTACATGAGTGTCCGCAACCCGTCCTTACCTCAATCCTTCACGTTTGTTGATAAGTAGGTGAGTCTACCATGAAACTCACAACATCGATGTTTGCTCCAACTTGATCAATTGAGGTGATGTACGGTTTTAAACGGTGTCCGTTAACCACTTGCTTTTGACCTCCCTTTACGTCATCAATTTCGACCTCACCCGCATCACCCACACGCGTAATCACAAATGGTCCCGTCCATTTGCTCTTCAATTTTCCTGGAAAAAACTTTAGACGAGAGTTAAAAAGCCATACCTTTTGACCGACCTCAAAGGTCTTGATTCGTAACTTCGCGTCGTGAACGGCTTTCATCTTAGCTTTGTAACGTGTGGCACTATCATATGCTTCATCCCTGATCTCTTCCAACTCATTTAGTTGTAACTTTCGCTCAATGCCTGCCTCATCATAATCACAATTAACAGTTTGCACCGCCCAATATGCACGATGAGCAAGTTCAATGGGTAAATGACAATTTTTGCCATAAACTAAGCGGTAAGGAGTCATTCCAATTGGGGTCTTGTAAGCGGTTCGATAAGCCCATAAAGCATCATCGAGTCGCAAAGACCAATCTTTACGATCTGGCCTCACGGTTTTCTGTAAAATATCTTTAATTTGCCGATTGGAGACTTCGACTTGACCGCTTGTTTGCGGGTGATAAGGAGTAGCTACACGGTGATGAATGCCATAGTGTTGTAGAAGTTTTCCAAATCTGAAATGTTTAAAATGTGATCCACCATCACTAATGATGGCTCTAGGAAAACCATGCCTTGAGAAAATATTTTTCTTGACAAATTTGCATACAACACTATGGTCATTGGTTTTGGTGGCTTCGGCCTCAACCCATTTTGATACATAATCAACTGCCACCAAAATGTATATGTTGCCAAAAGATGTGGGGAATGGGCCCATAAAATCAATTCCCCATACATCAAAGATTTCAATAACAAGTATGGGGTTCATGGGCATTTCATCTTTTTTAGAAATCCCCCCAACTTGTTGACAACGGAGACACTGTTTTGCAAAGAGAAAAGCATCACGGAACAAAGTAGGCCAAAATAAACCACATGATAGGAAGCGGTGTCCGGTTTTTCTGCCACTAAAATGTCCTCCGCAAGCATAAGTATGGGCATGAGCTAATGCCTCTTGAATCTCCTCGTCCGGGACACATCTTCTAATGATTTGATCCGGTCCAATTTTGAATAAATCAGGTTCATCCCATATGTATTGCTTGACTTGAAAGAAGAAATGCTTCCTTTGTTGACGTGTGCAATGAGATGGTATTTGACCTGCAACAAGATAATTGACTATATGAGCAAACCATGGTAAAGTTGACACAACAAACAATTGTTCGTCCGGAAATGTATCCGAAATCTCTTTGTTAGATTCATCAGCATAAAAAGGAATGCGGGAAAGATGATCCGCCACTAAATTTTCACTTCCTTTTTTGTCTTTCACTTCAAAATCAAATTCTTGTAGTAATAAGATCCAACGAATCAAGCGCGGTTTTGCCTCTTTCTTTTCCATTAAATATCTCACTGCACTATGATCCGTGTAAATTATTACCTTAGCCCCCCAAATGTAACTTCGAAACTTATCCAATGCATATACTACCGCCAATAATTCTTTTTCCGTTGTTGTGTAGTTAAGTTGAGCATCGGAAAGAGTTTTACTAGCGTAGTAAATTGCAACGGGCTTTTTGTTCACCCGTTGTCCCAACACGGCTCCCATAGCGTAATCACTTGCATCACACATGATTTCAAATGGTAAAGACCAATCCGGTGATTGCAATATGGGAGATGATATGAGTTGCTTCTTTAATGCATTGAAAGCTGCTAAACAAGCATCATCAAAGACAAATGGTGCCTCTTTTAAAAGTAAGTTGCATAATGGTTTAGAAATAGCACTAAAGTCTTTGATGAATCGCCTATAAAAGCCTGCATGCCCTAAAAAGGAACGGACTCCTTTGACATTAGTTGGTGGGGGTAAGGAAGAGATGATTTGGACTTTGGCGGGATCAACTTCCATTCCCCTTTCAGAAATTACATGTCCAAGAACAACTCCTTCCTGTACCATAAAATGACTTTTTTCCCAACTTAATACCAAATTAGTTTCCGTACATCGTTTAAGAACACACTCAAGTTGGTTTAGACAAAATTCAAAGGTAGAACCAAAGATTGAGAAATCATCCATAAAGATTTCAAGAGACTCCCCCACCATGTCAGAAAAAAATACTCATCATACATCTTTGAAAAGTGGCAGGGGCATTACACAAGCCAAATGGCATTCGCCTAAATGCGAATGTACCATATGGGCAAGTGAATGTGGTCTTTTGTTGATCTTCAGGATGAATTGCAATTTGGTTGTAACCTGAATAACCATCAAGAAAGCAATAAAATTTCTGACCAGATAATTTCTCAACAATTTGATCAATAAAAGGGAGTGGAAAATGGTCCTTTGAAGTTGCAGCGTTGAGCTTGCGGTAATCTATGCACACCCTCCATCCAGTCACGGGGCGAGTAGCAATTTGGTTTCCATCTTCACCTTTTATCACTTGCATTCCTGATTTCTTAGGCACCGTTTGAGTTGGGCTTACCCAATCACTATCCGATATCGGGTAAATAATTCCGGCATCTAACCATTTGAGCACCTCCTTTTTTACCACCTCTCTCATGTTTGGGTTCAACCTTCTTTGTGCATCTCTAGAGGGCTTTGATGATGGCTCAGTTATGATCCTATGCATGCAAATGGATGGACTTATGCCTTTCAAATCTGCAATTGTCCATCCCATGGCAGCCTTATACTTGATTAAAACCTTCAATAACGCCTCTTCATGCTCCTTTGAAAGATTTGATGCAATGATTACGGGTAATGTCTCATTCTTGCCTAGAAATGCATACTTGAGATGATTTGGAAGTGTCTTCAATTCTAGTTTGGGTGGGTCTTCTAAGGAAGGCTTGAGCTTTGAATCGATGTGCTCGGGTAAGCACTCAATTTTGTGTGTCCATGGTGGCCTTCCTCCATCCATTGTAACTGCAAAAACTTCTTTCCAAATGCTTGAATCGACTGTTTCCAATGCATTGCACCTGTCATTCACCAAAAAATGCTCTAGGGTGTCGTCCGCAATCACACTTGAAGTGTAAGATTGGACATACCCGTCAACAACATCCGCCATAAAACATTCATTATCAAATGAAGGACTTTCTGAATTTTTAAACATGTTTAACTTTGCCTTACGATCTCCAAATGTCATTTCTAGCGACCCATCTCCACACCCAATTTGGGCATTGATTGTTGCTAAGAAGGGTCGGCCAAGAATCACACTTGCTTGTCTTTCTTTGTTTACTACCGCCGAATCCAATACTAAGAAGTCAACGGGGTGGTAAAAATCTTCCACCTTAACTATTACATCGGTTAACACACCCCTAGGAACTTTTGGAGACAGATCGGCCAACACCACGGTGGTGTCGGATTTTTGCAAAGGACCAAAATCGTGTTGGTCATATAAGTTACCCGGGAGAATGTTAACACTTGCACCAAGATCAAGGAGTGCCCTTTTTATTTTTAAATCACCGATTTGAATTGAAATTAAAGGTGCTCCCGGATCTTTAAGTTTTGGTGGGAGAGAACATGATAACACAGAATTCACATTTGATGTTAAGTTAAGATTTTTAGGCATTTTATAGCTCTTTTTCTGATTACACAAATCCTTGAGGTACTTTGCATAAACCGGTATTTGTCTAATGGCATCAATTAATGGAATGTTGATTTTAACTTGCTTAAAAGTTTCCCACATGTCTTCGGCTTGTGGGCCATTTTTGCCATATCTTTTGTGCTCGGTTTTTACTAAAGCTGATGGATAAGGAATGGTATTATTCTCCATATGCTTATCATCGGCTTTAGTATTGTCCGGTTTTTGCAAAGGTTTTGAAAGCTTTGATTTTTCACTTACATCAATTTTAGGACGTTTGTGTGAAATGATTTCTGGTTCATGTTCATCTTCAGAGTGGCAATCCTCCACTACACCATCGGGTGGAGTTGATGAATGATTGATTGTGGAACCATAAGCCTTACCATTACGTAATATACGTACCTCATTGATGTGTGCATCATGTGAATTTTGTTGACTTGTACCTTGGTGTTGTGGATTCATTTGGGTGTTACTTGGTAAAGTTCCCGGTGCTCTTGTGGACATTTGCTCCGCCAAGTGCCCAAGTTGCTTTCCCATTGAAGCTATGGTTTTTTCTTGAATTTCTTCCTTTTGATTTTTCGTTTTCAACAATTCTAACACACTAGCCATTTGAGTGGTCAAATTTGCCACTTGAGTTGACAAACTATCTTGGCCATGGTTAGAGGATCTTCCTTGACCTTGGTTATACCCTTGGGATGAACTAGATTGTTGACCATACCCTTGATTGTAACCTTGGTTGTGAGAGCCTCTATGGTAGTTGTCTTGATAGTTTTGTTGGCGGTTTTGATATTGATTTGAGAATCCTCCTTGTTGACTTGTTCCTTGAAAGTTTGGATTCATCTGATTGTTTGCATTCCCATATTTAAAATTAGGATGGTTTCTCAGCCCCGGATGGTATGTGTTCGAGTTCATATCGAATGGCTTTTTGTCACTATAAACTTGATTCACTTCCTCACTTTTTCCAGTGTTCATAGGACAACTCATGGCCGAATGCCCAATTTCCCCACACTCTTCACACATCTCATATACCTGCGAAACATTAGACATACCTTTCCCCATATTTTGGCAAATCATCTCAATCTTCTTTTCTAATGAGTCAAACCTTTCATTGTTACCATGATCCATTACAGATTGAATTTGATGTGGTTTAACTTTCCGATTAGCCGAAGCTTGTGTTTTTGAACCTTTACTTAGTGTTTCTAAAAAATTCCACTCATAATTTTCATCATGAGTTAAAAAGGTTCCACCACTACATGAAAAGACAACTTTGGCATCATCGGGATGTAGACCATCATAAAAGATTTTGACCAAATCCCATTTGGGGATATCATGATGAGGACACATTCTAAGCATTTCATTAAAGCGCTTAAAAGCTTCATGGAATGCTTCCCCCACATGTTGACTAAAAGACTTGATAGCATTACGAGCTTCACTCGTTCTACTCATCGGATAGTATTCCTCAAGAAATATTTGTTGCATTTCATCCCATGTTCTAATACTATTGGATGGTAAAGTTGAAAACCATTGTTTAGCCCTATCTTTAAGTGAAAATTGAAAAAGACGTAGCTTTACCTCTTCCGGTGTGAAGCCTTGTTTCCCAATGGTACTACATATTGAAGTGTAGTCAATCAAGTGTGTGTAAGGCTCATCTGATGCAACTCCCCTAAATATTGGTAAGATAGCCAAATATTGAGGTCGGATGTCAAAGTATCTGCCATTCATCTGCGGTGTAACAATTGGAGATGGTCCTTGAAAGATAGTCGGCCTAAAATGGGTGTCTACTCCTCTCAATGGAGGATCTTGTCCTTCACCACCTGCCATATCCGTACTTTCTGTATCACTTCCTTCTGAATCTGAACTGTGTTGTGAAAGTGGAACTGGAGTTAAACTTGTGCGATGAACAACTCGGTTTTGTCTTGCTAGTCTTTCTATCTCCGGATTAAATGCTAAAGGTGATGATCTTCCAGAATATCTAGTATGCATACAATGAACCTAATACCTGCACAAACACCACACCTCGTGTAACCGTGAATAAAAAGTAGCAAACTTTATGATTAATTTTTTTGAATTTTTAATTTTAAAGAAAACAAGTAAAAAAAAATCAACACAAACTAAATTACTAAGCGCACTTACTCCCCGGCAACGGCGCCAAAATTTGATCGGTGTCGAGGGCCCGATCAAAAATAGAGAGATAATGTACCTACTCACCTAAGACTAGCAAGGGTAAGAAGGGTGTCGAGTCCACGAGGAGTTAGTGGATGGTAACAAATTTGTGTTGATGTTGAACTTAAAAGTCATTGTTGAGTTTGTTTTTAATTAATTCTAAAACTTAAATGAACAAAATTAAATAACAAGTAGTCACGTATATGGGGAAGTATAGTCACTTTCGGTTTTGGGGTCTAATCAATCACTTAACTTGTAATTTACTAATATGTCTAACAAATCACATAGACATGATTCGTGCATTTTTAACAAAAACCAAATAGTTCATCATTAATCAATCGCATAGGTCATGGTACAACACAATGGAGTTTCTCCATAATGGAATGACATCTTGGTGATTAATAATAAACTATAACGAAATACATCGATTCAATCACGTAGGGACATAATACAATCCTATAGAGTTTCTCTATAAAAGAATGACCATCTTGGTGAATCAAACATAAAACGTCTTTTAGATTAATATTAAAGTAGCAACACAAACACAATTGCAAACATTACTCGAGTATGAAAACAATTGTCTAATGTTCAAACACATAACAAACACAAAGTCTTACAAGTGATGAATAAAGACCCCTAACCCGATTGTGACTACAAGTGAATTAGCCACTCATGATTGGGTTGATTGAAGCAAAAGCATATATGAACTCCATACCAATTGATAATAATCACAATACTTGATCTCCAAATTTCTCTCTAAGTGGCGACACTTTTTTTTTTTCCAAAAAGTGAATGAATTGCTATGTGAATGTCTCCCCCCGTAAGTAACTGCTGTCCTTTTTTTCTTAACTTCTCCTTTTCTTTTTCTTTTCTTTTCGAAATTGTCATGTGCACCCCCCAAAGAACCATTCTGATGTCCCAATCTTTAGTTTTTCCTTTGGCCCAAGCTTTACATCAACAGCCCATTTAATCTTGAGTAGTTCAAGCCCAATTAATTAGTCAGCTTCAAATGTGAACTTAAGAGGATGTCCTTGCAATTTTCTTTAGATATCGCTTTAACTCGATGTCGTCTTGAAACCTACAAAACACAAAAGCGATACTAAGAAGTCTATTTTGTAACAAATCGGTGCAATTAAAAGTTAAATAATATGAAATAACATGTATACAAATTGCACCGATCAGTAGTGGAATTCGTATAGAAACTAACTTGAAATTTGATTGATATGTATACGTGTAATAGAATGTCGAGCACCGGAGGACAAGCCGAAGTTTCAATGGAAATTGAAGACGGAGAGATACCGAATCAAGAGGAAGTTATGGACAACGAGTCACAAGAATTCCCGAGCACGCAAGACTTGTTGGCCGAAATGCCGGGTTTGGTTTGGTCCGAAAATGGGTGGGATTTGAATTTGGAAAACATAGGGGTAATCGGCCCTTTGCCCGAACCCGTGTACACACCCGCCGAGTCCGTCCAACCATACCCGCAAGTTGACCCGATACACCACTACTTTTACCCGAACCCATCACCAAGTGAATATTATGGAACCTCTAGCAACCTCTCGATAGAAGAGTCTAGTTTTAACCCGTACACCATGGCCTACCCGACTCCTTCAACCATACCTATCATGACCCCGGTGATTGACCCATACCACGAGGCGACCATGATCACCCGGGCAAACGAAACCTTGCAACATTCGAAACATGTGAGTCGTAAGGAATATTTGGAATTAGTTGAAAGTTATTACCGTATGAAATCCGAACGTGACCAAGATCGTAATATGGTGGAGGAATTAAGGAAGTTGGTAAGGAGGTTTGGATACCAAGCTAGACAAGTCCTTGAGGATTCCAAGTATCCTCTAATGTTGTAAGGTGGTGGCGCATGGTGGAAGTGGGAGGTTAGTGGTTGGTGTGTGTGAAGAAAGGTGGTGGTAGCCAAGAATGGTGAAGTAATATGTGTATGTAAAATAATTGTGGTAGTATGTATAATATGAACCTATGTGGTATGTGTAGTAGTAGTAGTAGTTGATGTGGTAATAGTTGGTATGGTAGTAGAAATGATGTGTAATATTAATCCATGTACTAAGACATCTAGAAATTTTCAATATATATATAAATCTAGATGTTTATTTAAATTGTTAGATTAAATTGAATGATAAAAGACATAAAATAAATTACTACTAACCAAAATGAATAATTTTTAATATAGAAAATGCTGAGACGTTCGGAAAGGAATACGGGAAAGGAGCCAGAAATGGAACCTACCAAGAAAAATAAAGCCTCTTCATCTAAACCTACCGAAACCGTTGAAGAACCGGTAGAAGAAGAAATTCCCATACCAAATGAAATAAACGAATTAGAGGAAAAAATGAGGAAACTAGTCTTAGAAAGCCTTCAGGACTCGATTCCAACCATTATGACAATGCTAGAAAAACCATCTGGTTCCAAAACGGTAGATAAGAATCATGAAGAGGTTGTAGTTAATTTAGATGATAACACTATGAGACCCCGATACTGTGATTACAAAACCTTTATGGCCTGTAGGCCAGAATCCTTCGATGGTAGTACGGGTGCTGCTGGGGCAACCCGCTGGTTAGAAGAGATGGAATCTATACTTGAAATTAGTAACTGTGCTCCCCGAGACCAAGTAAAATTCGTAACCCACTCGTTAAAAGCGGAAGCTTTAAACTGGTGGAACATGATAAGGCAGATAAGAGGTAGGGATGTGGTCACCACCATGTCATGGTTAGAATTTCGAACACTTATTACCGAAAAATACTGCCCCATGAATGAGATTGAGAAAATAGAAATGGAATTCCTAGGGTTGGAGATGAAAGGCCTAGACTGTATAGGCTATATAAACCGCTTCAATCAACTTGCCCGTTTAGTACCTCACCAAGTAACCCCTGAACCTAAAAGAATTAGGAGATTTATCTGGGGATTAAACCCCCAAATTCAGGGAATAGTTAGAGGAGCAAGACCAGCGAAATTTGACACTGCCTGTGAACTTGCCTTAAGCTTAACCGACGACATTATAAGGCATAAAGAACGGGAGAGAGTACCAGTAGGTAGCAAAAGAGGGTGGAATGAAACCTTTAGAACCACAAACTTTAATACTTCTGGTAAAAGTCAAGAAAACCCAGGAGATCAGGGAAACCCCGAAAAGCGACCTTACCGAGGAAATAGCTCGTTCTGCTCCAAATGCAAGTATTACCACACAGGTTAATGTCGAAGAAGGTGTGATAGATGTGGCCGATTTCATCTCGGCAACTGCAAAGGACCCCATTGCCAGAACTGCAAGAAAGTAGGACATGTGGCGAAAGACTGCAGGTTTAACCCAGACCGTCCCAGAATTTGTTATGAATGTAAAGAACCGGGTCATTATAAAGTCGACTATCCTAAACTCAAGACCCCGTCCAAAGTCGAACAAGGAAGAGGCAGGGCGTTTGCAATTAACGCAGAAGAAGCCCGGGATGAACCCGATCTGGTTACGGGTACGTTCTATGTTAATCAATTACCCGCATACATTTTATTTGATACTGGAGCCAACCTTAGCTTCGTTTCAAAAACCTTTATCGAAAAGATGGAAATACTCCCAGAACCCATGAATAAAACATATGACATCGAAATAGCTGACGGTAAAATTTTAAAAGCTTCAGAAGTTTTTAAGAATTTAACGTTAACTATAGAAAATCAAGAATTTTTAATAAATCTCATTCCTATGAGCCTAGGGGAATTTGGTGTTGTTATTGGAATGGATTGGCTAGCTGCTAACCAAGTCGAAATAATTTGTAAAGAAAAGATAGTCAAAATACCAGTGTTAAATCAAGAAACCTTGATCGTATACGGGGAGAAACCAAAAGGAAATTTGAACCTAATCTCTAGCATGAAAATGATGAAATTCTGGAAAAAGGGGCATCAACTCTTCCTGATACATGTGAATCTTGAAAACAAGGACAAAGAGAAAGAAATCGATACGATTAAGATAATATCCGAATTCAAAGACGTCTTTCCTAATGAATTACCTGGACTACCTCCGCCTCGTCAAGTAGAATTTTCAATTGACCTAATTCCTGGAGCCGCGCCAATAGCCCGAGCCCCATATAGGTTAGCTTTCAACGAAATGAGAGAACTTACAAAGCAATTAGAAGAACTCGTAGAACGGGGATTCATTAGACCTAGTACCTCCCCTTGGGGAGCGCCAGTACTTTTTGTTAAGAAAAAGGACGGAACCATGAGAATGTGCATTGACTATAGAGAGCTTAATAAGCTAACCATTAAGAACAAATACCCGTTACCTAGGATTGACGACCTTTTTGACCAGTTACACGGTGCAAAATACTTTTCAAAGATTGATCTTAGATCAGGTTATCATCAGTTAAGAATAAAAGATGAGGACGTTTTTAAGACTGCTTTTCGAACTCGATATGGCCATTATGAATTTTTAGTCATGCCTTTTGGATTAACAAATGCTCCTGCAGTATTTATGGACCTGATGAATAGAATTTGCAGACCTTACTTAGATAAATTTGTGATCGTCTTTTTAGATGACATTTTAATTTATTCTAAGACTGAGAAAGAACACCAGCAACATCTAAGAGAAATTCTAGAAACTCTTAGGAAAGAAAAGTTGTATGCAAAATTCTCCAAGTGTGAATTTTGGGTGAAGGAAATCAAATTTTTAGGACATGTGATTAATGAGGAAGGAATACAAGTAGATCCTACCAAAGTAGAAGCCATTCAAAATTGGGGAACACCTAGGAATCCTACTGAAATCCGACAATTTTTAGGGTTAGCAGGGTATTACAGAAGATTTATTAAGAACTTTGTTAGATTAGCCCTACCCCTTACCACTCTAACTAAGAAAGTTTCTAAGTTTGAATGGAAGGAGAAACAAGAACAAGCTTTTCAAAGTTTAAAAGAGAAATTGTGTGAAGCTCCGGTATTAGTTTTACCAGAAGAGGGAAAGACATTCACTGTGTATTGTGACGCCTCCCAACAGGGATTGGGATGTGTTTTAATGCAAGAAGATCAGGTAATAGCGTATGCCTCAAGACAATTGAAGAAACACGAACAAAATTATGTTAACCATGATCTAGAATTAGGAGCAATCATATTCGCTTTAAAAATCTGGAGACATTATTTATACGGTACAAAGTGTACAGTATATACTGATCATAAAGGCCTTCAACACATTTTTGATCAAAAACTTTTAAATATGCGACAAAGAAGATGGATAGAAGTTTTAAGTAATTACGAATGTGATATAAGATATCATCCAGGAAAAGCGAATATTGTAGCAGACGCTTTAAGTCGGAAGGAAAAACCCTTAGGAGCTAAAGCTTTTAGAATCACCTTGATAAACGAATTCCTAAATCAATTAAGAAACTATCAAAAGAAAGCTTTAGAACCTACTTTAAGAAAACAAGAGGAACTGAATGGAGAAGAAGAAAGATTAGTAGAAGGTGCAGACGGCATTTTAAGACATGATTCCCGTATATGGATACCTCGACATGGTGATCAAAGAGAAGTTATATTAAAGGAAACTCATCATTCAAAGTATTCCATTCACCCTGGTAATCACAAGATGTATAAAGATCTTAGAAAGAATTTTTGGTGGCCAAGTATGAAAAGAAACGTTGGGGAATTTATAGCCAAATGTATAACTTGTACCAAAGTCAAGGCAGAACACCAAAAACCTAGCGGGTTATTAGTCCAACCCGAAATTCCCGTTTGGAAATGGGATCAGCTTACCATGGATCTTGTAACCAAGTTACCAAGATCTACAAAAGGTAATGATGCCATTTGGGTAATAGTAGATAGACTAACCAAATCAGCTCACTTTCTACCCATACAAGAAAATTTTGGAGTAGAAAAATTAGCAAAGATATATGTGAGAGAGATAGTAACAAGGCATGGAATTCCCCTTTCTATAATCTCAGATCGTGATGGTCGTTTCACTTCTAGATTTTGGGAGAAATTCCAAGATGCCTTAGGATCTCAAATTAGGCTTAGTGCTGCCTACCATCCACAAACAGACGGACAAAGTGAGAGAACTATTCAAACGCTGGAGGATATGCTGAGAGCTTGTATCCTGGAATTTAAGGGAAGTTGGGATGTACATCTACCATTAATAGAATTTTCATACAATAATAGTTATCATGCTTCCATCAAAGCTGCACCCTTCGAAGCACTATATGGTAGAAAATGTAGATCTCCGGTATGCTGGAATGAGATCGGAGAAACCCAACTGACGGGCCCACAAATCATCCAAGAAACCACGGACAAGATAGTTCAAATCAGGAAGAAACTGGAGGAAGCTAGAAGTCGACAGAAAAGTTATGCAGATAATAGACGAAAGCCATTAGAATTCCAGATAGGAGACTACGTCCTTTTGAAAGTATCCCCATGGAAAGGTATTATAAGATTCCAAAAGCGGGGAAAACTTAATCCACGATATGTAGGACCGTATCAAGTAAAGGAAAGAATTGGACCAGTAGCCTATCGTCTAGACTTACCTCCAGAATTAGATGGGATTCATGATGTCTTCCATATATCCAACCTCCGAAAATGTGTAATAGACACACAAGCTATCATTCCCTTAGACGATATCCAAGTAAATCCCCAGTTACGATTCACAGAAGAACCTATAGAAATCGTATCACAACAAGAAAGGAAGCTAAGAAGGGGAAAAATACCAATAGTACAAGTCAAGTGGAATGCGAGAAGAGGTCCAGAGTTCACCTTTGAACGTGAAGATAGGATGAGAGCTAAATACCCCCATCTTTTTATAAATCAGGTATAATATAAAAACAATTTCGGGGACGAAATTTCCTAAGGGGGGGAGAATGTAACGACTAACGAAAAATAATAATTAAATAAAATAATATTGGGCCACCTTAAGGTTCTAATCTCAAACTAGTAGGAAACACGAGTGCCAAGCTGTAATGGCCAGCTTACATACGTATTTATAACCTAAGCTGTAATGGTCAGCTATATATATACGTATATATGTGTATATTAACCGTATATGTGTAAACAGGTGATCCGCATAATTCCCGAGCAAGCTATTCGTCTTAGAATCAACGAGGAAGAACAACAAGTGAGTGCATGTACCCCATAATCGTTTTAATGTTTCCGGGGTAAATGTATGTTTGTGTCGTTTTTATGAAATATTCACGAGTTATGATCTAATAGAAATAATAGAAACCGGTTAAATAGAAACTACGTAGGATGGATCCATTCGGTATCATAGAGTATAGACCCGGGCCGATTAGAGGCCACGGGACCATATATAATCGATCTATACTCGGAAAATAGAATAACCGGATCATTGCATGCATGTACGATTTATCAGTCGAAATGGTTGTTTAAGGTCTTGGCATCACTCACTAGTTTCGACTAACGTAATTTAAACGTACATTTCAGGAAGTTAGCGTATCTATGGAACCCGAGCTTAGTTGTGGTGTTAGTGAACTCACGAAGGAAGTTAATGTTAATAAATAAAGTTGTGATCATGTAGTAACGTTTAATGTTTTCGAAATAAGGTGTACTCGGCTTGGCCGAGAAGAGTTTTAAAGGTTGGATGTTGATGTATAATATTATTATGTTTTGAAGTTTAAAAGTGTTGTGGGATTGATTGTATAATAATCGGCTTTTAAAAAGTAAAATAAGACAATTAGATTTTTAAACTAGTTAAGAGATTAACTACCAATCGGTAATGACTCGGTTAAAAATCGGGTCGTTACAAGTTCGTGCCAAAATTTCTGTTTTTATATATTTGTTAATTGTTAAATATGTATATGTACTTAAAGTCGAATTTCTGTGTTTATTGCTTGGTTCGGCTTGTGAAGGGATATGGTGCCAAAACCAATGACACCATACCAATAAAAGCAACCCATTCTTTTCTACTGCAAGAAGTTAAGACATAAGAAGAAAGAAAAATGGTTGATCAACACCTGTAAGCGCCCAACTAAGGACTGTGTTAGCAACCATAACGCCAGTTCTCTCGTCCGTTTTACGTCAGCAAAGACAACTACGTCAATGGCCTTGACGCAAGCTCTTCCACCCATTTTACATCAGCGGAGACAACTGCGTCAATAGCCTTAACGCCAGTTCTTCTGCCCATTTTACGTCAGCGCTAGCACAAACGAAGCTTCTCATGCACGAAAAGCCCACGCTCCGTGACACGTTCCAAAGATACCTTTTCGGGCAACATCGAGACACACCCCCCCTGGGCAGGCATGCCCTGAGCAACTATTTCTGACATGAACACTACCCATCAGAGTCTGCGACCAATCATAGGTCGCGTGTGGACTGACAAAACCAGAGAAGACGATGACGTGACAACTCCCCAACCAAAGAATTCATGACGGAAGACTTTAGCAACCCCCACTTGTCTCAGGTTCTAGAAGAAGTGATGATCACACACCGCCCCAATAAACTAACAGGCGGACGCCACGTGGATTTTTGACAGGATTGTAACATACCCCATTTTCCCTCTTTTTTACATACCCACTTGCACAAAATTGGGCTTAGGAATTTAGGCCAGAGACTAGGAGACGCCTCTACCTGGGCCGGGCCCCACTAAGGGTAGACGTTGGGTTAAGAAAGTTGGACGTCAAGGTACTATAAAAGGAGGAGCCCCATCTCCTTTTATTGGCATCTGGACTCCACTAGAACTATCGTTGAAAAGACTACGAACACATCGTACTTTTCCAATCCTTGTTTTTATTTTCCAACGTTTAAAGGTTCGGCTCTTCTAACCGGACACCGGTTGTCTCCTTTTTTTCCTTGGTCTTATTTCTCATACCCACTACTTACAAATACACCCTTTTAATCTTAAACCAATATTTTTCCTGTGGATTCACTACTTAGATCAGCCCTGACCCATTTATCTAAGACCCGTGTTTCTCCATTGGCGCCATCCGTGGCCTTACCACAAAAATCTAACATTAAAACCCTTTGCTATTCTACAAAATGACAAATTCACCACCCAAAGTCTATACTCCGTCTGGGGTCGTCGACGACATTATTCCGGGACCAAATGCACCGGAGGGCAACAGCGACGACAACCAAGAAAAACGTCATCATGGCGGCTCGAACCATAGACTTCCACGTCAACAACGATCCCCCTTTGACTCAGGAGGAGATCGGCGCTTTTCATAACGACTAGTACGAGCACCAGAAAAAGCTATTAGGCGCCCAGTTAGAGCGTCGCAAGACGACTGGCAAAGCCATCATGGCATCAACCTCCCAGAAATCTAACACCACCAAGACATCGGACGCCGCCCGTCACGGGGAAGGTTGAGGAAAACTCCTCATCGACCAGACCCGTGCAGAGCGCAATCGATTCGATGACGACGATTACCAAGAAAGCTCTTAGGAGGATGATGACTCCAGGGACTAACAAAACAGTCCGTATTATAGTTGGGAGCGCATCAACAGGTACAACAACAATGCGTCCACCAACTTCTCACTCCCATATAGGCCCACGGCCTTTGCTGACAAGTCAAAATTCACCACATGTATTTCCATGGCCGCAATACCACCCATACAGTGCCACCCAACCAATGTCAAACTATACGATGGCCCTACAGACCGAGATGATCATCTCAACATTTTTAACCAAGCCGGGGCCATCATCGGATGGACGCTACCCTTCTGGTGCCACATGCTCGCCCAAACACTGACAGGCGTGGCATGAGTATGGTTTGACAACTTGCCAACTGGCAAAATCGATAGCTACGAAGAGCTGATCGGTAAATTTTCCCTACACTTCAGCCAACAAGGACGCCACAAGCACGACAAAATGCAGATCCACCTTTGCAAGCGCAGGGATAATGAGCTGCTTGAAGACTTCATCGTCTGATACAACAAAGAAGCACTCCAACTAGGAACTGGAAACGAGGCAACTCGAACCTCATTCCTAGCAAACGTCAATGACGATAACCTGCATCTTACCCTACTAGGAAAAAAACGGCATCCCAGATTCATGGGAAGAGGTCGTCAGAATCGCAAAACTATATGCGCAACACCAAAAGACAATCCGGCAACCCCAGCGCGGCAGCAGCAGCAATAACAACAACTGAAGCCGCAACGACAACCGCTCGTCCGTCTAGAGCCGAATCGCAGGCTCCACTGATGAAGGCGGGTACTCCACCTATAGGGACGCCAGAAACATTATTGGAAACAAACAGACTCGCGACCAGAATCAACCACACCACTTGTCATCACTACACTCTTTGACCATTACCGCACTCACAAAATGATGTGCGATAGCGGCAACAGTTTTAACATCATGTATCAACAATGCTTCGATCGACTCGTTGATGAGGACAAGGCACATCTGGAACCGGACGCACCAATTGCCGGCTTCTTTAACGAGGTCATTCTGCATCTCAGTAAATTCAATTTTACCGTTACACTTACCAACGGGACTCGTACGCGTTCCGAAACTTCCACATTCCACGCTATCCCCGCCAACTCCACATACGACATCCTGTTTAGAATACAGGGGTTGGAAAAATTCAACGACAATGCTTCCATCCCCACCAGACTATAGGCTTTCCTACAAGCACGGGGGTGGCATACATCACGGGGAATCAATAGTACTTCCTCACCAACGAATTATCAACTCCGCCGTCCAAGCAAACCGCCACGGAGAACAAAAAAATGGTACTCAATCCCATCTTCCCAGACTAAACCATAACCCTAGGACCAACCTTATCACACCAGATACGCATCCATCTCAAACGGCTCCTGGTAAAGATCATCGACATCTTCGCTTGGCAATCATCCGACATGGTCGGCGTCCCCAGACACAAAGTAGAACATCTTCTCAACACTTACAAAGACGCATGGCCAGTCGCCCAAAAGAAGGGCCCATTAGGCGCAGACAGAAACAAAGCCATGAACGAATAGGTAGACGATCTTCTTAAAAAGAATGGGTCTTGGCGCATCTGCGTCGACTACAAGGACCTCAATAAAGCATGCCCGAAAGACCACTACCCACTGCCAGAAATAGACTTAAAGGTAGATTCTCTCGCACCATTCAAATTCAAATGTTTTCTGGACGCATACAGAAGGTATCACCAGATCTAAATGGCACATGAAGATGAAGACATAACTGCCTTCCGAACAGACAAGGGGATTTATTGCTACACCAAAATGCCCTTCGGTCTTAAAAACGCACGCGCTACATACCAGCGCCTGATGGACCAGGTGTTCATCAACCAGATCGCCGTCAACCATGAGGTATACGTCGATGATTTTGTTATCAAAAGCCGCGAAGAGGACACAGTGCTTCTTGACATACAACGCACCTTCGATCAGCTGCTTGATATAAACATGAAACTCAACCTAGGCAAATGTTCATTTGGCTCCGAGGAAGGCAAATTCTTAGGCGTCATTGTCACAAATGGATGTTTCAAACCGAACCTAGAAAAGGTATAGGCTATCCAACGAATGCCCTCCCCCAACTCAATCAAGGATGTCTAGACACTAATGAGGCGCATGGTCGCCCTCAACCATTTCCTATCAAACTACACGTCAAAGTTCTTTCCTTTTGTTCATACACTTAGGAATGTACTTTAGAAAACACAGTTCCGCTGAACCATAGAATCGGAAGCAAGTTTCCGTGAAATGAAAAAAATGTTTGACTTATCTGCCAACTCTCACTGCGCCTCTACTAGAAGAACTGTTAACCCTGTACCTATCCGTGTCTAACACCGCGATAGGCGCAGTACTTCTGGTAGACCGCAACAAATTCCAAACACCAATTTATTATTATCAGTCGCACACTCGCCGACATAGAAACCAGATATTCGACCATGGAAAAACTAGTACTCACGCTAATTCGTGGGTCACGAAGACTGGGACGGTATTTTCATGGACACCGAATTCACGTCCTCACAGATTACCGAATCAACACCGTCCTTTCCAAACCAGAGCTATCCGGACGTAAGGGAGCATTAATCAGTACTTAAGGATGGCCCGATATTCCATAGCTGACACGTGTTGGCCCAATCCTTCAATGGGGAAACTGTCAAGAAATCTTGAGCATGAAAAGCCCGGAGACAATTAATCACAACTTTTTGATGAGTGGATAGAACAAACGTCTCTCCCAAACTCTGGATTGTTATACTAATTAAGGCACTCACCAAAGCATCTTGGGCTTTAGAAAGTGTCCTTATTAGAGAAACCGCCAAAATCAAAATTGGGTAGGGATCTGTGCAACCAATCCAACGTGCACACACATATTCAGAATATAACCCGACAATACCGCAATCCCAAAGAATATGGTTCTGCAAACTTCAATATTGTGCCCTCGAGGCCACGAAAGCTTGTGTAGATATATCCTCTGGCGAACATAAACCCAAATCCCCAATACAAGTCGGGAGGGATGTCAGCCTTCATTGAAGATCCCCCAAAACAGACCCCCACAAACCACGATGTTTGAATCTGGGATGAAAACTGGAATGAATGATTGTATATGATCGGGTTTTGAAAGGGAGAGATATGGAGGGAATTTTGAAAGGAAGTTATATAAACTTAAACTTTCATACATTGAAATACAAACTGTTTTGGTCTATATATACATATCAAATGAGTGCCAGTGAACCGACGTGACCCTTGTTAATAACCATATTAACCGTCAGTCAAAGTGTGACACACCGGTCAACTTTTATTTTAATCTAGACTTAGGATATCTATGATAATATTATTCCTAACATATGTACAGGTCTGAATTAACACATGTCTATTATATTGAATCAAGATTATCTTCTAACATTCTCGCCCCTCATCTTGATTCCATGCACTTCGGCTTTAGTCTTCACTTGATGAGGATCTTGACCGCTTCTTTGGGGGTAGGTCCGAGTCTTTCCATTCGGCACCTTTCATCTTGTGATCTTCCATTGCTTCTTCGTTGATTTCGACCACTAGCTCCCTTCCTTTGTACTTGAGATGATACCACTCTAGCATCTCCAAGTAACGGACGTATGTTTGCCTTAGGTTTCTTGTACTGTCTCCCTTTGACACTAGGCTTGGTAATCCTCTTCCATAACCCATTGACATAGCCACAACCGTCCAATTCTCGTCCTTCATCACTTTTTCATAGCCACCAAATACTTGTACCGTTTTGTAAAGATCCAACAAACAAATTGGATATCCCGTTTCGTCTCTTGGTGGGATTGGTGCTCTAATTCTTATTTGTAAGAATTCTTTCATAAACCAATCTATGGTTCTTTCAAACTCTAATTCGAACCATCTCTTGTATCTTTTAACCATGCTAGTAATATGGATTAAATCCATAAAAACAATACAATCTTGTAATTGTGTTCCTTCGGTTGGATACATTACCGGACCTCTTTCCATAACGCCTTCATATTGATCTTTGTTAATGGAATAGTCGTCAAAGTGCTTGAAAATGGACGCTCTTTCTTTTTCTTCTTCGGTTATACCCTCCATCTTATCGTCTTTGAATCTAACCCTTTTTCCTTGAACCCTTCGAATTTTTCTGTTTTGGTTCGGCCCATATATATATCTTGATCAACTTCATTTCGGCTTTCAATCTTTTCTTTCTTACTATCTTGATCGAATGCGGGGCATTTAAAAGTGAAATGGTCATCCGATTAGCAAATACGACAAGTTATAACCCTTCTATATTCGTGAATAATCGACTTCTTGATGTAACATACATCGCCTTCAAACTCAATCTCTAAACCCTCTTGTGTTAACTTTTCAACGCTTAACACATTTTTTCTAAGTGTGGTCACATAAAATACGTTTTGAATCTTGTGCACTTGTCCACTACTTGTAATCGCTACCGATCCTTTACCACAGAAATATTCTTTTCTATATCCACTAGGGCAACCCTCTATACCAAATCAATTGCTTAAAACTATAAACAAATCCTTGTTTCCACATCCGTGTTCGTTTTGAGTCAAACTCGCAAACCACAAATCATTCCAACTCTTTTCATCACTACCCTTTACCATAAATTCGGTTTTACCAATTTTCTTAGGACAATTACGCCTATAATGAAAGGGTTCTTTCACTTACTACAACACATGGTAGACGGATATTCGGACACTTCTTTATCGCTCTTGATTTGCCGATTGTATTCCGTTTGTGCTTTCCTTTTGTTTTCTTCGTGATCCCTCACGGACACACTACTTGATCCGATGTTAAACGAAGATAACTTCACGTTAAGAGAGTCTCCACTATTCTCGGAATTTGCCTTCTTGGCCTTCCATCTATGATCCACATGATCATACACTAGATTAGGGATTAGCGGACCAACACCATAACCGCCTTTTGTCCCTAATGTTTCTGCTTCGTTTTTTCTTGCATCGAATATACCACAGGTCTTCGGAAATTTAGGCTCTGATGCCATGTTTGAATCTGGGATGAAAACTGGAATGAATGATTGTATATGATCGTGTTTTGAGAGGGAGAGATATGGAGAGAATTTTGAAAGGAAGTTACATAAACTTAAACTTTCATACATTGAAATACAAACTGTTTTGTTCTATATATACATATCGAATGGGTACCAATGAACAGACATGACCCTTGTTAATAACCGTATTAACCGTCAGTCAAAGTGTGACACACCGGTCAACTTTTATTTTAATCTAGACTTAGGATATCTATGATAATATTATTCCTAACATATGTACAGATCTGAATTAACACATGTCTATTATATTGAATCAAGAGTATCTTCTAACACACGATATCCTTGATCGCTCTCTATATGGATTTTTTTTTTCAAAAACCTACATAAGTTATTAAAAAAATAAAAAAAAAGTTATGTATATTACACATTTCCTTTGGTTTATATTAGACTATATGAATTGTATTTTCTGAATTATTTAAATAAAGCTTGTATTAGTAAATATTAGTTTGGTAGATATTTTTATTAAGTTGAGGCAGCTCCATACATTTGCATGCACTCTCTACAACCTAAGATGTCACATTGTGGACATGGGTTTTTTATTTTACACAAAACAATGTGTCTTTGGTTTGTAGTAAAACAAATGTGAAATTATCTTACCGAGATCCTTGTTTTATTAAACCGGTTTGTATTTCGTGTTTCTTCTTAAACAATTTAACCTTAATTAAAAGCTTAAATCTAATAGCATTGTTTTATAACATTTTTAACGACAGCATTACAGCAATGCAACGCATTGTGGACTTTGAAAATTTAGAGTAGTTTTTATTCAATATTGTAGTTGCAAAAGCTTTTTACAAACTTAACCCAAATATTCAGGTTTTTAAAAACAAAACTCATAAACTATGGATAATTTCATAACCAGGGGCCCAAAAATAAAAAGCAATGGACGGGTACAGGCGTACTGCGTACAGCCTTATAAAAAGCCCATGAAAAATACCTTGCTTGAAGACTTAAACCAGGCCCTTAATTATCCACTTTTTATACACATGTAACATGTTATTGCCCAATAATTTGCACCATGCAAGTATTCTATTGTTGAATTTCCTTTTTAGGGTAGCATCAAATACATAGTGAAAGAAAAATAGGAAGTCGTGGGAAAGCTATAAAATGAACTACGATTGAACTCATTCAATCGGCATTGAAACCGTCTTATCGAACCCTACGACGTTAGTTTTTAGGTCTTCGTGTTTTGGTGTTTTAGCTTATAGTTTTTAAAATATGTGTTATATCATTGTGTCTTTTATGTACCATTGCATCTTTTTCTTATTTTCATCATTGTGTCATTTTTCAATTCATTGTGTCTTTTTTCCTCAGTATTGTGTTATATTTTTTGGCACTGTGTTATATTTTATGGTTCATTGTGTCATATTTCATGATCTATTGTGTTTTTTGTATCCTTCACACCCTTCTCATTTTTATTACACTGTGTAGAATAACTTGAGCCTTCTTTTTTAATAATCAATTTGATATATAATAAGAAAACTATAATAATATATGCTGTTATTACTCTTTCTAATTACTTCTCTGTTTTTATTTTTGTTTTTTATTGCTGTTTAGCCGTAAAAAGTAAAATGATATAACTCTAGCTCAGCTTGGTTCGTAACGCTCCGGATTGACTTGGTTTATCTCGCTCTTTAGCTCGAATCGGTTTAACTTAGATTATTTTACTTATTATATATTTTATTTTTTGTCACACCCTCAAATTTTCACTTGCGGAGTTCTACCGCGAGGCGTGTGACATACCAGGATCCAAGTCAACGGTCACAATAAACGACAACTATATGTAAAAATATACGTAGAAAAACCATGCATAAATTTAAAACAAACATTTGGAAGTGCGGAAGCATTTAAGTTTTACAAAAGTCAAAAGGAAATAGAAACATAAGTTCAAAAGTTTATTATTCCAAAACATGCATTATGATCCTAGACGCAAGACGACTCCAGTGCGACTCCGTGCGCCTAGCTGATAGCTGCTACCTTAGCGACCTGAGAAATCATGCTAAAAATGTCAACATATAATGCTGGTGAGTTCACAGATTTTAAGTTTACAATTAGTTTCCATGACTTTCGAGTTTCGTCAAAAAGATGCCATGTCATGAGATGCGTTTAATGAACAAACCAGCGTTTCCTTACTACTACAATTGTGATGCTGAAACCATTACTGACAAGTGTTTCACTGCGTTGCTGCCCGTGTTTGAGTTGCTTGTGTTGCCAAAATAGAGACAATATGCACCCGCCCGGCTCCCAGCTGACGAATGGGGTTCGTCAAACCCAATAGATCTATTCACATTTCCCCCGTTGTGCCCGGCACATTCATGGTTTCCCCCAGGGACTTCCTTGTTTCATCGTATAGTAATCAAAAGAGTTTCTTTTCAAAAGTGTTGCGTTTCAAAAGAGTTGTGTTTCAAAAGTGTCGCGTTTCACAAGAGTTGTGTTTCAAAAGTTACGTGTTTATAACGAATGTTGCGTTTCCAAAAAGTTACATAAATGTTTGGTTTGTCAAATCGGGTAGCATGTTTCTCCCCCGAGAGAAAAGTGTTTAAAAGAGGGGCCGTGAACTCACCTTAGGTTGCTTTGAGTTAAATCCAACTTCGAATGTGGAAATAGGCGAATTGCTTACGATTCCCTATTTCAATGTTTAAACTTTATAAGTATGTGTTTATGCAAGTTTGACCAAAATTCCATTTGTTCTAAACTTCACATATTCTAAGTGTTTTGTGTGACGCAAGTGTAACCACATAAAGCTAGTAGACCTGACGACCCGTTGCTGAAAGTTTAGTGTTCATGTTAATACATACTGTACGTATCAATCACATATGTTCATATAATCTATACATGCAACATATAAGTCAAGAAAACTATCAAACAAGTTCAAATACCAACTATGTCAATTCTGCGATTTTTGAACAGATTCTGTGTCGTCAAAACGATTTTTGATAAAATACCAAATCAGCTTATTTGACTCTCAAATTTTTACAGGAGCTTCCCATATGTTTGGTTGGTATGTCTATATTTTTATTTTTCCATGAAAACCTTCCAAAAATTTACTAAAAATTCCCAAACACTGAAAGGTACAAAAACGTAGCTGTTTGCGACAGTTTAGTAGATGATTTATTAAAAATCACTCGTTGATCCAATTGACCTGAATCCAATTGGAGAACATCAAAAATTCCTGTATTTAGTTGCTCACCAAATTTCACGATCAAAGGGTTTGTAAAACTCGAGTTATGACCGTTTAAAGTTGACCAAAGTTTTCTGTCCAAAATCAGTTTTGACATACGATTTTGTAAGCTACAAAATAAATACCTCTATACTCAACCAAATTCAACAAACTTGGACTTTCTGGAAAGCTTAAATCATATAGCATACTTTAGCATCAAAAACTATAAGATTTAGATATCAAATCATCAAGTTATCAATTAAACAAATTCGGATTTAAAATCTGCCAAGTTTTATTCTTCAACAAAACTAAATCAACAATACTTCTAGCAACTTAAATCCATCAATATTTCAACATGGCAACTATACATAAGTAGCATATGATCAGATCCTTGTTCCAAATGATAATTATCTATGATCAAACTTAAGTTTTTAACCAAATCTTTCAAACTAACTATCATAACAATCCAAATCATGAATCTTAGTATTTTGATTATAACAACTCATTTAAACATATATATATCATGTATGGATTTGTTTAAACATGGTATTAAGTTTACTAATCAGGTTAGATCATAACTCTAATGAAAAGAAAATAGCAAGAACATCTAGTTATAATGGTTATACCTCAAGAACACAAATTTTGCAACACATGGAAATAAGATAACTTGATCAACAACCTTCCAAAGCTTTAATCCACACTAGTAGGATGTTTATAAGTGTTTTGGGTGATCAAAAACAGAGTTTTTGCGATCAAAAATTGAGCAGGAGAAGTGTTTATGAGTAAAGGTTCGTCAATGATCGACTTTTTATAAAGGAAACAAAACAGCGAATTTTCTTTGGCGTCGCGGACAGCGGGAGGTTTAGTAATTCCCACGCGGTCCGCGGGAGAAAGTTAGGTATTTGTCTGCTGGGCCTCGCGCGGACCGTGGGAGAATTCTTTATTCCTCTGCGGTCCGCGGGGGGAAAGGAAAATCAGATTTTTAAATTTTATTTATTTTATGTAATTATTGTATAATAATTATGTTTTTATAAAATCATTAGAGTATTTAAATAATTTCTATAAGTCCAAACTATCATCATGTAATTTTCCTAAGTTCCCGGTTAATCCGGAATCAGTTACGTTAATTCACATAGTTTCACATAATCACGTATAGAGACATAATTATAATACCGTGTATTCATAGTTAACATTTCACCAACGTTCGGGTCTTACTACTAACGTATGTGTTTCCCAATGATGCTACGAATTACCAGACTGACTTAACTAACCTAGTTAAGTTTGTTTTAACCGATGTTTCGCTAAGGTAGACTTTATGAAATGTTTTGCTGAAAATGCCGGGTGTCACATTATCCCCCTGTTGAAAGAATTTTCGTCCCCGAAAATTTCCCGAAGTCCAAAGAGAATGAAGCGAACTAAAAAAAATTTTCCCCAATTTTATCGTCACATTATCCCCCTGTTGGAAGAAATCTCGTCCCCGAGATTTACCAGTTTTAACAGCGATAAGTGCCGACCTCTGTATTTGTTCAACAATGTTTTCCAAGTGCAACTAGATGAGAGTTGTGAATGAAGAGTGATAATAACAGTCGGGAAACCACTTCCCCAAGGTGAATACAAGTCAAGAGACCCTTCCCGATCGAAAGCCTAATGGAGACTACTATGATCGGTATAAACAACCCATCGGTACCGTCCGAGTAGCATCCCCAAAGGACTCCCATCGACCCAACGAATAAGAAATGATGACCAGAACCAACATTAAAATGCTCAAAGGAATACGAGGCGCACAACGATGTGGATAAAGATAAAATCAAAGTGTAACGAGAGGTAAGAAAGAATACGTACGGGTAACAGTGTCTCAGTTCTCTCGGTTCTCCCTAGAACCGATAACATAAGCGTGAGCACGAGTAGGCCGACCATCATCCTTATCTTTTCCCCCCTTTACTGAAGTCCCTGCGTCCTCTTTGTTCAACTTTGGGCAGTTACATTTGATATGTCCTGTTTCACCACAATTGAAGCATCCTTGATTTCCTCGAGAAGCAGGAGTGGAAACGTCTGCCTGAACTTGTCCTGGCTGAATGTTGACTCTACAGTTCTTAGCCAGGTGACCATTGCGATGACAACGATTGCAACGAAATGTATCACAGCTCCCAACATGATGGTACCCGCATTTGTTGCACTTAGGGTTCTTTCCAGTGTATCCTCCTTGATTCTGAGCCGACGCCGACCCTGAAGCTTCAGCCTTCTTCGCCGCCGGTTGTCGCTGAACCACCGTTGAACTCTTTTCCACACTTTCCCACTTCCTCTTGTTCTCTACCGCCGCCTTCACAGAAGAGCTTCTAGGAGACAAGACGCCCTCAGTAATCTTCAAGTTGGTCATCTTTGTAGCCGACCGTACTGCCTCAGACATGGTAGCAGGATCCCTTGCAGACACCAACCCTGCAATCTCCGGCACTAACCCTGCAATGTACTGCTCTATCCTACGGTATTCTGGTGTTGCTAAACCCGGACACATTATTGCCAACTCATTATGTCTAACCGTGTATGCCTCGACTTCAGAACCCACCATCTTGAGATTCCCATATTCCTGTTCCAACCTCTTGATCTCCTCTCGCGGGCAATACTCATCCTTCAACCTACGCACGAAATCTGCCCAAGGCATGGCGTTGGCCTCCCCTAAACCAAGATTTTGAGTGACACTGTTCCACCACGATAAGGCTGGTCCTTCAAAAGTTCCCGAAGCAAACTTTACCCGATCAGCTTCTGGGCACTCATATAAAGCAAACACCGACTCAGTCTTTTCTAACCACCTAAGCAACTCAATGGCCCCATCAGTACCTTGAAAGTTGTGGGGTTTACAGTCTTTGAACCGTTTGTAGGCACTCCCCGCCTGCATCGGAGTAGCAAAAGTACCCATAAAGGTCTGCTGGGAAGCTTGGAAGGCAGCCAGTGCGACGCCCAATTGTTGTTGCATCATCTCGTTTAGTTCATCATGTGTTAAGGTAATGTTGCCATCACCTCTACCCCCACCATTGCGGCCTCCACGTCGACCTCCAGCACGTCCTCCATTGCGTCCAGACATCTTCTGAGAAAATAAGAAACAAAAGCTCAGACCCAACCCCAACACTAAACCAAGAGAATAAGAAGAAGTCAAGATTTTGGGTCAAAATGTAACCATTAATCCCAACACGAGATTCACCAAGTCTTTCATGCATTTCAACTTATGATTTCGTGTGCACCCGAAATGATAAATTGCTCTACATGGTCCTCTAGGCGTGCCCCGAGTTCGAACCTCAAGTCACCCGATACCCATGACTTAGAAAAGAAACAGCCAACTCAAAAGATCACCAACAGGTTACTTCAACTACAACCCAAAGGAAAGGATAGAATAAAACTAGGAATGATCACGAGTGAGATAGATAACATGATACTGTGTGACAAGGATACCGACACCCCGACAAGGTTATTTTGTTTAATAAAAGATACGACTCAAATGTATGTGACCGTCTAGTGTGCGAGACTCGGCTATAGACTAGACTCTACATGCAGTCCTAGTTCACTATAACCATTGGCTCTGATACCAATCTGTCACACCCTCAAATTTCCACTTGCGGAGTTCTACCGCGAGGCGTGTGACATACCAGGATCCAAGTCAACGGTCACAATAAACGACAACTATATGTAAAAATATACGTAGAAAAACCATGCATAAATTTAAAACAAACGTTTGGAAGTGCGGAAGCATTTAAGTTTTACAAAAGTCAAAAGGAAATAGAAACATAAGTTCAAAAGTTTATTATTCCAAAACATGCATTATGATCCTAGACGCAAGACGACTCCAGTGCGACTCCGTGCGCCTAGCTGATAGCTGCTACCTTAGCGACCTGAGAAATCATGCTAAAAATGTCAACATATAATGCTGGTGAGTTCACAGATTTTAAGTTTACAATTAGTTTCCATGAGTTTCGAGTTTCGTCAAAAAGATGCCATGTCATGAGATGCGTTTAATGAACAAACCAGCGTTTCCTTACTACTACAATTGTGATGCTGAAACCATTACTGACAAGTGTTTCACTGCGTTGCTGCCCGTGTTTGAGTTGCTTGTGTTGCCAAAATAGAGACAATATGCACCCGCCCGGCTCCCAGCCGACGAATGGGGTTCGTCAAACCCAATAGATCTATTCACATTTCCCCCGTTGTGCCCGGCACATTCATGGTTTCCCCCAGGGACTTCCTTGTTTCATCGTATAGTAATCAAAAGAGTTTCTTTTCAAAAGTGTTGCGTTTCAAAAGAGTTGTGTTTCAAAAGTGTCGCGTTTCACAAGAGTTGTGTTTCAAAAGTTACGTGTTTATAACGAATGTTGCGTTTCCAAAAAGTTACATAAATGTTTAGTTTGTCAAATCGGGTAGCATGTTTCTCCCCCGAGAGAAAAGTGTTTAAAAGAGGGGCCGTGAACTCACCTTAGGTTGCTTTGAGTTAAATCCAACTTCGAATGTGGAAATAGGCGAATTGCTTACGATTCCCTATTTCAATGTTTAAACTTTATAAGTATGTGTTTATGCAAGTTTGACAAAAATTCCATTTGTTCTAAACTTCACATATTCTAAGTGTTTTGTGTGACGCAAGTGTAACCACATAAAGCTAGTAGACCTGACGACCCGTTGCTGAAAGTTTAGTGTTCATGTTAATACATACTGTACGTATCAATCACATATGTTCATATAATCTATACATGCAACATATAAGTCAAGAAAACTATCAAACAAGTTCAAATACCAACTATGTCAATTCTGCGATTTTTGAACAGATTCTGTGTCGTCAAAACGATTTTTGATAAAATACCAAATCAGCTTATTTGACTCTCAAATTTTTACAGGAGCTTCCCATATGTTTGGTTGGTATGTCTATATTTTTATTTTTCCATGAAAACCTTCCAAAAATTTACTAAAAATTCCTAAACACTGAAAGGTACAAAAACGTAGCTGTTTGCGACAGTTTAGTAGATGATTTATTAAAAATCACTCGTTGATCCAATTGACCTGAATCCAATTGGAGAACATCAAAAAAATTCCTGTATTTAGTTGCTCACCAAATTTCACGATCAAAGGGTTTGTAAAACTCGAGTTATGACCGTTTAAAGTTGACCAAAGTTTTCTGTCCGAAATCAGTTTTGACATACGATTTTGTAAGCTACAAAATAAATACCTATACTCAACCAAATTCAACAAACTTGGACTTTCTGGAAAGCTTAAATCATATAGCATACTTTAGCATCAAAAACTATAAGATTTAGATATCAAATCATCAAGTTATCAATTAAACAAATTCGGATTTAAAATCTGCCAAGTTTTATTCTTCAACAAAACTAAATCAACAATACTTCTAGCAACTTAAATCCATCAAGATTTCAACATGGCAACTATACATAAGTAGCATATGATCAGATCCTTGTTCCAAATGATAATTATCTATGATCAAACTTAAGTTTTTAACCAAATCTTTCAAACTAACTATCATAACAATCCAAATCATGAATCTTAGTATTTTGATTATAACAACTCATTTAAACATATATATATCATGTATGGATTTGTTTAAACATGGTATTAAGTTTACTAATCAGGTTAGATCATAACTCTAATGAAAAGAAAATAGCAAGAACATCTAGTTATAATGGTTATACCTCAAGAACACAAATTTTGCAACACTTGGAAATAAGATAACTTGATCAACAACCTTCCAAAGCTTTAATCCACACTAGTAGGATGTTTATAAGTGTTTTGGGTGATCAAAAACAGAGTTTTTGCAATCAAAAATTGAGCAGGAGAAGTGTTTATGAGTAAAGGTTCGTCAATGATCGACTTTTTATAAAGGAAACAAAACAGCGAATTTTCTTTGGCGTCGCGGACCGCGGGAGGTTTAGTAATTCCCACGCGGTCCGCGGGAGAAAGTTAGGTATTTGTCTGCTGGGCCTCGCGCGGACCGTGGGAGAATTCTTTATTCCTCCGCGGTCCGCGGGGGGAAAGGAAAATCAGATTTTTAAATTTTATTTATTTTATGTAATTATTGTATAATAATTATGTTTTTATAAAATCATTAGAGTATTTAAATAATTTCTATAAGTCCAAACTATCATCATGTAATTTTCCTAAGTTCCCGGTTAATCCGGAATCAGTTACGTTAATTCACATAGTTTCACATAATCACGTATAGAGACATAATTATAATACCGTGTATTCATAGTTAACATTTCACCAACGTTCGGGTCTTACTACTAACGTATGTGTTTCCCAATGATGCTACGAATTACCAGACTGACTTAACTAACCTAGTTAAGTTTGTTTTAACCGATGTTTCGCTAAGGTAGACTTTATGAAATGTTTTGCTGAAAATGCCGGGTGTCACATTTTTATTTACACCTAATATATTATGTCTACTCTACGCCCAACAGACGTGCTCGTCTTTGGCTGGGTTGGTGGGAAACACGCTTACGTTGACCTCACCAATGTTTTAAAAACCGGTTTTTTAGTCATACCAGATTTGCCTTAAAAATGGTTCAACCGGTTGAACTGGGTTATACCAGGTGGTTGAACCGGGTAGAGTAGTTATGGTCCATAACTTATGGATAATATGTTTACGGGCACAAAGAACTTCTTTGTAACGCCTCCGTTTATGACTCCAATCCTCCATTTATATAAAAGTATGTAATATGTAATGTAATGAACCACCCCAATCCTCATTTATAAGTTACAGCTCCCCTGTTTCACCACAGCCACACACACCTCACCACCCACTTTCTCTCTCTCTAAAAAAAACCTCCCTCTCTCTATCTAACCTTCAACACCGTAACAGTGCCTTCCATCTCGAACTAACCCCAACCACCAACTCCCCACTTGCAATCAACGTCTCAGAATCAACCGAAATGTGGATGAGATCGAGGTGTCCACCCTACTGTTATTGAACTAGAGGGGAATGAGATCGAGGCTCTGTCAGCATCACATCAGGACGGCGGAGAGACAGTGGCTCCGGCGGTGTTCATCGGCGGAGCACGTGTTGGAGGATTAAAAACCCAATTTGTAGCAGATTTTTTTTTGTTTTTTTGGTTGGAAACCCGGTTTTGGCCGGTACGGTATGCCGGTTCGTACCGGTATAAACCAACTTACCGGCGGTATGATTCAGATGCCGTTCGCCCAATTTACCGGCATGTTTCGTACCGGCTACACACCCGGTAAGGTTACCGGTAATACCGGCCGGTACGTACTGGTTTTTAAAACATTGGACCTCACGGATGTGTCCCCTCTAGCTGGTTTTCAGGATAATGGTTTTGTGGCTGAGCAGGCTATGAGAAGGGCATAATCGAAGAAAGTAGAAAAACATGCTAAAGGTGGTGAAGATAATCAACAGTTCACTTGGCTTTCGATACATTTGGCTTCTTGGCACCGGAAACTATCTGTTTCCTAACTAGGGTCCAATGGGTTATCTACAGAAATATTTCAACCCTAATGGGACAGTGTTTGTTTTTAGTAGAATAGAGGTTGCGATCCAGAGAAAGGTGGCGGCGTAGCTTGTTGCCCGCCTATCCGCTATTTTAATGTAATTTACGAGTTATGAGATGAATTACGAAGTTATATATTATAATAAATGGTTATTATTTGTAGGAATTTAGGAATGTAGTTGGTTAACTAAGAGGGTGTTTGGGATTGAGTTTCATACCAACTTATTGACTTATTAGCTTTTTGAAAAAGCTAATAAGTCAATAAGCTGTTTGTGTAACCCAAAAGCACTTTCTGTTTTGACTTTTGGCTTTTAGCTTTTTAAGGGTGGAAAAGCTGTTTTGAAAAGTTAGAAATCCTAGCTTTTGGCTTTTGGCTTTTGGCTTTTGACTTTTGGAAAAAAATTACAAATTTATCACCCATACAACCAATATTCACAATAAGTTAAGCGAAACACTTAAAAAAATAACAATCTATTGACTTTTTAACGTTTCTCATCCCAAAAGCTAATCCAAACACTTTTTTTAAAACTCCTTTTCAAAAAGTCATAAGCCAATAAGCACTTTTGACAAAAAGCACTTTTGCATTTCCAAACTCAATCCCAAACACCCTCTAAGACATATTTGGAGGTTGGTTGGGATGCTAAAGCTAATGAACATATATATTGTATTTCGTTGTAATATGAAACTTATTATATATTTGGTAGAACATTTTTAGGTTGTAATATATTAAGTTAGAACTTATTTTGGATACTTTTTTTAAACCATATTGATGTATTGTTAAAAGCTATGTAGATAAAACTGGATTAAGGTACTAAATGGGCTAAGATTTATCTTTTAAATAAAACTCGATTAAGATACTGGATAGCTAATATGTTCGAGCAAAAAATGAGTAGGTTATAATAGGTTAGCACAAACATAAACTAAATATCTAGATGGTCGGAAAAATAGAAGATTTAAATAGGTCAAGTGGGTTGAGTGGTCCACTTAGCATAATATATAAAAAGGGGCCCAAAATGATTAAGCCAGCTCTCATCACTTCACTCTTCGAACCCGTTTTACTCTACACAAAAAAAAATCCATATCTATCTCTAGCGCTCTGTTCCAGAGTTTCTTTTAGCAGGGAAAGAGAAAGGAATTGGAAGGAATGAAGAAAAAAGTATGTTCCGGATGTTTTGTATAGAGAAAAAGGAATGGAAGATGAGGGAAAATAGTGGGGGTTTTTAGACATAAATCTTGTCTTTCCAATTTGGAAGGAACACAAAAGAAAGAAAGACGAGGAAAATAAGAAGGGATTCCTTTCTCTTCCCCCTTAAATGAAACTTTGGAACAGAGCGTAGTCTCTACTCTTTTATCACCCCTTCAAATAATCCAATTGACTGTTATTTATTTTTATTTTTTTCATAAAAACATCCATCTCTCGTCGCTTCTCCAAGTCGCTTCCTCTATATTAAACTATGTGTTGTGGCCTGCGAGCGAGCTGTCGCGAGCCACCAACAAAGCCACGCGGATCGTGCAAACCATAACGCCCATCCGTTACTCTGGCCGCGAGCGAGCCCAATCGACCTGGCTCGCGTGAGCTAGCGTGTAAAAATTGAAAAGATAGTCATTGGCTGCTAGTCAATGATCAATATTTTTAAAAGTGTATATATATATATATATATATATATATATATATATATATATAACATTTACCTAGGGTAGGGTTCAAATAGGAACCAACCCTTAAGTAGGAACTATAGAAACTAATCTGAGCCATCCATCTTCAATGGCATGATTGTAAATAATTAGAACATTAATTAATTGATTATTTTAATCTAGGGGTATTTAAGACTTTTGTTCTACCACAAAATAGGTAGGTTAATCTCCTTAATTGTAACCGTATATTATCAGTGTATCAAAATTTATCAAAATTTTCGAATCATCAAATCCTCAAAATCATCATTCGATTCCTCAGGTATGTAAAATTAATCAATCTTTATTATTTATTATACAGATACTCCTCATACGACTAAGAATTTGGTTGATTCTTTTCTGATTTCGGTCGATCTTCTTATAAGGGATTATAAATTTATTCAATCATGGAGAATGAATCAATTAGGTGGTTATATTGTGTGTGTGTTAGTTTAGGGTGGGAGGGGTTTTTATTGAGTTCCAGTTTGCAAATCAAAGAGTTGAATGTAGTTGGCGTTCAACAATATCAAATGTGCAGGTCAATTAGGTTTAATTGTGTTTTTATTATACACATGTGTATATTTTTTAAATGTAATGTTTTGCTTGTTCAAGCAGTTGTACGTAGTTCATAGGTATACACCAGGGTATAGTATACACCAGTGTATTTACAGAAGTATAAAAAATAGGTTAGCTATTTAGGTGTATGTTAGTATACACTTGTGTATGACTAAAACATAGTATACACTGTTAATATGTTGATAAACAAAAACATGCTACATCTACATGTATATGTTAATATACACTTAACGTAAGTGCAAGACATTGAGGTTATGTATATTTTGAGAATATACGTTGGTGTATATTACAATATCCAAAAGGTTAAGTGAACAAACCCTAAATAGGATTATCACGTCAAAAAAAATGAGACGCTTTATTATTATCAAATGCCTATACACTAGTGTATATTATACGTTGATGTATATTACGTAAAGAGAAAGAGAAACATAACCACTATAAGGATAAACAAAGCCAAATGCCTATACACAAGTGTATATAATGGCAAATTTTTATTTAGCTGTATATTATTTTACGCCTATACACTAGTGTATATTATACATTGGTGTATATTATTGTAATGTATGTTATATACGTAAGTTTATTAGAATGTGAATAACAATCATTTACATTTTGTTTTATGATTGAAATGTATCAAGTGTTATAATTCTGATCAAGAAAACTATTTGGATAATTATGTATGGTTTATTTTATTTTAGGTTTTGGGTAGAAGGTGATGTTGGCGTCAAGTGAGGACACTAAAGCTGATGATGGATGGAATACAAGCATACATGGTTATGTGGGAACTACGGATTTTAATATTGTGTACGTGTACGTAGCAAGGAATCCACGTTATTGTAGAAAATGCGGTGTTTTTGGTTTTCATGATGCCCGACATTGTCCAAATAAATAAGTTGCGTTGTTATTTCAATAAGACGCACTTTAAGATCAAATATTTCAATAAAGTTTTTTTTTCATATTATGTATTTGTAATGGTTAATTCAATAAAACTTTTATGATATGGTCATATCCAACTTTTGAATGATATTAATGGTTTATATTTGTTAGCGAAACATCCATGTGCATGATATACACCAACGTATATAGGGGAAAATACTGGCTCAAAAAGATTAGTTACTTCAAATATTCTAAGTTAGTAGATATACATTGGTGTAATGGATATACAATAAAGTTAAATAAATTAGTTTAGGTAACAGATGACAAACAGCTAATATGTGTCAATTGATAAAAGTTAACTGATATACGTATGTGTATATAGTGTGTTATACATTGGTAAATATAAAAAGGATATACACAAATGTATATATTAATGTACTTAACTACTTACAGCTAATATTTAGACAGTTGATTTGTAACGAAATAGATATACATTGGTGTACATAATTTAGATTCACTAATGTATAAAAGGATGTACGTGTACTAATTGGTTATATCATAACATAATGACTAATGTAATTCAGAAAAGTCAATGTGTGTTATACATTGGTAAATATAAAAAGATATACATCAATGTATAGATTAATGTACTTAACTACTTACTGCTAATATTAATACAGATGATTTGTAACGCAGTAGATATACATTGGTGTATATAATTTATATTCACTAATCTATGAAAGTATGTACGTGTACTAATTGATTATACCATAATATAATGACTAATGTAATTCAGAAAAGTCAATGTTGCGTAGTGACAAACGGAGTGCAAAATTAAAACCAATGTTTAATTATTTCCATAGCAAAAGTGAAACAACATAAACACAATGTTTCAAAAAAAATATGTAAATGCAATGAAATCCTATTCTTCGTTCTCGGCATCGGATGATTCTTCCAACTCGTAGGGTTTAACTACGTAGGGTTTAACTCCATCTGGTACACATGGCCTTCAATATCTCGTCCCACCAGGAGACTCGTATACTTTGCTGGACGAGGAACCTACAATAAAAAAAATGCACATTAGAACTTAATTAACCAAACTTTTTAAAAAAATAGAGTCAGACATTCCATTTTATATAATTAATATACACCTGTGTATAGTTAAATGTTATTGTTTCTGTACGCTTCAATAAATCTTATTATATCATTACGCTTAAGCATATATACACTGGTGTATAACAAACACTAAACTAATCTACACATGTGTATAGATAATGTTAGTGTATCTGTACGCTTCAAAAAAGCTTATTGTATCTGTAAGCTTCAGGAAATATACACTGGTGTATAACAACCTATTAAACTAAGAGGAAATCTTATTGTTTCTGTGTGTGCTTCAACGAATAACAATAAGTAATACACCAGTGTATAATTCCAATTTTGTACGTAAAAAAAGATGAACTGTATACTACAAGACAATTATTTTGCAAAAAAATACACTAGTGTATAATTCTGTGTACTTCGAAAACTGTATGACGGAAAACTGAACTGGACAATCCAAAAACTGCTATTTCGCAAAATCAAAACTGAATCCATAATACAAATCACAAAAACTCGAATTTCGAACAAAAACTAATTAAAAAACTTAAAAAAAATACATAAATACCTTGATTCTCAACACTATTTAGCAAAAAAGGTTGTGATTGTGTATCATGATCTTCAATATCGTGAGAAACTGATTGAATGTTTTCATGTATATGATTATTATCCATCACTTGAATATCTTAATCGATGAAAGCCGAAAGTTTTTCTATTGTTTCTCTTTGAAATCGAACGTGATTAAGTTGTTGAGAGATTGGAGGAAGGCAATTGAATGATATTAGGAGGAAGTTATGAATTTGTAGAAAGAAGATGAATGCAATCAAACGTGTAGTTATTAACTTCCATTTTTAAAACTTTTTTTTAAAATTAAAATATAAAAGATAATTGTTTAATTACCATCCTACCCTAGATCAAGATTAAAAGATGAATGGATCAAATTGGTTCCTAAGTTCCTAACTAGTACCTTGGTTCCTATTTTGAGCCAGCTCTCATCACTTCACTCTTCGAACCCGTTTTACTCTACACAAAAAAAAAAATCCATATCTATCTTTAGCGCTCTGTTCCAGAGTTTCTTTTAGCAGGGGAAGAGAAAGGAATTGGAAGGAATGAAGAAAAAAGTATGTTCCGGATGTTTTGTATAGAGAAAAAGGAATGGAAGATGAGGGAAAATAGTGGGGTTTTTAGACATAAATCTTGTCTTTCCAATTTGGAAGGAACACAAAAGAAAGAAAGACGAGGAAAATAAGAAGGGATTCCTTTCTCTTCCCCCTTAAATGAAACTTTGGAACAGAGCGTAGTCTCTACTCTTTTATCACCCCTTCAAATAATCCAATTGACTGTTATTTATTTTTATTTTTTTCATAAAAACATCCATCTCTCGTCGCTTCTCCAAGTCGCTTCCTCTATATTAAACTATGTGTTGTGGCCTGCGAGCGAGCTGTCGCGAGCCACCAACAAAGCCACGCGGATCGTGCAAACCATAACGCCCATCCGTTACTCTGGCCGCGAGCGAGCCCAATCGACCTGGCTCGCGTGAGCTAGCGTGTAAAAATTGAAAAGATAGTCATTGGCTGCTAGTCAATGATCAATATTTTTAAAAGTGTATATATATATACATAACATTTACCTAAAAGCAAACCATTATTTATCATTTCATTATCATTTTTACCTAAAAACCGATCCCAAATGGCAAACGAAAACCCAAATCCAAACCCAATCCTGTCCCCACAAAACCCAATCCAAACACAACGTTGGACCGTAAAGGAAGAACTCGCGTTGGTCAACAGTTATGTTACCACATTTCTAGAAAGAGTACATGAGCGAACGAAAACTTTTTGGAGCACGGATGTGACTAGATTCTACCAACAAATTGGTAACAACTTTCGTTCAAGGGAAGAGATAACAGGAAAATTTATGGCTTCGCGGTCGAAGTGCACAGTATTTGGGGGTTATTCGTAAGTGTGTTGAACAACAATGAGGGTTTATACGAAGATGAGGCGATTGAGGAGGCCCGTAACGAGTATCGTGCCATGCACAACGATAACTACCCGAGCGTTGCTGTTTGGAGAGCTATGAGACCACGCTTTCAATAATAGTCACGTTTTTTCCACACTTGACACAAGTTGTCTTGGTGTTTTTCTTTGACAGTTTTCCTCCTCTTGTAACATCTTCCATTTCAAAGGCTGGCCTCTTCCTTATTTTCTTGGGTCTACCCACTTGGTTGGGATGATTGGGTGGCAATAATGAACTTCACACTTAGGCCACAAAACCATGCCATTAATGGGGTTGATCTTAAAGGAGTAGACTTGTCTCCACCTCTCCATTGTGTACACTAGATTAACCGAGCTTTCCAAAGCACAAACTCTGCCACCATTAGTAAATTTGAACCAAAAAGTTGCCACTGTATGTCTACATGGCATCCCTGTGCATAAAGAGGTTTACATACATAATCAGAAATCATGGACATTATAAAACAGTAGTAAACAGAATTATGACAAGTTATTAACTGTTATTTCCCAACCTCTACATGCACAAGTCTTCTGTTCCAAATCAACAACTCTTGTTTGACCTGGTTTACCACTAACCCCATATTTATCCCCCCCCATTCCACTGCAAACTGTAAAAGGTAGCATCTTTTTTTATTGTCTCTAACACTTCTGTGGCCCTAGGTGTCAAAAGTCCTTCACTGTTTTCTATATCTTTCAACACAGCAACAATCCTCCTCATACAATACTCCCTAATGTACTCTAGTGCATGGATAATTAGGTTGTCTCTGCCTTCCACAATCTTTCCATTGAATGATTCACATATATATTGTTAATTAACATGTCAGTTTGTCCCTTACTTGTGGTTTCAATGTATATTATTCTAATGGACTTACCAATAAAAACTCATACTTAATATAGAATGTAAAGTTCATACTAGTAAAATGAGACCTACTCCAGTGTAGAGGTGGGATTTTTGACAACCACAAATGTGCTGCCTTGTTCACAACCTTTAAATCATTCATGGCAGTAGTAAATTCTAGTATAGTTGTTTGCACTAGCATATTTCCACAGTAAATCTTTATAAAGATTGCCTCTAAATGTTGGCTTCATATTCTCTTGAATGTGCCTAAGACAGTACTTGTGCTTAGCACAAGGATATAACTTTGAAAGTGTAGGAAGAAGGCTCTAGTAAACATGTAAACAAGGGTTATGTCATCAATAAGTATGTAAATAATAATCAATAACTATGTAAACAAGGGTTATGTCATGAATAGACTTACCTTTTACCTATCACTAATGAAAGTGAAATTTGAGTTTCTACCCAAGTCTAAGTCATCACCCAACAGATCTAAAAACCATAACCAAGCATTGTAATTTTCTGCTTCTACTATTGCATAACAAAGTGGATATATACCATTGTTAGGGTCAACAGCCCTTTCATGAAAGCACCTTCTAGACCAAGAAAATCCCTACATATTGCCTTAAAACCCTCTTTCAAAGCACCCAAACAAACATATATCCTTTTGAACTTTCTTGTATTTTCAGTTGTATCATTATCTCTTTCAACTTCTATTTTAACAGTAGTACCTGGATTTTTATCTTGCAACTCCAACACATAATCCCTCAACATAGCATACTGTGATGTGTAATCCCCTTCCACCATCTTCTTTGCTTTGGACTTAGCCCTATATGCTTTCATCTTGGAGATCCTAAGTTCGCATTTCCTTTGAAACTGTTGCTTTAACATGAATATCTAGATTTTCTTTAATCTGATCTAAGAGTTGTTGAGATAGAAAAGTAGATGTGCAAGCTGTAATCTTTCTGGTTTGAACACATTTATGGTCCTTAGTTAAAGTTTTAACCATCCATGTTTCAGAATCTTCAACTTTAGATACTAAAAGCACCCATGGACATTGGTACTCTAAAGGATTTGTCTTATTCCCCCTCCCACCAACATTTTTATCAACAGACCCTTTAACTTTACCCTTGTTAATAGGAGGACCCCTGTAAAACCCTTTTTAACACCATCCCCCTTAACTTTGTTTTTGTTCACAACAGCCCCCTTAACTTTTGATTTTTTTACACTTTGCCCTTTGTCTTGTGCTGGACTAGCAACATGAACTCCAAAGTCATCAACCTCAAATTCTGGTAAACATCCATGACACTCTGCCATAACCCTTTGTTTATCATTTTTAACAATCACAATTTGCCTTCTACTATCAACTGCATAGTTTTTTTTATCAATTTCTTAACTTCATCTTTAGTTCCAAACACTTGTGACAAGTAAAAAACAACTCTATTCTCACTTGCTTTTGCCTTTCTAAGTTTGTTTAACTGTTTTCTCCTAACACTTGTTTCATTTTCATTAGATTCTGACCCACTTGGGAAGGCATCATTTTGTAACCCTTCATCATCAATATCCTAATCATCATGTTGATTACCTATATTGTCTTCCACATCAATGTCAACATGCATCCTGTAATCACTCATATCTACTTCATGATCAGGCATCAAATTGTTTTCATCAACTATATAGTTACTGTCACTGTCATGGTCTTCCTTATCATGTTCTTCATCACAATCACTCCCATCAACTAATTTATCTTCTTCATCAACTATAGGTCCATTATCATACAAAAACATATCTTCATCAACCTCCAATGGAGTTACACTACACCTACCAACCTTAGCAGATTCTCTATTAGACCCAGAAATCATGCTCAATCTCATCAGACCAATTAACACTCCTTTTCCATTTTTAGATAGTCAAACCTTGTAATTGTATTAGCTTAACTTGCTCCTGTAATCTCTCTATATATTGGCCTCTCAATTATCTTGTAAAAACACAATTGAAATCAAAACATTAATATGCTATCAAGAGCATATCATATTCTCCTCTAAGATTTTTCCAGATCCCCTGTTCCAGCTCTATTCTTCCTCTTTTTGGTTTCCTTTGCTTTCTGCTGCGCCTATCTTCCTCTCAATACCTGCACCATGGCTGATAAAACTAACCTTCCCACCATCATCCACCTTATTGCCGCCACCCACCTCACCATCAAATTAACTTCAGCCAACTTCCCAGTATGGCGAAAACATGTTCTGTCCACCTTAACTGGCCTGGACCTACAACACTTTATCGATGGCTCCTCCAAACCGCCAACCAAAACCAGTGCTGAATATGCAAACTGTTATCGCCAGGATCAAATCCTGCTCAGCGCCATTCTCGAAAGTTGCACCGATCCCATCCAACCTCTTCTGTCATCTGCCCACACTGCGCATGATGCCTAGATCGTTCTTAATACTACCTATGCCAACACCTCTCGCTCTTGTGTGATTTCCCTAAAATCCACTCACAACAAACCCAAAATGTTCTCGCAGTGTTACAGACTTCCTTCGTGACATGAAAATCATTGCCGATGACCTTGCACTTGCCCAAAGTCCCATCAGTAACGATGACTTAATGATCCACATTGTTAATCAACTCGGTGATGCCTTCAAACCCATCGTTGCTGCCATCAAAGCCTGTAACACTTTAATCACCTTCCCTGAACTTCAGGACATCCTAGTTGACTATGAAAATGATCTCAAAGCAACCGAACCCCCAGCGTCCTCCATTATCATAGCCAATTACACCCACTCTTCACGTAGTGGGTTCTCTCATTCAAACCGCGCAATGGACTCCTCGAGTTCCAATCAGCGCTCAACTCAATGGTCTCGTCCTGGATCCCGCACCTCTCGCCCCAATTGGTCCCGTAACCAATCGACCAACAATGGACAGTGGTTGCCTCGAACCAATTCCTTTTGTCAGTTCTGCTCCATCAATGGACATGACACTAAAGAATGCCGCAAGCTTGCCCGCTTTCTCCGTGACAACAATATTGATACTACCAATGGCCCGGCTGTCAACACCACTACTACTCGGACCACCACTACTCCACCATCTTATATTTTTTACACAGGAGCCTCTGATCATACCACCTTACATCCATCCAATCTTAATATCCCTAAAGAATATGGTGGCCCTGATGAGATCCTCCTAGGTGATGGTACGAATTTAACTATCTCTCACACTGGTGATTCTAGTATCCCTACATCATCTCGACCTTCATCTCTCTCACATGTTTTATGCGTTCCTAAATTACGTCGCAATTTAGTTTCTGTTGCTAAATTATGCAAAACTAACCAAGTCTCTGTTGAATTTTTTCCTTATCATTTTTTTGTGAAGGACCTAATCACGGGGGCGCCTCTACTTCGGGGAGTGAACTTCCATGACATATACTATGCACCGGCTCCACCTCTTTCCCAAGTCAACACAATCACCACAACAAGATCCATGACTGGAATCACTGTCTCGGTCATCCTTCTATCAAGACCTTCAAGTCTATGGCAAAGTCTTTTGGCTTTTCTTTCAATAAATTGTCCAACTCTAATTTTCATTGTGAGTCATGTTCACTTAATAAAAGTCATAAAATTCCTTTCACTGAATCATCATTTGTTACTACCAAACCGTTACAACTTGTTTATACTGATGTTTGGGGACCAACACAAAAATCAATTGATGGTTACTCATACTATGTTATCTTTGTTGACTTTCATACCAAATATGTTTGGTTGTATCCCATGCGTTACAAATCAGGTGTCTCTATTGTGTTTCCCTATTTCAAAAAACTTGTTGAACACTTCTTTCAAACTCCCATCATATCCGTCTTCTCGGATAATGGTGAGGAATACCAAGCCCTCGGTCTCATATTTCAATCTTGTGGCATATTCCACTTCACCACACCACCCCACACTCCCGAACAAAATGGCACCGCCGAAAGACGCCATAGGCATATAGTGGAAACCGGGTTGGCCTTATTACATTATGCCGGTCTTCCATTACCCTATTGGTCTCATGCCTTTCAAACAGCCGTCTACTTAATCAACCGCCTTCCCACCCCCATCCTTAACCACAAAACTCCTTATGAATCTTTACATCACCAACCTCCAAACTACACCAAACTACGTCCGTTCGGATGTCTTTGTTACCCCTGGCTTAAACCATACTCCGCCTCCAAACTTCACCCAAAATCATCAAGGTGCATTTTCCTTGGTTACTCCACTTCAAAATCTGCCTACAAATGTTTAGATGCTACCACACATCGCCTCTACCACTCTCGCCATGTTCAATTTGTTCCCTACATCTTTCCCACTCGTGAGCGACACTTCATTCTCACTAACCCTCTTCCTATTGATGACTTCCTGCAACAATCTTCTGTACCCCCTCAAAATCATCCCACCACACATACTCCACCCACCGCTTCCACCTCCTCACCCGAAACCACCACTATCCCAACACCCATTACTGTACCCACCGCATTCCTTTCCTCTCATTCACCCATCCCTACACCTTTACCCACTACCTCGCCACCCACCCCACCCCCTCATCATTCACCGAACCCACCTCCGCTCCTACCTCCACTCCTTCTCCCCATCATCCGCTACAAACTCCTGAATCTTCGTCTCCTCCTCCCACCTCAACTACCACTCCTACTCACACTCCATCATCTCCCATCATACCACCAGCAAGTTCCCCTCCTCTTCCTCCTAGAAACCGAAAACCCAACCCAAAGTACTTTGGTACTAACTTTATCAATCACACCACCATTCATCCCATCCCACCCACCATTGAACCAACGTGTGTCTCTCAAGCCACTAAGGACCCACTGTGGCGCAAAGCTATGGATGATGAGTACAATGCTCTCCTACACAATCAAACCGGGGAACTTGTTCCACCTTCAAACCAAACACCAATTGGTTGTAAATGGGTTTCTCGGGTTAAGAGGAAACCGGATGGGTCCATTGATAAATATAAAGCGCGACTAGTTGCAAAGGGCTTCCATCAACAACCCGGCAAGGACTTCTTTAAAACTTTTAGTCCTGTCACCAAACCCGTCACTGTTCGCGTTGTCCTTTCCCTTGCTATTGCTAAAAATTGGGCCCTACGTCAGCTTGACATCAACAATGCCTTCTTACAAGGCACTCTCCATGAAGATGTCTATATGATCCAACCATCGGGGTTTACAAAATCACAATTTCCCAATCACATTTGTAAACTTCGAAAGTCCCTCTATGGTCTCAAACAAGCACCACGCGCGTGGTACATGGAACTCAAAACATTTCTCCTCACCTACGGATGTGGATGATATTGTCTTAACAGGTAACAACACAAGCTTCATCAACAATTTTGTGACTCTCTTGTCCAACCGTTTCTCTATCAAAGACCTAGGTGACCTCCATCATTTCTTGGGCATAGAGGTTATCTCTACAAGTCAAGTCATGTTTCTCTTCCAACACCGCCACATCAATGACCTTCTCACCAACTTTCACATGGACGGTGCAAAGGAGGTTATCACTCCGCTAAGTTCTTCCGAGCCTCTCTCACCGAATGATGGCTCTCCTCATGTTGACCCGACTCTCTACCGGAAAATTATTGGTTCCTTACAATACCTTGCCTTCACTAGACCCGATGTTTGCTTTGCAGTCAACAAGCTCTCTCAATTTATGCATGCCCCAACAACAAAGCACATGCAAGCTCTCAAGAGGATCATGCGCTACTTGAAGGGTACCATCCATCACGGGTTATTTTTAAAGAAAAAGGAACCCATAAACATCACCGCCTTTGCCGATTCTGACTGGGGCGGCATTAATGACGGTGGCAGGTCAACTTCCGCATATCTCATTTATCTTGGTTCCAGCATAGTATCCTGGAAATCCACGCGCCAAAAGACCGTTTCTCGATCCTCCACCGAGGCCGAATACAAAGCCTTGGCCAATGTCGCTGCCGAAGTATCATGGGTTGAAAACTTGCTTCATGAACTTTGTATTAAACCCTCTGCAACTCCACACCTCTAATGTGATAACATGGGTGCAACCTACTTATGTGCTAATCCTGTCTACCATTCTAGAATGAAACATGTAGTGCTTGACTACCACTTCTTCCGGGAAAAAGTTACTGCTCGATTGCTCCAAGTTTCTCACATCAGCACTGAAGATCAACCTGCTGACATGTTGACCAAATCGCTAGCCAAACGCCTCTTTACCAAATTCCGTTCAAAGATTGGCGTCTCCAACGGAGCCGCCATCTTGAGGGGGCGTATTAGACCCACAAATCATGCTCAATCTCATCAGACCAATTAACACTCCTTTTCCATTTTTAGATAGTCAAACCTTGTAATTGTATTAGCTTAACTTGCTCCTGTAATCTCTCTTGGCCTCTCAATTATCTTGTAATAACACAATTGAAATCAAACATTAATATTCTCCACCATCAACTTTTTGAGTAACACCACTAAAATGCCCACCATCACTAGTAGATTGGCCTACATTAAGTTTTCTTATCACCTTTAACTTTGCAGGGACTATTGCATAAGGTCCAGGTTCGTCAATTTCTTCAATGGTAACACTCCTAGGTTTACTAGGTGACAACAAAAACTCCTTAATGTTTTCTAAACCATGAATACTATACACATTGATTATCTTATGCATTTCCACATGTTTGGCTGAGTTCAAAAATCTTGCTCAGAACTAAAATCCTCTAATCCATCATCTAAATTCTTCTTAGGATTTTGGAAATAGTAGTATATAGCATCGACAGTCGAATAACCTAATAGAATTACCATGTCTGAAAGTTCATGCATTGATAGCAGATCAATGTCAATGTATCCACAAAGTCGATCTTACCCCTTTCATAAGTACGACCTGGACTCTTGGTTAACATTCCACCATGATGAAGTCGCATGGTGAACAGATTAGGCAATACATCTGCAAACAACACAAAAAAATTCAATTTTTTAAAAAAATTTTGATCTTTTCATGTAACAAAAAACCATAACATTAGGGTAATCAGAGACTTACAAGAAGGTTATAATCATCTTCCTTTACATCACGAATAACCCATCCTTCTGTTCCTTCTTCAATCGACATATTGTATCAGTGTTTTCGAGGGGAATTGAGCGATGAAACTTTAGGGTTCTCTTTGTTTGGAGGGAATTTGATTGGGGTTATGGTTGGGATATCAGTTTATAAGGGTTTTAAAAGAAGGGAAATAAAAAAGCAGGTGAAATGTCACTAATGCCCTCACGTGACCTTCACATGACATAACTTAACCAGAAAAACTAACCACGTTAGGCCTAAAGGAGAAAAACTTAATGATTTTAGAACATATAGGACGATTTTCATAAATTTTGAAGTTAAAGGACATCCACAGCAAAAAGAGGTAAACATAAAGGACGATTTCTGTAATTTTTTTCTTTTTATTTTGATTTATAAAAAATTATTTTATTGTTTAATTAATATCACATATTAATTGCGTTAATAAAGCTTCTATGCCTTATTTGAATCCGATTCAATCTTTTTTTTTTTGGAAGGTGTGCTTCAGCGGTAAACCCAATCGACAGACAACCCCTCGACTCGAGTTCGAATCTCTACCCATGCACCGGTGTCCACTTTGAAGTTATCTCAAACCGTTACAGGGAATTTTTTCGTGGTGTGCAGGATTTGAACTCAAGACCAAGCCCGAGCGGGAACCCTCTTAAGAGGTAAACCCTCCCACCTCTCCCACCTCGTCACTATTTTAATTATCACTCATTTAAAAAATTATAATATAACCAACCATAGTGGATTAATGAAGACGAAGAGCCACACGATGAACCCGACAAATGTTACGCTAGTTGACATGAACCACGAAATCCCAAAAACCGATTCGACACTCGAAGCAACGGGAGACACCACGAGAGTCGACGTGATACATGTGAGGTGCGTGGCGCCGAGAGGTGCGGCACGTGGAGCCATGTGGGCGGCAGAGGATTGGCTGGCGGTAATGCCGAATCGAGAAGGAGATGGACAACTGTGAGAAGGTGGTGATGGTGAACATGTTAGGTTTCTTTGATCTCAATCAATTGTATCTTGGGTTTGTGCCTTTGTGGTTTAGTTTGTTTAAATAACCCAACTAACTACATTTAGATCAACTCCACCACCTCCTCACTTTGTGTATTAAGTATTAACACTTAACTTACAAACCAGTCCACTAGTTTTATTATTTATCATATAAATATAAACTGTTTCTATTTAATTATTTCACAAACAAAATCATTAAAACGGTAGTCACGTTAATTGTTTCACCAAACAATTAAACTTCCACAATTTAATACCGCGTTATGTGTACATATTTAACTATTAAACCACAATTATTTCTCAGATAATTAATCTATTAAATCTTTCACTAAATATTTAACTTCCACAATTTAATACTGCGTTATGTGAACATATTTAACTATTAAATATTATTCTTTTTCATCGTCAAAGGTATAACTCCTTGGATTATACCTCTCAATAGTAACGTTTGAATAGTCACATACTCTATCCAATACTTTTGACCATTATAGTTGATAGATATTTGTTTTTATGTTAATGTTATTAAAATTAAACTATTGTTTTATCATGTATTTGAAAAAGAAAGATAATTTAAAGTCACTTTCTAAGGGGGACGGAACGTCACTAGATTTGGTCATGGGTACCTCATTACCAGCACGGTAATACCATCGTCGGTAGTTCTGGTAGGGTCCCGTGAACCTTTTTCTGGTTATAGTTAACAGGACTGATTTCTCTCTCTCTCTCTCCCTCTCTCTGTCAAATCACTAATACACAAACATATATTGCAATACGAAATTGTATATGATAAATATTCAAAGATTTTCTCTGCATCCTCTCGTTGATATTTTCTCTTCATCCTCATTGACTTTAAATTACAGAGACAGAGATAAATCGGCGATGTATGGATATGGAGGATACGATGGTGATGGTTATGGTGTACAGAGGGCACGACGGTAATGGTTACAGCCGATGAATTCATTGATGGAGATGATGAATTGTTGATACGATCGGTGATGGATGTGATACAGAGGATGAATCTGTTGATGGAGAGGATGGATATGGTGATGGAGGTGATACGATCGGTGATGGAGAGGATGAATATGGTGATACAGAGGATCATGAAGAGGATTTTGGGCTTTTGTTTTATATATATATATATATATATACATATATTTAATATTATTATTATGTGTTAAAATAATTGAATGTGGAGTAAAGAATCAGTGAAGTGTTGCCTCTAAAAAACTGTTTCAGTGAAATGAATCAGTAGTGCGATGTGGCAGTGCAGGATTAGTAGAAATTAGTGAAGTGAAATTTTTTTAAATGGGTGCCCCCCTAATTGGTTTGTACCTTGTGCAATGAAAATTGTATCAAACACTAGATATGAGAAGGCTCGAGCTATTAACACCCCCTGGATTCTATTTTCACCCCCTCCCCAAGCGCCTCGCTATGGCCATAGCGAGGCGCTTCGGGTCAAATCGTATGAGGGCAGTACGAGGTTGCAGGAAAAGCTGAAAAATTAAATCCAAACGCTTGAATCAGGGGTTTGTTTTGGGTCCTTTTTTGGTGTTTTGAAGTGTTTTTTTTTTTAATTTAATTATTGTAAAAAAAATTAAAAAATTTAAAAAAACAAAGTGATAACCCTAATTAAACTATCATTAATAACCCTAAAAGTATTTTTTTATGTTTTATTTAAAAAAAATTAATAATAACCCTAATCAAACTATCATTAACCAAAATGAAAATTCTACCTTTCTAGATTCTATCCTAAATGAAAATTCAGTACTTTCGTGAAAGATGCAACATTAATCCTCGTTATCCTTTGTTCGGATGTGTCTTACGAAAACCACCAACTTGCACTGGCTTGAGATATGAGTTTTATTAGCTTAAATCTCTTTGATCCATGTTATCCACTAACCTTAGCGACAACGAGATCCATAATTCGAACAAGGAGCGAAACGTTCTTCCATTACTGTTTTCATAAAAAAAAAAAGGAACAAGCAACCCCCTAGCTACTATCACGAACACTAAAGCGGTTGAACACCACATTCATCTTGTTTTCTGGATGAAACTGGAGTTGTTATCTCTGTTGTTCAGTACTACTGGGAAAGATACAACATTCATCTTCGTTATCCTTTGCTTTTTGTAATACATTTCGAGAGATTATTCCTCTTCATCTAGATGATCGTTCCACTTCTGTAATGATCAGGAACATTCCAAATAACTGTTCAGTTATGGATCCTTTGATCAGAAAATATATTCTTAAACAATTCCTAACAACTGTTCAGTTATGGATCTTTTATTTAATTGTTATAATATATTTTTTTAACAAAACAAAGTAATAATCTAATAAAACTATCATTAACCAAAATGAAATTAATGAAGACCTTGATCTGCAGTAAATTAATGAAAACTTTGATCTGCAATATTTGAAAATTATCATTTCTTGCCATGCTTGGTAACAGAGAAGAACACTTGCATCTTTTGTTCTACAATATTTTTTAGTTGTTAATGTTGTTCTAGTTTTTTCTACTTTTAGAAAGGTTTGAGAGAGAAGGTGGTTGTTCTCAAATCTCAGTTAGTCTGAAATGTTACTAAAATGTGAAGACCTTGATCTTCGAATGCGGTATGCGCGTTAAAGTTCATTAAATAAGAGAAAAATGCGAATTGGTCAAACTTTGTAGAGGCCTATGTTTTACGGGAGGTGAGTTGGCAATCAAGGGATTCGATTGGAGTCTAAAGCTTCGCGTGTCATCTTGGTCGAACTCATGTTGCAACATTCGTCTCTCGGCTATATCACTCCTGTTGAGAGACCGCAAGGCTGCTTCTGCAGCTCTAACGTCATAATTGGTTTGTACAGATTGATGATAGTCGTTTTTGGCATTGTAACCGATCGTTGCCATTCCCCATGGCTTTTCCCCATCATTCCTCCATCACTATTTAGGCACATTATAAAAACACACACCACCAACACCCACCCCACACACAATTTTTTTTTTATTCTATACCAATGGAACCACCACCACCATCACAACAACCACCACATTATCATCCCATACCAATAGAACCACCACCGCAACCACCACAAAAACAACATAAAAAACAACAGTACCATCCATACAGAGTTCGTTGTACTGATTGCGGAAAGAAATCAACAGTCGGACCGGCGCTAACAAACAGATGTCCTAAATGTCACTTGACGCGGGATGTGTTACGATCACCGCCACATGTCAACCACAACCACAAATGTTAACAACTTTGTAAAACTTAACCCTAAGAACATTCATTGCACAATTTTCATCTTATAAAAGAACATAAACACAATCATGCGACCAATGCCCAGAGCTTTAAGTTGTGATAAACAAGATAATAAGATGAGTGAATGACATAAAAAACAACAACAATATCATCCATACAAATTTCGTTGTACTGGTTGCGGAAAGAAATCAACAGTTGGACCGGCTGTTGATTGGAAGAAAGCGGATTTGGAGCCTCAACCGAAGAGAATGAGTAGTCGGCTGACAAGTCCGCATTCGAATAGTAGACTGGAGAGTGTATAGTCTGGTAGTTCGGTTGAGGTGTCGGGTGCGTTGTAGGGAGTGGATAAACCGAGGTCTAAGGTGAATTCGTTTGGTGATGCTAAACCTAGAGAGGTTTTGCTTCAGGAGAAAGGTGCGGATTATCGGAAGATTGATTTAGAGTTGAAGCGAAGACGTCTTGGCAGGATCTCCAAATTTGTAACACACAAAAATTAAACTAACACTAAGCGCCTCGCTATGGCCATAGCGAGGCGCTTCACTTTACAATTGCAATCTGATTTGACATAAAGGCTAACGGGTTGGTAAAAAGTTAACCCATGCTTTGGTTATTCACACAATGAAGGTTTTATTTGCACAACCCTATATAGGCCATAGAGACCTTTCTAGGGGCATAGATGGGCACAAAATATAAGGTACAAGGTTCAGTTTCAAGTCAGTCTGACACCCAATGATTATGAGCACCTCTATGGCCCGTAGGGGTCTCTATGGGGGCATAGAGGACCCTTGATTGTTTTGAGCTTCTACAACCCCTCCCTAGTCAATATAAGGGACCTCTATAGCCCGTAAAGCCCTCTATGGGGCGTAGAATTTACCTTTTACATCCCATAAGACCCCTTTACGACCTCTTAATTAGTTGAGTTTAAAAAAAACTTTTTATGCCCCATAAAACCCTCTACGGGGTATAGAATTTACCCTTGTATGTCCCATAACACTCCTTTATAACTCCTCCCCAGTCAATATGCCCATAGTTTTACCCATTCGATGTCACATAAAGGCCTCTATGGCCCATATATTTGCTGTTTTTTTTATTAACTTTAAATGTGTTATTTGAGTTTTTTTATAAAAAACAAATTTCATTTCTTATTATAAAGGTAAAACAACATAAACAGTTTTTTTCACTTAATAAATCAGTATACATTATAAAACAACGTTTACACTGGACTATCAGTTAAGTCAAACCACTCTCTTCCACCGCTTGTATTACATCGATGTAGTATATGTCCCTGTTATAGACGATCCCTATATAGCATCAACCATGGGTTTTCTCGTCCATTTACCTAAGTCATCCATGCTCCATTCGGATGTGGCATTAGAGTGTCGTTTGCTAGCGCGCTGAAGCATGATGAAGTGGTTGTCGGTCATATGGGCTATCGATATAATACGATGTTCAGGTAGGTCATTACGATGGGTGAACAAAGGGAAGGAAACGGACGCTTCATTAGCATAGAAGAGTTGAAGAACCACATCAAATGACTCCGGTTCTTCTACGTACCCCTGGTTTAAATCGGCCAGTGCCTTCCCATCACTACAGTGAACAATGGATATAACCTCCTCATTACCACGGTCAACCACGAGTCCGAAAAAGCTTTCCGAGACATAAGATACGTCAAACGAGTACGCCCATTCACCCAAAACATCATTGTGGTCCCCCGAAGACATTGTGATAGTTTTGTATTGATCGGATTTTAGGAGGGGGAGTTTAAGGATTTTGTTTTCGTTGTCTGAGAAATGAAGCCAAGGAAGCATAATATATTTGGAACTCTATGGCCCGTAAGGGCCTTTATGGGCCATATAGGGTTTTAATGCACCCAACAACCACTTTTCTATGTCTCGTATTGGCCTTTATGGGGCATATATATGTTACTTTTCAAACTGACACCCTGCAAGTCAGTCTGATCATTGATTATCCTCGTATCTGGTGCATAATTATGCCCCATAATGGCCTTTACGGGGCATATAGGGTTTCATGCAAAACCTCTATTGGCCGTAATGGTCTTTATGAGGAATATATGGTTGCTTTTTCAGAGTGTATTAATTACATTGACACTCTCTATGACCTATAAAGACCTCTATAGAACATAAAGGGTTATGTAAACCGAATTTTCAGGATTGCCTTTTATTATCACCACCCTATGAGAATTTAGAAGCTAGATATAACATGAACTCGATGTACAACTGAAAGTACGATTTTGTCATTAGAAGCACCTATAACTTTGTGCCACCTTAATTAAAAGAACAAAAAGTGGACCTTTTTGCCCTTTACAGTTAACGGACCTAATATTTGGTGTACCGACTTTCCATGCAAATTAAGGAATCCAACCCTACCTGGCTTACCCCAAAAACAAAAATCTTTTTGTCCACTAATATCAAACGCCACTACAAACTTGTGGCTCATAAATTTACTTCATTGATTACGTGGCGACCACTTATTTGGTCGTAAAGTTTTTCTAATACATTGATAGTTTGGTTTGAAAATGAGTGGGTGGGTGGATTTTCATAATCATTCCTAACTTTGCAAACTAAATATCATCTTAACTGTAAAATGAGTTAATATTGAGAAATGGATGTTTGCTGTGCAGTTCAAATCCACCGAGCATTAGCGGATATAGAACAAAAGTTTAGAGGTAACGTTCAAAAAAAATTTAATAGTACATTCATACAATGTAATAAAAAAACAACAAGATAATATTAAATAAACTTAAACAACTATCAATAGACGACATGCGTGAGTGGGACGGTGGAGCAAACGACATGCAGGGGTAAGGTTGTTCACGAGCCGAGTCAAGTCAAGCTAGGGCAAACTTGGGCTCGAATTGATTATAAAGTATAAACTGAGTTGGCTCGGCTCGGATTTGAAACCGGGCTAGAAATCTAAGCTCGAGCTCGACTTGGTTAGGCTCATATTTAGAAAAAAGATAACTTAATACATTGATTTCAAAATTTAATAATCTGAAAGAGTTAATTGCCAAAATGGCCCCTGAGATTTGGCCCAAAATGCTTGTTTGGTCACTTTTTTGAATTTTCTGCCAAAAGCACCCCTCACAGATCGAAAATTGCCAAAATGGTCCATATTTAACTGAGTTTTTAACTGAGATTTGAAAGTCAGTTAAGTCTGAGGGGTAATTTCGTCTTTTCATGTTCTAACTTCATCTTCTTAATCAGAACTTCTTCTTCTTCTTCCTCTCATAACAAACCTAATTCCCAAATCATACATACCCTAATTCCCAAATCATACAAACCCTAATTCCCAAAAAATAATGAAAAATAAGTAGTTTTAGTTAGATTTAAACATCAAAGCTGTAGAGAGAGAGACGTCGAGGAAGAGAGAGAACGAGAGAGTGAAGGAAGAAAGAGACCAGAGGATCTCCGGCGTTTCCGGCGGAGCTCCGGCGCACCACCCCAACAACACAACCAAAAAATAAGTAGTTTCGTCACCCTTTTTTTGTACTTTGCTCTGTTATTGCATTTGTTCTACTCCAATATCAGAAGTAGGGTTTTGGATTTTGTTTATGATGTTAATTAACTTTGTTGCTGATCCGTTAATTATACACACATTAGGATTTTTGTTTACTTCTACCTACAGGATGGCTTTTTAACTGGAATGCTGAAGAAACAGTGTCACACCCGTCATGTACCCTATTTCCGTCCCAACATTGTGAATGGCAAAGAACCATAAGGTCAAATCTGTGTATTATAAATCTGTGTATTATAACAATCAACATCAATACCTATTATAGAGAGAGAGGGGCAGAGGAGAGAGAAAGAGATAGAGGAAAGGAGCGCCAGCCGAAGCTCCTGGCCGGCCGGTGACGGTGATTGTTGGAGAAGATGATGGGTTACCGAAGCTTAGTGACAGAAGCGGTGGTGGTTGGGTTTGGATTCCAGGGATTAATGACAACGACGAGGCGGGTTCTGATCGGCCAGGTATGTTCTCAGTTGTACAAGGAGGCGTTGATAATGGGTTAAGATTGAGATGATGAGTTTACGATGGTGGTTCCGGTGATTGTGTTTGGTTGAAGGTGGAGTTGTTGAAGATGAAATAGAGGGGGAAGAAGAAGATTAAGAGGATGGAGATTGGGATTAAGTGGTTGGATCTGTTGGGGTTTGTGGGTTTTTTCCTGGATTTGTTTGTTCTAGTTAATAATGTGATGTAGGAGATGGGTTTTGAAAGGTTGAAGAAGATGGGTTTTGAGAGGTTGAAGAAAGAGTGATGAGGAATAAGGAGTGAGTTGAAAGGATAAAATTGCCCCTGAGACTTAACTGACTTTCAAATCTCAGTTAAAAACTCAGTTAAATATAGACCATTTTGGCAATTTTCGATCTGTGAGGGGTGCTTTTGGCAGAAAATTCAAAAAGGTAACCAAACAAGCATTTTGGGCCAAACCTCAGGGGCCATTTTGGCAATTAACTCAATCTGAAATATCATCAAGTAGTTTAAATGAACACACTAAAATAAGTTCTACTTAATACAATAGAGACCAAATTAAACTCGGTTAAGTATAAAGTAAGTTTCAAATTTCAACAAAAATGATATATATTCGTTAGCATCTTAATCAATGCACAAATATGCTCTAGATATTCATTCACACTCTTCAATACTCATATTTTATAATATGTTATATGTATTTAAAAACAAAATATATGATAAGCAAAATTATCCAAGCTGAGTTAACGAGCGAGCCAAATTAGCTTGTTACTAATCGAGCTAAGCTGGCCCAAATCTGTTTTAAACCGAGCCATATCGAGCGAACTTTTTTCGAGCCAAATTTGAGTGAGCTTCGAGCTAATTCCAAGCCACGAACTTCTTGAACAACCCTAGGCATGGGTGTGTTTTCTTCTTATTTTTTCCTCATTCAAAATCAAGTGTGAGAGATATGGGGTTAAGGAGTGAACTATGGTGTTGCTTATTTATTTTTTTTCTTTCAAAAGTTGGGCTTTTAACTTACACTAGATGGTTAATGTACTATTGTTTATAGACTTGAGCGTTTAAAATAGCTAAAAGGGTAGCATAAAAAATAGTTGAGGGGTAACATGAAAAAATTTCAAGAGTAACGTATAATATGTAAAATGTGAAAAACAAAAAAAAATCCACTAAGCCGCAAAAAGTTGAGGGGTAGCGGGTGTTACCCCTAGTCCTTTATTATGTTCGCCACTGCTACCAATTCAGGGAACAACCCACCGCCCGAAGGTCCACTGTGGTAAAACCTCTCTAGATCATATTCGAACTTAAGACCAAGGTGGTGTTTGTTTTTCTCCCAGAATCACTTCTGACTTTTTTTGTCTGCGCCGCGCAGACGCGGGCAGACGTTTGGGGCGGGCAGACTGTTTGTTTTTCAGAAGACATTTCACTCCAAAAGCTCTTCCTGACCTCTTCTTGGTGCAGAATTGGACCAAAGTCTTCTAATGTCTTCAAAGGTCTTCTCCTCTTCTCTTCTCCTCACCCACCACCACCACCACCCACTACCAACACCACCACCACCGTCACCCACCCACCACCACCACCACCTAGCATCGTCCACTACCACCGTTCACTACCACCATCGCCCATCACCACCACGGTCCACCACCACCCACCACCACCACCACCGTCCACCACCACTACCACCACCCACCACCACCATCACCCACCGCCACCACGGTCCACCACCACCCACCACCCACCACCACCACCACGGTCCACCACCACCACCACCTACCACCGTCCACCGTCCACCCACCACCGTCCACCACCACCACTACCACCACCCACCACCACCATCACCCACCACCACCACGGTCCACCACCACCCACCACCACCCACCACGGTCCAGCACCACCAACACCACCACCGTCCACCACCACCCACCACCGTCCACCACCACTACCACCACCACCCACCACCACCACCACCCACCACCACCACGGTCCACCACCACCTACCACCGTCCACCCACCACCACTACCACCACCCACCACCATCCACCACCCACCACCCACCACCACCATCACCCACCACCACCACCTACCACCGTCCACCCACTACCACTACCACTACCACCACCGTCCACCACCACCACCACCACTACCACCACCCACCACCGTCCACCACCACCACCCACCGCCGTCTACCACCACCACCCACCACCACCACCCACCACCCACCACCACCGTCTACCACCACCACCACCCACCACCACCATCACCCACCACCCACCACCGTCTGCCACCACCACCACCACCACCCACCGTATACCACCGTCCACCCACCACCACTACCACCACCCACCACCGTCCACCACCACCTACCACCACCGCCCACCACCATGGTCCACACCACCACGGTCCACCCACCACCACCACCGTCTACCACCAGACTGCTGTAAAAACTCAGTTTATTTAAATTTAAGTTTATTTCAGCAGCCTGCAGACGTTAACAAACAAACAGTCTTCTTCTTGCAGACTGCAGACCTTTGGTCCACCTCTTATCCTGCAGATGTCTGCAGATGTGGTCCGCAGACTGCAGACTGCAGACCTTTTCCTGCAGAAAAAACAAACAGCACCCAAATGTCCTCAAGCTCTTATCTTCATTTTCTAATGTCACTCCACTAAAATAGTGGGGACTAACTACCTATTTTTAATTACCGATACTATAGACATCAAAAGCGGGGCGCTTTTTAACTACCTATTTTTAATTACCGATACTATAGACATCAAAAGCGGGGCGCTGGTGGTCACCATAAAATGGTATTTTCAACATTTATCATTTTATCATTAACTGATCTTTTACTTTTTCGCTTGTTGTTTAGTTCCTCCTTAATTTAGTTTTGTTGACTTTGTTAAGTAACTTTAAAGACAGTTCGAAAGGTCAAACTTGAATGGACACTTTGCGGTCGAAGAACCACATACAATGGACCATTGCTCTGTTGTTCTTTGTTGATTTGAATAAGTCTAGCTAAAATTCGTGATAAGTCCTGCAACCGACCGTGTGCTGTGTAAATGATGTTCTTGACCATTGTGTCCTTTTTGTATGAGTCATGTGTACAATTATTTATAAGTATATCTTAACGGTTGAACCCCTACAATGACTGTTGCTCTTATTTTATTTGGTGATTACCGTGATTTGAATAAGTCTGGGTCAGTTAAGCGATAGATCTGCATTAATTCGACCATTGTATCAATTGTATGATTTATCAACTATTGTGTCATTTTTTTTCTATTCAAATTTCAACGTAGATAATTTCCATTATGTATGTTTCGCAATGAAAATAAACAAAAGCCATGGACAATCGTTTTCAAGAGTTTTTGTATTTGAAATACCCAGTTTTCATTCATGGTCAACTGATGTCGCATTATCAATAATAAAAACTATAGACATAATTAAATTACTAATATTTGATAGGGATACCAGTGTTACAAATAAAACAATGAATGTTGTATACATGAGATATTTAAAAATTTGTAAATTATTTGTTTATTTTCTTAATTCTAATAAAATTTATCTACCTCGGTTATTTAAAATAAAGACGAGGAATATATACTCACACGGGTTGGCTCGACATCTCGGAGGATCCCGAAGTTGGTTAGTATTGTTATAGTATATATTCTACTTTTTATAGTCGTATTTTTTTTATTTTTTTTTTTTTGTATAAATCACTAAAATATATATGTTCTAACTTTAACAGTTGTATTTTTTTTTAATAAATCGCAATAATATATATGTGCTAAATTTTTTTTGTAGCCAACTATCAAGATTAACCCTTGTTTTGGGCGAGAAATCAAGAGACCTTTTTTAATGTCATGGGTAGAGTGGGATATCGGGACAACGATTCGATTTCGGGAAAATGGACCGATATTAGTAATAGATGTCTTGCGTTTTCTAAAGTTTACCAACGGGTGGAGGATAATAGGGGTAGTGGGCTGGTGATGGGGATGTGTTAGCAAAAGCGTTGGAGGAATTCAACGCAATCCGTGGGGTGTTCAAATATATGAGGTGTTTGGAGCTCTTAAAAAGAAGTCCTAAGTGCTCTAACGTGCCGGCCATGGGGTCTACTATTAGGCGTAGAGCAAAACGGAGCAAAACCTCCTCGTCGCGAGAGCAAAACACCCACTTTCGATGCTCGATACGTCAACTTAAATGATCCTCTTAATGTCGACAAGAAGAAGGAGGAAAATTAATTGGCTCGATCGCCCAGTAGAAGAAGTGTGAGAAAAGGTGAAAGGGCAGAGTCATCTTCGTGGGGTAGCGCCATGAAACAAGATTTCAAAGAAATGAATCGACGACTTCAAGATATTCGAGACATTGGCCAAATATGTTTGGAAACAATGCAAGAAAGAGTGGCCGAAAATAAAAAGTTCATCGCGATCCAAGAATCGAGACAAATGGAAAAAGATATCGAATTTTTGTCTAAACCGATCGACCACCTACAAGGAGACGCATTAAGCCTAGCACAATTTCATAGGCAACAAATCCGTGAGAAATACCGACTCTAAAAATGTTTTGGTTTTTAGTATGTTTCATTTTTTTTTATTTATGGTATTGAAATTTTAATTGTTTTAATTAGAAAAAATAAAATATTTATTTGGGGCATTGTGGGCCTTAAACCACTACACCTATTTTCTTTTAAAGCCCCCATGCTAACTACGATGTCACATGTAACAATTTGCCCAAGTTTGAACTTTAAAACTAGCCTCCACTACACATGGTCTAATAAAGTATCATTCCTCTCATTAATTATTCTTTTTGACTACTTATTTAATCAAACACACTTTATCATACAAATATCGAAATTTATCCTACATATATTCTACACATGTTGAAATTTATCCTACATGGTAAACAAATATTAATTTTATTTAATGGGCTAATCTAACGGTATATAATGAATTAATCAACCATGTGAATTTAGCTCAATAGCCTTAGACTAACATTAAATAAAGCATTTTTATTGGTTTATACTTAGTGGGTGTTTAGGATTGAGTTTCAAAACTCCTTATTGACTTATTGATTTTTTCAAAAAAACCAATAAGTTAATAAGTTGTTTGTGTAAAGTTTTTGTTTTGGCTTTTCAAAAAAGCCATAAGTTAATAAGCACTTTTTACGAAAGCACTTTTAAAGTTAAATAAGCAATCCCAAACACCCTCTTATTATTTTTCTTCTTATAATATACGGAGTATTTTCTTCTTATTTGTCTCGACCATTCTTATTTGAACCCTCCACTATATATATGGAGATCTTATTATAACAATTGTTGGAAGTGTAATAGACAATATGGATCACTGATTTAGAAATTCAATGGTTGAGATTTAAGTGGTCCTCAAGTAATTGAATCACATTAAAAAAAACAAGCACTCAAGAACAATATAGCAAGAGTCATTAATGTCTATTCCCCCATGATTTTTTAGACACCGATAACATTTACACACATTAATATTTTTCTAAAAAAATACATCATAAAAAGAGTATTTTATTATGTTTAATTTCGTAGGCAATTGCTATATATTTTTTTTAATTGTATTTTTATACGAATTACGGGATTATGCATTTTTGTATAACGTTACATGTTTTGTATAACTTTATGAGATTATGGTATTAATATGTAACTACGTAACACGACCCGAAGTTGAAATATATCAGTACATAATTACGAACCGAACCAAAAACTTTACATGAATCCAAACATGACCCAAACCCGAAATAGATATTACAAAGTATAACGTTACATGTCTCGTATGATGTTATGGGATTGTGGTATTGATAGCGGCTTGTCGTCACGCCTCTAATCAAAAGAATTTATATTTAGCTACTTCTAAACCTACAAACTAATGTAGATAGGGAAGCACGGATGTCGATCCTACGAAGAGCATGTGGTCGGTTTTGCACTAGTTATCCGTTTGTATAATTTTTATTAACAAAAATATAAATAGACAATTAAATAAATATACGGAAAAGTAAATATCGCAGTTTGGTTTGGGGTTTCCTAATGACTAATTTTGACAACAGAAAAGTAAAGATTGCGAACAGTAACCGAACTAAGACAATAGCGAGTTTATGAATGACGGTTCCTCCCGGGATCATATTTCTATGTTTTGCTGACAGGTCACGTTTGTTAACTAAACACCTCCTGTCACGAGGCCCTGGATTTTTAGTATTAATATAACAACTAGGGAACGCCGTTCATGGGGCTAATCAACCTAGTTATCCCTACGCAAACACTCACCAACTTTCTTACGGGATGAAATACAAAGAGCCGTAATTATAAGATACTTTGATTTATGCAAGCAAGGTTTAATTAATACACACAAGTAGTCATGATGCTAGTTTTCGTAACAAAGCGATAACAAGATACAAAACATACAAACATTTCACCCGGAGAAGAATCGTCACCGAAGCTTAGCCGCGTCTGCTTGTCATGACAGATTCGGGTCACCTCTAGCTTGTTGGAACTTCACTTGGTGGTAGGAGATGATTGTGGGGTGTTAAAGGAGGTGTTTTGGGGTGGAAAATGGTGGTAAATCGCCCCCAAACTCGGCAGAGCCGAGGGGTTGCGAAATGGTGGTTCACGATCTGATCTGAGCTGAGATTTTGGGGTGAATTTCCCTTTCTCGCGCGGACCGCGATGGAATTATTAATTCCGTCGCGGTCCTCCTGAGGACGGGAAATTCAGAAACTTGTTTTCGTCGTAAAATCTTCGTTATAACTCCGTTTTCGTCCGTTTTCGCGGCCACGCGTTCGTATTTCGAAGAGCTTTCACATCATCAAATAATATCTTCAATTCAGATCCATTCACTTTTTCCAAATTTAGATAAACTCCTCAACGGTCTCCACTTTAAGCGCGTAAAATCACCATTTTAGCATATTATTCATTCTTTCCATCCTCCTCGCTAATGTAGCTAACTCCGGGCAAATCTACACACAAAACAAACGAATTAAACTATAAAGATGTGGACCTTTCGGCCTCACATCAGGTATCAGGGGGTGTTAAATCACGTAATGTCATACTTTGTTTCTGGAAAAAAAAAAATGAATATTACGTCATTACATACTGAATCAATTCGGGCGCGGGTCGTGTTTGGTTCATGTAAGATTAATTTTCGGGTTCGAATCAGGTTGGACCTGTCAACCCGCAGACACGACTCGTTTAACACCCCTAACATATATTACAAACAATGTTTAAACTGAATTTGAATTTCGAATCGAATTGAAAATCATAAATTCATAGATTAAAATTAAAACTAAAACAATAATCAATTTTTATAGGAATATAGTCTAGATAAACATGTATATAGGCTTGAGTAATCCAACAGGTTATCATTCAATCTCATACTCATATCCAAACTCATAATTTTTTTTTATGAATCTTACACTGTCATACCTGGTGATACCTGACTACCAATTCAAGATGTTTCGGGTTTTATGGATTCCTGCCAGACTCGGTTTTTTTTTTTGCCAACCTTGGTTAGACGGAAGTGTAAATAATCATGTAACGATCTTCAGAATTAAAGTAAAATAAAGTGTAGATAATCATGTAACAATTTTAACAATTAAAGTTAAATAAAAGGTACAAATGTTTACACTTTATACACATTGAAGGGATAGAGTCCCAAATCCTCACGCAAACGAGGTAAGCCCTATCCCACATAACAACTCAAATTACCAAATCTACACGGAGCTCTCCATGCGCATGATCATCCAGACGCGCAAGCTCCCTACAGCGTAGGAGGACGTCACCATTAAGGTATCTTCGCGCGGGGACACATGCGCGGGACAAACCGACAACATTGTATGAGTACGAGGACATACAGAAGTTCCTCATCCAGGAAGATCCGGTCAGAACCTGGGCGCATGCTCATCCAACCAGAGGACAACGCGTAGTAGTGGCGGACCAACCACCCTGCCTAGGTATAATGAAGTGAAAGCTTCCATGTTGAACATGTTGGAGCCATATCGTGCACAGTACTGTACACCACACGTCGCCCTACAACTGGTTAGACGTCATGTCAGACGCTTCCGCAGATCATGCCACCCATCCGAAAAGTACTCATCTGCATCCACTCTTATCGCGCCACGTGCCTCTATAATAGGGCGGTACACTCTTTAAGTTACATCATCATTAATTACCACGTGCTCTTGTACTAATATATTGGGCCGAAGGGAGACAAGCCCTTAACTTGGGCCCTGGCCCATGATGGGTTAAGAGTTAATGATGTTTGGCCCATGCGTGTGCTATATAAAGAGGGTCACCCTTTCTTTATAGGGACATGTTATGTTACACCAAATAAGCCAACATCATTTTTGTGTATGTACATTGGAATCGATCTCAATTACCTAGCAGTCGCCTCCTTTCGTAGGGACCTCTTGTTTCTTTCTTATAGGTTCGTTCGTGTCACAAGTGTGTGCAAAAGATTATACCTGCAGCAACCTCGAGTTCGTCACCATAATCACCTACTGTCAAGGTAATTATAACTCATTTCTTCACACATATTCTAATTCTCTATTTAAACTGTTCATGTAATTAAAAAAAAAACAATAATTTGCCTTTTAGACCTTGTTTGGATAAAGGGTTAACATATTGTAACTCAACTAGTCATCCTTCCTTTTTCTTACTTCAACAAATATTATATATATAATTATGGATTGATACTTTGATGGAAGTATTCCTATTTTGCAACACTTCTACCATTTGACAACAAAGGCTAGCCAGCCACCATACATCACTGAAACCACCAGTTTCCGCCACTGGGAACCGCCACCAGGCATCGAAAAACCGAAGCTATGGAGGATCCCGGTATCAAGTTGTTTGGCAAGAAGATTGTGCTTCCTGGAATCAGTAAGAGTACTAGTCTTCCTATCATCTCCTCTGCCGCGGCAGAGGAGCCTAAGCCTACCGGTAGCGGTGGCAGTAAAGAAAGTGGCTCTGATAACACTGTTGGACACACTTGTTCAGAAGATGATGAGAAAGTGGATAGAGCAGCTGCAGAGAAGGTACACAGTTTAATTATATATAGATAAGACATGTACACACACTATACACACGTTAAGTATGTGTTTACATTGTTACATTCCATAATTTGCAAATCTAAAAGCAACCCAATTGCTATAACCATTAAAGAACTAATGGGTCAGTTCTAGTTTTCCAATTTATTTATGTTTCAATGGATCAAGATTAGAAATTGATTCAATATAAACAAGATGCCATTTTTTTCAATGTTCAAAATCTAGGGTCTGGCAGAAATCTCAACAAACCTATCCGGCCGGGCAATTTGGACACGGTTCCCGGTGTGACTGGTCCGGTCCTGTCTTTAGAACATTGTTACAAACTAATCTATTTGACTCTAGAAAGTTAAACTGTGGTAACGGGCTGGCTAATTTGGGGACGGCTCAAAAGTGTTCAACTAGACTGCTGGTGAACATGGTTCCCGGTCTGACTGGTCCGGTCCTGTCCTGAAAACATTATTAAAATCTAATATGTTTGACATTAGAAAGCCAAACTGTATTGTCTAGCTGTTCTTGTATTAGTGACTGACAATTTGATATTTCCAGGATGAACAAAAGGCAAATTGCAGTGAGACCAAATCTGAATCTGACAACCCGAAAACTCCATCGATCGATGAAGATGAAGAAACGAAAAACGAATCTACAAACCCGCAAAAGAAAACCCTTAAAAAACCCGACAAGATTCTCCCCTGTCCTCGCTGCACCAGCATGGACACAAAATTCTGTTACTTTAACAACTACAACGTTAACCAGCCGCGCCACTTTTGCAAGAGCTGCCAAAGGTACTGGACCGCGGGAGGTGCCATGAGAACCATGGCAGTCGGGGCAGGCCGCCGAAAAAACAAGAATTCGGCATCGCATCCTCGTTACATAACTATCTCCCAAGAAAGTGTCACAATTTCTGATCCAGTACCAGAACATATTCAAGATAAAAATGCATTCCATTCCAAGGTTCATTCTATTCCAGGGACTGCTGCTTCTTGGCCTTATGTTCCGGTTCCAATTCCAATTCCAATTCCAGCGATTTGCCCTCCAATGCCGATCTACCCATCAACATATTGGAACTGTATTCCATTCCTACCTCCATCAACACCTAGAATAACTGATTCAATCTTGGGAAAACGTTCAAGGGACGAATCGGTTATGCAATCTAATGAATGTGATGACGAGTCCAAGAAACAAAACAACTCGGTTCTGATCCCCAAGACGCTTAGAATCGATGATCCAGATGAGGCTGCAAAGAGTTCTATATGGGCAACACTTGGAATTAGAAATGAAAACTTTAAGGCGTTTCAAGAGAAGAGTATCGAAAAGAAGAAACATCACGAGACTACAGCGTCTCCTGCGCATCAAGCGAATCCGGCTGCTTTCTCTAGATCAATCTGTTTTCAAGAAACAGCATAAAAGGGGTTACTTTTTAGTTAGATTAATCTTAAGATGGGTGCTTTGTTTTTTTGTTGTAACTACACTTGTGGTTAAGTTTATTGTAGATACATTGTATACTTTTAGATGTTCTAGTTTTCAGTTTTCTTGATTTTCTGCTATGTCTAGCATCAACTGTGTTAGACTGTTTGTGGTATATGCATTAACAAGTTGTTCTTTTTTCTAATGCACTTGCATTTGCTGAATCCTAATGTGGATTATGTTAGATTGTTAGGCCAATGTCACAAGGATATCTAACTAGTTAGTAAACCTTAATGCACATCATGTTACAAATACAATCCATTAATACAGATAAATGTTACAGTACATCTTTTTTCTTCATTTAAAGATACTACTGTATTATAGTACAACCCCAATAATACATATGATATAATGATTACGCTATTGGGTGAAGGGCTCGTCCCTGACTCCCAGAGTTGTTTTGGGTTGTCTTGGACGGAGCACACCGCCCCCTTGGGGTGTCTTCCGTCTCAAATGTTTCTGGAGGAACATGAGGAACGGGCCAAGTTAAATGATTTTTTTAATATCGAGACCAATCATGGGGCTTATTTTGGGTTGTTTTGGACAGAGCACACCGCCTCCTTGAATTGTCTCAAAAAAGAGGACAACCCTCCTTACTTATGTGGCAGGTGATATGGAGGGTTGTTCTCCCCCTTTGGGTTATTTCCACACCCACCAGCCTTATAGAGATGACTATGACGTTGTCAAACATTCTCCCAAAAACTATTTATTTTCTCTGTAAGATACTAGTATTTTTCTTATTTTTTTCTTCATTATAGGATATCATTACAGTATAACTCAATAACATGGATGAGATGATAATAGATACGACTATGACCTTTTTCAACATTCTTCAAAATCTTATTTGTTCTTCTAACATACTCGTCAATCAATCAATCATACTCGGTAGAAATTTAACTATTATTGCAGTATAATCCAATAATACGAATGAGATGATAATATATATGACTATGACCCTGTCTAACATTCACGTTCACTTAAATCTTATTCATACCTCCATGATATCAGTTTTTCCGTAAATCCTTTTTTTAATAATATCACGGTACAACCCAATTGACACAATTTTTTAACGGCTAATATTACCCACTCTATTTACACTAAATAAATCTGAACTACACCCTTGTAGGGGTTTGAACCTGAGATGTCTTATCTAAGAGACATAAGCCTCTATCAAGTGGGCTAGCCTCACATTCGTCAATAACATAGATGAGATGATAATAGATATAACTATGACTTTTGTGCAACATTCCCCAAAATCTTATTCTTCCTTCTACGATACCAGAATTTCCCCAAATTTAATTCTTCTTTTAAGATATGTTATTATGGATCATATGGGCCACAATTTAATGCTCTTTTTTTTTATGAATAGACAACATTTATTCAGATCACCCTAGTAGGACCCACATGGAGATATTTGAAGCTCTAGCCAAACTCAGGCCACATTTTAGATACACAATGAGTTGTTATGTGGACCTAAAATGCTATGTCTCTATCTCTTGCCTTTTGCTTTCTTGTTTTTCCTTTTTTGCGCACATTAATTTAAATCTCATTGGCACTTATGTTACATTTCAATATTGGCATGAAAAGTTCACCTCACAATGTATTTTTTCTTCAATTTGAGTATTGGGCCATCTGATTCGAGCCACTCGTTACAGAAAATATCTCTTAAAGTTATTTTTTTTCTCCAAAAGACGCCGATTGATTTTACTTATCATGTGGGTATGCCTTTGTTAAAATTAAAGGTTATAAATCATAATTCATATGTTATAAATGTGTTAAGTGATGATGGGCTAATTGTTAGTCTAATTCATTTGTTAATGGACTATATTGTTTATTAAGCCCGGTTATGTTTGGCCCAGTTAAAGTTTGTTATAACTTGGGTTATTATAACCCGGGTATAACCCGAGTTAAAGAAGTTGTTGAGATATTGTTTCAGGGGCTTATTATGATCGTTGGATGAGAATGTGATCAACGGCTGTGGTGTGTTCTCGAAACAAGCTGAGAAGCTTCGAGACCTGCTATAAATAGATTATTGTTTCTCTCTCCAGTCATTCGTTACAACTCTCTCTGAATCGTCGTCTTCACACAGTTGATATCTAGGGTTTATGTTAGTATTAACGAGTCTGTATTTGTCTTAGTCTTCTTTGTAGAGAATAGAGTCTGTATCTGGTGCTTGTGACCAGGGTGTGTGGTTATCATCTGTGATAACCTGGTGTTGATCATCTGATCGTGTCATCGTCTTAGTCTGTAAGTGTTTGTACTGTTTTGTACTTTACAAATCTGTATTGTCAACTGATCTAAACAATCAGTTGACATTTACAGCTATTATTTTAGAATCTCTCTATTTTGAGAGATTCAGGGTATTGGGGGGTTTTTTCTTGGTTTGGGTTAATAAGATTTTCAGTCACCGTTTTGTCGCCTAAACCTTGTGTTCTTGATTCTGTTGTCTTGAGTTTGTGTTGGCTCAGTCTTAATTCATGTTTATATTGTTAGATCTATAAAATTTTACATGGTATCAGAGCTATAGGCTCTCTTATCATTGTTATTTTCTGATTCTGGTGTCTTCCGCTGTGTTATTTGTGTCTTGTGATTTCTCTATTGAGTTGTTTGTCCATTAGTTGGTTTCTGCTGGTTTTCCTCTTTATATTGCAGGTTACCTGAAGTCAACAATTGTTGGCAAGGATCTGTGTGGTGAATTGGAGTGGATTGGATATTATCTTGCTTCAATTGCACTCACAACTCTATACCCTAAGTGAAGGTATAGGTTGTGAGTTTGGCGAAACCCTAACTTGGGTTCCACCTCACTGTGAGATTGTTCCTTAGTTATTTCTTTTTGTTTGTTGTGTCTAGGGCAAAGGCCCGGGTTAGGAGGACCGGAATTGTGCCAACTATTTGGTGTCTTGTCTGTTTGTTATTGTTGTGATTTGTTTATCTTTTGTTTGGTATTTCTGGTTATATTACATATTATATATAGTATATATAGATAATAAGGGACTCCTGTGTTAAGATCTGGGTGGGCACCTATGAGTGATGAACCCACCATCTGAACACTGACACAGCTTCGTCCTAGTAGGGTTTACATTCTTTGTTGTTGGTTTCCTGTGTTGGTTTATTGTTTGTGTGTTGATTCTCTGTGTATTGTTTGATTGATTTACTATGTCTGGACAAGAAGGACCACAAGGACCTCAAGGTCCTCAGGATCCTGCTCCATCTGACTTAGTAAATATGACTGGTACACTTATAAGTAAACTGGACATAAGTGACCCACTTTACTTACATCCTAGTGATACCAGTGGCCTGACCATTATCAGTATTAAACTAAAAGGTACTGATAATTACTCTGTTTGGTCTAGTTCTATGAAACTTGCTTTAGAGGCTAAAAACAAGTATGGTTTTATAGATGGTTCATGTGTTAAACCTAGTGATAATGAAGTGCTTTCTAAACAATGGGATAGGTGTAATTCAGTGGTCTTATCTTGGTTGTTAAACTCTGTTAGTGAAGAACTGTATTTAGGACAAGTTTTTTCAAAACTTGCTAGTGAAGTTTGGTATGACCTAAAAGAAACTTATGATAAGGTTGATGGATCTGTTGTGTTTAACTTGTATCAAAAAATAAATAATGTTAAACAAAATGGAAGCACTGTGTCTGAATATTACCACAAGTTAAATACTATGTGGAAACAATTAGATGCTATCCTGCAAATGCCTACTTGCACTTGCAATGCATCTAAGGATTTCAATGATTTCAGTGCTCTCATAAAGTTAATGCAGTTCTTAATGGGTCTTGATGATGTTTACCAACCAGTTAGGACCACCTTGCTGACCAGAGAACCATTACCTAGTATTAAAGCTGCTTTTTCTGTTGTGTCTAGAGAGGAGTCTCACAGGGGTTCCAGTGGGACTTCCAAAGGACAAACTGTTGCTTTTGTATCTAAAACTAATCAGGCTTTTGATAATAAAAAGAAACCTAATAGAGGACCTAACCCTAACCTAAAGTGTACCCACTGTAACATGTTGGGACACACTGTTGATAGGTGCTATGAGCTGGTTGGTTATCCACCAGGGTTCAAAAAGAAACCTGGTGGACAAAGTGGTAAGAGTAATATGTCAAATAGTTCCTGTATGACTAACAGCAGACAGGGGGTGTCCCCTGTTACTGCTGCCAGTAGTTCTTCCTTACCTTTTTCAGCAGAACAAGTTTCTAAGCTGCTGAGTTTGATAAGTGAGAAGAATGTGAATGATACTCATCACTCCAATGTTGGAGGTAAGAGTGTTGTTTTAAATGGTTTTTCTAGTATGTCTTGTCTGTCTAAACTTGAAAAACTTTTCAAAAATTCTTCAAATTGTTCTAGTCTAGTGAAACACCTTATAAGTCAAAGCTGGATAACAGACTCTGGTGCAAACCAGCACATGACCAGTGAGGACAAGGACATGTATAATTGTGTTGATGTGTCCAGCTATGACTTAAAGGTCAAACATCCCAATGGGACTAGTGCTAAAGTGTCTAAAATAGGAGATATCAATCTTGCTAATGGTGTTGTATTGTATGATGTGTTTTATGTTCCTGACTACTGTGTGAGTCTTATGTCTGTTCATAAGCTTGCTAGGGATAGTAAGTTGTCTGTGCTATTTGATGAACATAGTTGTTATATCCAGGATTCCAAGTGCAAGAGAATCCTGGTGACTGGTAGACAAAGTGAAGGTTTATACTTTGTTGGTGAAAGTGTAAGTTCATCAAATGTTTGTTTTAATAGTACATGTGACACTGAGTTGTGGCACAATAGGCTTGGTCACCCCTCTGATCAGGTCCTAGCTATTTTAAGAGATAGTCTTGGAATAAATAGTAAGGAAGTTAAACCATGTGAAGTATGCCATAAGGCAAAACAGACTAGGTTACCCTTTCCTCTTAGTGATCATAAAACTAAAGACTTAGGTGATATAGTTCATCTAGATGTCTGGGGTCCTTATAGGGTAACTAGTAAAGAAGGGTATAGGTATTTTTTAACTGTTGTTGATGACTATTCCAGAACTGTGTGGTGTTTTATGTTAAAACATAAAGGTGAAGTTTTTGAAAGCATAACAGATTTTTATGAACTTCTTAAAACTCAGTTTAAAAGAAGTGTAAAAATATTTAGGAGTGATAATGGCACTGAGTTTACAAATAATCAAATGAATGTGTTTTGTAAAACAAAGGGTATTATACATCAGACTACATGTGTATACACACCACAGCAGAATGGAATAGTGGAAAGAAAACATAGACATCTCTTGAATATGGCTAGGGCATTACTGTTTCAGAGTGGGTTACCACTTAGATTTTGGTCTGAATGTGTATTAACTGCTACTTATATAATTAACAGGCTTCCCTCCTCTGTGTTGTCTGGAAAGAGTCCGTTTCAAGTTGTATATGGGTTCCCCCCCATCCTCAGTCACTTAAAAGCTTTTGGTTGTCTGTGCTTCAGTACTGTGTTAAATGAGTCTGATAAGCTGTCTAGTTGTGCTGAAAAATGTGTGCTAATAGGATATTCTAGTGTTAAAAAAGGTTACAAATTATGGAATTTAGAAAAGAAACAAATTGAATATTCTAGAGATGTTAGGTTCTATGAAGAAATATTTCCATTTAAAAACAGTCTTGAAAATATTGAACCTAACATAGTCTTTGAAAACCTAAATCATATTAACTTTTTTGATAGTATTGAGGATAGTAATACTGAAAGTAATAAAGTGACTGAGGGGTCTAATCTTCCCGATGATGAAGGGGGAAACAAAGGAACTCAGGCCAAGTCTACTAGTCAGCAACCAGGATTCAATCCCAGGGCTGACAAAGACTTTGACTTAGGTCAGCAGTCTAACCCAGGTAGAGTTGAACCTGAGGAGGCTGACCATGATGTGGATATGGCCAATGAAGAGACCATTCCACCTGAGGGAAGTAGTGTTAGGAAATCTAGTAGAGTTTCTAACTTTCCTAAAAGATTTGATGAATATGTAGTAGAAGGAAAGGTTAAATATGGAGTTGAAAAAGTAGTTAATTATTCAAATTTGTCATTTGAAAATAAAAGTTTTGTTTCCATGTTAAATAAAACTGTTGAGCCTTCATCCTACTATGAAGCTGCCAAAGATCCTAAGTGGATTGAGGCAATGAATAGTGAGATGGAAGCATTATATAGGAATAATACTTGGGTTATGACTGATTTACCTACTGGTAGAAAACCAATAGGGTGTAAATGGGTCTATAAGATCAAGTATAAGTCTAATGGAGAGGTTGAAAGATATAAGGCCAGACTGGTTGCCAAAGGATACAGTCAGAGAGAAGGTCTAGACTTTGGTGAAACCTTCTCTCCGGTTGTAAAAATGGTAACTATAAGGACTGTCATTAGTTTGGCAGTTCAGAACAACTGGAACTTATATCAACTGGATATTAATAATGCATTTCTGTATGGAACCATAACAGAAGATGTGTATATGGTTCCACCAGAAGGATATTATTCCAAAGATGATAATAAAGTTTGTAAGTTAGTAAAATCTTTGTATGGCCTTAAACAGGCTCCTAGGAAATGGAATGAAAAGTTAACTAAAGTCTTAACTGAAATAGGCTTTAGTCAAAGTGTGTGTGATCATTCTATGTTTGTTCTGTCTAAGGAAGATGTCTTCCTAGTTTTACTTGTATATGTTGATGATATAATCATAACAGGAAGTAGTGTTACTGAAATTGAAAAGGTTAAGAAATTTCTAAGTACTAATTTTCTTATTAAAGACCTAGGGAAGTTAAAGTACTTCTTAGGAATTGAAGTTTTATATGGGGACAAGACTTTGTGTTTGACCCAAAGAAAATATTGTCTTGAATTACTTAATGAATTTGGTTATCTAGGGTGTAAACCTGTTCAAAATCCTATTGAACAGAGCTATGTTATGAACTCTAGAAATGATAAGAATAGTGTTATTCTTAGTAATGTTACTGGATTCCAAAAATTAATTGGAAAACTTATCTATTTATCATTGACTCGTCCTGACATCAGTTATGGTGTTCAATACTTGAGTCAATTCATGCATCAACCTACCAAGGGACATCTTCAGGTTGCCTTAAGGTTATTAAGGTATCTGAAGGAGTCTCCTGGTAAAGGAATTTCATTTTCAAAAGCTGAAAGTTTTCAGTTAATGGGATTTGTTGATGCTGATTGGGCCAAATGTTTAGTAACCAGAAAATCTGTAACTGGTTACTGTATTTTTCTGGGAAATTCATTGATTTCCTGGAAAAGTAAGAAGCAGAATACTGTTTCGAGATCATCAGCAGAAGCTGAGTACAGAGGTATGTGCTCTGCTGCATGTGAGTTAATGTGGCTTAAAAATCTTCTAAGTGAATTGAAGGTTGAGATTGAATTGCCACTAAGGTTATTGTGTGATAGTAAGGCTGCGATATCCATTGCAGCAAATCCTGTGTTTCATGAAAGAGTGAAACATTTTGAATTAGATATTCATTTTCTTAGAGAAAAAATATCTAATGGTGTCATTGAAACTGTAAAGGTAAGTTCTGAAAACCAAGTTGCTGATGGTTTCACCAAAGGACTTGGTATAGCTCAGCACAGAAAATTCTGTGCAGATTTGAAAATGGTAGACATGTTTAAACATATGAATTAAGGGGGCGTGTTAAAATTAAAGGTTATAAATCATAATTCATATGTTATAAATGTGTTAAGTGATGATGGGCTAATTGTTAGTCTAATTCATTTGTTAATGGACTATATTGTTTATTAAGCCCGGTTATGTTTGGCCCAGTTAAAGTTTGTTATAACTTGGGTTATTATAACCCGGGTATAACCCGAGTTAAAGAAGTTGTTGAGATATTGTTTCAGGGGCTTATTATGATCGTTGGATGAGAATGTGATCAACGGCTGTGGTGTGTTCTCGAAACAAGCTGAGAAGCTTCGAGACCTGCTATAAATAGATTATTGTTTCTCTCTCCAGTCATTCGTTACAACTCTCTCTGAATCGTCGTCTTCACACAGTTGATATCTAGGGTTTATGTTAGTATTAACGAGTCTGTATTTGTCTTAGTCTTCTTTGTAGAGAATAGAGTCTGTATCTGGTGCTTGTGACCAGGGTGTGTGGTTATCATCTGTGATAACCTGGTGTTGATCATCTGATCGTGTCATCGTCTTAGTCTGTAAGTGTTTGTACTGTTTTGTACTTTACAAATCTGTATTGTCAACTGATCTAAACAATCAGTTGACATTTACAGCTATTATTTTAGAATCTCTCTATTTTGAGAGATTCAGGGTATTGGGGGGTTTTTTCTTGGTTTGGGTTAATAAGATTTTCAGTCACCGTTTTGTCGCCTAAACCTTGTGTTCTTGATTCTGTTGTCTTGAGTTTGTGTTGGCTCAGTCTTAATTCATGTTTATATTGTTAGATCTATAAAATTTTACAGCCTTAATGGAAAGGAAGTCCATGGCTGTCTCTAATGGTTCCAATCAAGTATCATAAATTATAACAAACCAAAAGGGTCACATCTTTAAAGAGTTGATCCAAAAAAATCTCTACAAAATTACACAAACCTAACAACTATTATGAAAAATCTAGACTGTTTGGTCCTTATGTATGCTTGCTTACACTGCCTTAAAAGAATCATCTTAACATTTTATGTAAGCCAACCTAGCTACCTTGTTTTAACTCATGTTAAAAGTTAAACGTTCAACTTAAACTCGTTTTAACTTGTTACCCAGGTCATTTGACGTTTTTATTTTATTACCTACGCGAAAAGCCAATCATATCTTAGTATGCAAAGTTCTAATATAAAGTTTGACAATTGCATAAGTTAAAAGTCAAACTTCCACTTGAAATAAATATCTTATGCTTAGTGCTTCTTAGGTCTTGAATTGAAGTGGAGTTGATGTGGGAATCCATCATGCAAAAAAGATTATAGGGTAGTAGTGCACTTGAAAACGGGCTAATTTGACTTGAATGGGAAGGGGAAATTGGACATAAACTATGTCCGATCGTAATTAAAGTCAACGTAACCTAACTCGGTGCGATTCAAAAAGTTACACGTTGATACACGAATCAGATAAATTCACGTCTAGGTGGGTTATTATTTGTGAAATAATAATAGTTTTGAACTCGAGAGACTTAATATTAATTAGATAATATTAAGGAATACTATGATATTATATAAGGGGGCTTAATATAAGTTGTAATTCTATAAAAAGGGGATTAAGGTGCAAATCCTAATTACACCTTTTAACCAAACAACCCAACTCCTTCTCCTCCAAGTTTCGGTCGGCCCTAAGGAAGGTCGTCGCCCTCCTGTCGTCGACAACCATCCATTGTCCCCCCTCCTCCTTGCAAGCTATTGCTCTCGGTTGGCTCATGCTCGGTTGTGAACTTCCTAATAGCGAGAATTCATTGTAACCTGCGTGTTACATTTTCGGTGTAGTCGTCAAATGATGATCACTAAACCCCCTATGGTTGTTTATCTTATTTATGTGTTTATACGCGTTTTACTTAGATCCTGATTAGAGATATTTTATTAATTAGATTACGAGGTCTGGGATTTGGTTGATCTTCCTACCAAATGTCAGACTGTAGGAAACAAATGGTTATTCAAGAAGAAGACCGACATTGGATGGAAATGTGCAAATCTATAAAGCAAGGCTTGTAGCGAAAGGTTTTACTCATACTCAAGGAATTGATTATGAGGAAACTTTCTCGCCAGTAGCCATGCTTAGGTCTATTAGAATTCTACTTGCCATTGCTGCGTATTATGACTACAAGATATGGCAAATGGATGTCAAGACCGTGTTCCTTAATGGACACTTACTTGAAGATGTTTATATGGTTCAACCTGAAGGTTCTGTCGATCCAAAGAATCCAAATAAGGTGTGCAAGCTGAATAAATCCATTTATGGATTAAAGCAAGCGTCTCGCGGCTGGAATCTCTGTTTTGATCATAAAATCAAAGAGTTTGGTTTTATCAAGAAAGAGAAGAACCGTGTGTTTACAAGAAATCTAGTGGGAGTTATATCATTTTTCTCATTCTGTATATAGATGACATACTAATCATTGGAAACAATATCCCCATACTAAGAGAAGTTAAGGCTTTGTTGGGTAAATGTTTCTCAATGAAAGATCTTGGTGAAGCTGCTTATATTCTGGGAACTAAGATTTATAGAGATAAATCAAAGCGGTTATTAGGTTTGAGTCAAAGTACATATATTGATAAGGTCATTAGACACTTCTCAATGCAAGACTCATAAAGGGGGCTCTTGACCATGGCACATGGAACCATTCTTAATAGCAAGCAGTGTGCAAACACTGGAGAGGAAAAGACGAAAATGGAAAGAGTTCCATATGCTTCTGCTATTGATTCTATCATGTATGCCATGTTATGTACTAGACCTAATGTCTTGTATGCTCTTAGAATGACGAGTAGATATCAACAGAATCCAGGAGAGAGTCACTGGGCTGCAGTGAAGAACATCATTAAGTACTTAAGAAGGACTAAGGATATGTTCTCAATATATGGAGGACTGGATGAGGAGCTGTCAGTTAAGTTTTATACTGATGCAAGCTTCCAGACTGACCGTGACGATTCAAGGTCACAGACGGGATATGTTTTCATTCTGAATGGTGGGGCTGTTACTTCGAAGAGCTCTAAGCAAACTGTGGTTGCTCAATCCACATGTGAATCAGAATACAATGCTGCAAAGGAGACTGCCTGGATGAAGAACTTCATTACTGATATCGACGTTGTGCCTAACATAAAGAAACCGATCGAGATATTGTGTGACAACACTAGTGTCATTGCTCTTGCAAAGGAACTAAGGTCACATCAAACCACAAGGCATGTACTCAGAAAATTCCACTATATTAGAAAGATAATAGAGTGTGGAGACATCGTAGTAAACAAAGTTCATACGGATCTAAATCTGGCTGACCCCTTTACAAAGCCTTTACCTCAAACTAAACATGAGGAGCATGCTGTAAAGATAGGGCTTAGAGTCGCTAGAAAGTGGGTAGTTAGTATTGGTTTTTATTTTGAACTATAATAGTTACATTGAATATTTATTTGATTTATGGGTTAAATGCAAATTTAAATATTTTGTAATTGTGTTCGTTATTAGTATGTTTAAATCCTTGAATAAAAGTATTCTAAAATATCCGTAGTCGATCAAATTAAATGGGAATGAATTTGAATGAAAGACTATCTTTGATGGTATCTAACACTGTCCTCAAACATGTTAGTAATACGGGTAGCGTTGGGAGAAATCCAAGATTAAGTGGGAGTTGTATGACGCTGACGGAATTATGTACTTCTATAGGATTAGAAGTTTTGACATTCTGGCACCCTCGTTAATTCAAACGGAAATAATTACGCATGGCCACGCTCGGACTAAAAGTAGTTCGTTAGATCACTTTGAATTAAGAAGAGAATAGAGAATGGTAGATCACTATATAAGAATGAATGATCCATGTCTTATGATCAACGAATGTTATACAGAAGGGACTTATTGATAGAAATATCAGAGCTATAGTATTTGGTTAAGTAAAGTGTTACTTGAACTCAAAGAACTAGTTGACGAATGTAAAATCTCATACCGTGTTAGGAGCAGTTGGATGCAGCTAGGTGATGTATCACATAATTAACATATAAAACATGCATAAACAGACCCATAATAGGTTAGAATTAGACTTAAAATATTAATTTTAGGTACTTAATTCATTCCTATTTGTGTTTAGCAGGAAACTGGAGCTCCAGGCCGGAAACAAGAGATTTTCAGGCAAAATCTGGAGATTCCTGAGGACACGGTTCTTACAGCATGTTCTCTGTATGTTTAAAGGCACTTCCGGGACTTAAACGGTGATAAAAACGGCCCAAGACAGATTCAGCATGCCCGCGCACACTTGCATGGAGGCCCTGCACACTAGAAGACAAAGCAGCAAGCTTGGGGAATAAGAAATCTAAGACAAGTACCCTTGCACGCCCGTGCCACTACCCTGGCACGCCCGTGCTCCAGACAAAAAGTAGAGATAAGACATAACTGCAGCAACAGAACGTACGTATGATAGCAGGCACGCCCGTGCTTGCCCTAGAGGTTTATAAATAGCAAGCTACCCCTCACCATTTGTTCATCCCTTCTTGTGCTTTCTTTGGCCGACTTCCAGGAGTCTTGCATAGCTCTTGGGGTCTTGTGAGAGGCCTTATGGCCCTCCTAACATCCCACCAAGGTTAGGCCTCGTCCTACCTTGATTAGCTTGGCCAAGAAGAGGATCGTAGAGTAGTTCATATGCAATAAAACATCGAGGGTCATGAAGTTGTTAGATGCATAGCACTATAAGATGGACAGCTTGTCTGTGAGCCGCCATGTTCTTGGGTTGATCATTCGATATGGTTGTATCTTTCTATTATCATGAACCCACTTCGATATGTAGACTTTTATTATTATTAGTAGTAGTTTATTTTTAGTTATTTGTTGTGTTATCTTCTCCTAATCTTTGTTTGTTTATCTTGTGACAGGTTTCCAATGATGATTAACTTAATAAACCTAAAATCAACTCTAACTTAATAAACTAACTAGAGGTTTAATCAGCTCCTGGTAGTCCCGAGCTAGAACCAAGGTGAGGAAACCGGTAGTGAGACAGATCCTTCGGGCATCTGAGATCCAAACTGGATTCTAAACAATGGCTTCTGAAGTGGACCAGATCTGAGTGACACATTTCTGGTACTTACCAGATGGCTGAATGATCTTCTTGGTAAAGGGAGGATTCCCTACGGGCGCACCAGTGATCTTCGGATTGCACGCCTTTAGGATTATGTTCCACGTGTAGGTGGGTTATTATTTGTGAAATAATAATAGTTTTGAACTCGAGGGACTTAATATTAATTAGATTAATATTATATTATAATATTATACAAGGGGGCTTAATGTAAGTTGTAGTTTTATAAAAAAGAGATTAAGGTGCAAATACTAATTACACCTTTTAACAAAACAACCCAACTCCTTCTCCTCCAAGTTTCGGTCGGCCCTAGGAAAGGCCGCTGCCCTCCTACTGTCGACAACCATCCACTGGCGCCCCTCCTCCTTGCAAGCCGTTGCTCTCAGTTGGCTCATGATCGGTTGTGAACTTCCTACTAGCGAGGATTCATTGTAACCCACGTGTTACAATTCCGGCGGTGTAGTCGTCATTGGTTGATTACTAAACCCCCTATGGTTTTTTATCTTATTTATTTGTTTATACGCGTTTAACTTAGATCTTGATTAGGAATATTTTATTAATGAATAAAATTAATTAATAATATTTATATATTAATCGGCTATATATATGTGTGTGTATATATATATATATATATATATAATCGACTTTTGTTAATATTTATAAACTGCTTCCACTTCGTATATGATACTATGATTCCCAACATAATCATGATAACATATTGATGTAGAGTTTAGGATAGGTTAATTAGTTATTTTATGGAATTTAGGAACCATACACCTCTTGATTAGGAATGATACATCTTGGCCCACATCACTCACCAATAGGAGGTTGCCACATACCTAGAATGTGATGTCACACCCCCAGAATGTGATGTCACGGGTTGTATAAATTCCCCCTGGGTGTATTGAAGTTAACTGAGATTTTAAACCCAGTTTGTTATAAAGGACACAATATGCAATAAATAAAAAGATTTTGGACATAAAATGCAAAAAAATAAAATAAAGGATACGTTTCATAATTTCAGTAATACATTAAGGACACAAAGTGTAATTTTGTCAAGCAATTATTATTTTAATTATAACTTGTATAGCCTTCACTTCTTTATCGATACTTTTTTTGAACAGCAAGGAATGTTGTGCTAACCACCAAGACATCAGGTGTTGTGGACTGTGGTCAAGGTTGACTGCTCGACCGTCGCCAACTCTTTGGCTCTCCTAGATGCGCGGGTTTTGGCCTTCATCCACCCAAAGACACAACAGTAGAAAATTCGGTAAACCCCCATCTCTTATACAAATTGAACCGACACTACTACCCGTATTCGTTCAATTTCACTCCATTAAGGATGGGGGCTTCTTTATCGATACTTGATATAATATTTCATTGAAGAATCAACCATTCTTGTTAATTCATAAATACAAAAGCAAAATGCAAAAAGTTATCACCCACTAAAAGTGAATTTTAGCATTGAAGATAATTTAAAAGACATAAAGTCAAAGCAAAAGTTGTGATGTGTTGGATTACCATATGAACATGATATCAAATCACATTATTTTATATGTTAAATGTCACTTGAAACACTTTTTAAGTGGTACCATTACAATTCGTTGTTAAAGAAACTCCAACCTTTTGACATTTTGCTTACAAAGCTCTAGAACAAAACAAAAAAGTTTGGGATAATACAATGACTAATCACATATTGTACTTTTAAAAATATCTATCTATTTTTTTTTAAATTTAATTAGGCTACTATATATATGAGATTAATTAAGTATTTCATAACTAGAATTTTTAAAATCAGTATTCGCTTAAACCATTGAAAATACAATATTGAAGTTTTGTTAAAAATTATACATTTTTGTTATATACAAATATTTTTCTGGAAGTGTTTTTTAATGGGTGAGGCTAACGTAAAAAACTTGTTAGCGTAAGAAATGATATAGATCGATAGATTAGACGTCTAATGAAGGATACGATCGTAAAAAACCACGCGTCATTAAATTCCACAAAAATTTTGTCAAGGGCAAATTAGTAATTGTGACGTAAAACTGCAATCAAAAAATAATAAATTAAAGAAGGGCAGGCAATTGAATTACAATTACGTAAAAATCGTTACAAACCAAAAAACACTGAAATTAGGGTTATGAAAACTGAAACCAAAACAATGTAGACGAAGAAGATGAAGAAAGGTAACAAAATTATTTACAATTATAAGACATATTATCGTAATTTTGAAATTAACGAAATAATCCTAATTGATTATGATGATCAATTGAAAGAGGATCACTTGACTCAGACAATGATTTTGAAACGCCAAACAAGTAGTTAAAGAATGATAGAAAAGTGAATTCAACAGAGTTCGTGCAATACAGTCACAATAGACTTAAAATGAGATATTATCCAGCTGATTTTATGGCGAGTGTAAATTACTTAACGGATGCACAAAAAACTGATGTTAGAGGGATGGGATTTGGCAGCATACTATTAATAGAATACGAGTCAACTGTTACGGCATTGGGATACTGGTTGTTGATAAACTATGATGATGAAACAAGCATACTAAATTTGGGCGATCATAGTATCAAAATAACATCATCAACAGTACATGAGGTTTTTGGAATTCCTAATGGAAAGATACCTGTTCTGGAAAAAAAATAAGCCAAGGAAGGGTGATGATACTACTATCGATGAATTTTAAAACCAGTTTGATAATTCACGAATAAGTGTTGGAAGAGTTCTGACACTAATTGGAGATAATGTAGATGGTGGAAGACTATTCAAATTGAACTTTCTGGTTGCCTGGAATATAGGGCTGTCCAAAAAGCTCGTGGCTCGGAGCTCGCTCGAAGCTCGCTCGGATTTAGCTCGAAAAAAGCTCGCTCGATATGGCTCGGTTTGAAACTGAGCCGAGCCGGCTCGGATCGGTTAGAAAGTGAGCCGAGCTCGGCTCGGTTCGTAACGAGCCGAGCTGGCTCGGTTTGGCTCGAATAATTCTAATTTTTAATATATAATTTTTTATATACATATAATGTATTACCAAAATGTAAACCAAGATGGAGAATATGCTACAAATTTAATATTTGGTAATAGTGGCATGGAGATTCTTTGCTTGGGATTGAAGTTATAGCTAATCAAGTTATTTAAATAAACTTAATACTACTTTTGATCCAAGAACTCAAGTTAATTCGTATGTTGATGAACTTATACTGTATTCCATTAAAATTTGAGACTTATTTTGTACTTGCTTGAACTTGATTTTAACGTGCAATGTATAAGGTTGAACTTATTTTAATTGTGTTATTTTTAACTATTGAATAATAGTTTAAACTATTGAATTTTGAAAGCCATTTTTCTTTTTTCTTTTTATATTCGAGCCAAACCAAGCCGAGCCGAGTCGGCTCGGTTTAAAACCAAGTCGAGCTCGAGCTTTGATTTTCAGCTCGGTTTCAAATTCGAGCCGAGCCGAGCTGGCTCGGTTTATAACCAAGCCGAGCGCGAGCTTGGCCTGGCTCAGCTCAGTTCGGCTCATGAACAGCCCTACTGGAATACAATATTCGGTGAAATCACAAAAACAACAACAGTGAACCAAAAATGTTTATTGGGTATTGATGATGAATGTGAAATTCCAATGATGAACTGGTGTGGGTATATGCTTGAATGTTTGAAGAGAACTAAAGCTGGATGGCTTGGTGATAAAGACTATTATAATGGACCAATTGCATTATTGAATGTGAGTACATATTTCATACTATTTTAAAACTAACGCAAGTGTTTTTTGTTTTAGACGCAAGTTGTTTTAAACATGTTAATTTTATTTTTTGAACTATTAGATATTGTACCTGCACGAATACAGTAAGAGACATCGTAGAGAACTCGGGATCAAAATACCAGCAATCTCTTACATCACACACAACTCATTAGACGAGATGCAATCGTACCTGCGTAACAATGTTCCCTTGAGTCAGCGTAGAATAAAGGGCAGTGGTGATGATAATAAAAGAAAAAAAATCAATACCAACACGTGTAGCTATGAAGGCGTAGATGATGTTATTAGAGCTATAATGTCTATGCTTTCACAGCTTCTGATGGATGATGATGATGATGCAAAAGACGTCTGTGCATTGCCAAATGTACACAACTCATCGACTACAATCAATTGTAATGAAAAGGAGCAACATGCAATAGAAGAATTGAATGATGATGATGCGTATATTGAAGAATATTTAAAGATAATAGATGAGGAAATACAAAAGGCATAGGGAAAACACATTGAAGTTGAAGACATAACGGTAGATAATGAGTTGAATAAAGAAACTACTGTTATGCATGATGGGGGAAGAGTACAACTTACAAGAAGTTCATAATCCAAAGGGTAATGAAACTGGAATATTCAAGGAAGAAGATATTGATAATCTAGAAAATTACATTGATGAAGACTACATGTTACCCGAGGTGCGCACACCATTGAGTAAAAAAAGTGTTGATTTTGAAGCAAACAATGAAAGTAATGAACAGTATAACATGTATTGGGACGATGTGGATGAGCTAGAAAATTGGTATAACATGGATTTGGGGACACAAACACAAGAAATGCTTCAATACTACATAACTCAATATCTGATGACCGGTGTTGAAGACGACATTACTTTCAAATTCTCCATCTACATTGACGTTGATTTCTGGAATTTCATTAAGATCTGCAAAAAAAAAAATATAATTAAGCATAATTCATATCAATTAATCATCATATGGACGCTGATCAAGTATAAATCAATCACACAAACATGATATATTAATCTTCAATTATTATTTACCAAACATGATGAATGAATCTTCAGTTGTTAATTCAACTTTAAGAATTTTGATACAGTTATTGAAAATTGCCGAATGATTAAACGTATAATTAGGTTTATTATGATTTTGAATTTGAACGTGATCATGCAGTTATATTTTTATAAAGGATTGCAACGTGATTACAGGGATAGAGAAAAAGACTATATTACCCTTTGACTGGCGTACTTAATTATAGGTTCCCAAAAAACCGTCTGACAGGTGGCGAATTCTCGTTGGTTCTTACATTTTGTACGATTGTGTACTTTATACTGTATACTTTCTCTTTTTTAATTGTTAATTTTAATTCCTTTATAACTTTTGTATTCTTTGAATATTCAAGATCTTCTACAACATATAAATGATATTTTAAGAATCTAAGTCACAAAATACCTTTTTTTAATTTTTGAAAATGAGTATTTAAATATGTCCGCTGACTTGTTAGGTCAACCTAAACATCTATATCTATATCTATATATATTACAAAGGGAGAAATCCTACATGTCATTTATTTAGGCATTCTCTTCTTTAAGATATGCCATGTAGGATCATAGGTTGCACTTATTACACCAATTAAAAAAAGCAAATAATATATTAAAACCTAATCTACTAAATCTAAATATTAAACCTTTATTATTTTCTCTCTTATGTTTCCTCCCATAACTTTTAAACGTTAATATCTTTTATATACGAGATTTTTTAAAGAAAAAAATTACACCAAATTAACGAGCGTTTTATTATTTTTCCAACGAGTACCATGGTGCTATATAAAAAACGGAGGAAAAAAAACGACTATTTTTGTAACCCGACAGGTATTGTGTCGAGTTTGGGATTAGTTTAAAAAAAATTGTGGGTTTGGGTCAGGTCTGGGATTAGGTGATACCCGACCCCATTACCCGAAACCACATACCCAAATACCCGAACTATATACCCGATCATATACCCATGAATTTTTTAACGCATCACATAACCCTTAGACTAATGCGTTCGATGTTTGCAATATATGTGCACCATCATAAACTAAAAACTTTATAGTATGTAACTAAAATATATGTATGGTTATTATAATACTATTTCAAAAAATAACTTTTTTTTTCTTATTTCATGTTAGTTCTTTTTAGAATGATCGATTACAGCTTTCCTGCATGTAACTGTAAAACGCATCAATCTATTCCATATGTAAAATTGATATGTTATATTAGATATTTCAACCCGGGACGCTCCCGGGATAAAAGCTAGTGTCATATATAGCTTAAACTGTTCAAAGGTTTGGCATTTACTACCATGAACCTGCTTTAAAGTAAGCCTAAAAAATGGGAAATTGGATTTTAACACCCTAAACTATTGACAATTGGCCGCTGACGTATTGAACTACAAAATCGAACAACACCGCACTGTACTTTCAACTTATGAGCCTGTATCACCCTCAGACTAACCATGGTTATTTTTTTGCTGACGTGGCATGTGACGTGTCCATTTTTGCTGACATGGCATGGGGAATAAGCTGACATGGCATGGACACATCACTTGGCACGTCAGCAAAAATGGACACGTCACCATGCCACGTCAGCAAAAAATAACCATGGTTAGTCTGAGGGTGATACAGGCCAATAAGTTAAAAGTACAGTGCGGTGTTGGTAAATTTTGTAGTTCAGTGCGTCAATGGCCAATTGTCAATAGTTCAGGGTGTTAAAATCCAATTTCCCTAAAAAATCATGGAAACTATATGAACTTTGTAGATAACTTTTGTGTATTTTGTACCATCTATGTACATTTTATGTTGTGTAAACATAAGAATATAGTTATTCAAACTTTCTTTTAATTAATTGTCAATAATTCTATATATATACAAAACCAATTGGTGTGAACAGTGTTCTTACCCAATCACTGTCGTTGGTTCTTGATCCAACGACGTACGAGTCTTCTACGATTCTTTCTATTATCTCTCTCGCACACACAACACCAACACTTGCGCTCTCTCTCTCTATCTGTCTCTCTCTGTCTGTCTCTCTCACACACACAGACTCACAAACATCATCATCATCACATCTGAATGGGTGATGCGCGATTGTTAACACCAGAGCAACAGCTTCGACCAAGCATTTGCGGTAAGTTTGCACCCATTCGTCTTCTGATTCTTGCTTCTAATCGTGGTTTAGGGTTACGATTGGTGGTTTAGGGTTTCGATTGGTGGTAAAAAACAATCTTCCTCCGCCGTAGCCGTCTCCTGATTCCGTTGGAAAGTGGAAGAAAGATGGGTCACTGAGTAAGAGAACCCTAGAAATTGGAAGCCACCGGTTGACGGTTCGCAGTGGTTACTGGCTTTAGATGAGTTTTACCGGTTCGTTGTGGTTACCGGATTTATATGAGTTTTACCGGTTCGTTTGTGGTTACCGGATTTTGATGACTTTTATTTGGTACGCCGTGCACCCATAAGGTAAATACATCATTAACCTAACCCATGATTTTAAACTACTTTTCTCTGTTCCAATTGATATTGTTAGTCACAGTTTGAGCCTCACACGGTTTAATTTAGTGTTTGTTAACTGTTCATCCTTGAATTAGACTAGGGTGTAATCAACTATGACTTTGTAATTGTATTTGTTATGTTCATATTTTTTGTTTCAAATTTCACGAGGAATTGTTTAGCGTTGGAACATTGTGATATAGGTAGAATTTTCCTGATTTTGATGAGGTTTGTTGGGTGGTTCATCATGCCCTATGCCGCCTCTATCGTTGTCGGTTATCAGAGGTGGATGGTGGGCGACATTGGTGTTTTCCTTACATGAAACCTCATTGGTTGCTCACCAACGCTGATACGACTTTCAACCTCTTCTTGATACGACCATTGGTCGATTTGTTAATTTCGTAGGTGGAGTTCAGTTTCGTTACTTGCTTTACTTGGCTGTCATGAGTTTGAAATTTCTCCCGATAATTGATGTGGTTTGTTTCATCGTACTCTGTTTACTTAAAAAGGCATGTTCTAACCATTGGTTTTGCAGTCCAAATCAACAAAGTTTTGAAGCGCTTGGCCTCTTAGGTTCAATGGAACGAAGACACCTAAATCGCCCACCATCGAATCAACTTGTAGCAAGAATGAGAAATCGAATTGGCATCTCCAAATCCTTTTTATTCGGATTATCCACTGGTAAGTATGTATTGAAGTTTCATTCGAATTTTGAGCAGGGGTTCAATGAATTTGTTAATATTTCATGAGCTTACCCTTTGTTAATGATAAATGTTGTTAGATAAAATCATAGTGTTTGTGATGGGATTTGTGGTGAGTATATTACTGAACTTTTACAGTCACTTGTGTTTGTGAATTTAAGGCTGCAGTAGTATTTTAGGTGATTCTACCAGATAGGGTTAATGATGTTTGGCCAATGCACTATATAAAGGAGGCACCCCTTCCTCGTATAGACATGCAATATTACAACCAACCAGCCAACACCATTTTTGTGTCTTCTATTACGAGTCATTGAGACTTTTCTACAGTCGCCTCCTTTCGTACGACCCACTTGTTCTCTCTTTTCATGTTTCAGTTCGAGCCAGGAGTGGTGAGCAAAGGATTATACCTGCAGCAACCACGAGTTCAACATCATAACTATATCTGTTGAGGTAATTGATACCCATTGTTTGTTCAATGCATTTCAATACTAAAAAGTTAATATCTTTTTTCCTTCTATTCATATTGTATAACCTTAAAATAAAGTAAATGTAGTCTTTCAAACACTTATACACTTTTATTTCTCTATCTTAAGTACACTTTGATTCCCTCGACTTATCCTTATTTAAATAATTGTGACACTTTTTCTCCTTATTTTAAGCTAACTATCACACGATTTTTAAACGACCATAACTCTATCACACGTCAATATTTAAAAAAGATATATTATAAAAACGAGCATTTTATTCTCTTTAATTTGCGTTAATGATGTTATTTTTATTATTTTTTTTTTCAAATTTAGAAATTGATGATGTTTTAGGTGATAACAATATTTAGGGATAAGTAATAACCAAACAGTTAATCGAGGCCAAACTAGAAAATATGAAATTGAAACAAAATCAAATGAAACTAAATTAACAAAAAGCCAAGTAAAATCGGTTATCGTTTTTTTGTACCGGTGGGGTGGAGGCCCAGTGGGGTGGAGGACTGCCCCACGAGTAAGCCTTGTGAGTTGTAACCCGGTTCAGCTACCCCCTAGGGTTAGGCATGCAGGTAATGTGCCCGGGTTTACAAAGCCGCATGAACACAATCAAAATACGACCGGTAGAAAATGTTCATAAATGCATTGAAGGTGTCAACAGAAAATTTCTTTTAAAATTAAATAACCTATATATACAAACTTTTTTCAAATCTCATAATCATCTTCGTGGTAAGTCCAGAGAAATTACTATAGAACAAACATGAAATAGTCTATGGCTAGCCGGCGAATGAGGTGGATGAATGAAGTTTTCCTAATTTGTTTATTTCTTGTAGTTTGAATTATGCATTGTTTTTATTTTTAATGAAAGTATAATTTAGTTATTTTTAGTTGTTTAATTTATTCTTATTTAAAAAAAGCGTTATAGGACAGTTGAAATGAGTGCCACTAGTGATTTTGTGTAGTTAGGGCAGTTTAGTGAAAATCTAACGTGATAGTGCATGAATGGATGAGACCAGGGTAGATGAAATGAGTGCACGCTCCACCCTTAATTAATCGAAATGTTCATATATTCATATATTTTTAGTTTGAGTTAAGTTCCTTTTCAGTCCTTGTAGTTTGCTCAAAAAATCTATTTCAGTCTAAAAGATTTTTTTTGTCTTTTTTAATCCAATAGTTTAGGTTTGGTATTTATTTTGGTCCATTCCACTAACTCATCCATTTTCTTTGTCCTTTTTAATCCAATAGTTTAGATTTGATATCTATTTTGGTCCATTCCACTAACCTCATCCATTTTCTTTGTTAATTTCTTAAGAAAAGACCAATATGCCCTTATAATTAAAAATATATATAAAAACCCTAAATTCTATTTTACAACATTACTATATAAACCCGATTATATTAAACTTAATCATATTTTATGGTTATCTCGGAAGAAGAAACCGGGTGGATATTTCACATCTTCTGTCACTCTCATCACCTTAAAATTCCAACCGATTTTGAACTCATTAACTTAAATGGAAAACCACAACCGATGTGATGGTTTTTGAGCTCATAGAAATTTATGTGTTTTTTTTATCATGCGCTAGTAAATTATTGATATTTCAAAGAGAGAATTACTAGTTGCGTCCCTATGTTATAATGGTTTTAACTACTTGAATCCAAAGTTGAAAACTTTAACTACTTGCGTCCCTAAACTGAAATTAACTAACACCTTGAGTCCAAATTTCTAACTTTGTTAACTAAAACCACTATAACACAGGGACGCAAATAGTTAACAGAGTTAGAAATTTGGACTCAATGTGTTAGTTAATTTCAGTTTAGGGACGCAAGTAGTTAAAGTTTTCAACTTTGGATTCAAATAGTTAAAACCACTATAACACAGGAGCGCAAATAGTAATTCTCTCTATTTCAAATTTTCCACCTCTATTAATTTTTCCATTAATCACCTCAAATTTTCTATTTGTTAATCCATTACAGAAACTGAAATACAGAAGAACAAATACTAAACATGTGTTTCTTTGCCGATTAATTTGTCGTTCTTGATTTAGACATCTAGTATTCGTCGTGTATACGTAAACAAGGGGATCCATATTTGACAAAAAAAAATAAACAAATTTGAGCGAAAGAACTTTAATGGCAACTACTAATTCGCAGTATAAGCTAACAAACATCAACAATCTCCATCATTAAGTACAATTGTATAAATACAAAAATCGGTCGGAATTTTAGGGAGGTGAGAGTGACAAGAGATGTGAAATACTCACCCGGTTTCTTCTTCCGAAATAATCATAAAATATGATTAAGTTTAATATAATCGGGTTTATATATTAATGTTGTAGAATAGAATTTAGGGTTTTTATATATTAATTTTTTTAATTATAAGGGCATTTTGGTCTTTTCTTAAGAAATTAACAAAGAAAATGGATGAGGTTAGTGGAATGAACCAAAATATATACCAAACCTAAACTATTGGATTAAAAAGGACAAAGAAAATGGATGAGTTAGTGAAATGGACCAAAATAGATATCAAACCTATACTATTGGATTAAAAAAGACAAAAAAAATCTTTTGTACTGAAATAGATTTTTTGAGCAAACCACAAGGATCAAAAAGGAACTTAACTCTTTTAGTATTTACACATCTATGTCATGTATTTATATCTCAATTTCATATACTTCTGATCTAAAATTTTAGACAAAGTTTGATTTTGGTTATAAATCAAAGTAACTGAACTGATCTAATCAAATAAACCGAACCGATTAAAAGATTGGTAATAAACTCGATTAACCGATGACTTCGGTTTTGGTTTTGGTTTTAGTTGAGGCTAATAACCGAACCGAACTGAACCATACACACCCTTTTAAGTGCTTGTGTTCTCCGCCGTAGGGCTGTGCAACGGTTCAGAACCGGACCGAACCGAACCGGACCGAACCGCGAACCGTTTATTCCAAAATATGAGAACCGGAACCGATAATTACTAAACGGTTCGGTTCCAGAACCGGGTGAAACGGTTCTCATGAAACGGTTCTAGACCGGAACCGGTTGTCAATAAAATCCTAAAATTAACATTAACAATTAAATAAAAAAAATGAACAAAAACAATGATTTTTCTTAAAAAAATTATCAACAGTTTGTGTTAATCATGGTTACTAAAAGTATAGCAGTTTACGTATCAAAATATGTTTTGTTCGGATCAGATCATTCTTTTTATACAGATTAAACGGGTCAGAACAAGCTGTGCTGACTGCTGACCATCACATAAGGCAATACTCTACATTCTTACCAAGTAAAACAATTTAAAAGTGTTAAGAACTATAAAGAAGGAAAAAACACATTCTATTTTCAAACTAATAATAGAATATTTAAATATTTAATCTAATTCAAAACGGTTCTAACGGTTCTTAACCGGACCCGTCGGTTCTAACCGGAACCGAACCAGGAACCGATTATGCCAAAATATGAGAACCAGAACCGGAACCTATAACATTAATTCGGTTCTGTTCTAGCGGTTCCGGGTCGGTTTCACAGTTTTCGCGGTTCGGAACCGTTTATTGCTCACCCCTACTCCGCCGCATCACGGGAGCACCTTGCTAGTTAGAAGAAAACCATAACTTTAGTATAATGAGCCCATTTGTTAACGCTTGTAAGTTGTAACGACATTTAGATACTGATTATTGGTTTGGTCACATATTACTTCAAGACCCAAATCTCCAACTTCCAAATGGCATCATATTGATTGGGCTCAAAAGAAGAAGAAAAAAAATGAACGTAACTTGGGCCAAAACATTTCCTGAAGTGGGCTGATAGTCTTAAGTGGATTTCGATACGATTAGTCTAGTTATCATCAAATCTTTTCAATCAAGTTTTTAACTGGTTAAAATTTCTTAACATCATACGGACTCGACTTATAATTAGTCAGCCTTTTTTTCTTTCTCGTGTTTAAATTGTTAAACAAAGATATCGTATGTGTAATTAAGCCGGCCATTATAAAATCATAAACTAAACTTATTTACATAGCTGAAGACCTGAAGTCATAGAACTAACTAATGGATAGAATCTTATATTTTAGTATTTTACTGAAGCTAGGTTCCGAGTATCTAAAATATTTAACCTAACTCTACATACCCGTAAAATATTTGATCAAAGGTGATAGATAATTGAGTGCCGAAAATTAGCGATACCCACGAAAATAAATCACAAGGGTCCACCTACAGATTAAAGAGATGCTAGTAAAGCTATAGATTAAATGAATCATCTTGATTCACTTGCCCTAACGATGTGTTACCGAGTTAACTTAACGAGAGAAATGAAAGGAAAGAAAAATTTAATTGTGTTCTTGAGTTTTTTTTTTAATTAAAGAAATGGAAGGAAAAGAAAGAATGTGTGTTCTAGAGGGCTTTTTTTTAAAGGAAAGAAAAGGAAAATAAGGCAAAATTTCATTCTTTTTGGAAAGAAATGGAACGAAAAGAAATAAAAAGAGAGAAAATCTCTTCGTTTCTTTTCTTTTCACTCCCTAATAAATGAACTCAAATAGATTAGATATTTAGGTTATAGCCTAGTGGTAGAGAGGAAATTCTCTCTTGGGTGAGGTTGGGGGTTCAACTCCAAGGATATTCAAAAAAAGGAGTAAAAGGGTGTAAAAAGTACAAAAAATAGTGTAAAAACTTAGCCGTTAAAAAAAAGTAAACTCAGGAAGGTCAGACTTCATAAACAAATTAAACCATTATATAGGCCGAAACCATAGATCTCTCAAGTCAACTAAGACCATGTGTAGTGGAGGGGTTATTTATAACGCCCCTAATTCTGATTGGTTCACGTGACATTTTGGTAGGGGTTATTTATAATGCCACGTGTCACATTTTGGTTGGTTGAGTCAAACAAATTCTTCACCTTATCACGTGTCACATTTTGATTGGTAGTCAAACAATTACTCCGGCGTTATATGTATAGCGCTTGCCCCATAACGCCCCCCGTAACGGTGTGGGGGGCGTTATTTTTGTGTCTCACGCCTTGTGGCGCTTCCACTACAGGCACTCTAAGCTTGAAGAAGTTAACCGGGTTTGATTTGCCGCAAGAAGGTCTACCTCTGAAGGTGAAGTTTCATCAACAAAATCAGGATGTTGTCACAAGCAATTTTTCAGTCAAGTCAACTAAGTTCGAAAGAAGTCAAGTGCATCAAACATGAATTTTTTGAACATGTTCTTTTTATTCTTGCACATGCTACTACCTAAATTTAGATTTCCAAAACCCTTTGAAATCAACGTTATCATAGTTTTTTTATTTATTTGCTTACAAATTATATATCCAACATAACAACTGAATAGAGAAAAATAAAAAGAATAGCCCGAAGATTAAACATGTATTGATGGATTCATTCTTCGAAATGTTTTTTTAATTTAAAAAAAATATTTATATAATAATTTGCAGTGGCGTAGCCAGGATTTTTTTTTCCTACGGGTTCGGAAATCTTTGAGAGACGGACGACCGATAGTCTATTACTAAATTTGGATTATTCTGTCCGGTCCGATTAAGCGGTTCAGGTCTCGTCACATAATAAAAATAGCAAATATCAAATTAAAATGCAAATAATATAAATACGTCATTTGATATAAATGAATAATAGAAATTCAATAAAGTTGCTCTCGTCGGCGAGGTTCAGCGAAGGCCGAAGGTGTTAACAACAACCTGACGCCAATTGCGTTGCGCACAATGTATAGTCGATTTTTTTTAATAAGATTAAATTTAAATGGTTGATGTGATAGGCCTTAATGAGTTATTTTCTTAATTGTATGTACGCTAAAATCTTAATGAGTTAAATGGGATATTTTTTTGGGAAATTGGATTGTATCGCACTCAACTATTTGTTATTGGCCGATAACGCACTGAACTATAAAATTGATCACCAACGCACTGAACTTTAAACCTCTTGGATTGTGTCACACTAAGGCTGTGTTTGACAAGGTCCAAATGGAAGAATCCATATGTGTTAATTGTATTAATTTGTCACTAAGTAATCGTTTTAAACCTCTTTATCACTAAGTAATCGTTTTAGTGGTTCTGCACATGGTCAAACACAGCCATAGTGTGACACAATCCAAGAGGTTTGAAGTTCAGTGCGTTGGTGATCATTTTTATAGTTCAGTGCGTTATCGGCCAATCCCAAATAGTTGAGTGCGATACAATCCAATTTCCCTATTTTTTTCTATTAGAATTGGGCTAATGAAGATATTCTTTTTAATGAAAATGTGGGTTACGGATGGTTCAAATTTTCTAAGGTTCGGTGTCAACTTTTTTAAGGGTTCGATATCAACGTTTCTAAAGGGTATAAAGGTTTCTACGGGTTTGATGTCCAAATTGTTACGACTGCAATGTCAAAATTCACGTATATAGAGCGGGTTCGGGCAAACCCGTAGCCTAGTATGTCGCCACGCCCCTAATAATTTGATGATTATTTAAATCACGCTAACATACTAATATATATATATATATATATATATATATATATATATATAGAGTAAAGATCAAATACATATAGTTTTTTTGTAAGAACTGTGAGAATCAAAGGGGGTAAAAAAAATTTATTTTTTTTTTTAGAATTTTTTTTTCCCATGTGCTTAAACATTCTTTCTAGATGAATAATACAAAAAAAAAATTTTAAAAAAAAATTTTTTTTAGTGTAATTACGTCATTAAGGTAAATACATTAGTTTACACTAGAGTAATTATGTAATTACTCTACACGTAATTACTCTACACCAAATTTTTTTATTTTTTTTTTTTTAGTTTTCAATACTATAATACATGTTTAACAATATGGGGAAAAAAAATTTTGAAAAAAAAAATTAAAAAAAAATACCCTCCTTTGATTCTTACAGTTCTTACCAAAAAAGCTATTTGTACCGGATCTTTACTCTATATATATATATATATATATATATTATTATTTTATTATTATTATATATTATAAAGGAGGAGTGATGGCCAACATGGTCATTTTCACCTCCATACAACTTAACAAGCACCATGTACAACATATTTAAGCAACAAATTTAAGGGTATTATGGGGACGTTAGTGATAATTAAGACACTTAGAGTGGTAATATAGACATTTCACACACCTCATTCTTTACAATATCAACACACTTTTACAATATTACCCTCTTTTCCTATTCCTACCCTCACAAAACATCATTTACAATTGTTTTCCTTCTTCAAAATACAAGAAGATAGGGAGTTCTTCATCATTTACTTCCATCATTAAACCTTTCTTAATAACCAACTTTATGAAGAGAAGGAGTTACAGAATTGGCTCAACGTTATAGTCACCCTTTTCAATCATCTTCTTCTTTAACCCTTTAACCCGCCGGCTAAGGTGTTGCTCTGTTTTCGTTGAATGTTTACTGACATAATAGCAAATTCAAGTATAAAGTTCAGAGCTCTCAGGTAATTAATTTTTTGTTTTCTAAGATTTGGTGATTTTGAATTTTAGCCATGTTTACTGACATATGTAAATTTGCTTGTTTTCGATACATTTGTTGAATTCATAGTTTGAGCAAATTCAAGTATCAAGATTAGCTCTCAGGTGATTAATTTTTTGTTTTCTATGATTTTTTGATTTTGAATATTAGCCATGTTTACTGATATATGATGTTTAACTCAAATTTGTTCGTATTCTCTTTTTAGTATGTTGGTCTTATTTCAGCGAGTTGAGTACTGGCCTAATATTAGCCATATTTACTGACATATATAAGCTTTTATAAATGGGTTATGGTGGTCTGTCATCAAATTGGGTGGATATGACCGGGTATACACATTTTTTCTCTGATAAGTTTCTTGTTTTTTGTCAGGCTTGATAGAGGAAAAGATGCCCTAGATGCTTGCACCAAAGTTCTTACCATTGACGAAGAACATATTGAATCTTTGGTTTAGGTTTCTAATGTCATGCTTATTCCCATGATTATTAAAAAATGATGTGAAAGGTTTTTGTAGCTTATCTTATCTTAATTTTCTCACACACTCCAGCAAATCATGCCTCAAGATGTTGATTATAAATCATGCCTCATGGATTTAACTCAGAAAATAATGTGGTGACTTTCTTCCTGTTAGTTATGTATGAAGGCGCATAGCAATTCTTACAACACTAATATTCACAAATATTGTAGGGACAATGAACAACTATAACATTTGTAGTCTCAAATGCTTTTGCGTTGCATCATAGAGTTTTAGGTTAACAATTTATGCATTTTAGATATTTAGTTTTTCATTGGATATATAGATATGTGGATCTTTTATTAAAATCCTAAATTTGAAACTGAAATGTTAAAATTTTGTATCTGATAGTGCTTTTAGGGCGTTTTGATATGAATCTGTTATTGTTAATAAATCTAGATCTTAACAGAAACTTGCATGAGCATAGCCAATAGCGTTTGAGTTTAAGTAAAATATGTCTTCTAAGAAATTATCCATGGCGATCTAACCATGTCCAAGTACCAAGAAAATTTGATTATATGCACTATTCATTGGAGATATAGATGTGTGTAAGTTGGTTGATTTTATGGGTTATGTTTGTTGTAGCAGGGTGTCAGGAATGGGTCATCTTGTAAGCTCTGTAACATAGTTAAAGAAAAAAGAGAAGAGATAAAAAGGCTAAATCTGGCGGCTTTGAAGCATTAAATTTAAGCTCAAATGTGTTCCGGGGCGTTAAACGTAAGGGGTATATAGTACCAACACTTATACAGCGCAAAACCATGCCTCTGATTCTCTCTGGTGTTGATGTCGTCGCAATGGCGCGGACTCACTTTAAGTTTACCCAAGAGCTTGACAGATTTACAAGTAAAAACGTATCTCATTTGTTAACTGTGTTATGACATTCTAATGGACTTATCATGCTATACTATGGTATTTGGTGATTGTTGTATGCAACATAAGTATTAATATTATCTTCCAACAAGTGTGAATCTGCTATTGCCTGTTGAAAGGGAGAGAATATTTTTTTTGAATGGTAGGACCAAATGCTATATTACCATCTATGCAATTGCTTTTTTGTTTCTCTTATGCACATGTTGACAAGGTCAAAAGCTTTTCTGTTCTTCAACTTCATAGTGGGCATTTTTGTATATTTATTAATTTCCTATCATTTTAAATCCTACATACCTCCGGGTTAGTTTATTGGTTGGTGGTGATGGCATAGAAAGTCAATTTGAAGAGTTGTCACAAAGTCATGATATCATCGGGATCAGATGAGTCCGGTCAACGTGAACCTGAACCTGCACAGATTAAGGTCGTTAAGCAGCTGAGCTTTGGGTATTCTCCTTCTGAGTCGTTTTTGGAGTTTATTTTGCTGAGATATTGCGTGATGTGTTCTTTTTTTTTTGGGAAATTGGTTTGTATCGCACTCAACTATTTGTTATTGGCCGATAACGCACTGAACTATAAAATTGATCACCAACGCACTGAACTTTAAACCTCTTGGATTGTGTCACACTAAGGCTGTGTTTGACAAGGTCCAAATGGAAGAATCCATATGTGTTAATTGTATTAATTTGTCACTAAGTAATCGTTTTAAACCTCTTTATCACTAAGTAATCGTTTTAGTGGTTCTGGACATGGTCAAACACAGCCATAGTGTGACACAATCCAAGAGGTTTAAAGTTCAGTGCGTTGGTGATCATTTTTATAGTTCAGTACGTTATCGGCCAATCCCAAATAGTTGAGTGCGATACAATCCAATTTCCCTTTTTTTTGGTCATGTACATAAGATTGCAGGGTTAGACAATTGTTAGTTTAGGATTGAATAGACTTTATAATTCTGGAATTTTAACGTTGCTTAGCTTCTATATCTGATCTCTTTGAAATTTAGAATATAGGATGATTTAAAACTAAATGAAAAGGCTTTGAATAGTGTTAGACAAACTCAACAACAAGAAAGCATATAGACATTGCTGGTGGTGACAATAGTTAGTTTTCATGCATTGTTTTAACTTGCTGGTGATGCAAACAAATGTTGTTTTGGGGCTCTATTTAATAATTGACATAACACATGGTTGAGGATCATGGCATTCTGTATCTAGGATGTGGTTGTGATTAACCTGTAACTGAGCAAACCGTTTATCAAATATATAATGTATTAATTCTTCGTATCTTTGTTGTAGACAACATCAAGGTGTCTTGCAGATAAGAAGGTGTCTACACGTGAACCTGTGGCCCAACATCCACCAACATTAATCACCCACCCCAACTTATAGTTTATATTTATACATTATTAAAACATCAGTTCTAACTTGTGGCTTCTTTTGATCATCCTCGAGCCCTATTTCAGATTATAATGGTGGAATGGCTTGAAGATCTAATATAATGTCATTGATGGTCGTATCATTTACTTTGTTGCTTTTACATCTTTACACTTAAGAGAGCCATTGCTAATTGCCCACACAACTAATCTAAATATACGATTCTGATTACCCTGATTATAAATTCTGTCTTTTTATTTATTTTTTTGTTGCAAACCACCGGAACAACCAGGGTGTGTTGTAAATGCGTAGAGCCACACCTGAGCTACAAGTGATCGATTCGTTTAAAGCTAGAAACGGGCCAAGCTTGAAGCTTATGTTATATCATAAACGTGTATGAGCCCCAGCTTTAGCCATCAACTTTATGAGGATCCACGAGCTTATTGTTGTAAATAAAATATATTTTTTGAAGTTATTTTTTTACATTATAGTTGATTTCTAGACAGTCGACGCATATCTTTGTGAAGTGCGATTTTTATTGGCGTCGTTATCTCCACCTCTCTGATGCATCTATGCATTTCACATATTCCTTGCATCCATATTTCACTCGGTCGTTTTTACAAATCTGGTAAGTTTTCTTAAGCGATATTCGTTTACTATGCATTATGGGTACTGATCATGGTCATTTATGTGATTAGGTTTGTCATCACTCGTGTGATCATGTTTTCGTTGTTTCATATGCCATTTGCTATTTAAGTTTACCCGATTTTGTTTATTTTTGTTAGAATAATGTGTCAAAGTATCAAGGTCAAACTTGGTTAAATAAGTTTGAGGGGCCATTTGTGTCAATTACCAAAGTTTATTTCTGTTTTAATATGTTTGGGTTAATAATGAGAAGACTGCTAAACTTGAAGGGCCTGGAGTGATAATTCTGGAAGTCTTAACAGAATTATTAACAAACTTATTGGGGCTTAGGGTTATAAGTAGATATCTGATCTAGTGTTTAATTCAGTCGATTGTAATCGTTTCTTTTGTAATTCTTTCCTTTATCAATAATAGATTCAAAGCTTTCGACAATTGTGTTCTTGATTCAATTTCATAGGTGTTTTTACAACAATTGGTATCAGAGCCAGGTTGGGCTAAGCCAGATTCAGCTAGAATGCGGTGCTGCGGTGATTGTAGCCTTGTGTCGAAAGGAAGCCTGATAGTGTGGCGGTGTGTCCCGTGGTGGTAGCGGCGGTGCAAGATGGTGTTTAGCTGAAGGGGAGGACATGAGTTATGTGGTCCTTGGCTTGAGGGGAGGATTGTTGGGGTTGGCAATCCAAGTCCCACATGGAAGGAATAAGGAATGGATGACTTCCTTATAAGTGGGTGCACACTCCAATTAGTATGAGGCCTTTTGGGAAGAGCCCAAAAGCAAATCCGTGCGGGCTAGGCCCAAAGCGGACAATATCATACTAATGTGGTGTGGAGTGTGCATGCGGTCCGATCCGATGGGTGTCCCGGGTCCTAACAATTTTGAAGTTTATGTATGCCTTGTAGGTTGGGTTTATCATTCCTTGTATGCTAATTTGGTCTTTACATCATCGCAACGTTTAACTTCAGATTCCATATATATGTCGTTTTTTGTTTGTTCAGATTAATACACTGTTTTTCTTTCTTATGCAGATCACTGTGCCTTGCAGTTGGAATCCACTTGGTCTCTTTGTTGCTGGTATGATCTAAAGCTTATTGGTTGCTTTAATTTCATAATCGATTTGCAGTGTTACATGGAGCTATCATTTTATTGTAATTACTAATTATACTAATTGTCTTTCTGATGAAAATAGGCCAGTGAAGAAGTTGAGAGCGCCTTGGCAAAGTTGGCCCCCGCGAAACTTAATGGAGGGTACATGTGTTACATCTTTATTTTGTAATGAAGCTGATCTATTAATGTTTTGAGTGACTCAGATTCTGATCTATGTTTTAGTCTTTCCGATAATTAAATAACCTGGGAAATCAATTAAGGAATCTACTTTGCAAAATTGATCATGTGGAAGATATCAGGCAAAGCTAATTACTTAATTTGCATCAAATAGGTCATGTGAAATTTCTGTGATTGTTGTTCCTAATGAATTTTAAAGATCATTGTGTTGCCGTTTTAAAATAACTTTTTTTAACCATAAAGTTGTTTCCAACCTTTTTATTATTTTCGTTATAATAAAGAAATGTTAAATTAAATAAACTAAACAATCTAAAAAGTTTCTTAAATTTTGCATTTATGATCAAGTTTCTTTTGTTTATAAGCTGGCATATAGAAAAAAAAAATTTATTTAGTAAATGATGATATACTGCTTAACAATTGACGTTTTTGTATATAGTAGCATTTATAAAATCGCCATGGTTTTGATAGATCGTAAAGCTTATGTAATAAAATAAAAAAAATACTAATGGTTGGCCCTGTAGATTTTAGTTATCGCTATGAGTTGTATAAAATTGTTAAATAAAATAAAAATAAATAAATATTTATGTAGTAGTGCATGTTGATTTTTTAATCTACTGTATTGGGTTGTAAATTGCAGTTTGGTGTTTGTCGGAGAGAGGCCCTAAATTACCATCTTCCCCGAACTCAGGTTCGCTACAGTCAAGTTGCAATTTACATTTGTAGTGAATCAAATTGTACTCAAACTAATATAATGACAAACTACAAACAAACACATTTGTCATCCTAGCGAGAGAACCCGTGCTCCTGAAATTATTAACAAAATATAAATCCAACTTAAGTCGAGACGGTTTCTGATATGCTAAGGTATTTGGAAGCAGTATCTATGTTGCTATTTTGGAGAATCTGGATAGGCCATTGCGATAAGATTTTTAAACATATATCCACTCTTACTCGCAAAATGGTGGAAAAAAAAACAAAACAAAATGGAGGACTATTGAATGGGAAATTGGTGTATGGGGTTATTTTTGTAATAATTATGTAATACTAAGGGCTATAGTTCTGGTGATATAGATCATTGTATCTTTTCTGTCTCTTTTAGTTACACTATATAATTTTACTTTTTCACTTTTATTTATTTTATTTACTGAATACTGTATTAAATTTGAAAAGTTTAGCACACAGCAAACAAGACACCCACAACCCTCGAAGTGTATACCCAAAAAAACAATGCATTATCATTGCGCAATGCAAACACGATGTGCTAAATTGATTAAAAAACAATAATAATCAAAAATCTTAGTCCAATGGCAATAGCAGATTACGCACCCACCTTTTCTATTTTCATCTAGCAAATGGGATTCCATTTTTCAATCACCTTATGCAGGTAATTTTGTTTTAATTCATTTTATTTTTGGGTTTTATTTAAATCCCGCGGCAACGCGCGGGTGAACCCGCTAGTATATAATAAACGAAAAGGGGTAGGCACTATGTGAGACCTTCACACCCCTTGATGTCTCTCCAAAAGTCTTTTTTAATTATATTTTAAATAAAGACTTTTGAAAGTCTTTTTTAATTATATTTTAAATAAAGACTTTTAAATAAAGACTTTTGAAATTTATGTAAAATATAATTAAAAAAGACTTTTGGAGAGACATCAAGGGGTGTGAAGGCCTCACATATTACCTACCCCTTTTCGTTTATTATATACTAGCGGGTTCACCCGCGCGTTGCCGCGGGATTTAAATAAAACCCAAAAATAAAATGAATTAAAACAAAAAGTACCTGCATAAGGTGATTGAAAAATAGAATCCCATTTGCTAGATGAAAATAGAAAAGGTGGGTGCGTAATCTGCTATTGCCATTGGACTAAGATTTTTGATTATTATTGTTTTTTAATCAATTTAGCACATCGTGTTTGCATTGCGCAATGATAATGCATTGTTTTTTTGGGTACACACTTCGAGGGTTGTGGGTGTCTTGTTTGCTGTGTGCTAAACTTTTCAAATTTAGTACAGTATTCAGTAAATAAAATAAATAAAAATGAAAAAGTAAAATTATATAGTGTAACTAAAAGAGACAAAGAAAAGATACAATGATCTATATCACCATAACTATGTTTAGGCAAGTTACTAGTCATGTTATGATAGTATATATGCTTTTGAACTTACTATTACATATAATACATATACACTCACAGATGTCGTTTTGGTAAGAATCTATTTTTTTTTTTTGTATTTTGATTAGTGTTGTTAGGAACATTGATTATAAACGTTACTAAGTCGGTTAGATATATATAGTCTATGATTATTAGGCACAAGGTAGATCTATATGTGATAAGTGATAATTAATCACCCCACCATGCATGTTTCTTAAATCAATCATTATCATGACATATCATTTGGAACCAATTTGGTTGTTTTTTTTCCCAGGTTCACATCACAACTTTAGAAAGTCTTGGGAAGTGATAAAGTTGTACAGAGACTTCACTAGAGCAAGATGTGCACACGTAGAATTAGAAGTATGTTTTATAAGTTATCGAGTGTTGATCATTTTAAAAAAATCTTGAAAAAATGACTTATTCCTTTTATGGTAAATGTGACAACCGTCACCTCCATCTTTCATTAAATTGACAATAATAGTCCTTCAAATATTTCAGTATAGTCCCTGTAAGTTTCACCGTGTTCAAATTTAATTTTAGAACAAACTAGAACTTATCAATTATATTTAAAATTAATTGAGTATAAGTTTTAATCAATTGCGTAGATGAAACGTATTCGTAAAGGATTTATATATAAAAAAAAAACTTTTAAGTTAAGTTATGTTAACTTAGTTAACCTTTTTTACTTTTTATAAGAAAAACATAACCAAAAACATAATATACTTAACCAAGTTATAAATGAGGGACTAAAAGTGTCAAAGTCGGAAAGTTTTAAAACAAAAAAATCCCCTTCCCTCTCTTCTCACGTTTCCGGCCAATTTCCGGTCACCGGATTTAATTCCGGCCAATCCAACTCGTTTTCTTGTAACCGTTTTAACTCGATTTAATTGTTTCAATACGTTTCTCTGTTGTTTCTCTTCGTTTTCCCATAATAATATCGAGTTATTAACCTATTTTAATGAAGCTTTAATTGGGTTTTAGTGTATAACCGATCGGAATCATGTATTAAACATGAATACGTTTTTTTTTTGTCAACAATCGTATAATAGAACAAACCATTCATTTTCTGCACCTTTCCACGTTTCAAACCCACATAAAAACATAGCAAATCGAGTCCAGAAAGCCCCTAATCGATCCTCACAAGCCTCGACATTGTTCTTCATTTTTCGACCTTAAAACGCAATTGTAAGTTGAGTTTCTTTATGCCATTTCATTTGTTTCTTGATTCCGAATAAAAGCCCTTTATTACAGACCGATTATCGGCTCTTAATCGTGTGATTGGAATTTCTAGGGTTAGGGTTTATGTCTAAGATGAATTAGGGAAGAAGATGAACTTGATAAATAAGTTTAAATTTTTAAAAGTTTCAACTGAATAACAAACTAATGCTTTGGGCTAGTGGTTTGTGTGTGTGTTGTAGAACAAGGCAGGCCGGGTTCGAACCCAGGCGCTGCCATTCTTTTTCAGTATTCTTTTTTTTTCCTACCTTTTGTTATTATTATAAACATTTTTAATACATATAAACTTAGAATATTCATATTAAATTCATTTTTGATCTAAAAATTATGAAAATTTAGGTGTAATATCTTGACATTTCATAGAAAATTTTCATATTTTTATTTTCTGAAAAATATATTATTTTCGTATTTTATTAATTTAAATTGTTTTAATCATAATTAATTGATTAAAAATTCATTTTTAATGATTTTAATCTCAAAACTTTTTGGAAAATTTCTTCTAAACATCATAAACTGATATAAAAATTATTTGCCGAGAAAACGGTTATTTTTATTAATTTTCCTATTTTTAATCATTTAAACATGATTTAAACTCATTAAATTTATTTTAAATATAAATAAATTGAGAAAAATTATGGAAAAATTATTTTCACCATTATACATCAGAAAATAATTATTTTTCATAAAAATATCATTTTTGGGACATATCTTGTATTTTTAGTTTATTTACATTTAATTAGATATATTTAATTATTTAGTTAAATGTGAATTATTAAAATATGGTTTATGGATATTTTTCTATAAAATAGAAAATATTTCTATGTGTGGAAACGTAAGTATTATAATTGCTTCGTCACGTATTAAATATTAAATATTAAATCATGATATACTTTATTTAACATTTTTATTAAATTCAAGAGATAATAAAACTTCATCTTCCCTACATAAGTTTAGCAACCCTAATGCCTTAGATCCTAGATACTTTAGACTCTTAGATTCTTCCTCACTAGTATTCTATAACAATATAGGTTGAATTCCTCGGAATTCCCAAGTTTTGACGAGTTTTATTTGGATTTATCGCGCTTAGCAAAACTGTGAGTATATCTTTCCCCTTTTTACTGTTTACACTTTTGGGGTGACTCATGTACGCATATTACTTCACTCACTTAATCATGTTTTTATCATATATTCACAATCGCAATTCTTGTATGTGTTTTACTTGTTGATTCGCTGATAGTGTGTACTTATGACGTTAATCATTAACCGCTGGGCGGCCTAGCATAGCAATAAATAGTACTTGACTATTGTTATGTGTAAACTATTTGCTTTGTCGCATACTATATATAAACATACTATTGGGGCGACTACTATACATATATACTAGATATCCCATGATTCTTGGATATCAATTCTACTCAAAGGTTTGATTTTGGGTGACATTTGTACATAGCTTGAACACTAAATTGTAGACAGTATAACACGAGAATTGCGAAACTTTTTATCTACTATATGTATTCAAACAGGGTATGCTCACCAATACATTTTTGTATTGACCAGATTATTTTCGTACATGTTTCAGGTTGTTTTGAGATGCATTCTTAAGCTTTCGGATTCCTATTTAGAGTTTGATTTATTGTATTTTAGTTAGTTGTCATTTAGGATCATTGTATTTCATTCAATGTAATAAACTATTTAAATCAATGTATTCATATTTACACTTGTAGTCCATGAGCTATTGAACAATTGTCACTACGTGACACCTCGATGTTTCCGCCATCGGTTGGGGTGTTACAGTAAACACATTTTATGTCACACCCTCAATTTCCACGTGCGGGGTTTTACCGCGAGGCGCGTGACAGACCAGGATCTCAGTCAACGATCACAACAAACATTCAACAAACATGCATTCATATATAAGTATAAAACCCAAAATATCATGCTTTGAGCCGTAAACCAGCAGCGGAAGCATTTCTTGTTTACAACCAAAAGACATATTAAAGTTTACAAAACATTGTTTATACGTTTCAAAATGTTAGACGCTGTGCATGACTCCGTGCGCCTAGTCCATTGACTGCTACCTTAGCGACCTGAGAAAACATGCCAAAAAGATGTCAACATATAATGCTGGTGAGTTCACAGGTTTCCTTTTTATAAACAAGTTTTAAAAGTTCCAAAGATCATATCCGTTACTACTAGGTTATAAGAACGTTAGCTAGACGTTAAGTGTTTTTACTACTACGGTTGGGAACCCATTACTAAACGTGTCCAATAGATAAGTTCAGCCCAGATTGTTTGGGTTACCGATGCCTCGATAACCCGGTAGGCAGAGACAATATGCACCCGCCCGGCATTCCCGCCGACGAGTGGGGTTTGTGAGGCCCAATAGATCTATCCACATTTCCCTCGTTGTGCTTCCCGCACATTCATGGTTTCCCCCTGGGACTTTCTGAAAAAGCCGTATAGTAACATAAAGTAACCATAGTATAACATGATCTTTAATAAATAAGTTCGTAGCATGTTTCTCCCCCGAAAGCAAAACTGTAAAAGCGGGGCTGTGACACTCACCTTAGGTTGCGTTACTTGAAAATAGTTAAGTAATTATGCTATGATAGCCCCAAATTGCGGCGACCTATCATAAGATATATATAAGTATCCGGACTGATAACCCGCAGGTTAACTAGTCCCCGAATGTCCAGACCATAACCATAGACGCTTGAAAACACTTTTGACCGTTAAACCGACCGTGCCAGACAAAACTCGACATCCCATTGGTGACCCGACCTCCCATGTGTTAGTTAAATGCAAAGTATCATGCAACATATGAAGTTAAACACTTAGCACGCGCAAGAGTTCACCTAGTCTAGCATAACGCATGTTTAAAGTACAGTTGGGTCCGAACACGTGTTACCAAGTCATGTGGCATGTCCCGGGGTTCCTATCATGTTCCTAAATGTCAAATCATGCTTCGGGACGCCAAAATACGCTTAAAACAGCAGTACACGCGATTAGGAATTTAGCATGCAATTAGGAAAGTCAACAGGCGATTGGACAAAGTCAACAGGCGATTAGGGGCTAATCGCCCCTTAACCTGCGCAATCGCCCCCTGCATCAGGCGATTAGGATTCCTAATCGCCTGCTGCAGCTGTACAACGTATTTTCGCGCGTTTAACCCTCCAAATCAGATCCGAAACATGCAACAACACCCAATATCAAACCTAAGCCATTTACCAACCCATTCCAAGCAAAAACCCCCAATTTATTACTTACCTAACACCTTTTATGCAATTATTTCCAAAAATGGCAAAGTACTAGGTTTCACCAACCAACCTTATCTTTCCTTAAAGGGAAACAATCAGATTTCATCTCCTACAAGTTTGCAAATCATCAAACCTCTGATTTAACACCTTCCTAGTGTAATTTCTAACAACATTGCATCAATAATCATTCCATAATCATCCTAAATCTTCAAGAACATCCAAATGGGTCAAAATGCACATTTTCATCAAAACACAACAACAATAGCTCAAACTCTTAGATAATCATCCTAACAACCTCTACATAACAGAAGTACAATCATTTCATGGAAACATTCATGTTATAGACACCAAGAAGATCAACATATGCATGTAAACTTCACATATAGCAAGTATTATGGTGTAGACTTGTTTTAGGACTCTTTTCAAAGGGTTTTAAAGACACAAACTTAGTAAAACAAGGTCTGGACCTTTGGCGAAACAATAATAACAACTTTACAAAGGTTAAAGATGAGGAACACACCTTGGATTTTGTTAAAGAAGAGTGTGTAAGCTTGGAAATGGTGATTTTTGTAGCAAAATGAGTTCCAGAGGTGTTTCAAGGTGTGTGGGTGGCTTGGGATCAGTTAGGGTTGTTCTAAGGGTGTTTGGGGAGTTAAGGGTTCTATTTATAGGTGTTTTGACCCGAACTCTGCTGTGCAGGCGATTAGCAGACCCATTCATGCGATTGGGGTCCTAATCGCATGATACATCAGGCGATTAGGGCCCAATCGCCTGAATAGTCCTCCCAATCGCCTATAGACAGGCGATTGGGCATCCCCCCCGATTCCTAATCGCCTGTAACACTCCGGGTTGGGTTTTCGGCGCGTTAAACACTATTTTAACACATATAAACACGTATCAACATACCAACAAGTCACGTAATTATTATAAACACGTAATGCATGATAACTAACACATTTACATCCGTTCACCAATTCCCGGGACTCGAGACTTGCGTGTGTGTGCTAAACCCGGTGATTCCCCGAATCACCAATCCTTGTACACATGGTTATGGACCGACTCCCGATGATCCCGCGGATCATCGTAACGACTCCCGATGACTCGCTAAGGTAGACTTATTAGTTTAGTCAACGTTACTAACCTGAGTTTGCCGGGTGTCACATTTTATCACTTCATATTATATTTATCTATCCCACAAGGCACCCGAAAGATAATCTAGTTTGCCATATATGAAATGGCAACTACCTGAATAGTAGTACCTTTTCACAATGTTTTTAAAGAACCCGTGGATTTGGCTAAAAAATAGTTCAACCAATTGAACCGCGTTATACCGGACGGTTTAACCGGGTTGATTAGTTAGCTATAGAATTTCATAAATTATAACATTAACACAAAAAATAATCTAAAAGTACATAATGAAATACTAAAATACTATCAAAAAGTTAATCAATAATTAAAAAATAATCCAAAAGATAATCTAAAGTTTTTAATTTTTTAAAAGTTATTCCTTAACAAAAAAAAATAATAAGCTAAAAATAACCCAAAAACTAACCTATGCTAGTACCGGTATAGCGGTTCAAACCGGTATATCGGATTTTACTGGCGGTATAAAATCGATATCGTTTCACATATTTACCAGAGTATTTCGTACCGGATTTCCATCTGAAAACGGTAATACGGATATAACCGGTTAGTATTTACCGGTTCTCTAACACTAACAGGCGACAATCACCAACTTTTTAAAACATTACCTTTTTCATTTTATTGCATTTGCAACCAAATTGTTGTTTTTAATAATGTATGGTTTATCATTTTTTTTGGAAGGCGTAGATCAGCTGGGAAATCCTTGTGTGAAATCCTGATCCTACCCGAGTTCGAGCCCGACCAACAGCCGTTTGATACCCCTGCCCGTAGGACTTATTAGGGCCGGTCTGCTGGAACTGCGAGTCGAACCGGGGAAAACCCCAGGCGGGAACCCCACATAATGTGGGTAAACCCTCCCCCCCTCAGAATCGAACCCACAACCCTTAGGTTATGTTTCCGAATCCTCATTGAGGTGGCCAACTGGGCTAGCCCAGCTGGTTGTATGGTTTATCATTTAATTTAGTTTTTCTTCCAAAACTTACCTTTATTTACTTTTAAAAAAACTAAACTAAATACGCAAGTGCGTTTACTTCATTTTTTAAAATTCTGATGTAAATTTCATTAGAAACAGACTTGTATTCAAAATAAGTATTTTTCGGTTATCATAAACTATATCGACTACCGACACCATACCGCTACCGCACCGAATCAATACCAAGTGAACAACATCAATACCGAACCGGTATTCCTTTTTATAATTTCTGATTTCGAAAATGTTTCGCTACATATGCATGATATGGATGAACTCAACACAATCAAAAATACATGGACTGGACAAGTATCATGAGTTGATATGAGCTAACTTATATTGTAACTAGTCCTAATCAACCCATATAATACCCAATAACCCCAAGACCGACCCAATCTTAAATGGTGAACTTTTTACTTTTTAGTCCTCGTCTTACTCATTATTCGCTTTGATTCAAGCCAACCATGTCCTTAGCCCATGATCACCTTTATCCAAAATCAAACCATATACATTTCAAACTAGCTAAAACCATATAGGGGCTGTTTGGCAACCTATACACTAGTAAGTGTTAAAGCATTAAGATGTCTGATTAGATAAGATACTCTAAACTAGTAAAATCACTAACTTGGCTCGAGAAAGAAAATAACTTAAAAAAATTATTAAAAACCAAGGACCACATATGCCATCATAATATAATAATATTAAGGGAAATTGGATTGTATCGCACTCAACTATTTGTTATTGGCCGATAACGCACTGAACTATAAAATTGATCACCAACGCACTGAACTTTAAACCTCTTGGATTGTGTCACACTATGGCTGTGTTTGACAAGGTCCAAATGGAAGAATCCATATGTGTTAATTGTATTAATTTGTCACTAAGTAATCGTTTTAAACCTCTTCATCACTAAGTAATCATTTTAGTGGTTCTGGACATGGACATGGTCAAACACAGCCATAGTGTGACACAATCCAAGAGGTTTAAAGTTCAGTGCGTTGGTGATCATTTTTATAGTTCAGTGCGTTATCGGCCAATCCCAAATAGTTGAGTGCGATACAATCCAATTTCCCAAATATTAATATTTGTTCACCGCCTAATTCAAACGTCACATACCCGCACACACACAAACTATACCATATTATGACAAGTATCCGCTTATACCGCTCCTTCCTGACGATCGCAACCTCCGTAATCACAGCAGAACTGTATGCATGCCCTTTCCTCCCTTTCTCTCTCTCTCTCTCTCTCTCTCTCTCTCTCTCTCTCTCTCTTCTTTTCATTCCCTTAACCCCATTTCTTCATTCATTCGATCGATTACATTTTTTTATTTATTTATTTGCTTTCAATTATAATATCATTCATCTTGCTCTATGTCAATTTCCACCATCAGGGTCTCTCTTATTTTTTAAATATTCACCTTTCAAGATCAGGGTTCTTTTCAAGATCATATATTGTAAGGTGGGTATGAATTTTTATGTTTAATTGTTATTATTATTATTATTATTATTAATTTTTTTTTTTATAATTTGGTTATGTTTGATTGTAGTATGGGGAGAGTGAAGCTGAAGATCAAGAGATTGGAGAATATTAGTAATCGACAAGTGACATTTTCGAAACGAAGGAATGGAATCTTGAAAAAAGCTAAAGAATTATCGGTGTTATGTGATATTGATATTATTCTTCTTTTGTTTTCGCCTACCGGAAAGCCTACATTGTTCACCGGACAACGCAGGTTTATTTCGAGGGACTTTCGACTCGTTTGACATGTTTTCATTTACTAGTTGTTTTAGGATTTTTATCTGTTTGGCCATTTAGAAATTAAATTAAATAAAACATAATCTGAATTGACCCGTTTGTATGTAAATGGGTCAAAATTGTCGTCTCTAATCGTGTTTAGCTTGTTTAGAATTTAGAATTTAATGTGGGCTGTTTGAATTATTTGCTTTCAGCAACATTGATGAGGTTATTGCGAAGTTTGCTCGATTAACGCCACAAGAAAGAGCGAAAAGGTGCTTATTTTGTTCCTTGATTGTGATGATGTGATCCCAACTTTTGTTTTAATTTAAAGTGTTTATATTTTGAACAGTATTATGACCAATTGTTTCTCATTCTACTTGAACAGGAAATTGGAGAGCCTTGAAGTAAGATGGGTCTCGAATTCCATGTCAAACTATATTTTTTAATGACTTTGTTTGTTGATCGTTTGAGCGTATGCAGGCTTTGAAGAAAGCGTTCAAGAAGCTGGACCATGATGTAAATTTACAAGACTTCGCGGGTGCAAGGTTGTTGATAATTCTTGTCAATTTTCTACATCCTTTTTTATTTTAATTTTGTTGTGATGCAACATCTGATATTGGTTTTATTTGGTTTGGTTTTGTTTGCAGCAGTCAGTCAGCTGAGGTACTTGATACTTATCCCGAACTTATTTATATCTTGTAATTTCATTAGAATTGAACTAAAAGAATGTTTTTTTAATAGTTGAGAATGTTTTCAGGATTTAACCAACCATGCAATGATGTTGCGGTCTCAACTTGATGACATACATAAGCGACTAAGGTACCTTTGAAACCTTTGATGACATACATAAGCGAACATTATGTGTCAAGTGTTCGATGTACAAAACACGTTAAGAAGATTTTATGTATGTTTTTCAAATGCCAATATGGTTCTTATTTTCCTACAATTTTTCCTGCATCCTCTTGATTAGTTATTGGAGTAATCCTGACAAGATCGATAATATTGAACATCTTAAGCAAATGGAAGATTCATTAAGGGAATCACTTGAACGCATCCGTATACACAAGGTATGATATATACTATGTTACAACAGTTTGGTATCATTATAGTGGCGGATATAGAAATGTTTTTCAGTAGTAACGTTTTTCATTTTTTTCATTTTAGTAGCAACGTTTTCCAAATTTCGTAAAAAAAAAAAAAATTTCCACTAATTTTCCACTACGCGCGCGAAGTTGAGCCGCAACGTCCGCGGCACCTAGTCCCATACTAGGTCCGCCCCTGATTATAGATGTAGGAAAAGGGGAACATGTTCAGTAACGGGTCAAAACATGTAATCTTTCTCTAAGAGTTGAAACGGCTTGGGTAAAACCACAAAACTTTTTTCTCAATTTTTAGTAAATAGCTTGCATGAAATATGATTATAAATAGTATGTAGTTGGAACAACAATCTAATTCTTTGAATAAAAGATTTAGTCAGTGGTGCGGTGGAAACACATTTCTAGTGAATTTTGACCCGTTAGACCGTTTATTTTTTTGACCCCTTAGAAATAAGAAAACAACTCAAACCAGCCCATTCATATGTAAATGGTTTGAAATAATCTCTAATCACTAGTAAAGATTGTTCTCAATCACTTTATTTAGTTCATATATAATGATCGTCTTATGCATATGAAGTGCCAAAGGTTGTATAATTTGTTTGATACTCTGCCAATAATTGGTAACAAATGGTTCTTGGCAGGACAATTTTGGACAGCAAAAGCTTATGCCGATAGATTGCACGAACCAGGTAATATAACTTTGTGAAACCTTTTGTGGAGCATTACATCATAAATTCAGAAGATTTTATTTACACAAATATTGCATTACAGTTCCAGAACGGGTTGCAGTTACCTATGATGATGGCCAGTAACCAAGAGGATCAGACCTTATCATGGCTTCCAGATAATGAAAATCAAAATTTAATATTACCCGAGAAACAAGGTTACATACCTCAAAGGTCAGCGGACTCATACCTGAATCTCTTGTCACATTTTTTTGTAAATCTATTTAGTTTATTGATCTAAGAAGTGAATCCCTTGAACTTATGGCTAAATGACTACTGTAGTTCCATACTTACTTTGCTGTCATTATAGTAGAAACTATAAAAAACTGCATTTTGGCTATCTGGGTCACTAACCAAGATTTTTAGTTTTGTGTTTTGAAGCGTCGGTTGTCAGGGTTGGGCCATGTGAATATGATCTAACCCTTCTTGGTTCTTACCTAGAACTACAACATAAAGGAAAACCGTTGGAAGGGGTCCGAGACCATGGTCTTGGGACCACCCTTCAACGGTCAAGTAAGTATCGGTATGAGTGTATAGCAAGTTTGTATGTAACCATAGAGAGTATCTTGAGAGAGAGGGTTAGGCATACTTATATAGGAGAGATGTGTGGGCCAGATTAGGCGCAATGGGTCAAATATCATCCGGGCCTAAGCCTATTAAGCCCGATCCGGACTTACGTCATCACTGAGAACTTGTGTAATTAGGAACTTAGAACGTACTGACTTGACTTCGACTACTTGTATTGTGTGTAGCTAGCTAGTATATGGAATACGTGTGTATGAAGACTTCATTTGCTACTTATCTCCCAGTATTTATTTTTGCATGTTATATTTTGTTAATAGCATTCTTAATATGGTTGCCCGAATTGGTCGGGCACATCTGCTCGGGTGTGGAACATTTTCTGTTCAATAGTGAAAATATTTATAAAAAGTTGGTGTGTCAAATGTGTACAATGATCATAACAATCTGATATTAAATAAATTAGGCCTTAGGTAGTTATGCTTCAACCGCGTTAAGCGCCTTTTGACCCAATTCTCTGGTTTACCTTTATGTTAATTTTTTTACCTGTTTGACCCATTAGAGATCAAACTTACACCGAATCATCAAACCCATTCGTAAGTATGTGGATGAAAATTGCCACTATCTATAACAATATAACATATTAATGTTACTATTTTTTATGCAATTCATACATTAATATTCTCTAATTACAGAGATGGGGAATGTTCTGGTGTACCCATTCCGAACTACTGTTTATTTGGTACCGGAAAACAGCTAGAGATGGAAGTCTCGGGTAAAGTTGACGGGTCAACACAGGACGTTGGTTTCACCGAACTATGTAGTACTTCAAACTTAAGACCACAATTCAGTGACCAATTCCTCTTCCAACCTTACACTAATCTCAACTTTGCACAACCAAAAGAGAAGCCCGAAACATCAACAAGTTTACAAGGATTTCTGGATTACTCCAACATGAATTGCGCCTTTGAGATGCCGAGGCCCGTCTTCAGTGATAACATGTGTCATAGCTGGAACCTTGAACCCAGCCCGTGCCCTTTTTCCATGACCGATACAAACTCGTATTCTCAACCACAGGTAACAACTTCAAATTCATCCATGTTCATAAATTTTCCTTTTTTTAAAATAAAATGTTTTATAACTTAAGGTTATGACTTTTTGCAGCCACCAGATCATCTGATGACAAACAACCAAAGTTGAGCGCAACGTTTTTAACCGTGAAAACGTCACACATATGTATACCGACTGCGAAAATTAACACAGGTTTCCTAAAGTTTGTCTAAGGGCTAGTTAAGCAATGTTTTTTAGTTGTATAGTATGAATCAAGACATTTATAATGACAGGTAGCAATAAGTTTAAATAAATCATAAATTACCATCTCATATTCCACTGTACATTAACAAAACACAGCTTAGATCATGGTTTACAACATAATTTGTTTCTGTTTTTTCTATGTTTCAAGCTTTCTTAGTTCCCTGACATAGTTTGGACTATGGTGTTGTGCCATGGGTCTGACAGGTGTTGCAATAGGTTGTCGAATGGCCCTTTTCCGGTCACATTGTGCTGAACGATGAACCCCAAGAACGCCAACATAGCCAGTCTCCCTGAAATTTAGTAAAAGATATCAATGATTGAAGGTTAGACGGTTCGGTTCAATCACGCCTATTATTTTTAACCACTGAACAAATTTAGTAGATGCTAAGATGGTAAAGTTAGTTTTTACCGTTGGCAAGCTCCTTTTCTTTGGCCTCGGCAGTGGGCGCAAAGTTGAGCGGGTTAAATATGCCACCCGGGTACCCGACTTCATTTGGAGGCAAACTGTAGTTTTTAAAAATCGGATCTTGGTTAACGCTTCCCGGGTTCTTGATGTCTTGCCATCTTCTGATCTCGACGTAGTGGAACAAGATGAATTCGATGACGAAGAGGGTAGACGACGATGCAAAGTATTCGGATTTTCCAGCGTCGTACCACTTGGGGACATTCAGTATGCCTATGCTTGTGAAAACCTCTGGTAGCAACATCCCGGCTACGCCCAACATGGCCCATCGCCCGTTTACTAGCTCGGCTTGAACGAACCATTTTAGGTTCTCTGGGTCTTCGGCTAGTCCTAATGGGTCGAACCCGTTGTCACCTGGAAGGCTGAATAGACGCAAGTGGTTCATGGACCGTGATTAGTTCATGCATAAGTAAAGATGTTCCTCCTAGAGTGGGGTGAGTGTTATGGTTTATGTAAGGGTGTGAACGAGCCAAGCCTGAGCTCGACTAGGCTCGGGCGCGGAGCGTTTAACTTACAAGAGCTCGAGCTCAACTAGATTCGAGCTCTATTTCTAAAGCTTAAGTTCTCTCGTGAGTAGTTTTTCAAGTTCGCTCTTAGCTCAACTTAGTTATTATTTATTATTTAATCATATATACGTTTATAATTATTTTCATTACTTTTATATACTTTTAGTAACAAATTGTATATAAAATTTTTTATATTTTTATCATAACTATATGTATAATAATTATCATATAAAAATTGCATATATATATATATAACGATTTCGTTTAGGCTCGCCAGCTAGCTCGAGCTTTAAACAAACTCATTTTTAGGCTAGAGGTTTTAGCAAGCCGACAGTATATAGCTCACCGGCTTGGCTTGTTTACACCCGTATATTAACTGTGGACATTTAGTAGGTGTGTGAGTTAGTCGTTTATGCTACCAATGCATAATGCATACATACCTTCCGTCGAGGTAACCGGGTGAGGCTAGCCCGGGTAGCCACTCGCCCTTTTTCGCTTCAACCTTGAACGAACCGGACGAATAGGTATTAGCCGGTTTGACCGATAGTTCTCGGTTTAACTTTCCTGATGACCCGGATAAGAATCTGGTCCGAGAAGCACATGGCCGGAAAACTGCAACAGAAGCTTGTGTGACAGCAGCCATACTTTGTGGCAGTAGTAAATGATTTGGAGATATGAGTTGTAAATGTGTAATGTGTGTTCATCCTTTTGTAACAATAAATTGAGTCATGATCTTGTGGCTGTGATTTAGTGTTTGATAATATGTTAGATATTCAAGGGATTGATTGGAAACTGACCAATGAGGTGCAATGTGTTCTTATCCTTATATCCAAATGTCATATCCACAAAAATCTTTTACATTGTTCTTGTTCTTCACAAGTGTCTTTGGGGACCCCAATTGTTGCCACATTGGAATCTTTGTTAGCCAATCACATGATGACATGTGTTTGTTTATTATAATTATAATAACCATGTATTTAGCTATTTTGTTAGATGTGATATAGTTATATGGTTACGCGGGAGAAAATCCACATTTCAATATGCACGACAAGGTTTAATTGTGTTGTCGAAAATGGGTGACCGAAAACGGAATGTTGTATAATGTGTCTCCTAGAACTAGCGAGCAGTATGTAGGTTGAATCGTCCAACGTAGCACAATCCCTTGTTACTAGCCTGTTTTTTTTATTTATTTAATATTGTGACATTCATTTAACCTAACCACCTATATGTCGTGTGAAAATAGTAATCAAACACATTCACAAACATTATTATTAATTAGGATAAAAAGCATAAAACTACCTACGAATTACCACTTGACACCTCCCTTTATGAACACCATAGACTTTTTTTCATGCACATAGGATCGATTTAGGTATACAATGTGACAATACACAACATCCCCATGACGAGTTACATGGAACAAGAAGTCTTCTATGCTTCGTGCCCAACCACGAGGTCTTTAGCGAATTGCGTTTTCTTCACTAGATATTTGTTGAGGGTTATAAGGTGGCATGTGCCTCTTGTGTCACCTATCCGTTCCTCCTTATAGTACTTGACATCATGGGTTCTGAATGGCGATCCTCGTTCTTCTCCTTATATCTAAGGGTAGAGGCGTAAAAGATATCTTACAACATTTTGACGTTAATTAGGTGTTTATTTATGTTTCAACAATAGACATAATGCAGACTAATATAAGCAACAAGATCCTAAATAAATGAACTTATACATGAATATGTAAGTTATAAATTGGTGGTGTATTGAAGTGATGCATTGTAAAAGGACATTTACTTATGCGTCGCAAGCAAAATTAGTTACATGACATTAGTGTCGTGTATTCCTTATCTGCTAGCATGATCTTTTTCTATAACAATTGTTGAAGTATACCAAAATAAATTATCAAAATAGTGTGTTTTATTTTGTAAGTGGATTTAACAATGAAAACAGATTACAGTTAATTTATACTATTTTATATTGTCTAAAGCCCATAAAGTATTTACATAAATTTGGTGACCCGTTAAATTGGGCTATCAAGTTTCATTTTTTGGGGCTTTTACCGATCTTTTATGACGGCCCATTAGTAACTACCATAGCCCAAAAACACGCTTGAACATAATTCTAGTTATATGCTTTACATAAGCCTTATATAACTACAAACATTACCACAAAAAGATGTTAAAGAATACAAAATGCTTAACACCATATAGGCATTACGCTAATTGAAAATTTTTTTAAAAAAAATAAAGAAAAATTTATTTACTTCATTTCATTACTATCAAATTACATTAAAATAGCAGGCAACAAAATATTAACCTTTTTAAATCGAATAAAACGAAGGTTTAAAAGATATTAATCTTTTTGAATAAGCTTCAAGTTTCAGATCGACGTTATAATTTCCATCAAAATATTATATTAAATTTTTGGCATTCTAAAATAGCATCAACAATTTTATGTTGTGTGTTTCCATTCTTGTGCAGCATGCGCACACACTTGGGAGGATCAACTTCATTTCATATTTTCATTTGATATTTTGGTTGGTCAATAACCATTGATCACAAATTACATACAATCTGTAGTGACAAACTGAACAAATATCAAATAAGTAGAGGGCTTATCCATCAACTAAAAATCTAGCAAGCCCACTTGAATTGCCACCAACCCGACCCGACCCGGCCCATTAGGGCTTGAAATCTTGAATTGACTAATCTAAAACCTAAACAAGTAAATTCTTGCAAGGAATTTGTTTTTTATACTAGCATCTAAAACCTATGCAAGCAGCAAATTCTTGCTGGATGGATTCATCTTCTTAAGAACCGAATCATCCTCAGTCGACTTTAATGGCGAATTATACGAAATTTGACCAATTGAGGCTAAAGCCAACAGCTCAGACTCCTCTAATCCTTTAGCTGGAGCAAGATTACAACCATCTGGCTTGTACTTTAATAATGCATCCTTGAATTTCTTGATCTGTTAGCATAAATATCAAGATTCTTTCTATTAGCCAATTATTCTTATCAAGTCAATATTCTTTTGTATCATACATACTAGAGGTGCCAACATTAACATATTAAAACAAAAACAGGTTTTGGTTAACCGCATATTTGTATTCGGGTATTTAGCCCGTTGATGGATAAGCCCGTCGGTATTACCAATCAGACTAGCATTACCAATACACGACCCATTATCCTCGGGTGAGATTGCGTGGATCACCCACAACTTTTTGTCCCTTTTTTTTTAAATTATAAATAGTATTTCCCATATGAAAAAAATAAAATAAATAAAAAAATAAAACTATTGTTGTACTGTACTAATAATTCTATTCTTTTCAATTTCAATAAATAAATTCAAGTACTTGTATGCATTACAATTTAATGTCTGCCCAATTTATCCATACAACCTGTAAATCCTTTATTTTTATATTAAATTTAATTTAGCTCAAGTCTAACCCTTTCAACATTTAAAAAAAAATAGTAACAATAAATAAATAAAAACACTTACAGTTGCAACAGTGCAGCTAAAGCTACAAATCTTTCCCTCATGACCTCTATAAAATCTAAAAAATGGCAAAACATGAACATGGAGAGATTGACACATTGGTTTAAGTTCTTCATAGTTCACTTGGAGGAAAACTGCTTCAGGGTTTGACTCAGCCAGTTGACAGATCTAATAATAAACACAAAATAAATCATTTAAAAAATATTAACAACTATTTTTTTTTTTAAGATGGGATTTTATAAAGTTCATACCTTGGGATGTAGAGCTTTGCAACCACCACAACCAGGTGAATAAAAGTCCACAATGACCAATCTATCCCCTGCATTTGATAATGTATCCACAAGTTCTTGACCTGAATTTATCTCAATCATGTTGGGCTTAAGTGTCTTTTCCCACCATCTCATGGATTTGCTTACACAAACTGAAGCATGTGCCTATATAGTCATGCAAAATGAAATCATATTAGATTTAGACCAAACCACTTTCATAGAAACTTTTAATAATAATAATAATAATAATAATAATAATAATAATAATAATAATAATAATAATAATAATAATAATAATAATAATTTGAACATACAAGAACAGGGGTTTTAGCATTCCAAGAACTTGAAGTTAAACCCTTGTGATCTGATAAAAGCTGTGATCTTTGGAGTAAATCAGTGGAGATAAGTGAAGAAGAAAGAGACCCATTTGGGTTAATTAGGTTTTCTTTAAAAGGAGTTAAATAACCAGGCAACATAATGGAATTTAATGAAGAAGCCATTGGAGGGATGTTATTGAGGTTAAGGAATAAAGATTGGAGAATGCACTAAGAACTCTTTTTTTTTTTGTTTCTATGATGTGAAGCAAGACAAAAGACCAAATGAGTTTTTATATAATCCAGTTTAACAATGATCCACAAAAAGATGTGTTGTTCTTTTGATGAGAGAGAAGTATGGATGAAGATGTGGGGAAAAGGAAAAGTAACAGGTTGGTTGTTGGTGGGATCTTTTGTTAACTTATGTAGGTTTTCCAGTTTCATTAAGTTCAACTTTATCCACTCACAAAATAATTGTGAATTTTTTTTTTCTTTTGAGAAAAAAAGGTAAAAGAACTAATAATCTGTGTAATTATAAGTTAAACTAGGTCCGTATTTATCGCGCATTGCTGCAGGACGCGGTAATTACATGTGCGCTGCCGCTGAATGCATCAACACCTGCATGTTGATGCAGGACACGGTTTGAATTCCGTATGTACGTATCGAAACATAAAGGGTAACGTTACTAAATAAATGTTTTGTTTCTAATATAGTTCAAATTTTAATAGATTTTATACTGTTACGTTGAGAAAATTTAAAAAAAACGAATATAGTATTGATATCGGTATTAAGACACTACTGGTTCAATTCTGTATGATAAAAGAATGTCACCGTACCGCTACCGAAAGTAACGGTTTAATATGACTACTTGGTATTAAAGCCAATCCCTAAAAAATAAAAATACCATTACCTGATACTAAACAAAAGGAGGTTTTGCACAAAAAAAAAGATTGAATAGTAGTGCAAGTTAGCAAAAAAATAAAATAAAATTCCGTTATCAGGAAGTATTAAATTGAGAACTCCATAATACACTTGTAAATCTCTATAGGTAATAAAAAATTAGAGTTTTAAGAAACATGAACGGTTTAATAATTGCTTCCGAATGAGGTGTGGTCACCAAGAAGTGACCATCATCAGCCTCCCATATCAGTACCCCTTTCCATCGTCTTTACTCCATTAACATGGAGTGCAGTTCACTACCCTCTACCAATATTCATTCTCTCCTCCATAACCATCGTGGAATTTTCCACCATCTTCACGACTATGATCATCCAGGTGGTGTGCGAATCATGGTCACAAATGTCATATCATCACTTCACAATGACCACATCGTGTGGTCTTAGTGTGTCACATCCAAATCAATAATTATAAACGTGGTATACATTTACTGATATGTTATTAGTTATGGAATGAATTTCCCTCATCATTTTAGTATTTTATTTGATAACTAACTTTTATGGCTTAAGTATCTACATCCTAAGGAGAAGTGTCGGTGGTAATTTCACCGGCACCCCCTCAACTTTTAACATTTTCATTTTAACCTTCAAGTTTCAACTCTGCAACCGACCCTTCAAGTTCAAAACTTTGCGTTTTATCTCTTGCACTATTACTTTATTTTTACTGCCACTACATCCTTAAGTTTTAAACTTTGCGTCTTTACCTTTTACACTATTACTTGATATTTAGCGCCACTTTTTCAAAAAGGTTTGAAAAATCTATGAACCGGCTCATGTTCACCCTAATGAAATTAACCTTTTTATAAATTGGTAATTTTTGTAATATATATTTTTTTTGTTTTAAGTATTATATTATAATATAATAATTTATAAACTGTTAAAGTCGGGATTACATATAATCAAATCCTTAACTGTTTTAACAGAATTCTTGAACTAAACGGTTAGGTATTATTTTTTTCTGTGATTCGTTGGCACAAGAAATTATTGATGATAAAATGATGATACATGACAAGTTGACAACTAAAATAACAAGGCTTACTGGAAAATTCGATTGGCCATTGCCCATTGGAATTATAAATTCTGTGTGACATGTATATCTTATTAAACGCTAGTTTTATACCCGTCGTGCGTTGCCGCGGCAGGGGCAAACAGGTTACTGCGTCATACATAGCCGTTGCACGTTGCAGCGACAACATATGACGAAACATTACGTAATAGGTGTTCACACCCGCAGTACGCGGCGGTCGGAGACACACACAGAGAGAGAGAGAGAGAGTGACGGTGGGGAGTTAATTCCGGTGTTGAACGACGGTGGCGGTGGCAATGCAGCCATCATGCAGTGTCGGCGGTCGGTTGAGGTTCTCTGCCAACGAAGATTTGGGGAGTGTACTCCTAGACGAAGATCTAGGCGGTTAGGTTCGTGTTTTTTTTTTCAAGCGGCGACAACGCTAAGAACGGTGGTTGCGGAGATCCGGCCGGTGAGTAACACCGGCGACGCTAGACGCGTTGACAATGGATGTGTCCGCAGGTGCTAGAGTACTCAAACCTCGCGTTCCGGCCTCCCCTGGCTCGTCCACCTTCCGGGACTATTACCGGTATCACCATCCGAGGTGGAGGGAGGTGGTAGCAGCGGTGAATCTCTCTCTCTCTCTCTCTCTCTCGTCGCCGTCCCAAACACCACCTTCCACCCATATCTCTGTCTTTCATGTCTCTCCAAATTAGACATATGGGACGGCCAATCATCATTTAATATTATTATTTTTATTTACTTTTACTATTGTTATTGCATTTAATATTATTAATAATAAAAGTGGGGAGGGTTGTCTCTAAACCCCACTCATGTCCCAAACAACAGAATATGACCCTTATCCTATGTGGCATCCTATGTGACAAGGAGACATCCCATTTTGGGTGTCTCCACACCCACTAACCTTACTCGATTCGAATATAAACAGGTGATGCAAATCATCTCAAATCCCACGTGACTACGAATAAGAACCTAAAATTATGAAACACACAACTATCATAAATTATGTGTGTTCTCTAATCAACTCGGCCCTCGATATGGAACCAACGGATACGTGGCATGCGAGTGAGGTTAATGATGTGGAGAGAATCCCCGCATGAGTAGAATGGAAGAAGGGACTGAGGCTTGTAGGGATGGTCGGGAGCGACACCGCTAGTTGATGTGAAGGCTACGTGATTTCAGGAACATCACATTAGACTATGTGTAGTGGTGGGTAAAAAATTTCAAGCCTCATGGGGCATTAAACGACACGTGGCATGTGAGTCGATCGGCTCAATATATGCATATATACCCTGGCTGAGTCAACCCAATGATAACTTAACACTATCTTCAATTGTAAAACCCAAAGTTGTGAAATGACATGCTTGGCTTCCTATTCCAATTAGTTGTCCGCCATTAATCGACTCCTACTATTAACATATGTCACAATGCGACAATTGTTCTTTGTAGTATGCTCATCGCCTCACCGGCCTCAACCTGAGCCTCATTCTCGGACAATCAGACCTCAGACTTAGTGTCATCCTCAGACGGTCGAACCTCAGTCACCACTAAGCAATGAGAATATTGAAGAAAACATCCCAAATTTATGGTTGTCTCGAAAACTCGCCGCTCACTCGATGTTCGCTCGAAAAAATGTGTGCTTGAAAAATGCTCGCTCGGTTTCCGGCTCGGTTGTAAACGAGCCAATCGACTCGGTTCGGTTTGTAAATAAGTCAAGCACAAGCAAAGCTCCACTCGGTTCGACTCGACTCGTGAATACCCCTAATTCTAGACACCAAACTCATTTACTTATCTGTTTGAACGATGTTGTCCATTTAACATATAGTTTCACCTAGAGTGAATTACTATTTGTGTCCCTGTGTTATAGTGGTTTTAACTACTTGAATCCAAAGTCCATAACTTTAACTACTTGAGTCCCTGGATGGAAATTAACTAACCTATTGAGTCGTCATTCAAAAGGTCTGTTAACTCGAAGGGCATTTCTATCATTTACACCAAATGTACAAGCCTATAATGCACAAGGTATTTACTATTTATTTTTAAACGAGCTATCGTAACCCGCACGTTGCGGCGGGACTTTGAATATGAATGTTTTGAGTATCCTTATAAAGGATTCAAAATCATAAAAAAGGGGATAATGTTAAATATCAATTGTGCCGTATTTGTAACAGATTTCATGAAAACTGTGATTCCATCTCTATGGTCAACCATAGAAAATATCAATTGTGCAAACTCAATCCATGATCATCCATCTAAAAATACAAATGCAAGCATAAAAAACAGAGTATACGGATTACAAGTTTTGCATATTTTATCAAAACCTCAAAACAACATTCAATCCCCACCAATATTAAAAACGGAAAACTAAATTTCTTTTAGCTAAAAAGATCAACTTATCAATACCACAATAGCAAAGCCTAATTAAATCAATAAAGAACAAAACAAAATTTTGAATTTAAACACATGAATAACACGGCAAATCGACCAACTAAACCTAATTTACCAACAAAAATCCCCAATTTAATCAGCGAACATAAACGTTGGGCACATGAATTCTATGTTCCTACTCAAAATCTATAATTAAAAACAGAACAAATATTCACAATGTTAACTCGGAATAACTCCGTATATTAAGATTAAAAAAGGAAAATAACGACAAACATGGAATGTCAATCAGATTTCAGTTAATAATTTCAAAACATTAACCAAAAGTGGTGTTATTCATCAAATCGTTTAACCAAAAGTAGTGTTATTCTTCAAATCGTTTCAAATCAAAAACCCTGGTGAAACCGTCTTTTCCCTCATTTTTTTATGAATGATGATTTACTGGGTTTTTACGATTTTCTGTGTCTACCAAACTTCACTTTTAATCGGAGGACGACACGAAGGCAATCATGAACAAAATAAAGGACAAATCGAACACACGCATCACAATCAGATCCTTGGTAAAAAACGATAAACGTAGTAATCTTAATGGGATATCAAACACAAATAAAGGTTAAAAATATTACCTTTGTTGTCAAACATGGTTGATGGTTTGGCTTCAATTTACGAATATAGATTGAAGTTAGTGAGAATGGGATTTGGGGTTGGGATGAAAAGGGTTAGGCGAGTAACCGTCGTAGAATAAAAAGGAGGAAAAAGACAAAAGCAGAAAACGGTTATTAAACATTAACGGCGGTATGAAATTAGTCGGACTTTAAGAAGGTAATTGTTTGGACGTTTAGTTGTCGTTAAGTTAGTATTCGTATTATTATATAATATTTTATAATTATTATTATATTTGTGTATTATATACACACAAAGTCATAACCCCCTGTAATATCTTTCTCCCAGTCACTGCCATTCACCACCATGACTCCATCACCATCGTAGCCCCACCTTACCACCACCGTTGCACCACCTCGCCTCACCTCACCATAACACAACACCACCACTACAGCCCCACCTCACCCACAAAATCGGTTATGAACCCTAATCCCCAAATTAATATCAGATCTAATCGGATCTGATCCATTGTATCCTTTACCCTTAAACTGCATTCACCTTCACCCTCCACCAAATCACCTAACCCCTCCACAACAGATAAGGGAACGAGATGAGAGTGAGAGAATGAAATGAGAGAGAGAGAGAGAGAGATGATGATGATGCATATTAGCTAAACCCTAACTTGAACCTAAAAATACATGTCAGACCATCATATTATTCGCCTAGAGCATCGTCCTCTCCGTTGAGACTATTATGAAATCGTATGAAGACAACGACGACTAGGGTTTCGTTATATGAAGACAATTGGTGACTAGGTGGTGGAATATGATCGCGTGGCAACATTGGTGGCACGATGATACTCCAGTAATCCGTGAGTGATTCCAATTTATTGGCGGTTAAAAAAAAGATTATAGAGCCATTTTTAAAAGGCATAAAATCTGTTTTTTTTTACTTACCAACTTACTAGCATTCCAAATAAGGGCTTGACAACCTCTACATCACTAAATGTTGTGTCATTAAAATGTCTAATTGGGTAATAAACAACGATCCTTGATCATCAAAAATACCTAGTTCAATTTTAGTACATAAATAACTATAATATACTATGAGCATACAAACTTCTACTCCTACTGGATTATGTTTCTTTTTTTTTTGAAAGTTAAACTTCATTAAAAACACCAAAGCCGAGGGCCTCTCCAAGACGAAGAGGCACACACGGATTACATCACATCAATACAACAAGAATTCCATCGTTTCCAATCTACCGTAATCCCTTTAAAACGACTCCTATACCATAAGAAACCCATGGATTTAACTTCTAACACTATTTTTGTAACCTTGACGTCCACGTTATTGAATTGTTTGTCGTTCCTTGATCTCCAGATGCACCAACACGTCAAGATCACCAAACCGTAAATCACTTGTTTCTTGTTGCTCGACCCGTTCACTTGCTTGGCCAATTCCACCACGTCGCTGACAGAGAAAAGAAAACTCTTAGAGATATTACACCACGCGCAAATGGCATCCCACACTCCATTAGCAATAGCGCAAGCCGTAAATAGATGGTCGGAGCTCTCTTCCGCTTCGCTGCAAAAAATACAATTAGTATCCCCAAAGAGAATGTTCCTCCTTGCTAGCGCCACTTTAGTCGGAATACGGTCCATAATCGCCCGCCACATAAACAAGTTACATTTACTCGGAATCCAAGTGCACCATTTAAAAACTTCAACATTTGCGATTTGAACTTCCGATAGGAGCCATTTCTTGATTTCCTTAACTGTGAATTCCCCTGCGCCATCGCTGTTCCAGACCCAGTCATCATGTTTCTCCGATAATCGCACCGCTGCAATGCTCCTGTGGCAGTCTATTAACTCCTGAACTTCGTCATACGAGGCTGGATATCGAGTCCAATTCCACATAACCAATGCCGATCCCGAATCAGTTTGAATACGCTCCTGGATTGTACACCATTTATTGGCCTCTAGCCGAAACAGATTGGGAAATAACTCCTTCAGCGGCACTTCTCTAATCCACGGGTCAATCCAAAACTTAATGTCCTCGCCTCTACCGACCACCCCACGAATCATACTAACAAATTGTTTCCCATTCACCTTGAGTTTACACCCGGTTTTAACCACTTTAGCCCACGTACCGTTGATGCTAGCATAAACCGGAAACGCATCCCACTTCCGCCTCATAGCATGAATAGCATCAATCGTTTTCCGCCAAAGAGAATTACTTTCAACCTTGTATCGCCACAACCACTTTAGTAATAAAGCATTGTTTACAACCTCCAAACGACTTATTCCCAACCCACCCTCCTCTTTAGGTCGAGTAACAACTTCCCAAGCAACCCAATGAGTCTTCCTCACCTCATCACTACCACCCCATAGAAATCTCTTCATAATGCCTTCGAGTTTAGTTATCACCGCCATAGGAGCTTTGTATAACGAAAAAAAGTATGTTGGAAGACTCTCGAGGACCGCTTTAATCAAAACAAGCCGACCACCCATCGGCAATGTATTAGCCTTCCATTTAGAAAGCCGATCTTTGAACACCTTAATAATTGGCTCCCAGTTTTTTATCCGACCCATGTTCACCCCCACAAGAATCCCCAAATACTTAAAAGGAGTAGAACCTGAGCGGCAACCGAGCACTTCCGCTTCCGCCTTTAAATCCTCATCGCCAACCCCCACCCCAAAAAGAGTGGACTTATTAATATTAATATGAAGGCCGGAGCACATGTGAAAGACGCGAAGCAATCTCCTCAAACTCGTAAGATTAAACTTGGACCATTCCCCCATCACCATAGCGTCGTCCGCATAAAGAAAATGCGAAATAACCGGACCTGCTTGGGACAAAGCAACAGCATTAAACGCACCCAAATCACACGCTTTCCTGAGCATACCTGAAAAAGCCTCCATGACAATAATGAATAAAAACGGGGAAATAGGGTCGCCCTGCCTCAAGCCTTTACCACAACCGAACTCGAAAGTAGGGGACCCATTGACTAGGACAGACGACCTAGCCGAAGCAAGAATGCCCGAGATCCACCTGCACCACAACTCCGGAAAGCGCATTTGACGCATCACTGAAATTAGAAAATTCCAATTAACGTTATCATACGCTTTCTCGAAGTCTATTTTAAACATGAACAAGTTCTTCCCCTTCCTTTTCGCCCAAGACATAATCTCACTAATCATCATAGGACCATCCAGAATGTACCGCCCGGTAAGGAAAGCCGATTGCGTATCATGGGTAATATCACCCATAACCAACCTCAACCTATTCGCCAGGACCTTCGAGATAACTTTGCTCACCACCCCGATTAGCGTGATGGGCCTATACTCTGCAAGAGAAATCGGATCCAATACTTTGGGAATAAGCGTAATGAAAGAAGAACCCACACCTCTGTTGATCGTAGCTGAATCCGCAAAAGTATTAAAAATCTGCACAAAATCGTCAGAAAACAAACTCCAATAGTTTTTTATGAACCTGAAATTGAACCCGTCTGGACCTGGAGCCTTGTCGCTACCACAATTAAACACAGCGTCTTTGATTTCACTCTCATCGAAAGGCGCAATCAACTTTCCAGCCATCTCAGGAGACAACTCTCGCAAACCGTAGCACTCCAAAGACGGACGAACAGGCATGTCTTCAACAAACTTTGTCTTAAAAAAACTAAACACTTCTTTTTTGACAAGAGAAGGTTTAGTAACCCAACCCCCATTGACGACTAACCCCGGAATGGCATTCGCAACCCTTCGTTTATTAATGACACCGTGGAAAAATCTCGTATTCTCATCCCCTTCCTTTGCCCATTTAACTTTAGACTTTTGCCGAAGATCCTTAGCCTTAAACTCCTCCAATTCTCTCATACGCGCCTTGGCTTCGGAAAAAACCCACTGTTCAGTTTGATCAAGATCCCGGGCCTCGACAACCTCGTCCAACTCCTGAATGTCCTTGGCTAGACAATCATATTCCTCACCTTCCTTTGTAAGCGCTGATTCTTTCCAAGACAATATGGCATGCCTCAAAAACTTTAATTTTGCCATGAAACTCACATCCGGATCACCAGTACCACGAAACTCCGCACACGCTTTAGAGATCACCGCATCAAAATCTTTCCTGTTGAGCCACGAATTAAAAAACTTGAACGGCTTCGGACCATAATTACGATCTTCAAACTTCAAAATAAGCGGACTATGATCCGATCTTTCCCTCGCTAAAGCCCGGTACTCCGCGTTAGGCCAATCCGATAACACCTCCCAAGACACAAAAATACGATCTATGCGGCTACACTTGTTCCCTGTCACATACGTAAACTTCCGACCCCGAAGGACATACTCATGCATACCCACATCTTCCAAAAACTCGTTAAAGTCTTCGGTAGAGCTCACATTAAACTTCGAGTTCTTGCGCTCATCTCTATCCCGCACGCAATTAAAATCTCCTCCCATGATCACCGAACCACTATAGGATGCAAGCAAAGACGTCAACGCACCCCATAAAACCTTCTTATCCGAAGGTTTTTGAGGCGCATAAACATTTATAACCAACAGATCCTTACCCGTTTCTTTCACAACCCCACGAAGTGCCATGAAATACCTTTGCTTAGAAACCGAGGCCAAAGTGAACTTCTTTGAATCCCATAGCGTCAACAAGCCTCCCGATCTACCTGTGGCGTCCACCCAATCCATCCCATAATTATCATTACCCCAGAATCTAGAAACATTCACCCCGTCTAAACTAACGAACTGAGTCTCTTGAATCAATACTAAACCCGCTCCGTTTCTAATACGAATCTTCCGGATCCAATCGGCTTTCTCAAAGCACCCCAGACCTCTTATGTTGATAGATACCAAATTCATTGACCAACCTCTTGAAACCCTTCTTTATTAATCTCATCTACTAACTCCTTCTCGAAATCCACCATGTTTTCAGCCCCCAAGGCTGTAGCAAGCTCGATCGTTTTTTGGACTTCATCCCCAATATCAAAAACCAAAGGTTGAACCTGAACAATGCTATTATGAACATCATCACTAGCTGTTTCTTCCACGTCCAGCCGAGCATTAAGGTCCGGAGTCATGTATTCCCCGTCTATATCTCCATCGTGATTCTCAAGATGAGTAGGTTCCGGGAAAATAAAACGATCAATATCAAACGGGTCGCTACCATCTCTTTGTCGCTTCTTAGGTCTACCAGGGTCCGAAAGATTCGGCGACTTACCCGGAGACTTTTTACGAAAACTTTTCCTTCTCTTCTTTTTAGATAACACCGAACGAGTTCCTTCGGTAAACACCGTTGGAATAGGCTCTTGCTCAACCTCCTTCTGTTTAGAGCTCTCTTCCAAACCAGAATCGTTAACCCGTTCCTGCTCAACCTGATTTTGAATGTTTATCTCCCCGTCCTCTAATGTTTTCTCACCTTCCACCTCCAAAATCATATTATCCGTCCCCTTCTCAATCTCTTCATCTGCCTCGAACTCAACAAGACATTCTGGTATCCACCCTACATCCTCTTCCTCTACCAAAACCTCCATTCTAGAATTCTGCCAGTTCAAGAAACACTTTTGTCTCAATCGCTCTACCTTATGTTTCTATGCGTATCTTTCAGCCGACGTCCATAACGGACTTCGAAGGTCAGACTGTTTTGGGATTTCAGAACCACTTGCAACTGCACCACAAGGTGGTTTAGGGTACCAATATTAACCCTAATTCTTGCTAAAAAAAAAGTTTAAATTCAACTGCTATCATGTTCAAGGATAGTATATATCATAGCAAATTACACTAATCACGAGTTATTATTACCTGTTACGGTTTTTGAATCAATGTAGGCCTCCACTGAAACTAGATTAGGCATGATAAAAAAGATAGAGGACGGTGGAGATAGGGTGTGTGTTCGTTGATGTTTCAGGTGGTGCCTTTGGTTTGCAGATTGTGACATGCGACGGAGGTTACCGATGTGTGGTTGCAAGTGCATGTCGAAGAATGTGGTTCAGGGTGCAAGGAGAAAGCTACAAAATGTGAAGGAGAATGTGAGGGTTTTGGTTTTTGGCCCTGTTAAGTTTTTAATGGTTAAACATATCACGTCTATTGGACAGGTGCAAAGAAATTAAACCATACAGAGCTCCAGTTTAACTTTAAAGACTTTACTATTAAACACAACCCCACCCCGTATTTAAAGAGATTTTACGTATGACCTTTAAATTTCCAAGTCCAATGTACATTCACAAATTAATTGAATTTGTCAAGGTCATTGTTTTTTAATAAGTAAAAAGTTAGTTCATTGTACAAAAAATAAATTACAAAAACAAGTTTCAAGGCACAATTTTTCTCCATGTACATTAAGGTGCTTTTTGTTTTTTCTGCATGAAAAGGTCTGCAGTCTGCGGACCACATCTGCAGACATCTGCAGGAGAAGAGGTGGACCAAAGGTCTGCAGTCTGCAAGAAGAAGACTGTTTGTTTGTTAACGTCTGCAGGCTGCTGAAATAAACTTAAATTTAAATAAACTGAGTTTTTACAGCAGTCTGGTGGTAGACGGTGGTGGTGGTGGGTGGACCGTGGTGGTGTGGACCATGGTGGTGGGTGGTGGTGGACGGTGGTGGGTGGTGGTGGGTGGACGGTGGTAGGTGGTAAGTGGTGGTGGACGGTGGTGGTGGTGGTGGGTGGTGGACGGTGGTGGGTGGTGGTGGTGATGGACCGTGGTGGTGGTGGTGGTGGTGGTGGATGATGGTGGTGGTGGGTGGTGATGGTGGGTGGTGGTAGTGGTGGTGGACGGTGGTGGGTGGTGGGTGGACGGTGGTAGGTGGTGGTGGTGGTAGTGGTGGTGGTGGACGGTGGTGGGTGGTGGTGGTGGTGGACGGTGGTGGTGGTGCTGGACCGTGGTGGGTGGTGGTGGTGGACCGTGGTGGTGGGTGGTGGACCGTGGTGGTGGTGGGTGATGGTGGTGGTGGTGGGTGGTGTTAGTGGTGGTGGACGGTGGTGGGTGGTGGTGGACCGTGGTGGTGGACCGTGGTGGTGATGGACGGTGGTGGTGGTGAACGGTGGTGGTGGACGATGCTAGGTGGTGGTGGTGGGTGGGTGATGGTGGTGGTGGTGGTGGTAGTGGGTGGTGGTGGTGGTGGGTGAGGAGAAGAGAAGAGGAGAAGACCTTAGAAGACTTTGGTCCAAGTCTGCACCAAGAAAAGGTCAGGAAGAGCTTTTGGAGTGAAATGTCTTCCGAAAAACAAACAGTCTGCCCGTCCCAAACGTCTGCCCGCGTCTGTGCGGCGCAGACAAAAGAGGTCAGAAGTGCTTCTGGGAGAAAAAAAAAACACCACCTAAGTGCAATGAGGAGATTTAAAGGTGAACTCAACATATATTTGAAGTTCAACAAACAACAAGTGACTATAGATTAATTTTTTACTAGACAATCTTAGAATTTTGAATCTTTTAAGAATTATTAATTTATAGTTTGGTTGGGACCAACATATATACATTGCGACTTCAAATCTTTTATCGATTGGGTACAATTTTGTACCAGTCCCAAGTTGAGACTGGACAAATAATTAATTTTATTAAGGGTTATTAATTTATCGAGTATTATTTTATAGAGCTTTTACTGTAACAAAAAATGATAACATAGACAGATAATAATTCAATAGAAATAGAACTGTATATTACAATCTATTTAAACACGTATTGTATAATAATGAGTTAATGGCCAAAATCATCCCTGAGGTTCGGCTAGGGATGGCAATGGGTCGGGTTTGGGACGGGTTTAGGTAATCCCAACCCCATACCCGATTAGGTATGCTTGTCCCAAACCCGGCCCAAAACCCGTCGGGTTTGTGTCGGGTAATTACCCATCGGGTATCGGGTATACCCGCGGGTTTCGGGTAAACCCATTAATTTTTAAAACTTATTCATTGACTATATCCGACCAAAAACCCGACTGGCATCTATTAGGTAATTATTAACCAATTACATTTACCATTATTAAATATATATGTAAATGATTACAATGTATAAATATAAAATACTTAAATCATACAAAAACAATCAAAGACATAGATAACAAATAGTATACACTAATTTTTTTGGTAATTTTAGCACAAGATGACAATGTAGATGTACAATTAGATATATTATGCATACATATTTAAAAAGATATATTAGAAATTATATTGGGTATCTAATCGGGTAAACGGGCATACTTTATCGGGTAATCGGGTCGGATAACCGGGTATATCATCAAATCCCAAACCCGTCCCAAACCCGCGAAAAAATTAAAAACTAATCCCATACCCGGACCCATACCTGATTACCCGACCCAAACCCGTCCCAAATGTGTCGGGTTTCGGGTTTACCCATCGGGTTCGGGTTTGATTGCCATCCCTAGGTTCGGCCAGTTTTGCCACATCAGTCCAAAATAGTTTTTTTACATCTGGCTCCTTCAAGTTTATGTTTTGTTGCCAAAATCGTCCCTGACACTAACCTAGTTAAATATTGTTCTTAAGTTGAAGGGTTTCTTTGAATATTTTTTATTTAACAAGTGGGACTTATGTGTAGGGCTGTACACGAGCCGAGTCGAGCCGAGCCGAGCCAGGCCCAACTCGAGCTCGAGCTCGAACCTAAACCGAGCCAGCTCGGCTCGGCTCGTTTTTCTGATCGAGCTGAAAAGTCGAGCTCGAGCTCGGCTCGTAAATGTTCGAGCCGAGCTCGAGCTGGCTCGAGCCAGCTCGATATATATTTTTATTTTTTTACAAATATTTATTAAATAAAAAACAATAAAATTAAATAAAATTACACATAATCATGTATATTTTTTTTTATTTTTCTAAATAAAATTACACATACACAAGCCTAAGTCGAGCCATACGTCGAGCCATCGAGCCGAGCCACGAGTCGAGCCATCGAGCCGAGCCACGAGTCGAGCCACGAGCTGAACACCCCTGGCTCGAGCTCGGCTCGATTACAAAACAAGCCAGCTCGGCTCGGCTCGAAAACAAAACGAGCCTCTTCGAGCCGAGCTTTTTTCGGGCTTTTTTCGAGCGAGTTTCGAGCGAGCCTCGAGTCGCGAGCTTTTTGTACACCCCTACTTATGTGCCATCAATTACACATATAAAACATGCATAAATAGTCTCATAATAGAACAAAATTGAGCTTAAATTGATGATTATATCTACTTAATTGTTCCTATTTGTGTTTATCAGAAAATTGGAGCTCCAACCTAAAAACAGGTGATTTTCGGGTAAAAACAGCCAAAACCGGAGATTCCTATGAATACGAGACCCGAAGCATGTTTCAAGTATGTGTAAAGACCTTCTCGGGGCTTAAACGATGATAAAACTGACCTGGGGTTGACCAAGCACGCCCATGCTCACTTGCACGGAGGTAATTAGGAAATTATAAATACTATCTTTGACCGGACCACAACATGTAGCTAATGGTAACAAGGGTGTCGAACCACGAAGAGTCTGTGGTCGGTGTAAATTGTTCTTAGTTGATTTAAAATGTCACTTTTATGAAGATGTTATTTAATTATGAAGATTATAGTTGTTCATTTAAGAAATTTGATTTGAAATGTTGCGAACCAAAGAATGATTCAAGATAATAATTAAGAATGTGAAAAAATAATAACTTGATTAATGAAAAAGACTTGATTGAAAACGATTGATTGTAACAATAAGAATAAAGATGGAGATCACAACGGGTTCAACAAACAACCTCGAGTTCTATCACAAGTTGGGATTAATCAAACAATTGCATGAAGATTAACGGATTAATTGTTTCAATAGGTTTTGGTGTCAAGTTTTACCAACATCAAAGATGGAATAAACTACACTTCATTACTCTAGAACATATAAACCCTAATAACATGTTAAAGCATAATTAACCGGATTCATTTCCCTAGTAATTGACGCAAGAAACAATTATCAAAGAGAATTCAAAACAAGATTAACGCAATTAACAGGTTTGTTCAAATCACAATTACAAAGAAATAAGAAAAATACCCAAATGTTCAAGAACCCTAGATTATAAGTCTCCACCGGCTGATTCCAAGGAAGATTAGCCGCTCATGGTGATGAAGGCTTCAATGGTGATGGGAAGAAAGGAAAAAGCACATGGACCTGTTCAATGGGTTGCCTCCAAGAAGCGCTAAGTTTATGGGTCTTGAGCCAGACCTGAACTGATTTGCTTCTCACGGTGGTTTAGTGAACATTTTCCTACCGAGTTTCCAAGATAAGCTTATTAGTTCACCTTCCATGCCCCTATATGTTCCTTCTCCTTCAGCTTGTCCATTAAATTCATGCATGAAAGTTTTATCCCACATTTTCCTACCGAGTTTCCAACATACACTCGGTAGTCTACGTGCCAAATCTACAATCGCTTCCCATTTATTGGCATGAGAATTGGGTCATTCTTTTTGCGGGGCCATTTTACAATAAATTGTCCAATGTCCTCCCAGCTCACCTTCCTCTTCTTCATCCTTGAACCTTCATCCTGCACCTTGTTGGGTGTAATAATCAACACGGGATGAGAATCGTTAGGAACTTTCACCTCGGCCACCAGATCTTCATGAGATGCTAAGTCTTCAGTTGGGTTTAACCATTCAGAAAGACTTGCAGTATCTTCATCTATATCAGCATAAACCACAATACTACTAGCCAACTCATCACGCTCACGTTTAAGTTGGGCCATATCCTCAATAATTTGCTCAACTTGCTTCGCCAAAGCCTCATGAGATTTATCCCTCATCTCATTCACTCTTTTCATCTCCTTGATGTCATTGTTGGATTCTTTGACCACGTTCATTAATGCATCAAACTTTAACCCCAAAGGGTCATCTCCACCACTTTGATTGTAACTATTTCTATGGTAGCTTCCTTCGTTACCCCCTTGACGGTTTTGATACTGTTGCGTCCTTTGGCTAAATGAACTCCCTTGATACCTGTTATTTAACTGATAATAGCCTTGGGCGTTTGAATAGTGTGGCAGATGATGTGAAGAATATATATGTGAACCTTCAGGTTTTTCTAGCCCAAAAATAATACGATCTTGTCATTCTTTACATGCTTTAATTCTCTTACGGGCCACTGGACAATCTCTTCACAAATGATATGGGCTCCCACAAAAAGGTCAAGCATTATCATCACCTACCCAATACATGGTGATGATGACGATCAAGTCTTGCTAATTTCCTAATCTTTGGATTTTACGCAAGTGGCATGCATGCGTTATCTGTCACCTGCACACTTAACACACCACGCGTAACAACAAACAAAAAGAAATAACAAAGACAAAAATTAAATGGATTATCACAAAATCAACTAATCATAAAACACCAATCACACGAACTCCCCGGCAATGGCCCAAAATTTGATCGGACGTCACGGTCCAGTCAAAGAAAGTATTTATAATGTCCTAATTACCTCAAACTTAGGGCTGTGCAAAGGGTCCGGAACCGACCCGACCCGACTGGACCCACCAGAACCGCATACCCTTTTATGTGGAAATTAGGTACCACGAACCGAACCTTAAAAAGGCTATGTGGTTCCGGGTCCTAAAGGTTCTGATGGGTCGGGTAAAGGGTCTGACCCACTAGAACCTTTTAATGTAATAACCACTTTTAGATGATTACATATTCATATTCTTTTACCATGCTCGTAAAATAATTCCTCCAAATGGTTCTAATAGTAGCCCATGAGTTTCTTTTTGAAATCACTTTTCGTTTCTTGACTTATGTTTTCATAACAGTTTTGTCATTCTCATCACTGAATCTGTTATGTATACATCATAAATATACACACATACACACACATACACACACACATCAGAGCGACATACATAAATATTTACTTCAAATTTGAATATAATATATATTATATAATATATCACATTTATGCATATACATTAAGCCGAAAAATATTTCAAGAAAAAATACATTGTTGTTCTTATAAATAATACTTTTAATATTGTGTTAACATTACATGAAATCGATACAATAATGTGTAAAAACGAATAGTGAAAAGACTAAAAAAGATTATTTTTTTATTTTTTAATATAAATACAAACGGATCTTGTGGTTCTTATATTAGAACCGTGGGTTTGGAACCGACCCGACCCGGAACCGATAATTCATATAAATCTAGAACCGGAAACCGACCCATATATTTAAAAAGGTTCGGGTCCAAGGTTCTCGCGGGTCGGGTCCAAGGTTCCTGTGGGTCCGAACCACGAAATGCTCACCCCTACTCAAACTATGTAGCTAGTGTTAACAAGGGTGTCGAAACATGAAGAGTCTGTGGTCGGTGTAAAGTGTTCTTAGTTGATTTAAAATGTCACTTTCATGAAGATGTTATTTAATTATGAAGATTGTAGTTGTTGTTCATTTAAGAAATTTGATTTGAAAGGTTGCGAACAAAAGAATGATTCAAGATAATAATTAAGAATGTGAAAAAAATAATAACTTGATTAATGAAAAAGACTTGATTGAAAACGAATGATTGTAACAATAAGAATAAAGATGGAGATCACATCGGGTTCAACAAACAACATAGAGTTCTATCACAAGTTGGGATTAATCAAACAATTGCAATGAAGATTAACGAGTTAATTGTTTCAATATGTTTAGGTGTCAAGTTTTATCAACATCAAAAATGGACTAAGCTACACTTCATTACTCTAGAACATATAAACCCTAATAACAAGTTAAAGCATAATTAACCGAATTCATTTCCCTAGTAATTGGCGCAAGAAACAATTATCAAAGATAATTCAAAACAAGATTAACGCAATTAACAAATTTGTTCAAATCACAATTGCAAAGAAATAAGAAAAATACCCAAATGTTCAAGAACCCTAGATTATAAGTCTCCACCGGGTGATTCCAAGGAAGATTAACCGCTCATGGTGATGAAGGCTTCAATGGTGATGGGAAGAATAAGAGAATTGTCCATGGAAAGGTTTGGGGATGAAAGGTATATCAATGGTATTTGAAGGTTTGGTGATTGGTGAAAAAGATGGAATAATGATGATGATCTTGAATGATTTTGGTTTAATAGGGTGATTTAATTGTGATTTGGGAGTAAAGAATGATGATTAAGGTCCCCAAAGATTGATCTTTATAACCTAATCCCGAGTCAATGGTCAAATCCAACATAAAAATCCATAAAAATTGCTTTAAAATCAAAATTTAGTGTGTTTGACCAGAGACCCCGTAGACTACGCCCAAAACAACAGTAGACTACGCGGATGAAGTACTAAGTTGAGTTTCTGCTGTCTACGGGCTATCTACGCGTTCCTTACGAGTTGGCTACGCCAAAATGCTCGTAGGCTACGCTATAAGCCTCTTTTTGTCCATTTTCTTCCATTTCTTCCGCCCGAATCACTCTAGCTTCCATCCGAAGTCCCGTTAAGCTCCCAAAACACACTTTTAACTTTGTTAACCTGCAAAACACAAATCTAATCAAAGCAGTGTGCTCATAATTCCAAAATTGCATAAAAATACAATCTTAATCTCGAAAAACCTTGAACTTTCACCCCACGAATTAACCGTCATTAATGTTGGTTATTGGAAGAAGACGATTTGAAGCAAAAGAGACTCACCAACAGGGGCGAATGATTCTTAGGGCCAGGGGTAACCCCCCCCCCCATTTTTTGGCGCAATAATGGAAATTTGCGATTTTCTTAGGTAAATTGAGTCCGGCCCCATCCGATTTGCCACTATCGATCAAAAAAAACTGAGTCCCCCCTGATTCAAGAACCAAGCTTCGCCCCTGCTTACCAAGCATGCTTGAAGGCTTCGATTTCTCCATGGATGCAGATGAGAGGAATGAGAAACTCTAAAATGGGAAGTGTATTCTATTTCTCTATGGCTGCAAATGAGAAGAATGGGAAACATCTGCTTTTTAAGACATGAGAAGGTGAGGATACATATACACTTCATGGGCACTCAAAGGTCTAAGCATTCAATTGGGTTTTATTAGGTTTTATGAAGGTGGGTTACATCTTGAGATGGATATAGAGTGTGTGTTACATATATATACATTTGGCATTATATGTTGTACGTGAGATATATAAAGGGAAGAATCACAAAAAAAAATGGAGATTTGTGAAGGTATCCTTGTTTTATAAGACTACTTCTATTGGTGATCCAAGCTTGGGATTGTGGGTGAAAATATATATTAAAAAAACTCACAAGATTGCAACCCAATTACAATCCGGTTGTGGTGGCAACCTTGGTTGAAACCCAAATAAACCCTCACTAACTTAATTACTTAAATAACTTATAATATTCAAGTTAAAAAAAACTAAATACACTGTATTTCTTAACTTTTTTTTTAACATCCCGATATAAATTTTATTAAAAACCGAGTTCGTTTAAACAAAAATACTTTTAGGTTGAGTTGGGTTGTGAATGTGAGTTAGGGTTGGGTTATGTAGATGGAAGAGAGAGAAATTATTTTTATTGAGTTGTTGGGTTGTGAATGGGATGGTCTTAAACCTTTTTAAAACATTTAGAAATAAAGATTAGTATTAATAACAAAATGACCCCAAAAAAAAACAAAAAGAAATAACAACAAAACTCTTTGAAATGTATAAATGTAAAAGTTGAGGGAATGAGTATGTTAAGTTGAGATAAGGTAAAGTGAGTACGTTCAATAACACTCTTATTAGATCGAGTAAATGGCCAAATTCGTCCATGAGATTTGGTCAATATTGCTAGATCCATCCAAAATAAGAATTCTTGACACCTGAGCTACTAAGGTTAGAAGTCTAGTGCTAAATCCGTCCATTTTACTAACCAGCTTAAAAACTAACGTTAACTGAAGGGACACTTTTGTCCTTTTACCTTTAAAATCTTAATAAATTAAGAAAATATTTTTATTTTTATTATATAAACCCAACCCCCACCCCACCTACCCCCGTTCTCTTTCTTCAATATCGTTTTTCTATCTTTCTATAATTTTGTACAGATGCAAATACACACTCTCTCTTGTGTGTGTACTCTGCCGAGAGATGGAAAGTATGGCCGACCACCACTCATGGTGGCGCCTCCTTCCTCTCCGGTACCAATTCAACAAACCAAACCCCCACAATCAAGATCCAGTCATCCCTTTTACTACCTACAATCGGTCGTCTTTAACCCCAAGCTCAACTATCAGAACCTTATCCTTCGACAACCAAACACCTACAACCCATAAACCCCCGACCCATTCCCTTTTATTATTCATAACCAAACTCGCTTAACCTTTGTATTCTGTGTGAAAGAGACGAGATTGCAGTTCAAGTTGTCGGTTGAATCATCATCTTCTTCATTTTCTTCTTCTTCTTTATCAACACCAACCTCTGTATTTGGAACTGCACCACCAAATCTTCGTCGACAGTTGTTGATGCTTGCTTAGTCAGAACTTAATCACCAACGACCACCTCGTTTTCTAATAGCTAAATTGCTGATGTTGTAAACGATGTGTGAGCCAGAAAATGAGTTTTTTTTTGGTTTTTATTTTGGTAGTTTTCAAATCTTGTAACAGATTGGGTGGGGGTAGGAGTTACCAGTGTTGTTAGAGAGAGAGAGAGAGAGAGAGAGAGAGAGAGAGGAGTTGGGTGGCGATTGGTGGTGGATATAGTGGAGACAGTGGCTGAGGTGAACGATCCAGATCCAAAAGTTAGAGAGAAAGAAAGAAAGAGGGGAGTTCGGATGGTGTGTGTGTGTGTGTTTGTTAATGTTAAGAGAAAGAAAGCATGTGAAAAAGAAAAAGAAAAAAGAAAAGAAAAGATGGGAAATGACCAAAATGCCCATGATTTAACGTTGATATTTAACAGAGTTTGCAAATTGGACGGATTTAGCACTATTTTTCTAACCTTAGTGGCTCGGATGTCAAAAATTCTTATTTTGGATGGATCTAGCAATATTTACCAAACCTCGTGGGCGAATTTGGGCATTTACTCTATTAAATCCACTTAATACCTTATCCACAGATCAAATCATCCTCATACCTTTTGATAAGAGGAACATGAGGATATGTTAATTAAAATGAAACTTAATGTTGTGTGACTTTTGGGCTTACATCCACATGCCTTAAGAGGAACATGAATTTAACGTTACACAACTAATAGATTAAGACTCAACATTAAGGATATGTTTATTTAAATGAAACTTAATTATGTAAGATCCTATATGAACATTGTTTAGTCATTAATTAGCCCACAATAAGTATATGTAGGTCCGTTTTTCACATGAAACTATGTAGATGTGATCAATTTTCATATTTCATTCCATATTTATCACAAGACTTGGTATAACTCTAAAATACATTCGATTACTAAACAAGCTCCTCCTCTTTGGCCTCTTCCAACTCGCGTAGGCCGCCAACCTTCTGCTCAATCTCCTCAATCAACTCTTCACGCCACAACGCAGCTCTCGCTTTCTCTTCTATATCCTCTTGCTACGACAAACATAATATATTATCATACACATATCCAACATAAATCTTTATAAGTTCTTTAACTAAGACCGTCCTTTTTAAAAGCGCTACAAAGATGAAGCTAATTATGTTACATACCTTTTCATACACCCAATGCCCGGTTCCATCTCCTCCATCTTTCCTATAATCTTCTGAATCATAATACGGATCCTAGCACATTTCATGGTCCTATAGTAAGTACCAGTAGCGAAACCAGAAACTTTACGAAAGTGGACAATATTAACAAAACTACTATAACTATTTAAACTATCATGTTACATTAACATTGCTAAAGAAAATTCTACAAACGCTTTTAATTTGCTAACCTTTGTTGAACCGAAGAAACAACAACCCCAGACAGTAAACATTATGTACAAAGTATCTGCAACAAGTAGGAAACAATAATTAAGATCAAAACGAATCAAAGTAATCGAGAGAATATCAAGAAAGACTCACATATGTTCTTGATGGTTTGATCATTAAGATGCCATATCGATTTGTGGGTGATGAGGTCTCTTTGGCCTTCCATGTGCTCAACTAAGACTGCCATTAGTGTCAAATCTGGTAGAGCATTCAATCTACTCCTTTTGCTGTCTTCACCAATGGATTGCTGCATGTGTTCATATAAACTTAAATAAATTAGGTTCTTTAGTTTGGCTTTTGAAATCAAACAAGACTTTTTCTAGTTATATACTAAAATAGCTAGTCATGATGATGAGAATATTCAAAATTAAATCTTTTTACAACCCATTATCAAAAGATTCATAATAACGATGAATTGCATGATCATGAGTAGTATATATATAGTTACCAGATGGAAGTCATTGGTGAATCTTGAGCCTGAAAATTGCCTAAACTGAAAAGTGAAAATCAAGAAACATTAATATATAAGTTGGCTGCAAATAAAAACTGAGGTTAAACTGAGAATACTTACTGATTTAGATTCCAATCTTGATGTCTGGAAAGAAGGCTTATGATGGATGTGAGGGTTGATAACTTTAAAGCTCATAATAGCTTCTGCCATTGTGATGAAGAGAAGGATAAAGACTGAGCTTCTAACTCTGCTGAGAGTTTTCTTTTCTTTTTCTTTTTCCTTTTCTCCTTTTTTTTTGTGTAGTTTTGGTGGGTTGGGAAGACTGAAGAGGATAAGGAGCCCATTTGGAGCCACCCTTTTATTTTATCTTAGAACCTGATCTCATATAGAAGTATGGTATTTTCTAAAACAAATTTAATTATGTTGCTATAATTTAAAGAGTTAATATAAATTATAAATTCTTTTAAAAGGTATGATACTTACAAAAAAAAAAGCTCCTAATTTATAAAGAGAGAATACAGAAATCCATTTTTGAACAAAAATGTACATTCTTTCAATCACTTAACACAAAAAGAAAGTATATAATATTTTTAGTTGAGATTCTTCTGTTAGAATGTGGTCAGTTGCAATACTTTAAATTTATTTTTTAGTCTAATTTTTTTATAATAATAATTTCATCCCATAGAAACGAAAAGTACATCAAAATAGCAGGCAGGCGGGCAATAAGTTGGGCAGCCACCCCTTTTTATATGGCGAACCCAAGTCTACCGAAAACAAACCCTTTCCTCGCCGGAGTCGAGACTTTACTATGTATAACCCGTTAGACCCTGGTCAACAAACTGATAGTATGATGCTCACCCCGTGCCAACGTTCATTGGGTAGGTGGCTAAGGCTTTATTTTTAAAAATTAAAAGAGGAACTGAATTTTAATAATCAAAACTTTGCCTTGTTAGCCGATAATAATTTATACTTAAGAAATTCCTCACAACAATCCCAACTTTCAAAGTATTGGCCGACAATGAATTTTTTTAGATTTTAAACTCTACCAGTTTTGAAAATGGATTAGTTTTCAATTAACAATTAGGGAGTGGACCGTCCGGTGGGAGTGGACCATCTGGCCACCCACAGAAGTTTCACAATTAGGGATGGCAATCAAACCCGAACCCGGTGGGTAAACCCGAAACCCGACACATTTGGGACGAGTTTGGGGTCGGGTAATCGGGTATGGGTCCGGGTATAGGATTAGTTTTATTTTATTTTTCGCGGGTTTGGGATTTGATTATGTACCCGTTTACCCAATAATGTATACCCGTTTACCAGGTTAGATACCCGATATAATTTCTTATATATTTTTTTAAATATGTATGCATAATATATCTAATTGTCCATCTAGATTGTCATCTTGTGGTCCAACACTTGTAGCCCAGTTGGTTGAGGGCCTAAAGTTTCTTATGGGAGGCTTGGGTTCAATTCCCATTAGCTACATTTGAAGGACATTGGTGGAAGGGAAATGGGGGATGACCCGGCCATTGGCTTGGGTTCGAGTCCTGATCCCGACCGGTTTTACCGATTATTTCACTGTCGTGCCTTCGGGCGGGTGAGTGGTCGGGTTTTTCCGGGAATTGGTGGCAATTGGTGGCCCGGGTACTCTCGAGTACCTGATTCGCCAAAAGGGTGCCCGAGAGTGCTCGGAAGTTGATTCGTTGGCCGTTCAAAAAAAAGATTGTCATCTTGTGCTAAAAAAACACCAAGAATTAGTGTATACCATTTATTATCTATGTGTTTTAGTGTTTTTATATGATTTAACTAGTTTATATTTATACACTCTAATCATTTACATACCTATTTAATAATAATACTAAATGTATTGGTTAGTAGTTACCCAATAGATACCCAACGGGTTATTAGTCGGATATACCCAATTGGTAACTTTTAAAAATTAATGAGTTTACCCGAAACCCGTGAGTATACCCGATACCCGATGGGTAATTACCAGATATAAACCCAACAAGTTTTAAGATAGGTTTGAAACAAGTATGCCTAAACGGGTATAGGATTAGAATTACCTAAACCCGTCCTAAACCCGACATGTTACCATCCCATTCACCATCTTATCTACCGGCCCATCCGGCCCAGACCGACACACTTAACAAAACTACAAAACAAAAACAAAAGAACATATGAACAGTCACAATTCACAAAGCATATCCGGTGCACGTTAGCAAGTCATACTTCCAGTGCACGTTAGCAAGGAGTGACGACAGACACGGATACACATCAACATCACCGTTGCGTAGAGCTTGGACCATTGAATCAGCCATCTTTGAACCAAATCATTGAACAAAAACCCCATCTTTTCTTCTTCTTTATAACCCCTTTTAATTTATCAACAATCTTGACCCAAATCCCAATGGCAAAGATAGGATTATTCGATCTTGAAAAACACTTTGCTTTCTATGGGGCGTATCATAGCAACCCAGTGAATATCTTTATCCACATGTTGTTTGTTTGGCCCATTTTGTTCACATCTCTTGTGATTCTGTATTTCACTCCTCCTTTGGTTAATAATAACAATAATATTTCTTTACCAAATGGTTTGGTTTTAAACTATGGGTTATTGTTTACTGTTATCTATGCTGGTTTTTATGTTTGTTTGGATGTGAAAGCTGGTTCTTTTGCTGGGTTGCTTTGCTTTGTTTGTTGGGTGTTTGGGAGTTTTGTTGCTCAGCATTTGGGATTCTCTCTTGCTTGGAAGGTAATAGTTTATTTATATTTTTGTTGTTTTTTTTTATTGATTATCATTTATCATGCAGTTTATAAGTATTGATACCCTCAATTCCAGTGGACCTAATCTAGTTAGTTTTTTTTTTTAAGTATTAATTTAGGCTAATCATAGTTGTGTGTGTAACTTTTTATTTTGTTTTTTTAATTTATGTATTATTATTATGTAGTTTTTATTGAATTTTAGGCTTATAAGTAGGATTAAGCTCATTTAGTTTAACTTTCAGATTTATGGCCTTAATTTCTAAGCAGTTAATGCGATAAAATATTGGATATCAGTCCAGGAGGACCGATATTTGAGATGTAGGTTATCGCAGCGAGATATCGGTAATTTTTATGCTATTAATAATTTGGGTTAATTATAGTTATGTGTATGTTTGTTTTATATATATTTTATATTAAAGTAGGATTAAAGCTCATTGAGTTCAACTTTCAGATCGGTTTTTGTTCAAAAATCCAGTTTTGAAGTGAAGTGTGATGTTTCTTTTGTTATTTCTGTCAAATTAGAATTGAATTGTGGTGTTTTGTTGAAACTATTCTTTGTAGGAATTGACTAGAGGAAAGAAATAGGAGTGAAGAGTGGAGATTAGGTGTATGGTTAGGAATAGTTTGGTCCTGTTAATCACACGTTTATCTCACTAATTAGTTCTATTACGGCGTGCATTTAAGCATAGGGAGACTAAGAATTAAAGTTAGGAGTTGTTAGGTAGTCTACTGATTACGTCTCAAGAAAAAGCTGTTTAGTGTTTTTTTGTTTTGTTTTAAAGAAATGCATATGCCTATCTTAGTTGTAAAAAGCGTGCATAGGCGAGCAGTGATGCGCTTATACCAATATCAAACGAGACCCCGACAGGAGGCGGCCGCTTCCACAAGCTTCAATCAGGGTTGCGATTGATATTGAGATGAGATGAAGGTGATAGGCGAGTTAATAGGTTAAACTCTTAACCTACACATTTCTTTTCTTTTCGCTAAATTATATTTTTGTTGTTAAAGTTATAGTTTTTTCTAATTTGTTTTCCTTTTCTTGTTTTGTGATGTTTATTTACCGTACGTAGAGCTTGGTAAGTTGTATATTCACATAGAGATTTTGGCAGGTTTTGTGCCATTTTAGGTTGTACATGTAGTCTTCAAGGATAAACATTATAATATATACTATCTGGAATTAAATTATGATATGAATACATGGCGTCTAGCGTACGTGATGTATGAGCCTTAACCTTGGCTGTAACACGCCTATACCTCCTTACTTTGCTCTTAACAGTAGGGGCCTTCACAATAGGTTCTTGGATATGGAGTTTTAACCCTTTTTATTTCATTTGCGGGGTATTTCTTGCAAATAATCAGTCAGTGAGTTCATGTCTTTTCTGTAGCTCGTAATTGAGTCATAGAAAACTAATCGTGCTATAATGGAGAAACGTTTCCCTAAACCTTGCAGCATACACATTGGTTCTTGATTTCTAGTAGAGATGGCGAGATGTGGGTTGGGTCAGTTGAAACTTGAAAGGGGTCATTTTTAGTATAGGTGGATATGGGCCAAGTTGTGTTGACCGCAAATACATTTTCGTTCACTTCTTTTAACTTTTATAAGTAATTAACGTGTCCATTACTATCAAACAAACATTATAATTACAAAAGTAATTTAAATATTTGAATAAAACGATTTAGGATGGTGTATGCGTTAAAGGATTAAAATTTGCCTGTTTTTCAACTTGCTGATCTAGCTTTTTGAGTTAATCCATTTGACCCGTTTGAAATAAAACGTAATTCGAATATACCGACTTATAAATAAATGGGTTCGAATTGTCACCTCTAGTCGTTCAAGGTGCTTTTGGTGAATTTATGTATCATTTTTGCTGCAATTTGTCAAAGTTTACACTAATCTTCTAATTAATTTAGTTGATTTTGTTGCATAAATGTGTTATTAATCGCCAATCGCCATATCATTATATACTTGCATATCATATTATCAGGTTGTCCTGGCTGCTCAGCTATTCTGCTGGACTGGACAATTCATAGGACATGGCGTATTTGAGGTAAGTTACACCATTTAAAGCACTTCTATTTTGTTTTCTTGTTTACATTTTAATAATCGAATTTTACTTGCTTTCTGATTAGAAACGCGCACCTGCCTTGTTGGATAATCTCACACAAGCCTTCTTGATGGCTCCTTTCTTCGTGTTGCTAGAGGTAAGATCATGTGCCCCTATATATGCCACTGGTAAAAATGGAATGGGTCGAAAAGGGCCATTTTTAGTACGGGTCAAAAGAGGTGGAGTCGGGTTGACTGGCAAACACTTTTTGTTTCTTCTGTTAATTGTGTTTACATAAACATCATTATTACGATTAGAATCTAAAGCTCGGGTAAAACGACTTTGGCGGATGTATACTTAAAATAAGCTTTTGCGCGATTATCAACTTGTTTGATCCATTTCTTTATTTTAATTTGACCCGTTTGAGATAATAAACAGTCAAAACCAACCTGTTAACCCTTGAAAGTACTCTGTTACATTATAATTACTGTCATTGATGATCACAGGCACTTCAAATGGCGTTCGGTTATGAACCATACCCGGGTTTTCATGCTCGTGTTAAAGCTAAAGTGGATGCCAACATCAAAGAGTGGAAGGAAAGTAAGCAGAAGAAAAAAATGTAAAATACCAAGTCAAATGTCACAATGTAACCTACCTAATGTGTTAGATTCGCGTCACAATGTCAGTTCTGCTTTTACTGTGGATAACAAAATAAATTGATTCTGTTTGTGCAAAGTAGCAGTTTTTGTTCTACCCGAATTTACATTTGTCACACTACGATTGATAATTATGTCCGGTTCAGATCGAGCTTTCATGGTACACCAATGAAACTGTTACCAGGGCTCGGTTTTTGAACTTTGTTAGCTGCCATTGATCTCCTTATTCTTGATACTTGGTTCCAATCTTCTAAACTTGCATAAGTATTAGCAAGAAGAACATAATCACTGCTATGATCGGGATCCACTTCGAGAAGGTGTCGTCTAACGTTCTCGGCCAGTTTGATGTTTCCGTGCGTATGACAACCTGCCAACAATGTTCTCAAGACAATTGCGTTACATTTGATCGGCATGTTTTTGACCAAATCATAGGCCTCAGTTACCAGTCCTCCTCGTGACAACATGTCTACCATGCATCCGTAGTGTTTTATTGTCGGTTTAATGTTATATTCATCGGTCATTCTGTTGAAATACAGTCTTCCTTCTTCGATCATTCCTCCATGGCTACACGCGGTTAGGACTCCCAGAAAGGTAACATCATCAGGCAGTACACGTTTTTTGTTTATCATCGACGAAAATAGAGACAACGCGTCTTGAACATGACTATGTGTCGCGAGCCCTAATATCATCGTGTTCCACGTTACTATGTTTCTATCATTCATTCCATCGAATATTCTCCGTGCTTCTCGAATCTCTCCACATCTCGTATACATATGAATAAGCGAATTACAAATCGACACATCTTTCATCAAAAACCTCTCATCAACAATCAAATGAACCCACCTCCCAATCTCCAACGCTCCTAACGCAGCACAAGCCGACAAAACCACAACCAAAGTAGCATCATCAGGTCTTACACCCGCATCCTGCATACGCGAAAACAAGCCCAACGCCTCTTCATGCTCCCCACAACAAACATGACAATCAATAATAGTGTTCCAAGCAACCAAGTCTCGTTCAGGCATTTCATCAAACAACTTACGCGCAACATTAACATCTTTCAACATTCCATACATATGAACCAAAGTATTCCTCACAAAAACATTACCCTCAAACCCATGTTTAACCACACTACAATGCACTTGTTTCCCTAACAAAACTGACCCATATTGCCCACTAGCCTTAAGCAAAAAAGAAAGAGTAAAACTATCCACAACATGTCCACATTCAACCATCCTCTTATAATAACAAAACACTTTATCCACTTGATTAATCTTCCCAAACCCTCTAATCATAGTGTTCCAAAGAAACCCATCTGGGCATTCAATCTTTTCGAAAACCGACACCGCATAATCCATCAAACACTCATTTGATACAGCACAAAAGACTATAACTTTCCCAACAACAAACAGGTTCTGAGTGAACCCATATTTTATAACATGAGCATGGAGTTGTTCTATATCTGTTTTGGTGCAAGATTTCTTAAAAAAAGAAAGAAAGGTTTGTTCTTGCTTTGAGTAGGTTGTGTCATGTGGTGTTTGTGAAGAAAAATGATGAAAGAGGTTGTAAATTTTTAAAGATTGTGTTACAGATGTAACAAGTTTAGATTTTGATGATGGTTTGATGATGTTTAAGTACATATTCATCATACCCACAAATGGATTTAAGTAATTGTTTGAAAGTTAGTTGATGGAACAAAGATTTTGTTGTTTTTGTATTAACAGAAAAGAAATGGTGTGATTGATGACAGTAGCCTATTTGGGTATTTAGTTTACACTTTACAGCCTATGTGAATTTTAGTTAGCCCAATGTTAATTCTTTTATTTTGTTGATTAAAAAAACTAGATTTTAGGAAAGGTGATTTGCGATGGGACTGTTAAACCGGATAGAAAATATGCGTAAATGTGTTGAGCGATGCATGAGGGTTAACTCGTAAAAATTATACCGAAACGTAAAGCATAGAAAAGAATAACTAAGTTGAATCGGTAAGGAATATAGAGCAGAATGGTTATTATACAAATTTTACATCTAGGTTATTTAGGTTTTAGTTTTGTATATTTAGATTTCTTTCTAGAAGAATACTTGTATGTAGAGAAGAATATACAAATGTTAAGATCTAAGTTCCTTAGGTTAGCAAGTATGTGAGCCACACACGTACTTATAGTCTAATTGAACTAGTATTAAACAAAAAAAAAAGCTTCACAACGTTCCCAGAACTTTTTAAAGAAATTAGACTTTATACCTGATCTACTCATCTACCTTTATGGCTATTTAGGTTGGCCGGTGTGAGGGGTGTTATTCCCTTCACCTCAGTTTTTCTTCAAACAATGGCGTCCTCCCTTATTTCCTGGGCGTCATCTATTAATGGTGGGCAGATAACATACTTGAATGGGGTGGTCTGGTAGGTCCCGTCTCATCCAACCAATCATTTTTTTTCTTTTCTCAGTTTTTTTTTCTTTTATTTAATTAAAGTGACGTTATTCTATTTCTTGGTGGTTATTGGAAGAGGGGAACAATGTCCTCTTTTGATGTAGCGCTGATGTTGCACAATGAAGCCCCTAGGATTCTTCACCATGTAGCCTTACCAAAAAATGAAAACAATGACATGCCATAGAAACAATACATATTCAAGGGAGGCATTAATTTGTTACCTCCTACCCGAAATAGATAAGGATTAAGAGGATTAACCTACACATTTATGATTTGTGAAGAAAACGTCTAGATGTCAAGTGCCATGAATGTTCCATGGCGTATGACCTTTTGAATTTGGGCATAACTTTCTTTTATTATAGATTTAGTCCCTACTATTTGTTTAAACGTGTACTTATAAAAAATATGTCACATTTTAGAAATACTCCTTATATAAAATAGATTATGTATGGGGCCCACTTAAAAGTAAAAAAAAAACATGTGGTGAGTTTTTCGAATACTTGCCAACCTTACATCACCATATCATGCCCGGATCAATGCACACTACATAAGAAAAAAAAACGTTACCTAAGACTATGGGGAGTGGAGGGGGGGGGGGGGGGGGGAATCGCCATGTGGCACTTGTGGGGTCCATTTGGGGGGGGGGGGGGGGAGAATTGTGGGGAGTGGAGGGGGGGGGGGGGGAAGAGTGGGGGGAATTGACATGTGACATTTCTATTTTATTTTTCTTTTTCTTAATTAAAGTAATAAAAAACACAAATTTAATAAAACATAATTAAAAAACATTAATAATTAATAATAAACTACAAAATAAAAAATATAAAAACATGAAATAAAAAAATACATCAACTAAAAAAAATACATAAACTAAACAAATACATCAAACATGTTTTTAATCATCACTGTCGGATGGGTATTGTCTTGGTACAGTCCAAATATGCTCAACCAAATCCGCTCGAAGGTTGTGATGTGTTTGAGTATTTTTTATTTCCATGTTGTTTAACGATCTTTCTTCATCGGTAATCTTTCTTCAGCAAACGACGAAGACGAACTGGAACTTTGGTCCGACATCTTGCAAGTATTTTAAAAAAAAGATTGTTTGGAAAGGATTTTATAAAAATAGGAGATTGTGGGTTTGAGTATTTTTGAGTGTGTGTGGGTTATATATATATAGATTTTAGAAGAAAAAAAAAATTTTTAAATATAACCGTTGCCAACGGTTAGATTTTTAATTTTTTTGTTTTTTTTTTTTAATAGTCAAACGGTCAAAAAATGGTCCAATCAAGAAGTGCCACGTCACCCACCCAAACCCCCCACCGCCCCCCCCCCCCCTCCCCGCCCTCCACTTCCCGCCCCACGGGCCGGTGTTCCCGCCCGGGAATCCAAAGCCGCCCCCCTTTTGCCGCCCCACTCCCTGGAGTCTAAGAAGGAAATCTTGGGTACACCACTAGTTTTGGGGGAGGTCTCTAGGTCGAATCCTGGCGCGGGGCAAACTATTGGCACCAGTTCATCCTTACAGTAATATGCGAACCACGTGATTCTTACTTGAGACTTGGATGATCAAAGCCCAGTGGCAGATCTAGAAAATAAATTTAGAGAGAACATTCAGTTTTTTTTTATTATTATTATTATTATTGCCGTAGTTTCATATAATGTAAATGAAAGCCACAAACCTAACGATAACATATTAAGTTAAAAGTGAGTAGGGGATGAAGGGAAAGCGAGGGAGGGTTTGGGAACTGGGCTTTGGTTCTTGGTATTTTATTTTTGTTGTAAGGTTTTGGCTCAAAACATTTGGGTTGGGTTTATACATTGAGTTTTGTTTATTGTAATCGATTTCAATAATTATAAAGCGTTTATTAATATTTTGTTTCGGGTTTAAACTTACGTAAAATTTATTTAAGGGGTAACATAAAATTTACTTGAGGGCTAACGTTTTACAAAAAAGCGTAAAAAAATAAAAATTGCACTACCTCAGAAAATCGAGGGGTAGCAAGTGTAACCCTTGGCTTCAAGCAAAAGCCTAACCGGGTGATCTAGTCTTCCAAGAAAACAAAAGGTTAGTTACAAGGGAACTAATGTACATTTAGTTTTATTTATTTGAACAGCATGTACATTTAATTACATTTAGCTTCGTGAAAGTGGTGCAGTTAACGTCAACTTTTTTTTTTCTTTTTATATATAGTCTCTAACATTGTCAAGATTCTTGAAAAAATCACAAGGGGAAAACTAATGGCGAAAATAGCGTTATTTGATCTTGAAAAACACTTTGCTTTTTATGGAGCATATCATAGCAACCCAATGAATATCTTCATTCACATGTTGTTTGTTTGGCCCATTTTGTTAACATATCATATGATTCTGTATTTCACACCCCCTTTGGTTGATATTTCTTTACCAAACAGCTTGATTCTGAACTATGGGTTTCTGTTAACTGTAATATGTGCTGGATTTTATGTTTGCTTGGATGTGAAAGCTGGTTCTTTAGCTGGTTTAATGCTCTTTATTTGTTGGGTGTTTGGGAGTTCTGTTGCTCAACATATGGGATTCTCTCTTGCTTGGAAGGTATTAAATTTATTTTGTTGTTCATTTATTAGACCACAATTGTAACTTGGATTAACTTGTATTATTAAACACATAACCGTGAAAAATTACATTAAGATAGCGGGCAGGCGGGCAACAAGCTGCTTCGCCAACCCCTTCTGAATGGCAAACCCTAACCTGCTATTGGTTATGGCTATGGTTATGGTTATGGTTAAGCTATCTTCCATACACTTATTTCTATCTTATTCACACACACATATTTTATTGCTCTTTCTCGGCTTAATACACTCACAGCATTCACAGTAGAGCCTCCATAATTTTGTGAGAGGGGCCTCCATATTAGATACAGTGTGTATAAGTGTTTGTGAGTAGAGGAAATGGAGAATATATAGAGAAGTTACTGTTCATCAGCAAATTTGATATGGAACTGTTCATCCTCCATAATTGTTTAATATTTTTGAAAGTGATTGTGAGTAGAGGAGAGAGAAAAAGTAATGATAAAAGTATAGAATAAATATTATTAAATAGAAAGAAGTGAGAAAAAGTAGTGTTTTTAGAGTAATTATGGAGAAAATATGGAGAAGCTAGTGTGAATGCTCTCACAAAATTATATTTAGAGATAGAATAATGAGTTTCAATACTCAGAGAACTATTGTAAGTTCTCTAAACCTTATCTCTATTTTAGAGATAATGATGAAGAGTGCAAATTATGAAAGAAAACTTTGTATTTTTTCTATGATTTTTTAAGATAACTATACAGAGAAACCTGATATTTTAAGCAATCCATTTGGATCAATTATAGTGTTTCTTTTGCCTTTATGTTTTTTTAATATATTATTATGATGTAATAATAAAAACTGTTTTGAGGTTTCTAGTTAGGATTGAAGCTGATTAGTTCAACGTTCGGAGGTTTCTTTTGTTAATTATATTATGTCAAATATAATTGTGTTGTTTTGGATATATATATATATATATATTTTTTTTTGCAAATTCTTGGCTAACTTTGGTTTTATCTCACTTTTTAAGCCTATATTGGCATTGACTTGAGGGTGATAAGAATTAATGGGTAAATAAAGAAGATAAGGCATAACCTTAGGAATAAATCACACTTCTAATTACGGCATGCATTAAATCATAGGGAGACAAATTGATATTGGGTTCATCTTATTTTATTTCCTGCATGCATGAAAGATGTGGATTGTGTGGGTTGTGTACGAGGGTGGGCTGGGTTGATACGCAAACACTTTTCAGATCATTGCGTTTAACTTTTACAAGTACATAACATGCCAATTACTACTAAACAAACCTTATTAAATATTACAAGGATAAATTTAAATATTTGAACAAAACGGTTTGCGATGATGTGTGCATTAAGCATAGGCTTCGCCTATTTTTTGACACCCTTTTGAGTTAACCCATTTGACTCGTTTGAAATAAAACACAAGCCAAATAGATGAATCCATAAATAATTAGTCGAAATTGTTACCTAGTCTAGTCAGTCAAGGTGCTCTGAGTGCATTCATATCATTTTGGCTTTAGGTTTAGCCAAACTTACACTGATCTTTTAGTTGGGTTGTCATTTTAGAAAGAAAACAGAAACAATAATACCCAAGTGAGAAAAGAGGCAATCATGGGTGGATCATGGAGCTAAAAAATTTAGTTAATTTGTTGCATCTTGTATCATCAGGTTGTCGTGGCTGCTCAGTTATTCTGCTACACGGGTGTATTCATAGGACATGGCGTGTTTGAGGTAAATTTATGTCATGTAACCATCATATTTTGTATTTTTTTATAGCTTTTTTTGTTTTCATAAAAAAAAAATGTCCCACATTTTTCTCAACTTATGAACATAGTGGAAGATTTAAGTAGTTTACAAAGTTAAATTAGACACGCAGAAAACATATATTAAACAATGATTACATAAACCATTACTTTTTCCAGTTCACCAATTTGTATTTGAACCATATATTACATAAACCATTATTTTCTCCAAATTTTTATGTTTTAGTATTCTACTATAGGTAAGCCAAAATCCATCGACAACACACATAACCAGATATCCCATTAGGCTACAAATCGCGAACATCATATATTATAATGTTTCTAAGCCTTTTCATGTCATAGTTGGGAATCCATAAATTCGGATTCTTAGCAAAAGACCCACCCAAATCCAAATCGCCAACTTCTTAATCTGAAAACATAATAACACATAATGAATTCTAACAATTTTTAATCATCATTGTGATAAATCTTATATTATTAAATACTCTAATCACCATTAATTTATACTAGGATTCATGAGTTGGTTATTGGTATACAAGCTAGCTTAAAAGCTTCAAAAATTGGAATGGTGGAGAATGGAGCTTTACCACATTGAGAATAAACCACTACTAATCCATTGTAAATGTTTAAATGATTAAACCACATTCACAGCCTCTTTTCTTCTTTGGGTGTAGTTAAACCTTAAACACCCACTAAAATACACATGAACAATTTTTTTTGTTTCTATATTCTTAGAGATATATAATCTAGGGATTCTATTTTGTTCAAATAGCAAAAGAGGCTGCAATTCCATTAGACTGTCTGATGTGGACACACGAACAGCCCGGCACGAGCGAGGCTTCAGCCTGATGCCACCACGAACTCCACAATAGCCCCACGCGAACCCCGACACGACGACCCAACGTGAGCAGGCTCACGGCGCGAGAGAAGCTTTTTGTGTTGGATTTGCAGGCTTTGGTCGTGAGCAGTCAGACGAACACCACAACGGGGTCAAGTGACCGGGCTATTTGAGAGTCACGTCGGTGGGTTAAGCTGGTGCTCTCCCCAGCTACAACGTATAGACTTAGGGACTGTTTGGTTTACATCTGAATGGCTCCATTCAAAGGTACCCTCTGAATCGGTCAGAGGTGGGTAGTGTTTGGTTGCGAAAACTTGCCCCTCTGAATTGAAACATTAAGACTGAATTGTTTAGTTTTGTATACATGCTAAATGAAAAAAAGACTCCGATTACCCTTCATGTTTCTCTTCTCCTTCCTGCTTCTCTTGCTCCTCCTCTCATCTAACCGCCGGCGCCAACAACCCTGCTTCTTCACCCGCCGCCGCTCCTCCCCACAAATCCTCCTCAGCCCTCGTCACCCTCCTCCTTTGCTCTCCTCTAATCCGACCACCATCCCCCCCCCCCCCCCCACTGCTCTCATCTCTTCCTGCTGCTCTCGTCTGCTCCCACCACCAACAACCCTTCTTCCTCTCCTCTGCTCCTCCTTCACTCCTATCTCTCTCTACTTCTGTGTGTTTGATTTAAGAAAAAAGAAAGAAAAGGAAACATGAAAAGAGAAAGAATCAGGGAAAGGGTGTGGAATCGTGTGTGTGTGTTTGAGATAAGAAAAAGAAAGAAAGAAACAGGGAAATGGTAGGTAAAGCAAGTGCGGAAGAGATTTTTATGTTGTGTGCTGGGTCATGTGTGTCTTTTATTTTTATAAAAATAATTTGAAGGGTAAAATAGTAATTTTGTAGAGTTATTCAGTGGTTTAACCGAACACCAGTTTACTGGTTCAACACTTACTGATTCAGACCATCTTACCCATTCAGACCTCTTACTGGTTTAGCATTTACTAAACAAGTGTTTAGTATAGGATTTTAACTCAAAAAAATAGAAATGTACGATCTTAACACCGGTTTTATGTGTCGATCATTTTAGTCAATTTTTGCTAAATTCAAATTTAACTTATGCCAATACATTAGAAGTGGGAAATCATAATTATTTAATAAAAAAATATTTTTAAATAATATATCGAATATTTGGATGTTACAAGCCGTTTATAATACTTTTACTTCATTTTCTCATTTACGTTTTAATAATCAAACCGTATTTACCTTCCTGATTAGAAACGTGCACCAGCTTTGTTGGATAACTTTATACAAGCTTTCTTGACGGGACCTTTCTTCGTGTTGCTAGAGGTAATTCGTGTCTCTATATATATATATATGTGTGTGTTTAAAAGTTTTAGAAGGCAACATTGATTTACAAATACAATATTATTATAATTATTTGGTAATTGTAACCTTATGGTGGAGTAACATGAGAAGTGATGAATAAGGTTTGGGACTGAGAGGTCTCAGGTTCGATTCTTAATCTCACCCGGGTTTTATCAATTTCTCACTGCCGTGCCCTTGTGCTGGTGTGGGTTGGGTTTTCCCCTGTTCGGGAACCACGTGCAGGATCTGACTCCCAATGGGAGTAAGATTTGTAGAAAGAACTTCCGTTGGGAGTCGGACATAATATGTTGTGTACAAAATGATTTTGGTGGCTATATATAACCGAATTAAACTTTGGACGACTACCAACTTGCTTGTTCAATCTCCTTATTGTTAAAAATGTTTGGTTTGATTTGTTTGACATGATAAATAGCAAAAATAAACCCCCATTCAAACTTAAATTTCTTGTTACATTGTAAGTATTGTTATTGTTATTTGTAGGCACTTCAAATGGCATCTGGTTATGAACCATATCCGGGTTTTAGTGCTTGTGTCAAAGCTAAAGCAGATGCCAACATCAAGAAGTGGAAGGCGGAGAAGCTGGAGAAAAACTTGTAAATTATAAGTTAATGTCACGAAAAATTAAAAACCTTTGTAACATACATAACATGTTAGGTACATATCACAATGTCATTCCGCTTTTACCGTCGATGATGATGATGATAATAATAATAATAATAATAATAATAATAATAATAATAATAATAATAATAATAATAATAATAATAATAATAATAATAAAATTGCGTTTTAGTTTTAGTTTTACCCTACTTTACATTTTGCACACGATTTATGATCTATCGGCCCCTTTAGTTTCAACTTTCAAGCTCTTTCCTAGCTTCATGCATGGTATATTGGTATGTGGATTGTGCAAGATGTGCAACACGTAATGAGCTTGACCCAAAAGCTAAAAAGAGTCCAGACCAACTTTTACATCAATGTTTTTTTTAAACACAAGTATACAAGATTCAACTATTGGGCTTCTATAATTAAATAAACTATATCTATATAAGGACAGGCTATAATATCTATTTCTTTTTTCTGTAATAATAATAAAAATTAAAATATTATTTTGCACATGATGAGTAAAATAATGCTTACGAATTTTGCAAAAGTGTTTTACCTAATCTAGTTGTATGAACACAATATTCTGTATATGTGTATTTACAGGTGAAAATTCTAAATAAATATAATAATGTAATACATATTTGATGACTGCCAGAACGTCTTTTTATTCACCATCCCGTGGGCTGCTACTGATTTTGTTTGTAGGCTTGTGAGCTAGTTTCAGTTAGTTCCAAGCCCATATAATTAATTTACTGGATTAAAAACCATTTAATATCTATATCTATATATATATATCTATATATATATATAAAAGAAAGCATATATGCAGAGTGCCACGTGGCTTAATAATTGAGTGTTTTTGGTGTTTTTGAGTATTTTTCTAAATTTATCTCTCTATCTCTTAATTCTCAATTACTAAAATTAAATTGAGTTATTTTAGGAAAAAAGAATTTAAAAACAAATTTAAATTTTTCTCTCTTATCTTCCTCCCATAATTTTTAAACATAAATATCTTTTATATTCGAGATTTTTTAAATAAAAAAATTACACCAAATTAACGAGCGTTTTATTATCTTTCCAACGAGTACCATAGTGCTATATAAAAACGAAAAAAAAAACGACTATTTTTTTGTGGGGTTATATTCATACAGAAAAAAAACACAAAGTGTTCAGGTTATTCATTAATCAAATTGTAACATATTTTAATTTACGTGAAGATGATTATATGTTGAAGGTTATCCTTTTAATACTTTATTATGTTTAATATGGTTTATGCTTTTTATTTTTTTTAACTTTTTAAATAAATGTTTTTTTAACTAAGATTGATTATGTTTAAGTTATTTACTCTTTTCGTGATTTGAGTTTTCTTTTTTTTATCATTTTTTATTAAATCATATTAAATTTTATCATCAAATTACACTAAAAATCACTACTTCACCCCTAAATCTTCTCTCTCCTAATTAAAATAATCATACTTTTATCATTACTTTTTCTCTCTCCTCACTCACAACTACTTACAAAAATATTAAAATATATATATGGGTGAACAGTAGTTTTTCATATTTAGGGTGGAACAGTGCTTCCACCAAATATTTTCTCTCTCCTCTACTCACAACCACTTACACTTACCCCATATAATTTGGTGGACACACTCACATCCATTTGGTGGATGGGATGTGAGTGCTCTCACACCCTTTAATGGTTACTTCTTCTGTTTTTATACCTCATCCAAACATAAATTATCTCTTTAATTTACATTTTCATTCTTATTCACATGATTAAACTTGTTGTTTTATAATATTATAGTACATTAATTTCTATGTTACATCGTAACACACATTTTCTCACTTCATATTAGATTTACTTAGTTATTTCAACCATGTATTTCTTATTTATTATGTAATCACATATTTATGTAATATAAAAATAAATTTTTACATTTACAAAAACAGTAAACTTGTTTAGGCTCGTAGGCCTTCAATGTGTAAAACTCGGGCTCTACCTTGTTTTGATTCAGTTCAAGCTTTTAACGACTTAATATCAAGTAACTTACAAGGGACTCTACTCGTTTAGACAACTACTTTGTTCTTGTTTCCAGTAAAGAACAAATTTTAGTGACAGAAGCACGCGCCTTGCAACGATAAACCTAAGAAGATACTAAAGAGGTTTATGTGCATGGGCAAAATCTAATATATGTGCATGGGCAAAATCTAATATATGTTCATTTATGTTCATGAATGTTTACTTGTGTTTGTGTTTATTTTCGTTCAGGAATGATTGTTTATGTTCATGAACGTTCGTTTGTGTCCGTGTGTGTTCGTTAACTAAAGTTAACAAATGAACACGAACAAGTTCATTTCCTTAACAAGTGAACATGAACCGAAAATCCCGTTCAGTAAGTATTCTTGAACGAACACATGAATTTCCTTAACAAATGAACACGAACAAGACCTTGTCCTTGTTCGTTCAGTTTGTTTGCAGTCCTAATCATTTGGGTAGGGCCTTCAGCCAAAGGCATTATAGCCTAGCGGCATCTTGGTGGTGGGATAAGACTTAGGGACTATAAGGTCCTGGGTTCGAATCTCACAAGGGGTTTTTCTCATAATTATGAGTTCCTCCTGAATTGGTGGCTTGGTGGTGGAATATGATCGCGTGGTAACACTAATGACACGATGATACTCCAGTGATCCATCAGTAATTCCTATTGACCGTTTAAAAAAAAGAGAATATTAATACAAAAACACAATTATGATGGGTAGTAGCTTGTGTTCCATGTCTTCTATTTGGTGTAATTGAGGTCCATTATTCTTCAATTATTCAAACAAAAAGATACTTTTAATAGTTTTCTTTATTAAAACTAAGCATATATATCTATAAATTATAGTAACTTCATACCCATAACAAAATACATATTACTTAGCTATTTCAACCATAAGTTGCTTATTTATTATGTTTTTTTTTGAAAGGCGCTTATTTATTATGTAATCACATATTTATATAATATAAAAATAATGCTGTTATATTTATATAACAGTAAGCTGCTGGTCTAGACCATTGGGTCTTCAATATGTAAAACTCAGGCTCTACCTTGTTTCGATTCAGTTCAAACTTTTAAAGACTTAAGGGGGGACGGGGTGATCCACTTGATTTTTTTTCACTTCACCTATTTCTACCAATCCTGCACTGCCACTTCACTTCATCGATTCACTTCACTGAAACAGTTTTTTAGCGGCAACATTCCAGTGGAAATAAAATAGAGAAAGAGACAAACTTATGGGTACCCATCCGTTAACAATTTCACGGAAACCCTTCACGGATCCACTACCAGCACCACCGGCAGCAGTGTTACCGTGTTAGTAGTGGGGTACCCGTGAGCATTTCTGGTTGTGCCCCGTCCCCCATAATATCAAGTAACTTACAAGGGACTTTACTCGTTTAGACACCTACTTTGTTCTTGTTTATGAGATTCAATAAAGAGCAAAATTTTAATGAGAGAAGCATACGCCTTGCAACGTTAAACCTAAGGAGATACTAAAGAGGTTTATGTGCATGGGCAAAAATGTTGCAAGAAACCGTTCTTGTCTCAATCTTGATTGTAACAATTAGACATACCAACGACCACACATGATCATATGTTGGAGACGATAATTGTTTTAGGAATGTAAGAAATGGCTTTACACTTGCCATGACCAAAAGTTATTAAGCGAATTGTCAAAATAAGAATACAGGTTTGATTCTTGACAACTAAAACAAAAATTAGGTCATCATCGCCTATGCCCATACCTACCCCTATAATATATGAAAGTATTATTTTAATATGACACATACTAATATATAAACATATACATATACACACATGTAACATCCAGTCCCTCTCACTACCTATATTGTCCGCTTTGGTCTGATGGGTTGTCCATCCAGAGCTCACGGATTTGCTTTTTGTTACCCCGGTGGAGACTTCCCAGGAGGTCACCCATCCTGATACTGCTCCCACCTGAGCACGTTTAACTGTGGAGTTCTTCTCTTATCCACTAACATTAAGCCATAAAACGGGTTGTAATTTAAGAGGCACTGGATTACATATGAACCACGAATCTCTCCTGGCAACGGCCGATGTGGGATTTTCCTGGGATGTCACAACCACAACACATGTATATTGTAGGGTTCAACTAAAAAGTCCAATTTCTCTAAAAATAATGTGACAAATCTACGTAGGCATTGTGTTTTAAATTTTAAAAGAAATGTTTATATATATGTATATAGGGTAGGGTTCCTGTAGGAAAATTGGTTTGTGTGAGAAGTGTAGGAAGGATTAAAAATTGATATGTATGCATCATTTTTTTGGACGTGTTCATGATGTTTTGGATTGTTTTGCTTAGAAAAACAACAAACATAACAATTAATAACCAAAAACAATGTATTTTAGGCTTAAAACTTAAAACACTATGTCAATAACACTTTAACATAGTGTTTTAAGTAATTACTAGGGTGTTTTATCTGGAATTTAAATTTAATGACTATAATACATTGGATTGTGTTTTAAATTTTTGTATAATGTTGTGTTAAGTGTTTTTCAAGTCAAAACAACCCAAAACATCATTCCAAAATCAAAAAACATGATGGCTACATGTCAATTCTTAATCCTTCCTACACTTCTCACACAAACCAATTTTCCTACAGGATCCTCTACCTATGTATATATATATATATATATATTTGCATAAACTAGAAAGAGAGAGTCGGGGAAGAAGGGAGATCTCCCCGTTTGCACCGATCAGCGATTGGGGGGGGGGGGGGGTTGTACCCCGACAGGGCCGACGCCCACGTCAGTTCACCTAAGCCTTCTCCGACTCTATACCCGATATGTCCAAATGGTATTGTGGACTAATTTTTTTTGCTTAAGTAAATGGGAAATATGGTTGGGGATTGAATGTGTTTAAGATTCCAAGTGGCATGACATCAAATTTTGTTAAATTTGTTGAGGGTTACTATCTTGGTTCATTCTTCATTTCACCCTGCGCACGTGCAAGTGGACAATTTGTCATATTAATAATTCATCCCAACAAAAAATTTTGACATTATAATAATATATATGATTGAATTAGGTCGTGCCTTCCTAGTCCAAACTTCCAGTTTTCCTACGAGAAGTTTAAATATTTTTTTGTTCAGTCAGAATTTTGAATTTAGCATACTATGGTTATATTTGAAACAAAAATAAACACAAAATTAGGTAGCACAGCTAATAAGATGAAGAAAATATGGAAAGGGGGACAATTTCGATTCAAATACGTGAACTAAAGTTTATCCAACATTAGTTTATAATGACGTACGTACTATTTAGATAGCTAAGTTTTAAGGGAAAGAAAAATTTGTATCCTGTACATGATATATGATATGATGTTGTAACCTAGTGGTTGCAATGGAGGTGGGAAGGTTTACCTACTTTGTGGGGTTCCTGCCCTGGGAGGTCACAGGTTCGAATCCCACTCAGAGTAGGGTTATTCTGAAATGAGGGGCTGGACCTTGGGGCCCCGGGACAGGACATGAAGGGTGCGGGGCTTCATTATGGATGGTGTACCGTTGGCCGTTCAAAAAAAAAGTTAAGGTTGTTTTCTTTTCTTTTTGTGTGTGTAAAGGGCATTTTTTTTAAACGGCTAAATGAAACTCTAACCTAAATTACACTATTGTTTGGGATTTAAACCCAAGACCTACCCTCTAGAAAAAACTTATGTGTCTATAACTTGGGCTAGCCCCTCATGATGTGTGTGTAAAGGTGACTATCAATACAAAATAAGTTATAGGACATCCAATCATGTATCAATCTTTTTCTCTTACTATACGCTAGTTACTAAATGCTAAGCCACTAACATGCTCGATTGACTCTAAACCAATAACTAGGGCTGAGAATAAGTTACATGTATAAAACACGATTAGACCTGTTAATTAAAAAGTACACTATGTGATTTTTTACTTTTTTTTTTAATAATTATGATAAGGAAGATAGGATCTATCATTTTATAAATGAGATATAAAGTAATACAAATGAGTTGTGTTCATGCTTAGAATTTGTGTTGTTCGCGTTGTCAAAGGCCTATTAAACCCACTAAGACATGATTTTCCTGCCAGCCCTACCAACAAGAACTAAGCTAGTAAGAGAACGCCTATGTGGTAGTGGTTGGTAATGGAGGAAGTGGTGATGGTGGTGCGTGAGTAGTTAGGTGAGGTTTATGAACACAACTGAAGACAGGATAGGGTAAATTTTTCATTCAACGTTATTTTGAAACTTAATAAGTAAAAGGCTTGCTCTCTGATTTAGATGTGTTATGATGATGAACCAATGCTAACTGATTTAAGTTAGTCTCTTAGTGGAATCATTAAGAGACAACCAAACAACCCTAAATTAGGGGTGTTCATCGAATCGAATAACGAATTTTCGAATTATTCGAATCGAATTTCTCGAATTTTTAATATTTTTACCTGAATTCGTATTCGATTCGTATTCGTTTAAAATTCAATTTATTCGATTCGTATTCGATTCGAATAAGAAACTCGAATTAGAATCGAATTCGAATAAATTCGATTTAGTTCAAATTCACCATAAATAATAAATTATTTTAATTTTAGTTTTAAAACTAATACAAACTCATTATTTTTAACATATAAAATACAAATCTACAAAATTGATAAACAACAATATGTCAAATACGGGAATAGTAAAAATAGTAGAGAGTATAGTTTGTTAAAGTTTTGTGATGTATAAGGTAAAAATGTAAAATATGGTTATGATAAAAGTTGTAGAGACTATGGGTTCTTAGATTTTGACCAAAATTTAAAAGTTCTATTTTTCAATCTGTATATTTGTGTATATAACAATGTGTATGTGTGTATATATATTTAAAAATATACATGTACAGTTTTTATTCGAATTTCGAATCGAATCGAATTTAAAATCATAAATTCGTATTCGATTCGTATTCGATTTACTGGACTCGAATTCGAATTGAATCGAATTCGAATTCTTAATAATCGAATCGAATTCTTGGTAATCGAATCGAACTAAATCGAATTTCGAATTTTTCGAATCCGAATCGAATTCTGAACACCCCTACCCTAAATCTGATCAAAACCTTGTTAAATGGACATGGAAACGAGTTTTGTTAATAGAAACTCAATAAAAAAAATAGCATTTCAATGTTAGCTAAAATCGTTAGGAGCTGTTGTGATTAATTTATTGATTACGTGGTTGATTCATAATACTATAAATGGATTCTTAAAGAAATTTTGATGTTATAAGAGTTATTGTAACATCATCAATGGCAGGCTCTGAGGGAGGACTAGGTTGGTGACCGCACAAAGTCCACTCTTTTAGGGACCCGAAATTTATATATTGTATGTATGCGGATGTTTTTGGGCCCTTTTCTGTCTCGGAATTTTCTATAGTATTCTACGGGATGGCCCTGAGTATCATAAGTGAATCATGTATCGTTTGTTCATATGAGAGATACATAAACATAAGAAATGTTTGGCCTCAGATATTAACAACACGTTCTGACAAAAACGATGTGGATGAGAGCTCTTGAAAGCTTACACTTTGAGAATCTCAAAACAACACCGCAAACTAGTTGTAGTCAAAAGGGAAAATATTGATTAGTATGAAAATTTTTATGCTACAGTTAGTTATCCAACTAAACTTATTCACATGCTTAATATACATTGATCTAAAAGCACCTAAATTTATTCACCTGCTTAATACATATTGATCTAAAAGCGTAAATAGTGTTGAAACCTATGTTGCACGGGAACGAGAAACGGGAACGGGAACGGGTACGGGAAACGGCAAAACTCAAAAAATCAAGAAACGGGGACGGCACGGGTACGGAAATAAATACATAAATATATATATATATATATATATATATATATATATATATTATATTATAGATAATGTACCACAAACCCAAAATATATTCATACGTTGATGTAAACTTCAAAATTCACACTTTTTAGTGAAAATTAACAAATTTAGGTAACAAATGTAAAGTAGTGAAATATAAAGGGTTAAATGTTAAAATTATTAAAACTTTATATACCCTAAAAAGAATAATATCAGTATGACAGCCGCCATCCATTTTCTTCAACCTTTCAACATCTTCTTCAAGAGTAAAGTGCACGGATGGTCCCCGTGGTTTGCCCAAATTTCACGTATGCCCCCATATATTTTCAATGGTCCCCAACGTTGACATTTTATAACATTTTGGTCCCTACCAGCTAACGTCGTTAAATTTTATCAGTTAAGTCATTTAAAATGACCAAAATACCCATAGGGACCATCCGAGCAGTTTAATGTTTTGTGTATATGACCATCACCACCACCTCCTTCTCCTCCTCAAACAACCAACATCACCCCCTCCTCCTCCAACCACCACCACCACCACCACTAACCCAACCAGATCTGACCCGACTTAAACCCGTCTCGAAGCAAGACCCGAACCACAATCACAACCACAATCAGACCGAACCACAACCATAACCCCAAACCACCCCATCCCTTATTTGAAGGTTGCAATCTTACTAATAAATGTACATTTTACTTGTAATACAAAATAATAAAGAAATTAGTTATCATCAAGTTTAGGAGCATATGGTGGCGGTTATAATATTAACCGACAGAAAACAGTTTCCGGCTACCTCTTGCCGAGAAAAAGAAAGCATATAAAAAGTGTTGCAACACCTTTAATCAAATTAATCATGGCGGCCAGTGACACCATCAAACCTCTCTCTCTTCAGGCATCCATCTCTCTTCATCATTTCAATCACTTTTCATATCTTTTACTTTTTATTATTATTAATTCAAAAAAACACTCACGATACACTCATCTACGTCTGATTACGCTCGATCTAGGCTTCTACATTGCCTCTTATTGTTCATTTAAATATAAATATGCAGAAAGAAGAGGGAAGGGTAGCCGGAGTTCCGCCCTGGGCTCCGCCGTTCGTGGTGGCCGGTGGCTTTTGGTTCATCCTCTCAACTTCTCACTCTATTCTCTCTCTATCTGCTTGTGTGGTGTGGGTGTTATAATCAGAAAGGGGGTTTGGGTGATGTTATGGGCTAGAGGGAGAAAGATGGTAGTGGTGATGGTTGTGGTTGGTGATGGTTGGTGGGTTTGAGAAGATGAGATATAACAGAGGGGTGGTGGTGGTGGGTTTTTTTTTATTTTTTTTAAAGAGGGGTAATTTAGTAATTTCACATTGACTTAACTGAAAAACTTAACCTCCATCCAAGTCAGGGACCATCGATGAAACAAAATACAAACCACAGATACCATACGTGTAATTTCCAAAGGTTGAGGAGCAAAGTTTAAATTTGGGCAAACCACAGGGACCATCCGTGCACTTTACTCTCTTCTTCAACCTTTCAACATTTCCGGCAACTTCTAGCACCGACGCCGGAATTCTCGTCGGAATTCCGGCTTCAACCTTTAAAAAAAACGTCCCCAAATCTAGAAACGAAATCAGAAACGCCCTTTGACTTTTTGAATCGGTCAAGAAACGGCCTGGAAACGTTTCCCGACATCCCCGTACACGTTTCCGTCCCCGGCTAGTTTCGGGTACGGGGTACGGCACCTATTAGCCGTTTCCATGCATCAGAGGTTGAAACTTGATTATTTATTTTTGGGCTAGACTCACAAGACTTTAATATCGCTAACAAAATTATTCTTTTGACCTTAATCTTCAAATATTCCTATCAAAACAAGATTAATTTCCAGCTAAATGTGTTTGTGAAACTTTGATCAGGTTTCATAACCATTAGCCTTCAAAACTGCTTCATGTATAATTTATATTGTAACGATACTGACTACCAAAAAGATTAACATGGACCAATGTAACACCTTAGGCAGATCCCACATCGCGTGGACATTGACGGATTGAGTCCAGTCCTACCAAGTTTTTCGTTCAAGACCCGCTACTAGCCGTAGACAGGAGAGATTCTTGATTCATAAGGAATCAACTTCCTCTGAAATCACCAACGAGTTTCGAGCTTAGTTGGTTGTGGAACACATGAAAACTCTATAAGCGTGCTCAGGTGAGAGTAGTATTAGGATGGGTAACCTTCTGGGAAGTCTCTACCAAGGCAACCAAACGCAAGTTCGTGAGCTCGTAGATAGGCAACCCATCGGGGGCAAAGCAGACAATATTGGTGGTGAGAGGGGCCGGGTGTTATTAATGGTATCAGAGCCAATCCTGTGTTGCTCGGGATGGTGGGGCACACCTCATCGAGAACAATGAGTCCTTAAAGGGGTGATTGTAACAATACTGACTAACGAGAAGATTAAGGGGTTGTTTGACAACCTCTGAATGGGTAAGTGCTCAACTGCTAAAAGGTCTGAACCACTAAGAGGTCTTAACCAGTCAGAGATCTGAACCATTCATACTCAGTATAATGATTACCCATTCAAAGGTAAATGTTTGACCAATTCAGACATCTGTTTGCGAAACAAACAGTCTGAATGAACTATGTCAGACCAATTCAGACATCTGTCCCATTTAGAGCTTAAACAAACAACCGCTAACATGGACCATTGTAACCCTCTAAACAAATCCCTACATTGGCTGTGGACACGAGAGATACACCAACAGGTTTTGGACTTAGTTGGTTCATAACCCTCTAGGCAAATCCCTACATTGGTTCATAAGGAATCGAGTGTCTCCTAAATCACCAACAGGTTTTGGACTTAGTTGGTTATAGAGCACATGAAAACTCCATAGTTAAGCGTGCTTAGGTGAGAGTAATATCATGATGGATGACCTATTAGAAAGTCTCTACCGGGGCAACTAGTGCGCAAATATCGACAACTTGAGTTTTCAACTACAACATTAAGTACGAAACACAATTAAAAATCTTTACTCACACCACATGATCAACGTCTTGATGAGAAGAAAATTATTAATCCGCATAGTGAAAAAGGACGTAATGATTATGCACACTGGATTTTACATACTTATATACTTTTCTACAAAGTATAATTAAAATATTTTTAAAGTCATATTGACGCCCCACTTACGGTGTGCGCATATAATGTATATATGTGTGGCCCTCGGGGGGCAAAAGTAAAGTTGCACTAGTTTTAACGTTATTTTACTAATTTCGTGAAAATAACGTTAAAAACAACGGACGGTTAATCATGCATCATGTGGTGGCGTTGATAGCCAAAGACAAAGGGGTACATGCACTGATCGGGTTTGTCCCGATTGCTAAGTGTTCTGTGCCTTATGTCCAAGGCTTGATACCAAACCACATCGAGCCGGGGGTCTCACTGGAAGCAGCCTCTCTATTCTTAGGGGTAAGGCTGTCTACATCTTACCCTCCTCAGACCCTACCTTAGCTTTGCTATAGATGGGATTAACTGAGTATGATGATGATGATGATGATTTTTCAAGTCATATATAAAACCAACGCTAACACAAGAGAGTTATTGTTTCTCTTTTCCTCCCTACTAATGAGATGTGAAAGGACTATTTCATGGCTCAACATTTACATAAAGTACTACGTCAAGTGAAAAGCCTTGCTTACAGCTGTGCGCAGGGGCGGATGCATGCTTCATTAAGGAGGTGCACATGCACCCCCTCAGTTTGGGGTTTCACTACAAAAATGTCTGAAAGTTTGAGGGAAAAACATTACAAACCTCTCTAAAAATAAAAAAGGCACCCTTGAAAAAATTTAAAGGCCCCCAACAGATTGTTCTCAGATAAATAAAATTTAAAAATAAAAAGCGATCAGATAGTTCAAGGTAGGGGTGTTCAGAATTCGATTCGGATTCGAAAAATTCGAAATTTGATTTAGTTCGATTCGATTACCAAAATTCGATTCGATTATTAAGAATTCGAATTCGATTCAATTCGAATTCGAGTCCAGTAAATCGAATACGAATTTATGATTTTAAATTCGATTCGATTCGAAATTCGAATAAAAACTGTACATGTATATTTTTTTAAACACATACACATTATTATATACACAAATATACACATTGAAAAAAAGAACGTCTAAATTTTGATCAAAATCTAAGAATCCATAGTCTATACAACTTTTACCGTTACCATATTTTACATATTTACCTTATACATCATAAAACTCTAACAAACCGTACTCTCTACTATTTTTACTATTCCCGTTTTTGACATATTTTTGTTTATCAATTTTGTAGATTTGTATTTTATATGATAAAAATAATGAGTTTATATTAGTTTTAAAACTAAAAGTAAAACAAGTTATTATTTTGTGGTAAATATGAACTAAATCGAATTTATTCGAATTCGATTCGAATTCTAGTTTCTTATTCGAATCGAATACGAATTGAATAAATTGAATTTTAAGCGAATACGAATCGAATACGAATTCAGGTAAAAATATTAAAAATTCGAGAAATTCGATTCGAATAATTCGAAAATTCGTTATTCGATTCGTTGAACACCCCTAGTTCAAGGTGCTCTGTTTTATTGTTTGTTTGAGAAATGGTATGGTTGAGACTTGAAGAAGATGAATCAGATGAGAGAGGTGTAATGTAATGAATTTACATATTTATTTACCCATAAAGTGACTATGACGTGTGATATGGGTGAAACAAAAGATGAGAAGATAAAGATTGTCTTTTATTGTTTTCCATTTATATATCGATTTAATTTAATATATATGATGTTATTTTACTAACTAAACTTATATGAGAATTTATATAACTTCAAGATCTATTGATAAAATTAACCGTCCTAATAAAATTTGTATCCGTATGGCTCGTAACGTGGGTGGGTATCGACAAAAGAGAATGCTACCTGGTTGATCCTTACTATCTTGTGTGAAACATACTCTGGTCTAGAGATATATACATGTTTATTCTTATTGTTTTAAATATATTTTTCATTCTAGTTCATAAAAGGTTCTAAATAACTATGGAAATAGAAAAAATATTATTAAAAACTAATTTTTAACATTTTTTGCGATATTGATTAAAAGCATATACTGACATAACATGTTATATTTTATAAAAATAGAAAGGATTCCATTGGCTCACGTGACCCAGCATAACCCGACTCGCTGGTTTTCCCAAGCTTAGTTTAATCCTTGGTCGGAAATATTTTTGCACCCCCTCATCGAAATTTCTGGATCCGCCACTGGCTGTGCGCATATAATGTATATATGTGTGGTCCTCGGGAGACAAAAGTAAAGTTGCACTAATTTTAACAGTTATTTTATTAATTTCGTGAAAATTACGTTAAAAATGACGGACGGTTAATCATGCATCAGGTGATGACGTTGATAGCCAAAAGACAAGGGGGTACATGCACCAACCGGGTTTGTCCCGGTTGCTAAGTGTTATGGACCTTATGTTCAAGACTTGATACAAAACCACTATCGAGCCGAGGTTTCACTGGAAGCAGTCTCTCTATTCCCACGGGGTAAAGGTAAGGTTGTCTACATCTTACCCTTCTCAGACCTTACCTTAACTTTTGCTATTGATGGGATTAACTGAGTATGATGATAATGATGACTAGGTCAAGTGAGGACTTAAGTTTTGGGGGACAATCTGTTTACTAAATTGGCCAACAATATTACACCATATAATGAGCAACAATACGTTGTTGGAGCATAATTCACTAGTTTGATTGACCATCTAATGTTACAAAACCATTAACATAGTTTTTGATGGACCAGGTGGTTGGTTGCATTTTGTCTTATCATTACCGTAGAGAGAGACGTGCCATGACGACCAACTACGTACCATGGACTACCGTTGTGACTTGTGATCACTTTGGATATATAATCAACAATATAAAAAAATTAGGTTTTATACATGATAGATCAACCAACACTCATACGACTAGTCTCATAGGATGTCATCAAATGCCAATGAAGTCGTATATAAGTTTCTTCTTCCCTGTCATCAGCATCATCCTCACGACACATCCGCCTCTTGTCCTAATCATCGTGACAATACACATGACTATCATTCGGTTATGTTTGTACTTTCTAGACACTATTATTTTTTACAATTAGGTTTCTTTTCTTTGTTTTGCTCATTGTTTTAGAACTTTTGTGTTTTTTTAGCCATCCTACAATACTCACCCCCTCTAAGTCCGGCTCATGTTGAACGATACTTCCCCACATACCACCTCTCCTCTCACTACACTCCCTCCCGACACACACCACAAATAAATAAATAAATAAATAAATAAATAATAATAATAATAATAATAATAATAATAATAATAATAATAATAATAATACAATTATCAAATCCTACACTGATGACCGTACCCACTACCTACTCTATTTTATAATAATTTAGATTAGTCTAGAAAGATTTGGTTCCGACATACGAACCTCAATACTTGAATTTTAAGTTAATAAACTAGTGAAATCAATTAGTCAAAATGCAAATTAGTTTTTATAAAATCCCCTCACAATGACTCATGCTTTCTTATTATGTAATCAAAACAAAAATATAATAAACCTCATAATCGACTTGAGCACGTACGTACAAACGCAGAGACCCTTTTCTAAACCCTTATCCCTTAATTCTAGAGAACTAAGATGAAATAAACCTTATGTTTGTCTTAGATGATTATAGTTATAGAGTAAAGATCTTGTACAAAGTGTTTTTTTATAAGAACTATGAGAATTAAAGAAGGATATTTTTTTTTCGAATTTTTTTCCCATATTGTTAAACATGTATTATAGTATTGAAAACTAAAAAAAACAAAAATAAAATAAATTTTGGTGTAGAGTAATTACGTGTAGAGTAATTACGTAATTACTCTAGTGTAAACTAATGTATTTACTTTAATGACGTAATTACACTAAAAAAAATTTAATTTTTTTTTTGTATTATTCATCTGGAAAAAAAAAATTCTAAAAAAAAATAATTTTTTTACCCCTTTTGATTCTCACAGTTCTTACAAAAAAACACTTTGTATTTGATCTTTACTCTATAGTGTTATAATATATTATGTTACATTTTTTTTGAACGACAAATTTCTACTCCTTATGAGATTTGAACCTATAACCTCCCCAACTTAGGTGTTTCTAGAAGCTTTGCTTCTACTATTGGGCCACCAACCCGAATGGCAATATATTATGTTACATAATAATATAACCTTACTCTAAAAATAAAATGAAGATAAAAGACAAAAGAATTAAGACAACATACCAAACTCAATTTTATATAATTGTTTTCCTTTTATTATGCAAGTCTATAAAGAAGTTAGGTAACTATATGAATCATTTTTAATATTCTAAGCTGTTTTTTATATGGAGATAGAATGTTTATTAATTAATTAATTTAAAGTTTAAAACCCAATCCATCCAACGGATAGAATTTATTTATAATAAATTTAATTAAATAAACACAAGTCAAGTAATTCGTTTTTTAGTAATATATGTGTCAGAACAATGGCCACACTAGTATTTATAAATAAAAAACTTGGAATGCAAATCCATGTTTGAATAATTAAATCAAATAATTGGGAGAAAAAAATATATATAACAAATCTGCCAAACTTGAAACTCCTGAGTTTACGGGCTTCTCAGCCAATAAGGGCTTGCCATGGAGGATTGTCACCATCGTTGCTACATGTTTGGCGATAAGGAAGCAGGGCCAGCAAAACCTAATGTCATATGGGTCAACTCTTGAGTTAGATAACTATGCTAAATTATTATATGATGGTTTATTTAGGAGTAAATTTCTAGAAAAAAGATAATATAATTAGTTCACGTAAGGTTAACTTAATGCATTTTATTTTAGAAGTGAAGTATTTTATCATCAAACTAACTTAATGCATTTTATTTTAGAAGTGAAGTATTTTGTCATCAAACTAGTTTATCCGAGGCATCTTTTTTGGATATACAAATCTAATACGAAGTGATAAAATGTGTCTACTATAAAAGAAATATATCATTTTTTCATAACATTTTTTTGTAAAAGATTAACACTCGATAACTCATAAAAACTACTTCTAATTCTACGTGTACACCTCTTTCTCGAGTGAAGTCTTTGTACAACTTTGTCGCTTTCTCAAGACACTCTAAAGCTGCGATGTGAACTTAGAATAAAACAACCAAATTGTTATCAAGTGACATATCATGATAATGATGATGATAGGCGATTCTGATATGCAGAGCCAGCCTTGGGGTGGGTGAGTTGCGCCCCCCGACCGAGGCATGATTTTTTCGAGGGGCCTAAATCTTTTTTAACGGTGGTCTGTTTCGTAACTATGTTTTTTTAGTTCGACCCTCACAAACATTCACATGTAGAGAAGTTAAAACAAGAAAAAATCGAAGTAAAATTATTGGGTTTTTTTTTTCCCGATGAAAACGACGGAGAGCCTGCAAGAAGAAGAGAAAGATGAAAGAAGATGAAAAAATGAAATGACATTTTTTTTCCAGGTCTCAAGTTCGAATCCGATCGAGAGAGATTTTACCGTAGTGGGCTTTTAGGTGGTGGGTTTTTCCCCGAATTGGTGGCTTGGTGGACTTGGGCTGCACAGTGAGCAGCCATTTGTCCAGTACTAACCTAACCCACTGGCAGTTCAAGTGATATTTAGTTTGTCGTTCAAAAAAAACTAGATCAATCAATAGTAGAAAGTAAGGCTATTTGTGTACCGTTTATATCTAGTTGAAAAGTTTTTTTTATTGTTTCATGTAAAAAACTATAGAAAACCATGTTTTTATGATTGGTAAATTGAAGTGTCATGCAACGATTTTAGAACATTTCATCCTAAAGATTACAATCATTACGACTCACGGGATTAAATGTTTGATTCCATCACTGTGTATATGTTTAAAATATCATAATAAAAAATTTATTGGACTCTCTAAAGAGTTAGAACCTCATAACATATATTGGACAGAATATGCTCCATAGTTGATAATTCAAATATCAAAACATCTAAGTATCTAATCTAACTAATAATATACTCCCTCCGTCCCACTTTAAATGTCCTCATTTCCTTTTTTGTTTGTCCCAAATTAAATGTCCCTTTCCAAAAATGGAAATGTAATTTCCAGTTTTGCCCATAAAAGACAAAACACAATCACCACTTTTGAGGATATTATTGTCATTTTACCACATACAAACAAAAATTTTCTTAAAATGTGTGTTTTTGAAAGTGGGACATTTAAAGTGGGACGGAGGGAGTAATAAAGAACATTTATACAAATATGCTATAATGATAATCGTCATTTAAAAAATGCTTGAAGAGCTTCATGAATTATCGGTTAGCTATTACGGTATGTCATTCAATGCTATGTTTTTGCTATATTTATTGTCACTACGTTAATCGTTGTTTAAAAGGGTTATTTCTTTTATATAATGTATTAGGACATAAGAGCCTTTTTCTGGCTCGGCCGAGGCACTTGAATTCTCAAGACCGCCTCTGCTAATATGTAAAGTGAGTATATTTGTAAGGAAGGTTTTTATTTTATTTTTATAATGGAATGGGTATTTGTGTCATTTACTAATTAAAAGTTTCCAGCTAGTAAGAGCTTTTTCTTAAACTCTAGTACTACTACCTTTTCAATATAGAGCTTTTTCTTCTAACCTAAAAGCTTCAAGCTCTTTCAACCAAACAAGGCTTTTTATTAAGTAGGAGTTTTTTCTTAAAAACTTGAATCTTGAAACTCATAAAAGCTCATTGCCAAATATTCCCTAACCATGAGAAGTGAAGGGGGATTTTTTTGTTTTTTAATTTTTTTCCATCTGCTTAAACATGCTTTATAGATAAATAATACAAAAAAAAAATAATAATTTTTTTGCATAATTATGTCATTAGAGTAATTAATTACAGTAGTTTACACTAGAGTAATTACGTAATTACTCTACACCATTTTGTGTTTTTGTTTTTTATTTCAGTACTAAAGTACATGTTTAACAATATGGAAATAAAAAATAAAAAAAAATACCCTCCTTCACTTCTCACGTTAAAGGCTATTTGTATGATAAGAACCATTTGTACAAGAACATTCCTTGTATTCTCTAATAGTTAATTCCAATAGTTAGTTCATGTGTGCTGTATTTTTGTTTATCAATGTCTACTATGAAAGATTTATTATATTCCTTTTTCTTTTGGTGATTGAAAGGCAATTAAAACAAATCATTTTCAATGTGACTGGGTTTATTTTGGATGAGTCCAGAAAGATATTGTTCCGACATACGAACCTCATATGCTTGAGTTTTGAGTTATTAAACTAGTGAAATCAATGACTCATGCTTTCTTATTATGTAATCAAAACAAAAACTTAGATAAAATAAAGCTCAAAGTCATTTCGAGCACGTACACACGTCGCTTCCTAGTTTTGACTGTGTTCTGAGAAGCGGATCATGCTAGATTCTTCTTTTACTTGTGACAATGAAAGTATTTGAGGTAGAATCACATATGCATATAGGGTGTAAAGTGTAAACTAATGACTTATGCACATTTTGACAGTTTTTGTTGCTCTCTATAAGTTCATGGTAATGTGCATGTCATAATTTCCCATAAAGATGTGTATGTTTACAAAAGAACGTGTTCTTGCCCGAAGCAACCTGCTTAGAGAATCAGCACGTGTTCTTGTCGTTTGTTTTTGACACATTTGGATCTCTCGCCCCTGAGGCGGTGCGTTTTCTTAAACGAGTGCAGAAGGTGGTCCACAGTGACTTGCAGAGTCCTAATAATCAAGAGTTTGTGTTTAGTATGATAAACTTTACGATTCAAAAAGAGATAGCGGCGCAACTTGTTGCCTGCCTATCCACTATCTAAATATATCAGGTGATCATATTTTAATAAATTATTTGCTGGTGAAAAAAATAAAAATAAAAAGAACGACATCCACATCGCATGTTGACACATATAAAAACTAAGTTCATTAAGTTTTAAAATTTCTTACATCTAGGTTTTTTTAGAAACACAACAAAGTTTCGGGAGAAGGAACACTCAAAACTGTCAAGTGTATAGAAGATAAAATCATAAAAATCCTCCATTTGAAACAATGAATATAATAAAAACTAGTATTAAGCCCCTTGCGTTGCGGCGGGGCCATGCCACATCATCGCCAACGATCATCAATACCGAAAAAACTCGTAAAACAAAAGAAATAAATAACGAAAAAATAAACCGAATCAAAAGTATACGTAAAAATGTTGAACCACGCATACACGTTGCGACGTGTATTAGTGCGCATAAATTAAACCGAAACTTATTAAAACACAATGCGGCCGTTAAAAGGGAAAAATAGAGGAAAAAATGCTAAATCACATACACAAGTTGAGGCAAAAAATTTAGAACGAAAGGTAAAACAAAAAATTGGTAAAGGATGACAAGTATATAGGACCAAAGTTGAGAGCATGTTTGGCTCTTCATTTTTCACCTCCTTTTGACTTATAACTTATTTAAGAAGTCAAAGGTTTAAAAAAAAGTAGTTGGGTAATGCTTTGAAAAGGAGATTTTAGAGGTTTTTGTGTTTTGAAAAGGATAAAAGTCATAAGTTAGAAATTGTGACTTTTGAGATTAAGGAGAAAATAGGGTAGAAGAAGGAGAAATGAGGTAAGGAAATGGACACCCAAACATCATCTAATAGTGAAAAAAGTGTTGGAGTTAAATATAAAACTATTAGGATTAAAAGTAAAAAAAAAAATACAAAGTAAGATAAATATGTTTGGCAAAACTAGCTGGTGGCTGAAAGCTAATGGCTGCTGGCTGGAAGCTCATAGCTGTAGCTTTTTAAATATATTTTGGTGTTTTGCAGAGTGGCCGGAGATTTTAATAAAATGTATAAAATGACCAAAATGGGCATTAACTAAAAGTTTGTATGAATGTTTTTTTTTTTATTTTTTTTATGATAGAATGGACATTTGTGTCATTTACTCATTACAAACTTGTAGTTAGGAGATTTTTCTTAAACGCTAGTAGTAGTAGCTTTTCAATATATAGTTTTTTCTCCTAACCTAAAAGCTTCAACTTTTTTCAACCAAACAAGACTTTTCATTAAGTATGAACTTTTTCTTAAAAAGCTTGAAACTCATAAAAGCTCATTGCTAGATATATCCTAAAAGTAAAAAATAATAATAATAAAGAAAATACAAAGTATGATAAAACCTGCAAACCATAAATGCATAATAAGTTATCTATACATATAATAAAGGAGTATCTAGGGGTGAGGTGTCACCATTTTAGGGTGTCCACATCAGCAATTTTCAACCCGTTTAACTCTAATTCGGTTGACCCGATCCGCTCCAAACTAAGTAAATGGTACCCGCTAACCCGTGTATAAATACTTCTTTTTTCTCTGTTTTGTTAACCTCCTTTTAACTATCCATCCATAGTATTCACTCTTTCAACATAAACCCTAACCGCCTCCTTTAATCCACGATTCGTATCCTCCAATTCAGGTAACAATTCTTTTAAAATATTATGTTTTCATATGTTTATCTTAATAATCTTCGATTTCATGTTTAGATTCAACGAGATCCTTTGTTAAAGATCAAAACCCTAACTTGAATGTATCGAACAAATCTATTTCAAAATCCTGTTGATTAAGAGTTTTTTTCTGTTGTTTATACTAATCGATTCTTTAATGATTTCGATTTAGGTTTTCCGATGTATATACTGATTTCCGTTTTATGTTTTAACCATAATCATTTTCCAGCAATTCGTATCTCTGAAGAAATATCTTGAGTCAATCCAATCGAAGGTATGAAACTAACCTTACATAATCAATTTATGCATGTATCTTCTCTGTTAATCGATTTCTCTTCTGATTATGTTTTGATTAATTGTTCTCTTTACCATTTAATTTACTATTAGGGTTTTCTGCTCTGCCATATTAGGGTTTTTGTTTGGCTGGCGGGTATTGATTTCGAATTTCATATCTTTGTATTGTTGTAAGCATGTTGTTAAATTGATACTTCTTGCTTATGTGTTTATTGATTTAAGTTTGACCTGTTTATTTCGGAAATGGGTAAGTTCAGGTTTTCTTTAATTCATAATAGGCCACTGGACTAATGAGTCAATTTTTATTTAAAAGATTGTTGGATATTGAAACCTTTTTAACATACTAACCTGCTTAAAGTATTTTAGAAGGTCATAAATCAATTTAGGTGACACTATTCTATTACATTTTAAATGTCACAATTTAACATGCGGTTTTACATCATTGTAGGATTGTTGTTAGGACAATGCAGGAGTAGTGTTCCTGTTGTACAGCCATGAAGGAAGTTTATGCTCCAAGTTAATTACAGGGCTTTTAAAAATCTTAAAAACTTTCAAGTCAATAGTAAATGTGTGTTTTTAAGAATCTTAAAACTTCTTTTTCTTAAATGGCAACATTCACACGTGATTAAGATGTTTTCACCTTTTTTTGATCCCGAAATTAAATGTGTTGTAATGGATTCTAGGAAGTCTTGACTAGGATATAGGGAGGGTCTATGCAATTTAAAGTTTGTATGTGTTGTAATCTTTTCTTACATGTTCTTTGTTTATGCTTACCGTTTCAATTTTGTCATATTCTTTTTGATTGAATATTTATTTGTTGTCATCCTAGGCTCAACTTCATTCAACTGTAATCGGAAAAGGCTTTGGCAATTGTTGAAGAAAGTGGTGACAATATCATGTATTGGCTATCATGTATTGAATATTTATTTGTTGTCCGCCACTTACATTTAGGCTTGTAGGTATATCCTCCAAAAAACTAAACCAAAAGTTTTAATCCCTTTCAAGTCAAAAAAGACTAATGAAGTGGTTGTAGAGGAGATTACCGAGGAGGAATTTCATGATGGTTATACCATTGCTTCAGCTCTGAATTTCAAATTGTTGGGCATGTTGGCTTCTATTAGTGAAAATGGAAATGATCATTTTGGGGATGTTAAAGGGGATAACCATTCTTCAGTTCATAAAACAAGAACAACCATTAGAGATTTACATACGCTGATCAAGGTTTCGATTCACTTGGTCGAAGCTGTATCAAAAAGAATTGAAACTTTAAGGGATCAAAAACTCTAGCAACAACTTCTTGCACTGATCCAAAGGTATTATTTTCATTTTATTCATTGGAAATATATTAGTTTACTATTGGATGCTTTAATAATATTGAATTAGAAATATATTATTCATTTGGTTGATTTAATAATATTGAATTAGAAATAATATTGGATGATTTTTATTTTATTCATTTAAAATATATTAGTTTACTGTTGAAATATATTAGTTTACTAAGAATATGGGAATATGTGTGGAAATCATGCTTGATTAATTACTAGAGGTGTTCACAGTGATTACCAGTTAAGTTGATCATTGAAGCTAATTTGTTTAATTTGTCTATAACAGTGAATGGTTCTCTTATACAATCTAATATCAAATTCACAATTCAAGAAAACGGAGTTTGGATGTTGCAATGCCGGACTGGGAAATGTGCTGGTAAAAGTGCAGTAGAAATGGTGAGCGAAGGGTTAATTGATATTCGAATGGCGATTAAGAGGGTTGAGCCTCAACATCCAGATCAATTTCTTCATCCACCGGTACAATCAGTGGGACTCCAGTTGAAAACCTACTGTTCTATGTATTTGAGTGTATGTTTTTCCTTTTGTTTTCTTTGACGACTAACACTTGGTTTGTTTGTTTTTTCAGAAGAAGCGTATGATCCCAGGATTATCTTCTACAACAGAACTTTTTGGTAAGTTAAGTTCACAACGTTTTTGTATCTTTTTATACAAGAAGTCAAGAATTTTTATATTTATAGTTATACCTTCATTATCCTAATTTTTCTAAGTTCTAGGCATTATTATAATGTCAATATTATCATTATGATATATGAAGTATACTTATGGAATCAATATATTCATTTTTTTATAGTTTGCAGCTCCGTTATGTTCAAAGGTTGGAATGTTGTGTTGCAGGGTAACTTCAAAAGTTTTGTTAAAAGGCAAAGCAGTAGAATATGGGTTTGTGGGTTATTTGTGAATTTTTATCAAAATCGTGTGTATTATGGATATTATAGAGGTTTGTTTTGTGTTAAGTAATAAATAGTGATTTGAAGTTGATTCAAATCATTACTTAGATACTTAAGCTTTTCTCACATTAAAATCCATATATAGGTGATCAGCTTCATTTTTGGTGATTTTGAAATGAATTGGTTGGATCAGGTAGGTTGAACTTGAGCAATGTGTGTTAATACCTGCATTTTTTTTTAGTTGGGATGAAGATGGTCATGAAAAAAAAAACAAATTAAACTGGCCAAAAGATCATGTAATGGTAGTTATTGCCACAGTTAGCATAATTGTAGATGTGCTATGTTCTGCAGCAACAACTCAAGAATGGACACACCGGTAATGTATTGTTAAGCCTGTTTTTGCTTATTTTATATTTATGTTACTGAATTTCCTTTAAAAATATTTTTGTAGTGAAAATATCGGAGTTGGAAGTTAAAAGGCATGTGAAGATCAAGTTATTGTTACCGCTAACAAGTCAATTTAGGTGGTTGCTTCTCTTGGTTTGCAAGAGACTAAAAAATGAATTAAGTTGATGGGCACTGCACTTTTAGGAGTTGTTGGACAAGCTCAGGTACATTTATTATATTGATTTTTTTTAATAGTTATGAATTGTTTTGTTAATTATAAATGTGTTAATTGTCTGAAACATCTTTCCAGACAAAAGCTGATGAAAATGCAAATCTAATGAATGAGAATGAGCAGCTGAAGTCTTTGCTAGAGGAACAAAGGGTAGGTAAAGTTCATTCTAAATTTTACTAGCATCATTGTTTAGCATACCTGCCTTTAGAGAATGTGCCGAATGGAATAGATAAATTTAATATTTAATATGAATTGATAAAAGAGTATCTAGGGTTGAGGTGTCACCTAACTAGGGTGTCCACCTCACCCTTTTCCTACCCATTTAACTTGGGTATGGGTTATTTTACCCGATCCATGAACCCATATTGCAACGCATATACCCGCATATAAAAGTCTATTTTCTATGATATTATATTAGTTGACCTTCCACCCTTGATGTATCTCATTCTCATTCAACCATAAACTCTAAATCTAACATCTAAAATCGACATAGGTACTTTCAATCTCTCTTGCACCGCATATATATCATCATTCTTTTGATTATAATATTTGGGGTTTAGGTAATCAAAACCCTAAATCTGATTATATTTCAAGATCTGTTTTGATATTCTTTCTTCCATTAGTCCAATTTTTAAATATGTTATTATGATTACGTTATAGATTTAGTTTGTTTCGATTTTAAAGCTATGTTTTTGTGCTTATGTCGATTACATGTTTTTCTTATTATATATCAAGTTCCGTTTTTGTGTTTATTACAAAGATCTGTTTCAAGATCTTATTGTTATGATGTATTTGATATGTGTTTCTGATGTTGTTTACGGTGTATAACCAATTGTCTCATCTCTGTGTTTTTCTTCAGACCTCATCGCCTCTCCTTCATCTCCTACTCCATCAAGACATCATCACCTCTCCTTCATGGTATTTTGTTTTTGTATCCTTTAAAACTATCATCGCCTCTCCTTCTTCAGATGTTATCGTTTTTAGTTTTTGTTATCCTTTAAATTATTAGGGTTTCTTTATTTGGTTTCCAATATTACTATGTTTCAAAAAAAGTTTTTAGTGACGATCAAAAGAAGCAGTAAGCCGAGTACATCCACTAATCCACTATAGGGGCGCCACATCGACTGCAAATAAGAAACATATGGGTTTACTGATATTTGGTTTCATATAGCAATGGAAGCAGATATTTAAATAAGTTTTTGTGTAGTTTGGCTTATTTTTTAATCGACATTTATGTCAAGTAATACTAGGACTTCCAAGAAATATTGTTTCTTCTTCCTATTTTACTTGAAAAGCTTCCCGTATCATTGTCATACCATCTATTTTTAATTTTTCATTTTGGTTATATGACATTCTTATGGCTACCAGGGTTGAGGTATCATTTGTTTTTCTTTGGCGTTAGGATTAGCTCCCACTCCTTTGTGTCTATAAATAGCAGGTATGATCATGAATTCTCTAACAGGCACTCTTGATTCTTTCTATATGTTTTGAGTATAGGGATAATCATATTTGTTGATTGATTCTCTGGTGAAAAGTTGACATGCTTTCTATTTTGATGTTAATGTTCATTGTTAATCATGCTGTCATATTCTTTTGCATTAGAGGCTACCCTTACAGATTAAAATTTTAACTGTCATATACTAAGTTTTATTTTTAGTTATTACTAAGTGGAAAATGGAAAACATAGTTTCTTCCATTGTAGGAAATGTGATGATTTCTAGATGTCGAGATGACAACCAGGTGATAGTAATTTTGGTGGATTATTGTGTTTAGATGTCGAGATGATAACCAGGTTATGGTTTTTGTATCATGGCAGTTTTTTTTTCATGAACGATATCACTAACTCTAGCGATTAAACTTGGATTTTGTCTTTGATCTGTCATGGAAAATTAGTCTAGATCTGTTTTCGGCCTGTTAGATGGAATACAGGGATGAATACTCAAAAGATAAAAATCAAGCGGGCCAAAGTTTAGGGTGTAGGTATGAATTTCTGAAGTGGCATGATACCTAAGCGCCGCTGCGACATGTTTATCATCACAATCTTTACAGGTGCGAGAAGACCATACTTCTAGAGAGAAAGGTTTGCATTGAGGTCCCAACTCCCAACATTAACATATGTTTTTCTTGAGGTTGAGTTTCATATCTTTGAGATAATGTTTGATTAATACAAGTGTCCCATAAGTTCATTTCTTATATATCATATATTTCTTAATGCAGGCTTGTGAGAGGCCCAACCATTCACAAGTATAGCTGTATGTTGATGCATTAGTGTTTTAGTTAAAGGACAAACGACATCAAAAAAAAATTAAGAATTCAAAAAGAAGAGCATGGGGGTGGCTTTTGGGTGATGCAGTTTGATTAATTCATATGTGTATTTTTATAATAAATGGATACTTTGCAGAATGTTGGTGTAGCACTAAATATGCATTGGTTAAATATTAATGAATGATAATCCTTGCTATATGTAATTTACCATGGTTAACAGTTTGTTTTTCAAAGTTGTTAGTTTGACTTTAAAGGTCAAAATGTATATTTCTTTTTTAAGTTATTTTTTTCCCTGAATCTATGGTTGTTTATATGTACCCATATGGGTTTTATGGTGTGTATTCTATTTTGTTCTTAATACATTGTAACTTATTAGTGAGTTTTAATTTTGTATGAAGGTTGTTTCAATGTTTAAGCAACACAAGGGATTATTAAAGAAAATATAATATTCTCTGCATATAGAAACAAAAACATTCAGGCATTCGATGTTAATTATTAGTAAAAATAATGAGACAAATATGGTAGCGATTCAAATTAAAGACGTTATGTTTTTTTTCAAGCTTATCATGACTACAACAATACTAGAGTTGGAATTAGTTAGCAGTAATGTAGACTAGATCATTGTATTACTAGACCAATTCTTCTATCCGTCTTTCAAGTTCTTACCTTCACATGATATTATGTGGCCGATTTTAATAGTCGTTTGAGCATTTGCCGTTTTTAATAACTTCACTCTTGAAACAAAAAAACCAGTTTATAATAATGATTAATTTGTTAAAATTGGTTAACAAAGGTTACCGTTATCACTTGCAAGCTAACATTGACTTATTTAAAGTCAAATAGTTTATAAGTTAGTTACACATATCTGTAAGTATGTTATAACCTGCCAGGTAATGTTATGTTAGATGGTTTGTCATTTCACTTGGGGATGTACCGTGTGTATACACGGGACTCTAACCTAGTTAATTAATAAATAAAAATGACTATTTGCTATAAAAATGAAAACTTATAAAAAGTTATAACCCTTTGTAAAACAACACGTATTCAACGGAATTATTTATTTGGTACATATTACTTGAAATTACGCCTCTCAACGAAGAAAATGACTAAATGTCAATATTAGCAGTTCACGAGTCAAGTCGAACTGAGTAGATCTTTGTTCGTGATTTGCTCATTTACAAATTGAACCGAGCCGAACGGCTCGTTTACAATCGAACCAAAATCGAACGAGCATTTTTATAGCGTGAATTTTTGCGCGTGAGCAACAAGCGAAGAGTAATTTGGACAACCATAATTTTGGGATGTTTCCTTCAATATTTTCGTTGTCGGGTGACGACTAAGGTCGAATTGTTCGATGATGACACTAATATTGAGGTTCGAGTGTCCGAGGATGAGTCATAGGTTGAGGCCGGTGAGGCGATGAGCATATTGCAGAGATAGCGACGGATGACAAATAAGATAAAAGTCAAGGCTGTCACTTCACGACTTAGGGTTTTACGACTAATAGTGAGCTAGTTATTTTTATTTGCATATATTGGGCCAAACTCAATTGAGTGGTATCTATAAAACTATAAATATAATAAATTAATAAATTTGATTTGAGTCAAACCGAGCCGAGCAAAGCTTTGCTCATGCTTGGATCGTTTACAAACCGAACCAAGCTGATCGGTTCGTTTACAGCCAAGCAAAACATCAAGGGAGCACTTTTTGGGCATTTTTCGAGTAAGTGACGAGCAAGTCACGAGCGACGAACGATTTGAACAACCATAATTAGCAGGTATGTCAGGAAGTATTCATCTCTTCCTTTAACTTAAGTAAAAAATTGAACAGTCGTAAACTAAATCTAATCCTTTATTCAATGGTTTGAAACCCGGACCGGCCGGTCGGACCGGGCTCCGGACCCCTGGCCGGTCCGGGTTGGCACATCGGACTGCCCTGACAGCAAACCGCCTTTGAACCGGGGATTGGACCGGGTTTTTTTTATTTTTTTGATTTTTGTTTCTTTGTGGGCCGGTTCGCCGGACCGGTTGGACCGGCAAACCGTCGGGAACTCCGGTTCGACGTCCGGTCCAGTTCTGAAAACATTGCCTTTATTACATTGTTATAAATAGTTACTTATTATTCTTTTTAAATACTTACTATCATAATTTCAAATTTGTGTATTTATTATCACATTCATTTAACATTATATACCGAAAAACTTGTTGCTTAGCGGTACTAATGTGGCTCTTTTTATGAACTTGAGGGTTTCAATCTTATGGTGGACAAAAGATATACATTTAACTGTGTGGATAGCAAGCGTGTTTAGTTAAACATGCGGTTGAGGAGTCTAGTATTATGATGGACAAAGGGTGTAAATTTAAGTAGAATTAGTTAGTGTGCTAATTAGCAAGTCTAAAATTAATGAAATATATACTATCTATATCTATACTACTATATAATGCATCTTTGATTGGTACAGTTGTAATTTCATACTATATGGTCAGACAAATTTAAGACAAGTCATTAATTCAACTAAAGAATTATAAAGGTTGATCGAGCTAAATATTTAATAATCTTGGCTTAATTAATTATGTGAGATCATATAATTATAGATATAAATTTAAACAAAAAACATAAAGTTATTATTATATAAAATATTATTTAACTAAATAATAATAAAACTAAAGAAAAAATAAACAAAAACATCATCTTTATCCCAATTAACTAAATTACTTATAAATATTTATATAATCAACATGTATGTTTTTGAAAATAAATGTAGCTTGAAAACTTATCTAAAGTTTGAATGTAAAAACTAAAAATATTATAATCATTTCATTATTCCTTTTAGCGAAATAGAATAGTAATAACACTTTCCTGAAATTGTTATTACCTAAATTTGTGATGATCATATAATCTAATTGATATATAGTGTTAATATGTTGGACATGACGCATCAGAAACCTTAGTATTCACCGTATACTATTCTCACAATAAGCGGGTCACAAGTTAATCCTGGTTACACTAAAGTCGTGTCCACTCCTGCATCTCCTAACTTGTTTGATGCTTTGGTCAACAAGTCAATCCCGATTACACTAAAGTATTTAACAATCCTCCCCCATTTTATTGTAGTCCTTGATTAACGTAAACAAAATAAAAGCTAGCAAAAAACTAATGCATAAATGAAATTTTGGCAGCAATTAAATTTTCATCTTAGTATAATGCACATTCCAAAAATTCGAATATTAGGGTATCACTACAGATTGAACTGTTGATATTCCTACATAATACATGAAGATAATATACACAATATGTTCTTACTTGACGTTGTGTTTTACTAGCCTTGTGTCCTTATCCTTCGGCGAGCATATCAAAGGCAACCCCCAACTTCTTGAAGCGACTAAACTTCATGCTTATCTAGGTAGCTTTTTTACTCTTGCACATGCATATGCAATTTTTCAAAAGAATTATTAAGAAGTTAAACTTCAACCTCCTCAACTTGCAGGTCTGAACACATACATTGGGATGATGTTGCTAATGTGTTCCATTCTCTACATGTTAAGCTTTCCACATTGAATTCAATACCTAATGTCATACTAGTTGGGAATTGGGCATCTTGATATAAGAGATTTTAGGTGGACTTTAATTCCACCCCAACAGTCACCTTGTGCACAATATATTTACTTAACCCTATGATTAGATGATCGGCTAAAATTTTGAGTTCTCACAAACTCCGCTCATATTACACCATGCTTGATGAGCTAACGAATTATGCTATGTCTAACACCCAAATGTCTAGATTTACCATTATACACTTGAATACAAGCCTTAGCCAATGTAGTTTCACTATAACATCTAATTGATATGGGTGTTATTGGTTTAGACCACGACAAAATTTCATAAATTAGATTTCTTGGCCACTCGGCTTCTTTACCGACTGCCGCTAAAGCTACAAACTCAGATTATATTGTTGAATGCTAGTCTGTTACTTTGATGCCCAAGATATGACAACTCCACCAAGAAGTAATACCCATCCACTTGTGGAATAATGATCTTTCATATTAGTTAACCAAAGATACGGCACCTCCACCAAAAAGGAATACCCATCCACTTAGGGATTTCAAAATAACTTGGATAATATGAGAGCCGTATAAGATACTTTCATATTGAATAATTCGACGGTTCTATCAAACTTTCAATCAAATAAAACTCAGATTTGAGATTTTGTAAGAACTGGTACGAATGTATGTTGATCTTTTTTAACCAAAGAATGAACGATCGTAATTGATTTGAAAATAGGGATCCAGAAAATTGCTCGTAACTGCCTCCAGGCAGCTATTATTTTGAATACAAAGTTTTCTCCAAAAAAGAAATTAATTTTCCATCTTGAATTAAGTCCAAATTTTTGAAAAATTAAATTTCTAATGTATTTTTAATAAAGTACGTTAGTCAAAATAATTTTTTCCAAGCTAACCTGGCAGCTTGATCCTAGACAGGGCTCTACCCCCTAGACCCGCCTCCGGATGGCCGCCAAGGGGGCATTGCCCCTTGGAACCCCCATTGTCTAAGGCTCCTAAATACATATAATTGTAAGAAACTGAAACAAGTGTGCACTCTCGCACCTCCTAACTTGTTTGATGTGTATTACAGTTTCCTTGGTCAAGTCCGATTACACTAAAATATCTAACATGTTATTGCGCCAAAGGCTTCTTGACGTAACGAAATTGTATGTGTCGACCTCATTTTGATTATAAGAACTAAGAAGTACAAAACAAGTTGAATATCAACAACAAACGACGTGTATGTTTAAAGTTTCTTTATTTGGCAAAAAAAATCCGCTAATTAAGTATGATTGATTAACAATGATATTGAACTTTATCTTATACAGATAAAAAGGGATGTTATATCTTCTTAAAAATGGTCAAAATTGGCTTTTAAAATATATAGGATATGACATAGGATATGACATATATCTCTCTTTTCTTAAGCCGAGACTATAGTTTTTGTAAGTTTGATTGGTGTTATTGCTTTCGGTATATAATTAAATCTTCCTTATTTTGTTGCTAAAGAAAAATATTTAGATATCTTAGTATGAAAACTTTAACTCGTATAAATATAACTAATGCCTCCATTTCTTTGAAGGCAGCTATGAGAACACTCTAAACAGGTCGTTTTTCGTTTAGAGTTTAGCGTTAAGTTGAGGCGCATGTATTTCTAGAAGTCACATATATACTTTGATTCCTAAATAAGGTAAGAAAAAAAATCTAAAGTCGTTTGAAGAGATTTAAAATATAGGTATACATTTATGAGTCGTGGATATTAAACGACTGAAGAAGATAATATTTGGACATCTAAGACCTGCTTTGGTCATTTCAATCCCGTCAGAAAGATTAATCAAACGATAACTATAATAGTGGCCAATTGAATATAGTGATTGTAACACCCTGAAATTCAGATGTAATACTTTATCTTATATTATAAAGAAAGAAAGAAATGAATTAGTGAATGAATATATATTCGTATAAGTTGTTGAGTGAAATTTGTAAGTTTTGAATGTTTTCTTAATTGCAAAATTATAGAAATTTTAAGAATGTAATAGTCTGTGAAAGAAACATATTTAGTATAGGAGGCAGGAGCTATATTTGTTTTTTTTTATGGCAAAGTTATTTTAATAAGGGAAAATAGGCTAAAAGCCAAAAAAAAAACTTTGGCGAATGCTCTGTTTAGCAAAACTGCTCAGAGTCTGGGAGAAGTTTTTGAGTTGTCGTCCTACCAGATGGCGATGATTGAATGCCTGAAGGGTCCTCATGCTCAGGATTTTTTGACCGTTATCCCGATTAAGGGCTTGGGTCAATGCATATCCGCAGTGGAGTACATGGCTATACTCAAGTACAGGTTGATGACCCTATGTACTCGGAAGATGAAACATGTCCCATCTGCCGTAAAGCTTGCCTGGATAAATATGGGGAGCACGCAATTCATTGCAAAGAGCTCCCTGGTTTCAAATACCGGCATGACTGGGTGAGTGACGTTTTGTGGGACATCTTTAGAAGAGCTGGGATTTCTGCTAAAAAGGAGGCCCCTGTAAATTTTCTCACAGACCCTGTGGAAGGGAGATCCACCCTACGACCAGCGGATCTGCTTGTCTTTGGTTGGGAGAGGGGAAACATGCTTGCGTGGACCTCACAGGGGTATCTCCTTTGGTTGGGTTAAGGGAAATAGGGTTTGTCGCTGGGCAAGCATCGAGAAAGGCGGAATCGAAGAAAGTAGAGAAGCATGCTAAAACTTGTGCAGAGAACCAACATGTGTTTATCCCCTTGGCCTTTGATACCTTTGGCTCCCTAGCGCCAGAAGCTATTCGTTTCTTGACCAGGGTCCAACGGGTCGTCCACAACAATAGTTCATCTACGGGGGGGGGGGGGGGGGGGGGGGGGCAAGGATTTGTCTTTAGTAGACTAGGGTTCGCAATTCAGAATGGGGGTGGCGGCGCAGCTTGTTGCCTGTCTACCTTCTATTGTGATGTAACTTTCGTATTTTGTTTTAAATAAGAAAAGGGAAATTTCAAGGTGGGTAGTACAGTACTTGAAGGTTAGTTAAAGACTTAAATTTATACAAATTTATTGATTAAGGAATGTTTATGTAGTGATAAGCTCCCTCATAACAAAGAATTATGGTTATTGATGAAAATTATGTAACACCCGATTTAATGTTAAAGATAGCTTAAAAATGATACTAATGAACTTAAGAATGTATTAGATATATTTGATTTTGAAATCTAACAAAGTCCTATTATACATGTTGATAGAACTATCGAAAATGGGTAAGTATAACTCAAGATGAAACTTTAAGTCACTGATGTGTAGTATACCAAATTATTGACTAAATATGTTTGGTCATAATGTTAAAAAAAATGCTTAAATAGCTTTATTAAAAAGAAAACTTAGAATTGAAAGTAATTATGATCAAAAGGTTCAATTTTGGGAGCATAAATGGCAATTTAACTTGAATACGATCTTTGGTGAGAATTAGACTGAACGAAAGCTTTGGTCTATTAAGATTTAAGCTCAAATATTATTAGGAGACTGAAACCAAGTAACAGTTGGTAGATTTGATATAAAATTGTTGGATTTGAACATGTACGTATATATGATATGAAAGTTAACTTATACACATAGACCGGAAGAAGTTAGAAAAGATGAAGATTATAGACCGGAAGAAGTTAGAAAAGATAAAGATTTGATCAAGTATTGATGTGGTTTAGGCTCGGATCATGCTTACTAACAACATATAGGAGCCTTGCCGCCGAGTGAGTCCGATTTACCTCTCACGTGTTAGTCCCAGGTCGGTCTGGCATTGGCCGGTTAGGAAAAAAGATTTGGTTTTTTAGATATTTAGGAGGCATTATTTACTTCCCAATATGTTCATTCAGGCTTTCTTTATTTGTTTGTTTTATCAAGTAGCCAACACACTTAGCTGATGTATTCTTTGGTTTCTATGTATTATGCATGATCATAGACGTGTGTTCAAGGGGTGCACATTTGTTTGTTCCTATGAGTTGTATGTGACTCGATCGTCCTAGAGGGCCACGATGTAGACCTTGCTTTATATTTTTGGACTTCTGGTACAAACAAAATCTAGGCCATCATTCTAGATCAGTTATATTGGTTATCAACGTAGAGGGATGAGCATCCGGTCCCGAATACCGATCCCGAATCGAAAAAAATACCGATCCCGTACCGAACCGATACCGAACCGAGGGTGTTCGGTATCGGTATCGGTACCCACATTTAGAGGTTTTCGGTTTCGGTATTATCGGTATCGGTACGGGATCGGTATCGGTTCGGTATTTTAAGGTAAAATACCGATACCACACCGGTACCGTACCGATACCGAACCGATACCGATACCGTACCGGTATAATCGGTATCGGTATCGGTATTGGTTTTTTGGAATTTTCGGTATCGGTATTGTCGGGATCGGTATCGGTTCGGTACCGATACCGTCCCGAGCTCATCCCTTCTGGGAGATGTTCGGTATGTCAGATAGCCAAGAGTACTCGTAAGTGTAATGATGGATCGCTCCCTTATATATACCTCGAGGCTCACTAAGAGGAATTTTTTTTTTAGTTTGGATTTTTGTGATCAACTTACCTTGGACACAACACAATCAGGGTTCAAAAATGACCCTTGTTTAACCTTTGATGCTACCCAAGTGCTTTGATTATACAACTAATAAATGATTTTACATTAAACACCTCCTACAAATTAACTATATTTAACATATTATCTATTGATCTATATACTAGCAGGAACCCGCGCGTTGCGGCGAGGTTGCACTGTGTTTGGCTGTTGCGTTTAGTCAATCATGTTGTTGGTGTTGTACATTATACACACATCTTAAATGACTAATCAAATCTCCATCTCCCTTTTTTAGCTTTTCTATTTTTTTCGTTTTGTAATGCGAATTTCTTCATGGTAGCCACCGAAGCAAGATATTGAAAGAATGCATTAATCATTTATGTTTCATGCCTGTTTTATGCAAAATACATTAACGGAGCCTAAAGATAACCCTTTCTTTCTCAAACCAATCTAGGTTCTAAACCGGTTCGGGTTTTTTAAGAAGATTGGAACCGGTTTTCGTTTTTGGCCAAAATGTACAGGCTAGAAACCGGAGTGGGCAAAAAATAAACCGAAACTCCGAGAACCAATTGGTTTACCCGTCCGTTGCTGCGGGATCCAAATACAAGTTGCAATACAACAATGTGATTATTTACAAAATGCAAAAAATGCAGATTCAATAGTAAACCTTGATACCCAATGTTGTGGTTCGAATAAGCCCTTTTGAAATAAATATATATCTACTCGTTAAGTATCAGGTTACTAAGTTGACATGTTAACTTCTATCAAGCCAGAGTATATATATTGGATCCACTAAAGCACCCATTTCTTGAGCATTTTGTAAGCATTCGTCTATTTCCCTTTTCAACACATTTCCAAATCTGAATAATAACCAACACATGACACAATACTTAGAAAAAAAATAAAAATAAATGATCGTAGCAAGTATATGACATAGTTTAAAGCATACAGACCAATTCATGAGTACGTACCATGGCAAAAGAATTAGAAACAAAGATAATCTACAAACTGATTAGCCGATATGTAAGAAGAAAGGCAATTACATCACAAAAAACAAATGAAATCAAGCGCAAAGAGAATACTACCCTTTTAATATCATATCAGCAGCTTTTCTTTTCATAATTTCCAACGCACGTTGCGGCACGAACATGTTAAATCATAAAAGAAATCACCAAGATAAAATCATTAACATAATTTACTGGCAAATGACTGCGTGTTGCTGGAGACACTTTAAACTCAGGTGGCGCTTGTTTTCATACCATTTAATTCAACATCCACAATGCAATTCCACCAACAATATATTACTTTTATTTCATTCTCTAACTTGGTACCCAATTTTCCAATTTGTAGATGTACAATAATGAATTATGTAATAACTCATTGAAACTATCGAAGTAGTAATATGAATTTTTTGCTACTACTTCATTTGTCGCTCTATTCACCAAGTTTTTATGCTTTCATTTAGAACTAAAATACAAGTAAATGGTACATATCTAAAATCAGAACAGTGAGACTTACAACAAACAACTCCAATAAAGATAATTTTGAATTAGTGAATGACGATTTATCGAGACAAAATTTTAAACACTACAACATAATCACTAAAGAGAAGGTTACGTGAAGTACCTAGAAAAGTGTGATTAGCCTATAAAACGGTAAGCATATGACCCACTTGCTTTCTTTTCTAACTCATTTTCAACCATTTGAATAAGCAATTTCTATGTTACTGTTTTAACAACCTAGAGCATAAACACAACATATCACATTTTCTAATTAAAAAAAACAACCAAAAATTAATAATAAGGAAAATCCCTGACATTACCATGCTGATCCCTTTCAAATATTCTAACTCATTTTCAAGCATTTAAATAAGCAATTTCTATGTTTCTGTTTTAACAACCTAGAGCATAAACACAATATATCACATATTCCAATTAAAAAAAACTACCAAAAAATTAATAATAAGGAAAATCCCTGACGTTACCATGCTGATCCCTTTCAAACATCAATTGATCTTAAGTTGCATAAAAAATAATCAAAGGGTTTGATGAAGGAATTTATTTTGAAGAAAATAATTGATTTATAGAAAATTTAATGGGATTTCAGTAAATCAAGGATTGACTGAGAGGAATCTTCATAACCTTTCAATTGAATTTCCCATTCAATTGCAATTATATCCATGATATTCATTACAGAGGTTTCGTTTAAGGGTATAATGGAGCAGAACTGAAGAGGCTTCAAAAATCAATATGACGGTTTCAAAGGTTGAATAAAGTGTGTGACTTGCATTACTCATTTATACAATTACTATTAAATGTTGTACAAGAGGGCATAAAAGGAAGAAATTGGACAAAAATTATAGATTTATACTAAGACTCTTGATATGCCATCTTAAAAAAGATGTAAATTTACTTTCTTATCCATCAAGCACCCATTATAAAAAACTAGTAATATGCCCCGCGCGTTGCAGCGTGCTTTTGTTTAGCATCGGTTCAATTCAGTACGGTAATCGTACTCTATATAGCAATCAACGTGTTATATAAATAAGAGTAAAATATTTGTAAGTTGAAATATAACTATCAAAACTATCAATGAGACATGAATTTAGACACTAAAACTATCAGAGAACCAAGTGAACATTTGGCATCGTGTCTATTTGTTGCAGTACCGGTAATATACGTTATTAACTTATTCAATTGGCTTTTAAAAGCATATGTTCGTTGACTAAAGTTAACCACACATTTGTATCTTTTAACAATATTATTTTTGAAGTAAGCATGCATTTCGGTGAAAATAAACAATGAAAATAAGAAGAAAAGTAGATAGAAAAGTTTGCATCAAAGAAATCATTTTTATTGTACAGATGTATATAAGATTTATAAATTATAAATTTTTTTATAGATAGTATAGATAAAGTGTGTATTACACATGTACTATTGGCATTACATGTTGTACTTGTATACGAGGGGTATAAAGGGAAGAAAATGGCTAAAGATTAGATATTTGTTAAGAAACCCTTCAACTCCCATCTTAAAATGGTGGTAAAATGATTATCTTAGCCATCTCTCCTCTTTAATAAGATAACATAGATATAATCAAAGGGTTTGATAAAGGAATTTGTTTTGAAGAAAATAATTGATTTATAGAAAATTTAATGGGATTTCAGTAAATCAAGGATTAACTGAGAGGAATCTTCATAACCTTTCAATTGAATTTCCCATTCAATTGCAATTATATGCATGATATTCATTACAGAGGTTTCGTTTAAGGGTATAATGGAGCAGAACCGAAGAGGCTTCAAAAATCAATGTGACGGTTTCAAAGGTTGAATAAAGTGTGTGACTTGCATTACTCATTTATACAATTACTATTAAATGTTGTACAAGAGGGCATAAAAGGAAGAAATTGGACAAAAATTATAGATTTATACTAAGACTCTTGATATGCCATTTTAAAAAAGATGTAAATTTACTTTCTTATCCATCAAGCACCCATTATATAGTAGAATAGATAGATATAGATTAAATTGTGCTACACATTAATAGTGACCATGTGTTAAAATACTCTTTGACACTTTCACAAACAATGGCTGGAATTTTAAAAGGACGTGGAAAAGGCTAAAATATCTTAAGATGTTGGGATGAGCATTAATATTTGACAAATTGACATACCCTATAAATGGTCTTGATCCCGTCATGATGGATTCAAAAACATTTAATAATATGTTCCAGGTCATGACGGGCTCATATGAAGTTACCGGTGCCTATTTTTACTTTTTTTTATGACCGGTAACTGTTCGATATAGATATAGTGATTACACGTTTCGCTGCAATGAATGAGTGTAAACCATGTTCTGCAGCAACGCACGAATATCAACAACTCTAGTTTATAAATATGTTAAAGAGGAACATCACGTGTCTTTAATTAGCATTCCATTGTTTTGTTTGATGTGATGGAAAAATAAGAGCATGAACAGAAAGATTAGGCGAGTGATTGGGTGTGTTGGCCCCCACCGAATCCTTGCTGTGGGTGTTGAATTTCCAGTGATGACTAGGTTTGGACGGCTTGATTGATGTATGACAGTGGTGATAGTTTGCATAAACGCTTATCTTGACACGCGTCAATGCAGTTGTTCATTTTCTTCTAGAATAGAAAGCTTACTTTATAAAGGCATTTTTAAAAGTGTTTAGCAAATAATTCGTGAATCGGACGAGAAATTCATTTGTTTTCGTTCATTCAATAAATGAACGAGTTTGAACAAAAATTTTTTGTTGGTTAAATGAGCGAACATTGACAAATGATGTATCCATTCATTTAAGTTCGTAAACGTTCGGTAATATGTTCGATAATTGATTAGAGTTTTTTTTACGTTTTTTATCTTTTACTTAATACGTATAAATTCCCACTTATAAAATATTTAATAGATATTAGTGTGTTGAAAATTACTGGAAAATTAATATATATTCACTCAGTGTTGCAAAACTCTGATTGGGCTTGTACTCGGCGACCCACCTTGGAGCGAGTACTCGGATTAATCGGGGGAGCATTCGGGGGTCAAATCAGCCTATGCGGGGAGTACTCGGAGTAATCGGCCAACTCGGCTATACTCGGCGACCTACCCTGGAGCGAGTATTCGGGGAGTAATCGGTCAACTCGGCCTTGTTTTGCAACATTGTGTTCACTTGTGTTCGAACTGTTTATGAACTTTTTTTTGTGTTTTATGGTCATGAATGTTTATTTGCATTTGAACCTAAAATTAGCTAACACGGACATAATCCTTTCTTTAATAAACGAACACGAACACAAAATCTTGTTCCGTAAGTGTTCATGAACAGTTAGTGAATACTTTTGTTTCCTTAACGAACGAACATCAACAAGGCATTTTCATGTTTGTTCGGTTCGTTTGCAGATAACTCTAACTATAAATTAATTTTTAATAAAATATTGTAATTGGTACAATCTTGGATTTCAACTAACATGGATCGCAACTGAGGCTTTGGTCCAGTGGTGTGGGGGTGAGGGTGTATAAGGTGAGGTCAGGAGTTCGAATCCCCTCACATGTGATAAGGGTGGATATTAGGGGAATATTAGGTGAGGATGAAATTAGCCGTTCAAAAACTAGCTAACATGGATCGCACTAAAAACCACAGTCAAGTTGAAATACGGATTATAATATGACCCGTTTGAACGGCAATTGGTAATTTGGCTCCTATACCCCAAATGTAAAACCGTATTTTTTTTATTTGGACGTATATCAGTTGAGCATTAGATACATGGGTATATTTGCGAGGATCAGGTATATTTGTTAGTTTATTAAAATAATCTATCAGGAATCCAAAAGACATTTCTTGTTGGTCCTAATTTTTAGAGAATGTAATGTTTGTTACAAAAAAAAAAAAGTAAAACTTCATCTTATTCATCCGACATAGTCATGATTATGGTAGTTATTTCTCTTAACGAGTTTAATATTCCTATTAAACTGCGAGTCTGCGACTTTAAAACAATTCTACTTATATACATTATATATATGGATCATTATAACACTACTAGTGGAAATGCCCGCACGTTGCTGCGGGTATTTATGTTTTTTTTGTCACAACAGGTTTCACGTAATCTATTTTTAAAAATTAAAACCAAATTGCTAATACAACTAATATATCAATTCACAAAAAGCAATCAAGCATAACGAAAAGAATTGACATAAAAAATAAAAATATAAGAGATGGTATGCAACATTATACATACGTAAATTATTACAAAACTGTACATCATGTTTTTGTTTCTAATTCAGTGATCTCCAAGTATGCGACACATCATAGTTATTAGCAAATACAACTCAGTGGGAGGCCTTGTTCGAAATATTAAAACAACTCCAGTTTACCTCTTCATCTCAGTGGATCCTAATTTACTCAAACTTGTTTTAGCGTTTCACCTTCTTTCAAGGATCCGTCATCATTCACTACTTTTGCTTCCACATAAAAACAAGAATGTGGCAATCACACAAGCTAGTTGGTTTATCTAGAAACCACGTGGACCAATTACCAACCCGTTATGTACAAAAAAATTAACGAGGACGTACCATAACACATCACTGACCGGTTTTGATTTCGGTTCATAATCAGTTTTTGCACGCACACTTAGAATAAAAGAAAAAGACAAGCCAATAAGGAAAAAATCATAAACTGATGAAACTGAATCCAAACCCCAACCGAGGAACACCCCTAATTTTAACAATTAGGCTAAGGGGTATGGGGGACGGCATAGGCCCGGCAAGCTTAAGCTTGGCCCGGAAACACCGCCCCCTGGGGTGGCGTTGTCCTGAACGGTAACCCACTGCCGAGTGTGCCGTGCCTCCACCTCATCCATATATTAATTTTAATAATTTCTGGCCAATGATGAGACCCATCATCATAGTGCACACCACCTCCTTGGTCCATCGTCATCCCTCCACACCCACCAGCCTTAAAACCATCATCTCAACTATACCTCTAAACACAACACCGTACACAAGGATGGTGTCATCTCAATTACTAAAATGAGTAGATCTGTTCCAAAGAGATGGTAAGCCTAAAGAAAAACTTAGGCTCAAAAACATCTAATGAAGTCCATGGTGTTATTTTTGAGGTGATAAATTGGCGATGTATGTCTAGCATAGCGAACTCCATACTTTTCCGAATATACTTTGACTGAATAATGATTTTCCTTTATTTTTAATGTTGACCTAAACCAATAAGCCTTTAACAACCTCTATTGGAGAACACATACCCTCTTAACTTTGGTAGCTACTTAATGTTTTCCTGTAGTTCTAGTGACAGATCAAAATACCATTAACCATATAACCCAACAACAACAACTATATTGACCAAAAGCTTGCAGGTGCACCTGCAAATTTGTTGTAAAAGAAAAGGCCAGGAACAATATTCCTCGGCGCATCATCTCTAAACACCCTTTGCAAATTCGTCGTAAAAGAAGCCTGCTCACTGCACTACTTCCCAGCCATATCCGTCATTCTTAGATTGATCATCCGCTCGATCATCCACAACCACCACTTGTGTTTCCAATTGTCTGAACCAAAGGGAGAACCCATCCTGACCCACCTATTATTTTGATCTCTTTAGTTGAGCCCACAATGACCCATTGCGTCCAAAGAACGCACCCAAAGTGACCCGAAAGTTGATGGATGGGCTCCTTTTGCCAGGTCTCCTTAATCCATTACATAAGTCCAAAGAAAATAGTGGACTTTTCAGTCATGCATAATTGAGTTTGACTTTCCGAATTAATGATCATATCAGTAAAAAACAGTGGACTTTTAAAAGCATGATACCAACTTTAGCAGTGTTAATCAAATTCAAAGCATTTCCATGATCAGAATTTAGACCTTCAATCGGGATTCCTGCTGTAGAAACATCGACTATTTCAAAGCTTTGGACTTCCATTGCCTCATCTGAGTTTTATTTAGCAGCATCCAACTTCTATTTGTAGTCAAACTCTTGTAAATCCATTGACTTTGAAGCTGCAATTTCTTCATTAGATAGCATGCTTCCTCTGACCTTTAATAACTCAACCAACATGATAGCAACTCCGCATCAGTAGAATATATAATATCAAGTCCCAATTCCTCCACCTTAAACCAAGCTCCCAATGACCCCAATAATCCTGCGCAGGGTTGACTCAAAAGGGGTAAAAGAAAAAGGATGACACTCGATATATTCAGGTTTAAGCCGAACCACATCAGGTGATCAGTTTTCAGTTCTAAAAAGCTCAACTTGATTAAGAGCAAAGGGCCCGAACCACATCAGGTGATCAGTCACAACTTTTTTTTATTGCGGCTTTTTTTCAAACTGGTGTTTTCGATGTTTTCAAATTTGAATTTGGTTTTAGTTCATTTTGGTTCGGTTCTATTTTCAGTTGCACTGAAAATTTCCAAAGCCATCAACTACATCGCTAAACGCTGGATGGTGTTATCTCAATTCGGAAAATAAGAGGATCTGCTCCAAAAAATGGTAAGCATAAAAGTTTTACTTTACTTTCAATGTTGACCTGAACCAACCAGCCTTTTTTAGGTGCTAAAATGGGGTTGTTGCTATTGCAGAATAGCTATAGTAGCTGTTTAATGTTTTCCTATACTTCTGGAATCTAATTTAGCATTAATGAAAGTAATTAAGTACGATAGAAATAATAATACAAAAAATCATCAAGAAAGTCATTCAAACTTTCAAAACACCTACCAATTCAGATCAAGAATCATGTACTCCCATGAACAAAGATCATGTAAAGTCATTGTCTGGCACTTCTGCTATAAGCCATGATGAGCCAGAATACTAAAGCCTTATCTTCAACACAACATGGATCATAAATGCATCACATAACTTAGGAACATAGATTAATAATACCTTTAATATTGACCAAAAATAACAGAAAAACTAAAAAAGCAACAACATACAGTTTTGTGATTTTCTAAAGGTGAATGTGAACCGTTTACTTAAGAATGGCCCATTCTGGTTTCATTTTAATCTTGCCGATTGTATATATGCATAAACAAAATTCCCAAATCACTTCATGAAATAATGTTTTTTAAATCTTTGAACCCAAAAATGTGGTCAACAAGAACCGTACAATTTTTTTTCGACCCATTAGGCCATTACTCAACCAGCTGAAGCCCCTGTGAAGAAAAAGTTAAAACAGGAGTCGACTTCGGTTACACCTGTGAATTCCGAAATGATATGCCAAAAATGCAAGTGTGCTATAAAAGATGAAAAAGACGAGCCCAATAAAGATTAAAGACTCTCAATCTCCTCATTCTTCGAGTAGTACAGACACTGGTATGCAATAAAAAAATCAAAAATTTGACCAGCTATGGTAAAACCATTTATTTGCTCAAAATATGGAGATAGGGGAGAGTTCACACAAAGTTCAAATACAGCATATGTTGATACAATTAATGCGCCCCTACACAACAGTTGGCTTAATCTAATAAAAATATCAAAATCAATATCGTGCATTGATCTAAATCCGTTTTTACTTACCTTAGTGACCTTTCTTTGATAATCAGCTTCCATTTGGTCAAGAAATTTAGCAAACTCCTTTTCAGCCTCTTCCTTGACTCGTTTTAGTCTACCTAATTTTGCTGGGAAAGAAAAAAAGCATCAATGATTTCATGTATTTTTACTTTAACTTTGACAGTTGTAGATGAAAACTGAAACTTTATAAAATGAGCACATCTTAGTTCATGTGGGACATCTCCCCTCTCTACCTTCCCCATTAGGTCAATAACAACACCTTCAGTTTTTTATGAAGAATTAAAATGTCAAATACCTATAAACCTTACATATTCTATGTTCTACTGTATTGATTTGTAGGAACACATTTCTAATAATGGTGATTATCTTTCGTTGCAAAATCCACAAACTCACTTCCAAATGATTCCCAGTAGATTATAACATGCTTGTAGGTTCGAACTAAACACTAAGTCAACAAACCCAATCACTAATTGCTTGTTCGCATACATAACTACAGGTTATGTGTTGAACAAAATAGTTGAAGTCACCATCGCAAATTACATAAAACTGTCAATATAATCAGGATACAAAAACTGACGCTCACAAACAAATTAAACCATATTACTAAACCATAAGAAGCAACAAAAATCATTGCACAAACAAACAAACTTCGATAAATCAGTATAATGTGCTTCTAAAATTGAAAAAAATAGGCATTCATTTTCAGAGTTAATCAATGAGGTTACCAAGACTTTGAAGAGCAATCAGCCTCAGACCTGGAAAAGAATTAGTGGTTATACATTTAACTTCATCAAATTCTGGACCGATATAATTGTAGAAATTATAAGCTTGTATAAACAAAACTAATTCAGAGAATTATTTGAATAACAAAAAGAGCAAAGGATATGCAATTTATACCATCACTTTGTTACATAACTGATAGAATATAACAAACCTAAACTTAAAAATCGATCAATTTCAGAACACAAAATGAAAAATTTTACATCACACTTACCAGAATACGAATTATCTGATGATGTTCCTAATTCTGATGGCGCGAAGCGGAAATAAGCCCAACAGATTAAAAAGACAATACGAAAATTAAATTTAGGGAGCAAGCAATCAATCAAAATAGAGTTTTACACATGAGTGCAGAGCATTGAATGGGTGTTTCATTCATGAACCACAGAACCACGTACAACAGGAGTAACATATGAAGAAGATGAAGAACGAAGAGGCATGAAGACTTCCAATCTCTATTATAGATGTATTATATATGGAGAGATTACTATTGAAGGGTTGAGCACATTCTGTAACTCCCTGATTAAAGTTGGGTATTAAGATAGGTTTAATTGTAGAGTTAATTTTCTAGCTGTCTACATCAATGAATCAGTGTAACAGCTCTGAAGAAGGCAAACGAAGAAGGCAAAGGATCTTTGTAAGAAAGCAGGGATGGAAGAAGGGTAGTGTTGGAAAACTGTTTTGATATCGTAAAGGATGAGGTGGGTGAAATGTCTATGTTACCCTCTTAAGTGTCTTAATTGTCACCTACATCCCTATAATACCCTTAAATATGTTGCTTAAATGTGTTGTACATGTTGCTTATTAATTTGTACGAAAATGAAAATTACTATCGTAGCCGTCACTCTTCCTTACGAAAATGAAAATTACTATCTTAGCCGTCACTCTTCCTTAATAAGATAATATAGATTATCAACATATTGCAAGATGATGTTAAATCAGTGCTTTGGGACCTAGAAAAATAAATTGATATTACTTGATCGTATATGATATCTCACTAAAAAAAACTTTACAAAAGTTAGTGGAACAACGCTTAATCATCTGAAAAAAGGGTACACCATATGTATGATGCTCTCCTTCAAACCAATTGACGCCTTCTAGTCTATGAGAACTGCTTGAATTGATTTTTTGTTAATTTTAGTAAGGTTACTCCACATGATACAAACAATTCTTTTACCATTTATATTTTGTCATTTATATTTTATATACTTAGACATTTTTTGTTTATGTTTTATTTTTCATATTTCTGGATTGGGCTAAGCATTGTGTAATAGAATGAAAAAGATGTGTTTGTTGTGTTGCTTGTTTATGTTGATGACATAGTTATTACAGGTAATTCTGTGAATGAAGTTTCTAGTATTAAAGAATTTTTAAAAACAAAATTTCTTATAAAAGATCTAGGAAAACTTCAATATTTTTTGGGAATAGAAGTCATTAGGAATGAAAATGGTATTTATCTTTCCCAAGAAAAGTATTGCACAGATTTATTAACAGAGTATGGCATGTTAGGATGCAAACCTGTTAATGTGCCTATTGATCAGAATCATGCTTTGGTAACTATGTTAAAAGAAAATGACCCTAAGTTAGAAAATATCACAGGGTACCAACAATTAGTTGGAAAATTGATATATCTGTCACATACAAGACCAAATATATCATATGCTGTGCATTTTCTAAGTCTGTTTATGCATGCCCCTACTAAAGGACACTTAAAAATTGCCTTTAAGTTGTTAAGGTATCTAAAGTTGTCTCCTGGAAAAGGGCTGTAGTTTACAAAGGGTGAAAATCTTAACCTAGTTGCCTATACAGATTCTAATTGGGCAAAGTGTAATATTACCAGGAAATCTGTTACTGGTTTTTGTATTTTCTTAGGAAACTGTTTAGTTTCCTGGAAAAGTAAAAAACAGTCAACTGTATCAAGGTTCTCAGCTGAAGCTGAGTTTAGGGCCATGTGTTCTGCCACTTGTGAAGTGATGTGGTTAATAAATGTTCTGAATGAGTTGGGTATAAGTGTTGAAATGACTGTAAAAGTTTTTTGTGATAATAGTGCTGCTATTTCTATAGCAGCCAACCCTGTTTTCTATGAAAAAACTAAGCACTTTGAACTTGATCTATTTTTCTTAAGAGAACAAATAGCAAAATGGGTGATTAAAACACATTGGGTTGACTCAAAAGGTCAAATTGCGGATGTGTTTACCAAAGGTTTGTTTGCAAACTCTCCTATGCATCTTTGTGAAAAGTTGCATTTGTTTGACCCATTTGGGTAAAAGAATTGAGGGGGTGTTAATTTTAGTAAGGTTACTCCACATGATAAAAACAATTCTTTTAACATTTATATTTTGTCATTTATATTTTATATACTTAGACATTTTTTGTTTATGTTTTATTTTTCATATTTCTGGATTGGGCTAAGCATTGTGTTGATATTGGGCTGCTGATTGGATAAAAGAGAAGCTGTTGGATTGGATGCTTTGGGCTTATTGGCTGCTTTGGGCTTATCTTCTGCTGTGGGCTTCGTCTGGTTATACTCAGCCCATCCACGCTGGCAATCCGTGTGATAATAAGATCGACGGTAGAGACTGAGTCATATTATGCTTCTTTGGTAGAAGCTTCTACTGCAATTATAAAAGGATTGTTACACCTCCTTTTATCATTTTCATCAGCTCATTTTCTCTTTACAATAATAATCGTTCTCAGTGTCTCTCTCTAGATTGTTAGGGTTTCTGTAATAGTTGTTCCTTAATAATTTGTAGTGTGTGAGAGAATCAGATCATCTTGTTGATGATCTGATTGTGAGGTTGTGATTCAGCTGTAGTGTTTGTGAGAGATTGTTAATCTTTTGAGTTGTGTTCTTTTTCAGTAATAATATCAGTCATTTAAATACCATATTTGTAACAAATTTAGCGAACATCGATATGTCAATCTTTATGCACATCATTTGTTGAGGAAATCTTTGACGAGATGTGTTTCATTATGTCGCCTTTGATATAGTCTTCTCTATTTCGAGTTATGTAAGTTGCATCGTCTTTGTGGATAATTGTCGGATCACCATTGATTAATTCTAAACGGCGTGTGTCTTGTCTTTCTTTACAGCCATTAACAACTTGATCCTACATAACTTTCCTTCCTTCAATGTCAAATAACTTGGAACATCATGAAGAACTATATCATGAAGTCTTTGATACTTGGAGCACATGCCAAATCTAAATACCGTTGATATTAGAATGGAGGAAAGGAAAATAGTTTTCGGCTACTCCAAAGACGTTTAAGTTTTTCTTTACTATTTTAGTTGTTAAATATAAATGATAGCATTAACTAGTGTGGGTTGCCACTCATAAGCAAATATATGTTAGGATAATTGCTTTGAACAACATGTAAATTGTAACATAAATGTTTGTTATAAAATTGTCATGTTGTTGAAATTTCCATTACCTAATGTTTTTTGTATTGTTAACTATATGAGATGTATGCTCGACTACTTGAACAAATCTATGTCGAAAATTAGCTAAGTGCTAGAGCAAGGTCTGACAAAGGAAATCATCGGTGCTTCATTGATGAAAGATTATTTGTTGATCCGTTAGTGATATTGCCAAAGCTTATCCTGAGTAATATTTGTTGCTGAACCACTACTAGAAAACTGGCAATTGCTCACCAAAATTTCTGAAACAAAAAAATTTGTCGGTAATTCCGACAAATTACCAACAAAAGCGCTCAATTTAGCAACAATTTTCTCACAGAGTACCGATCAAAAAAAATTGACGGAAATTTGTCGAAAACTTCTTACTAACTTCCAACAAAAAAAAAAGAAAAAGAATTTTGGTAGGAATATTAAAAATATAATAAAAAAAGTGTTTTAAAAACATAATTGTTTAAAAGTTTGAACGGTAAAAAAATAATAAGATAAACATGTATTTACTTACATTAATATAAATATAAACATATTCAACGTACACACATGTACGCATGTCTATAGCACGTATAAGTTTGTAAAATAAAAGTATTCACTGTATGATTAAGGTGTACAAAAGATGGTATGAAAACCCCGACGTTTAATGCTCGTAAAAACAAAAAAAAAGATATCGGTTGTCGGTAGATAATCGGAAATTTCCGACCATTTTCCGACGAAACTCAACTTTAGGTGGGAAATTGATCGGGAATTTCCAACCGTTTTCCGACCACAGCTTTATTATATTGGTATTCAATTATGTTAAAGTATTTGTATGTATGTGCATATGTGAACGTATTTGTTTGTGTGTGTATGTGTGCGTGTGTGTATATATATGTATATGTACATGTGTATGTGTCTCGGTGCATAAACGAATGCATATATATTAATATACACACAATTATAGAATAATAAAAGCATGTTTTAAGTAATGGGTCCTGACAATGTACACACATACGTAACATGCATATAAATAAAATTTAGAATTTTTTGTCGGAAAACAGGAGGTAAACTATAAATAAAAATTAGATTTTTAGTAGGAAAATAGTTGGAAAAAAATAGAAATAGTTGGTCATAATATGTTACAACGTAAAAGAATCGAGAAACGATTATCGCTATTAGTCGGAAAATGTAGTTAGAAACCAGTCGGAAAACTGACACACTTTTTGTCAGAAATATGTCAGAAAGTTCATCGGAAACTTGTCGGAATATTTTACCGACTAGATTTTTCCAACAAAAGACACTTCGTCGGAAACTGGTCAGAGACACCGTTTTCCTACCTGTTTCGAACAAAAACCTTGGTCGGAAACATGTAAGTTTTCTTGTAGTGAACTCTAAGTGATTCACCGGTGACGGTCATTAGTGTTGGAAAAATGGTTGTGAAATTGATTTTTCACTAATTTTGGACTTAATTAATTGTACTTATATATGCATTATATAGATAATTATTTCCGCGGCTGTGTACTACATTGTGAGAGTATCACAACGAACCAAACCGCTTTCAAAATAGAGCTAAGATAAATGAGATATTGAAGTTTCAAAGTTGTATGTTAGAACAAAAGATGAGAAAATGGATTAAGTTATTTCAACTAGTCCAACATTGGTGAAATGATAAAATATGAAGTGGTATAGGAGTAGCACTCCTTGTAAATTGTTGCCTTGAGCCAACCACTATCGGGGAACCTAAAGGGCTAACTTTCACTCGCACACGCGCGCATACATGGTGTGGGCGATGGGTGCAATATGGTACTTTGATGGAGCACTTTACACACTCGCAGAGCCGCCAATGTATTTTTTGATCGTGTGCTTTTAGTTTGGTACATAGGTTGCGTGGTCTGGATACGCGCATAGTCAGTGACGTTCAGGTTCGTGGCGCGTGTGGTCTTTTGCGGATGACATGGAAGTGTGCGCATAACCATGTGTGCACTGGTCCGCGTGCAGGTTCTCCAAATACACCAGCTAGAATCAAATTTGGTACATGTAATTTGTTTATTACATTAAATTTTATTTAGTTTTGAAATTCGTATCGTGTTAGTATATTTCCTATAAATAACGAGAGTATGATTATTAATATTCTAACAAAAAGTTAATTAATTTCCTACTATTATTCCGCTATTGACATATTATCCAGGTTTAGGATCAAATACACAGTGAAAGAAAAATAGGAAGTCATAGGAAAGGTATCAAACGGACTCTGATTGAACTCATTCAAGCGGCATTGAAACCGTCTCATCGAACCCTACGATGTTAGTTTTTAGGTCTTTGTTTTTGGAGGTTTTAAACTGTAGTTTTTAGAATATACGTTATATCATTGTGTCTTTTATGTATCATTGTGTATTTTTCTTATTTTAATCATTGTGTTATTTTTTCAATTCATTGTGTCTTTTTTCTTTAGCATTGTGTTATATTTTTCAGCACTGTTTTATATTTTATGGCTCATTGTGTCATATTTCATGATCTATTGTGTTTTTTGTAGTCTTCTCACCCTTCTCATTTTTATTACACTATGTAAAATAACTTGACTCTATTATCCATTTGTGGTTCCTCAAGAACTTTAGAGACCAAATATCGCCATCTCCTACCTTAACTCATGAATAATCAAACAAATATGTATGCTAATAAAATTTTGTAGTGAACTTCTTTATTTCCAATATGTTTTCTTAGTTTTCTTGAAACGTGACTGAGCTGACCTTTTGAAACAGAATCGTCTACGCAGCTAGTCCTATTAAGCAGTCTTTTTTTTTTAAGGCGTACTTCAATAGTGAAATTTTAGTCCTGACAACCTTTGGGTCACAAGTTCGAGTCCTCCCACACGCCGGACCTTTTCAACCTTATTGGGTATAATTTTTCGATGGACGAGAGTCGAACCTATGACTAACCCCGGTTCATATGTTCGACTGTTCGAGTCCTCCCACCTCAAATCATCGTGTTATTGTTGGACCGATTGAATTGGTCAACTAGTCCAGTGGTTGGGTTAGATTTTAATTATCTTTTACTCTTCTTACCTTCAATTATCTCATTTATGTAGTTTCTATTTTATTTAATTTTTATCTTCCGGTTCCATATATATTGCACATTCACTTTAGAAAAGATAATATTTCTAGAGTATTTATATTGTTATTAGGTTTTTGAAACCAGACCTCAAGAGTTGTAACCACGAGAAGATACTCACAACTAAAAAATACCCTTATCTTAACCCCAAACAAAATTTGTTTCAGATGAGACTTGGATCCATATTTTTCATTTAGAAAGTCACGTGGCTACAGCTTAAATCAAAGGCTTGGTGGTTTTAGCCCTAGCTGTTAACATAATTTTTTATTAATTTATTTGTTAGACAATATTTACTCACATGATTAACGCTAATACGCTATGATGAAATCTTTATTACAATATGACAAAGTGTTTGCTTTTTCTGGAACGGTGACAAAGTGCTTATTACAACATGACAAAATGTTTGTTAGAAAAAATATATTATTTTTATCCAACTGAGTGTATTTTTTTTTTTACATTCTGGCCCACATCACACACCAATAAAAGGTTGTTACATACCCCAGAATATGATGTCACACTTTCAGGATGTGATGTCACGAGGTGTATAAAACCTAAAACCCATTTTTTTATATGTTTAAAATGTAGCTATTGTTTATTATGTAAGCATGCACGATTATTTCAGGTGTCACAGAAAAAAACTTTAACACCATCTAAATTTAATATTATAAAGATAATAATAATAAAGAATTGGTTCAATTGAGAACTTTTGGCCAAATTAAGAAGTTAAAAAACTATTCCGGGCCACACATTTCTTTAAGGCAAAAAAAAAAATTCTACATAATTTGTCCTTTTGAATTCCTAATTCACCAACCATAACATATTCCTAGTTTTTTTATATATATGATAAAAAGACTTATAATGTGAAGCTAATCATTTAAGCATACTTGTTTTTGAACTGAGTAAACTTTATTAAAACAAGTATCACTTTACACAAAAAGCCATAGCTTTTTTAGAGCTATCGTGATATCCAAATGACACATGTAGTAGACACAAAGAAGATTTCTTAGAACCCGGCATAAATTTTGCGCAAAGAGTCGATTTTTCATCAAGTTCAGCCTTTACAAGTTTGTTTGTTTTGGAATCATGTAGAGTTATCATGTTGTTATGCCTTTCATTTCATATGTAATAATACATACATTATTTTGGGTTAGATTTGTACTGTTTTGATAGGGATAAGCTTTTCTTGTATTTTCTCTATTTCATTATAAGGTTGTGATTCTTTGTTTATTTTTTTTAAATAAAAAAATATTACATTAAATGTAGAATTGCCAGGTGTACACATAACCGTGAAAAATTACATCAAGATAGTGGGCAGGCGGGCAACAAGTTGCGCCGCCAACCCCCTTCTGAATGACAAACCCTAACCTACTAAAAACGAACCCATGCCCTCGTGGCGCCGTGACACTGCTATGAATGACCCGTTGGACTCTGGTTAGGAAATGGATGGCTTCCGATGCCAGGGAGCCAAAGGTATCAAATGCCAAGGGTACGAAAACGTGTTGGTTCTCCTCACAAGCTTTAGCATGTTTCTTAACTTTCTTCACCTCTGCTTTCCGCACCGCTTGCCCTACTACAAAACCATTATCCCTCAAACCAACCAGGGGAGATACACCTGTTAGGTCAACACAAACGTGTTTATTTATAATGGGATTTAAATAAGTAAAATAAACTACTCAAAATCAAATCGATAAAAGCTTAAGAGCCCGCATTAAGACGGGCTTATATTAGCTCCCATTATATACAACTAAATAATTAAATGCTTATGCTTAATAAACTAAAAAAAGCAAAGACTAGACAAACTCAAGTTTAAAACAAATTATGGTTCAACTTGGATTTCAATGTTTATCATATTGTTTAAACTTCAATTTGTATATCTAGGTTCTAATTCTAATTCTATATCTTTGTTCAAATTAATTAAAAACCTAATAGAAATAAAGATTGTTATTAAAAGCATTAAAATTTTGGTATGATAATAACATTCTAATATAAAGGGGGACGGGGCACTACCCGAATTGGTCACGGATACCTCACTACTAGCACGGTAATACCACCGCCACCCATGTTGGTAGTGGTCCTGTAAACCGTTTTTTGGTTCTATCTAACGGTCTGGTAACCGTGCATATTTTATTTTTCAATTAATATAATTCAATTTTTGTATTATAACTGTTAATTTTTTTAGTCAAACCACATTTTTGTTATTATTTTTTTATTTAAATCGTGTGTTTTAAACATAATAAAAATAAATTAAAACAAAATTAAATAAAAAACATAAAACATAATTCATTAATATTAAACATAATAAAAATACATCAAAACATAAAAAAAATGAAGCTTAAAGTTGACGCATGAATTGTCACGCCAAAACATGGTTAAACGTGCCGCGGTCACGAGCCGCATAGGTTAGCTGAGTGAACTCCACAGCCAACTCCGGCACAATGCCCGGGTGCCGGCTCATTGTGCGCTCGTAGCAGGTGGTCCACAATCATATTTGTTGTTGAAATCCGTCCATTTCCTCTGCAGGCTCTCGATTGTGCGGTCGTTTTGGCCTACTTGTTGGTTGAAGTCGCCCAACACACGGTCCCAGAACCCTGTGTTCCTTCCCCTTGAGCCTTGTTGGCGTTGCAAGGATTGGTCGTTTTGTGCCCCTTTAACGCACACAACCGGATCCATTTCTTCATTTTCGATCCAACACGTCATTTTGAAGGGTGTTGGTGTTGTTGATGGGTTGAAGTGTGTTTTCACCACCGTGGTATGGTGGTTTATATACAAAAAAATTCTCAACCGTATTGCATGTAGTATTCAAGTTTTCTGACAATTAGATGAGACCGATTTTAATGCACATAAATATTTTTGACCGTGTTGGGTGGGACGGTTTATGATAAGTTAAATAAAAATCTGACCGTTTAATGATAAAATAATAAAACCGTATGAATTTAAAAAAAAAGTTTAGATTTGTATTTAAATGAAAAAAGAGAATCAGTAGAGTGTTGCCTCTAAAAAGTGTTTCAGTGAAGTAAATCCGTGAAGTGACGTGGCAATGCATAATTGGTTAAAATAAGTGAAGTAAAAAAGAGTTCAGTTGAACGCCCCCCCCCCCCCTTTTAATCTTATATATAAGATAAATAATATGATAATAAGAGCATTCACATTAGCTACTCCATCGTTATAATTACTTTAAAAATCACTACCTTTCTCTCTGCTTTTCTATTTAATAATACTTATTCTATACTTTTATCGTTACCGTTTCTCTCTCCTCTACTGACAACCACTTTAAAAAATATTAAAAAATTATGAAGGAGGAACAGTGTCTCCTATAAATTTACTAGTGAACACTATCTCATCTAAATATTTTATCTCTTCTCTACTCACAACTACTTACACCCACTCTATATAATATAGAGATCGCACTCATAGAATTATAAATAACCTAATGTGAATGCTCTAAGTAGATGGTCTAAACTCTAAAGCCTCATTAACCACATAACCCCAAAATCACCATATATCATTTATTAACACCCAACAAATTTTAAATACTAGAATAAGTAATCAACTATGTTTAGTCAAGAATATTAATTCATCTCAAAATCACTAAATAACAATTTGAAAGAAATTTTTTTGCCACGTCATCAACCCACCTCTCTCTTCTTCCCAATTGCCTTTCTTCTATAGCACGTCTCTCTCTCTAAAAATGAGTATTTATGGGGTTTGAGTTCTTAAATCTTTCTCTTTTTTTTTCTTAAATAATCTCTCAATCTTTTAGGTTACACCACTTTATTATTTCCCTTTCTTCCATCCTCTCTTCCTTTCCCTTTCTTTATAACTTCCCCTTACCTTTCATTTCCATTCCATTCCAATCCTCCTACTCTCATTCCATTCATAACTCTCTCTCTCTCTCTCTCTCTCTCTCTCTCTTTCTCTCTCTAACCAAGATTCATGTATTCTTGAAAATATTTGATCTTTTTTTTATATAAAAGTTCAAGATTTTTCAAGGGTTTAGTATGATGATGGCTAATAACTCTGGAATTGGAAAACAAGATGATCAGTTATTTCTACCTCCTGGATTCCGATTCCATCCCACCGATGAAGAACTAATCACTCATTATTTGATCAAAAAAGTTATTGACAACACCTTCTCTGCTCAAGCAATTGCTGAAGTCGACATGAACAGAATTGAACCATGGCAACTTCCAGGTAAATTAATACTCACTTTCTTTCAATTCAAATTCAATTCAATTCAATTCGATTCGATATAATTCGATTTGTTGAAACTTTTCTAACTTTTTTGGATAAAGGGTTGGCGAAAATGGAGGGAAAAGAATGGTATTTTTTCTGTGTGAGGGATAAGAAGTACCCTACAGGGTTAAGGACAAACAGAGCAACTGAAGCTGGTTACTGGAAGGCCACCGGAAAAGATAAGGAGATTTTTCGAGGCAAATCGCTCATCGGAATGAAGAAAACCTTGGTTTTCTATAAAGGAAGAGCACCAAAGGGTGAAAAGACCAATTGGGTCATTCATGAATTTAGATTAGAGGGTAAATCCTCTCTTCAAACTGTTCCAAAATCATCCAAGGTATTGATTTATTAATTCTTGAATCATCCTCTGTTTTCCCCTGTTTTCCTCTGTTTTACTCTGTTTTTGTTTCACTTGTTTTTTATTGCTAATATTGTTTTTGTTTGAATTGTAGAATGAATGGGTGATATGCCGTGTGTTTCACAAGAATTCAGGTGACAAAAAGCCTAATTCCGGTGGCAATGGGCTGCCGCAATTGACGGAATCATCGACATCAACCGGCAGTGATGGAGGGATGATCAAGTCGAATTCCCTTCACGTGCCCTGCTTCTCCAACTCAATCAACATCCAAACACTACAAAACAACATTCTAAACAACCCCAATTACCCTTTTACTCAAAATTCCAATGGTAATTACAGTTTTTCGATATCCCAATCGACTCCGGCGGTGCACAATAGCATCCATTCCCATTCCCATCCCCAATTCCAATACCAATTCCCATCAAACTACTCATTTCCCACCCCAAATCAACCATATGAGTACCGAATAGGGAAAGAAATCGATACGCGGTCTCAAGAAACCGCGATGAGCAGTGAAATGAACCCGGAGATCTCATCGGTTATGCCGGAATTGGGAAACAGGGGATTTGATGATCAACAAGCTCCATCGAATTCGGTTGGACCGATTGACATGGATGGCATTTGGGACTACTGATTAAGAATCAATAACAATGAAGATCAAGATTAAGATGAAGATAAATGATTGTGTTTATAGAATTTTCTGATGCCTGAAGATGAATAATATTTTCAGGTGATGAAGAAACAGTCATATTGTAAGGAATGACATGGTAATTACTAATCAGTATATTTTGAATAGTTTTGTTGATAATTAAATAATAAAATGGGAGTTGTTATTTGTTTAATTGGTGTGGAATTCCTTGGTTTCATTTGTCAACTTCTTTATTTTTATTATTTTTATTATTTTTACATTAAAATAAATTCTGGGACCAATTTTTAACCCACCAGATTTGTTTGTTTTAAGATACACGTGTGTGTATATATTATGGAAAATATAGATTTAAAACTAGATTAATTATATTTTTCTAAAAAAAATGCTATCTTAAAATTTGAGAACCACTTTGTGATTACATATTCCTAATTAAAATGAAAAAAAATTAGTTTGGTTGAATACAACATAGTTTACAGTAATGTATGTTTACATGTATTCATCCGGAAATATAAACACACAACATTTTTTTATATTAATATTTATGAAATGTTCAATTGTTGTAGTTTTTTTTTTTTAAATAAACTTCATTACCACCACCAAACAATTGTTGTAGTTCAATTGTTCAGGGGCGGATCTAGTTCATGGGGAGGGGGTGCGGACGTTGCGGCTCAACGTGGGCGCGCGTAGTGGAAAATTAGTGGAAAATTTGATTTGTTTTTTACGAAATTTGAAAAACGTTGCTTATAAAATAAAAAAATGAAAAACGTTACTACTGAAAAATGTTTCTAGATCCGCCACTGCAATTGTTGATGTTAGTTTTATAATTATTTGTCTCGACTTGGATTTATTGATAAATATACTATACTTTTAAGTATGCTATACCTCTTGATATAGATATTTTTACGTTAACTGATTTCATTTGTGACTTTAATTTCTTTTATCGAATGGCATAAAAGTGGTATTATATATATATACAAATACTAAGTTTTGATGAGAGAGACAATCACTGTTTCGCTCAATACAAGCTTTTAAAGCTCAGCTTCGTCATCACGTACGTCAGCCAACGTCACGTACAACCCTTTAATGCGAATCTCTTTCTCTTTCTAAACAGGGCATGTAATCCGACATCAAAATGAAAAAAAACGCCCAAAAAAGGTTGCCCAAACCGCCCAGAAACCTTCGATAATTGGTTTGAAATAACCGGAGATGGTAGATTGTCCATAGTGTGTTGGTGGTGTGCCTCGACTGTCATAGATCTACCAGCCGCGGCAAGGCGCTTCGACCACTGCATGTGGCTAAATCTTGGTAAATCAGTAATGAAGCTTACATATGACGACAAGGCGGCGGGTCACCGGCAATGTTTGGTGATGGAGGTGGTTGTGTTATGGCTGTGATAGGGTGGTTGCGAGTGATAGACAGAGTTATCAGTAAGTCTGACTGATTCAGAGGACCTCAACCTTCGCCACTGCTTCCATCTACGACTACCCAACCGCCGTACGCCCCCACCCACCGTCGAACCCACTGTCTCCGGCAACAACACAGTCGAAGAAGGAATTTGGAACTCAACCAGAATGAAGAAGGATTTTGAGATGGGGTCAAAAGAATACCATTTGGGGCCTTCAAATATCTGAAAGATGGAACGTCAAATCTCTGATCTCTCTCTATGTAGTATGTCAATGAGAAAAACAAAATGGATATAGACTATATGAAAGAATGCATATAAAATGATGATGAAAGAGTATATATAAAATGGTATTATAATGAGTTGATGGTTTCACAAAAACCATCCGTGGTTTTGATGAAAAGAATAATTGTTTTAAATTTTAAATGATAATAATAATAGATTTAGATTATACTATATGAAATTATATATATAAAAATAAAAAAAAACTCTAATCATTCAGATGTCTAACCAAACACCATTTAATGATTCAGCACTTAATCATTCAGAACCTCTTAACCATTCAGACCTTGTACCGGATCAACACTTACCCATTCAGAAGTTGCCAAACGGCCCCTTAGGCTTTAAAGTGCTCTGTTTCTTCCTTTTTCATTTTTCAAGTTATCATCCGAGTAAGATCGCTGGTGCAGTGGAAGTGACGAATAATGAAGACTGATTGGGTTCAGACTGAGAATAGAAGGAGATGTAGAAGATGAATGGTGAAGGGGTGGTTTAGAAAAACAAAAGCCAACCCAAGGTTTTAGATTTTTGTTGGACATACAACTGTACAATGTCTTTGACTAATTAGACCATGTGTAGTGGGGGATGATAATTATAATGCCCATGTTTCTGATTGGTCAACGTAGCAGCTGAGTTAGCATGAGGCTTGAAGTCAAAATGGGGTGTAGTGGTAGGGGAAAAATTCGGGCGCTAACTTTATTAAAAAAAAAAAAACAAACCTAAAGCAGCCACGTCTCTCTCTCTTTCTCTCCTCCATCTTCTTCTTCCTCCTTCTCCTTCTCCTTCTCCTCCATCTTCTTCTTCCTCCTTCTCCTTCTCCTTCTCCTCCATCTTCTTCTTCCTCCACCATAACACGTAGAGCAATATTAGTGCCCATTCAAAAATCGTTCCGGCCCTATGATTATCACGCCAGGGCCCACCTTTCATCCATAGCGCCTCCTGTAGCGGTGGGGGGGCGCGGATTTGCTCACCACACCCTTTTTTGCACTCGACTACATATGGTCTTAAAGTTATAATGATTTTTATCATTTAGGGTTTTTTTTTAGTTTTCATATACAGGTTATTTTCAATTAATCTACTCATTCAACATTTTATATATTCAATTATATATAAGTTTTATAAAATACATTTTTGTCACGTTTTTACGTCACAATACAATATAAATTCGCGTTTTATTTGACGTTTTTTCCTGGTTTTGATCGCTATTTACTTAGCGTTTAGTACAACTTTATGAAGAGCGCCTACCTTTTAATCGTGTGGTCGTGGGTTCAAGTACCACGAGTGGCGTTTTTTTTCATAACCATATTTATTCTTACTGGGTTAGATACGTGTCTGAGGGGCAACGCCCGCGGCCACGCGCAGCGGCTATACATAACACAGTAACCCGCTCGCCCCCGCCGCAGCAACGCGCGGCGGGTATAAACCTAGTTAATATTAAAAACGATTCTACTATTCTAGCATGTTCTTTTTTTAGTCATACATACATGTATGTGTATGTGTATGTTTATGTATGAGAGAGAGTAACTGTGTGTGTGAAAGTGTGAGAACTGTTCTTATTGATTTAGCCTGTTAATTATTTTTTAAGACTTGGAGTTATTGATATTGCTGATAAACAAACATGTCGTTTGGTAGATAATTCAAAGAGATATTGTGAACAATATTCTCACCAAAAACAAAAACAAAGTGACTATACCTTGTATGTATTCTAATATAGTGACTTTGCTTAAGCGTTATTTTATAATCATGAACTATTAAAGGTGTGATATGATATTATGGACTTCAAAGAGTTTGAGCGGGTTACCTATTAAACTTATAATATATAATTGTTCGTCTTTTTGTTCTTGTTTTAAACAAGTTCACTGATCGAAACTATTTATGAGCAACCTGATTCTAACACTATATTTGTTAAATGTGATTGACGAATTTGATCACTTACGATATGAACAACTGTAGACCTGACCCTAACCGATTTTTTGGCGTAATATGTCAAGGAAACTCATCCCTAATAGTGCATGACTATTAATGTATAGAATGTACAAACGTAGTAATTTAGAGAAGACTTCCAACTTTAATAATTTGATTTCTCTTAACGCGTTTATTTTAGTATTGTTTTGATTTTGTTTATGTCGGAACCATTCTTTACATAATTTAAAAATATTAGAGAAATGAAATAAGACAATTGAGCATTTAGGTCCGACATATTATTATATTACAGACTATATATATTCAACTCATAATTATCCATAACATGATTTTAATGGTAATGTTACATTCTTAAGTATTTAGAATTTTGTCAAATACGCACTACAAAGACTTTTAGACAAAAATTTATACGAGTGTAATCACTTTAGTTAATTAGAGATTACCATAGCTAATATACAGCTATCATTGGGGCGGGGGGATAATATGGCGTGAGCCACGTGATTATATTTTTAGAAAAAAATAATGTAACACCCGATTTTATATTTGTTCATATTCGTTTGTTAAGAAAACACTCGTGTTCATGAACAAAAGCAAACACAAATGAATATATATATATTAACTTTTGAAAAAGATCGAATTCGCATACATATATTCACCTCAAATAAATTATTTATTTATTTATTTGGATAAAATAAATAAAAATAAAAGAATATCAAAACGCATTTCCCTATTAAACTATTGAATACAAATGAACTTCCCGCCGACCGGTTCATAAACTGTTGGCTGAAAGTTCATTTCGTCTGTTGCCCTAATGGTAGAGATTAAATAGGGGTGGAAAGATGGAGTTTATTCTCGATTGATCTGTAAGAGACAATATTGTGGTAATGTTGCATTTCTCTTTTCTCATATGCATGACAGATACACTTTCCTCCACCTTCTTTGAACGTTAGTAGCTTTTTTATACCATATTTTTTGAAAGTGTTTTTCCATCTTGCCAACAAGTACAATACTACTATATAAAAATAAAAAAAAATGATAGTTTAAGTGGGTTTTGTTTTTCTATCGATTATGTTTTTTTTTTGTCTATTCATTGTGTATATCCGTTACATCTAGTGTTTTTTTTACTGTGCATTGTGTTTAATCTGTCTATTGTGTTATTTTGGTCGTTTGGTTGCATTTGTGGTTTCACTCATTGTGTTTTTGTCTCGATCATTATGTATATTCGCTACATATGGTGTTTTTGTATTTTGAATGGGGTGGGGGGGGGGGGGGGGTTGTCAGTTGTGTTACTTGATCTGTGCATTGTGTTTTTTGTCTCGCTAATTGCGTTTTTCAGGATATGTACATGGCATTTTAGGTTGTTCTAGCTTATTGTGTTTTTTTTCTCTATGAATAAAAACCAACTTAAAATGTTATTTTTGTTTTTACAATAACAATATGGTACTTGTTGGAAAGATGAAAAAACACTTGTTAATATGGTGCAAATTTTATAAAAATAATAATGTATGAAAAAATTACGGATATTCAAACAACAGGGGGAATATGCATGTGTCATGCACATGAGGAGAGAAGATTACTACACTACCTTTCCACCCAATTTGCAAGAATCACACGCATCAAACTCGTGTGCCTTCTTACCTTTTTTTCCATATCCACACTATACACACACACAAAAGTTCAAAAACAAGACATCTTATCGTGCGAAGTGTATAAGATAATATGAGCCTTTGATCAAGCAAATCAACTAGTTGAGATTGAGTGTTCCCCCAAATCTACAAATCACATATGATAAAACAAGTGAAACACGTGAAATGAGAATAATAGGAACATCCACTATTTTGGAGTTTAAGCCCCTTCCCCCATGATTTTAAACAGTTATAACTTATTCATATATTAATATTTACAAAAAAATTAAAAATATTAACGAGTATTTCATTCTCTTTAATGTGAGTAGTCTATTGTTATAATTTACTTAAGTTTTAAAAGTTTTTATTTTACAAGCTACATGATTACGTATATTTGTATAAAACAAAACGGGCCACCCTATCGGTAGAACCCGCATCAACCACCTCATAGGGAGTGCACCTACCCACTCCATCAAAAGTGATTTTGTGTCATATCATCCATTGTATTATATATACGATTAGATCAATGGAAGAATAAACAAACCACTTCTCAGAACCAATAAGGAGTAGTATTGTTCATCTTCATCTATATATGTGTGTGTGTGTATGGCCTACCTATAGAGGCTATAGTTAATGTACAAAAAGTGTGTTTTGTAATAAGGGTAAGAACTGTTGTTGGCCATTAAATCTATAAATGTAGGGTGAAGATTGATTAGTGAAAAAATTGTAATATGTGTTATAATTTTGACTAACTGATTTGACTAGATAATGATATAATAGATATTTTGTGTATTCTAAATTTAAAAACTCATATGCAAGGCACATGTAACTTCCCCTCGTCTTTTTTAAATGCCAATAAATGTTTTATATATAATTATTATTTTTGTAAAAAAAATACAACAAAAAAAAAACAAGCGTTGTTTATCTTTTATATTAGTACCATATTACTATATATATATACACACACATATATAGAATATGTTTAAACTTGGTGGATGTAATTTGTCTTATAAAGCATAGTAAACTATTCTAATTTATTTAAAACACACTAAACTAGTCTGATTCATTTAATACACAACTGTATTAAAAAACAAGCTATAATATTTTATAACAATCAAAAACTTATTAAATTGTTATATGGGTTAACTGTAGTGTGTTTTATATGAATCGGATTCGTTGTCATGGTAGGTGTTTTATATCAACAATATGTATTAGATGTGTTTATCAAATTATCTTAATACACTCAATCTTTAAACTCAATGACTGTCACATGTCAACACCATAATCATTACTACTCTTCTCACATATTTCACCATTTCTACACGCACCTCTCTCTCTCTCTGTATATATATATATATATATATATATATATATGTGTGTGTGTGTGTGTGTGTGTTTGAAACCTACTAATAAATAAAAAACAAGGTTAAATCTTAAAATAAGTAAATAGTACATCATACTAATACATATGATAGAAACCTAATAATAAGTAAAAAAAACAAAGTTAAATGTTAACATAAGTAAATAGTACATCATACTTCATTTTTTAAAGACATATATTGACGATTATATTTGTTAACCAATAGCATTACATTTATTCAACTTGTGTAAAACACACCTTTATTCAGCCCGTACAATACACAATTTTTTTAACATATATAAGTGTTTATTACTTAACATGAAATTACATTTATTCAATCCGTGTAAAACACGAAGTTCTAACCTAGTAAGTTAATATGTAAATTCTTAAATATACATTAAGATAGATATGGATATAGCTGATTAAGATTTTTTGTTACTTAATACAAAGTATATAATATATAATAGATGCGAAACATAAAATTGAAGAAAATAAATTTATACAAATTTGATGCTAGCACACCATGGAAAAAGCATGTGTCTTGAGAATCCAGTTAAAAACCGAATTCACGGATCGATTAAGCGAAAACAACTCGGTTTCAGACGGAAGATTCGAGACGAGACAGAAATATACGAAAACAATGTCATCACAGATTCGTATTACATCAGAAACGGTTACAGACACTGTCATTAGTAGGATAAACATCTATCTCGGGGCCGGGGGAGGTCGGGCATGACCTCCCCCTTGAGAGCATTCAAAGCACAAACTCAAATCTTAAAATGAAAACTAACACATGAGATTGCTATTTATAGTCCAAAACATAAAGCCACATTCGCCCCTTGAAGGAGGTCGAACCTGCAGGTTTGCCCCTTGTAGGGATCGAACCAGGAACTTATGTTTTGGTCTATATTAACAAATGCATCAGATCCATAAAAATGCCCTTATGGATCACCACAATCTCATGTAATACAATACAAGACTAAACCCTAGTCTATTCGACAGTGACGTCCACAGAAAGTGCATCAACAATCTCCCCCTTGGACGTTGCTGGCGAATGCTAAACACAACTTGCATCTTCAGTCAGTATTGTTGAAGTATCAGTATTTTATCAACAATCTCCCCCTTGACTGATGCAGCTTCAGCAAAGTTTCTCTGAGATCCTGTAAGATAATGATAAATCAACATGTTCTTGAGTAACTTCATCTGTTCGACAGAATACTAGTCGTAGACGAGTGGATCAAGCAATCAGAAGTTTTCAGCGGGAACTACCGGTACCATTGCGGATTGAAATGCTTCAGAAACTGAAGTTTTCTACGGGGCCAACAATAACCACCAACAGCTCTTGAAATTCTTCAAGACTGTAATCTTGAAACTTTCGTTGAATCTACGTGCCACATGACTCCTACTGAGATCCCTCATTACTTTCGGAACATTGAGATCTCAGTCTTGATTTGCTTGTAAATAACAACTTTGTTTGAACAAGTTCCTTCAATCACACTGGAACTGGGTTGACTGTTCTCAACTTGCGGAAAAAAAATATATCTGATTTTTCGGCCCATAATAGTCATTTGAATCTGATTACCATACTGTTGATTCTCATGACTACCCCACAATAAAACGTTTCATCATCATCATTTCTTTAACAATTGTGTAGACATCATCACCATTCTCCCAAAAATCTTCAAAAATTGCCATTTTTACCCCTTAAAATACCAATTTTTCATTCTCTATGTCGAGGGTTCGAATGTGGAAATAAAGCTACATTCGACCCCTGTGTAAGGTCGAATGTACATTGATTGGATCGAACCAAGTTTGTTTAAGCCTGACTAAAACTGAGATTCCACGTTCGACCTGTCGTGGGGTCGAATGTGGAAAACTTCCAGGTTCGACCTCTGTTATCAACACAGAGGAAGCTTATTCGACCTCTAAATCCTACGTTCACCCTCCCGTAGGGTCGAATCTACTGCACATTCGACCATTTGCAGAAAAACGTGTTTTTCTTCAATATTTTCTGCAAATCAGTCCATAAACACTCTAATACTTCGAATTTGATGATGAAACTTGTACAGAAAGGTGCGGAAATGAAAACCTAACCCTCGAATTAACAGAAACATGGAAAAAATCACATGATTTTGGGTTCAATTAAGAATCTAGGGTTTCTAGGGTTTCCACCTTTCAATCAAAAACTGATTTTTAACGTCCGAAATCATGGAATTGAGCTGTGATTGATTCAAACGACTGTTAGATCTTTCAAATCGGTACCACGGCTCTAATACCAGTTGAGAATCCGGTTAAAAACCGAATTTACGGATCGATTAAGCAAAAACAACTCGGTTTCAGACGGAAAATTCGAGACGAGACAGAAATATACGAAAACAATGTCATCACATATTCGTATTACATCATAAACGGGTACAGACACTGTCATCAGTAGGATAAACATCTATTTCGGGGCCGGGGAGGTCGGGCATGACCTCCCCCTTGAGAGCATTCAAAGCACAAATTCAAATCTTAAAATGAAAACCAACACATGAGATTGCTATTTATAGTCCAAAACATAAAGCCACATTCGCCCCTTGAAGGAGGTCGAACATGTAGGTTCGCCCCTTGTTTCTCTTATAAGATGGTTTTTTTTTCCTCTATTGTTTCTCTTGACATAAATTTTTGATTTCATACCACTAGGCTTGCTAGCTATATTTCTTTAAGTGAATTAAGGTATTGGCTTATTTCATGTCACATGCTTTCACCTATTATGAGTCATTCATGGTAAGCCGGCAGTGTATATGGTTTGAGACTTTGAGATAACGGTACGGATTTGGCAATTTCAATGTTCGGTCAACAGTTTATAACCTGGATCGGGGTTGTGTAGAGTGTAAACGTCCGTTTATTTTTCATACATATTCTTTTTGGGATGTTGTTATGTTTAGAATTCATCCACAAACCCCACACACGTGTGACGTGTCACAAACCCCAACAACTGGAAGGCGACAAAACAAACGCACCCGCTGCAACGCGCGGACATTCACACTAGTCTATTAAAAATAAAGGGGACGGTTATTCTACAAAGTAATGAAAACGTGCGAAGTGTGCGAAGTCACGTAACATACAAAATTACGTAACATAGACAGAATCACTACTAGTTCATAACTAAAATTACGTAACATATAGGTCATTACGTAATTACGTACCATAAGACAGAATCATTCAAAACTTTACATAAAAATTTTTTCATACCCTTAAAAAACATAACATACAAAATTACGTAACATAGACAGAATCACTACTAGTTCATACCTAAAATTACGTAACATAAACAGAATCACTAGTAGTTCATAACTAAAAAAAATCACATATACAAAATTACGTAACTTTTGGTAATGGACTATATGTTACGTGATTTTAGTTATGGAACTAGTAGGTTTCTGTCCATGTTACGTAATTTTGTATGTTACGTGACTTCGCACACTTCGCACGTTTTCATTACTTTGTATTTGAACCTGTCCCTAAAAATAAATAACAGTTGCAAAAGGTACAAATGTTACGAAAATATAAAACAAAACAGTTGTAGAGGGGCATTTACGACCTCGTAAGAATTTATTTTTTTGGTGTTATCTTTTATTTTAGTTGCTTAAATAAGTTTTGTTCTAGTTGATGTAATTAACTTTTAGATAGACGATAACTTACCATGTCGCTCTAGAGTTTCTTCCGTTGTTAATAGTTCTGACGACGAAAATCTTGCCTTGCACTCTTCAAGTACTTCAGCATATGTTTCCGTACTTGATTTAATTCATTTGCATGTAAATTAGGTTTTGATTACTTTCAAAATAATTAATCATCATAAATCGTTCATCCCGATATTGTTTTAAGTGTATGTGGATACATGAAAATTTGTGAAGGATTAATTGTTTTAATTATATGTGGATAGATTATTTGTCACGAAACAATCTTTGATGTAATTTATAGTTTTGTACATTTTCTTTGAGTTAAAAAAATACAGTGATTTTTTTATCTAATTTAGCGGTGGAATACAAATTTGAAATTTGGCATTAGACATTAACTCGTAAAATGGATGATAACATTATCTTATGTTTATGTCATGTCAAGTTCGTTTAAACAAATTTACGCTATTATTCATTTCGTGGAACTCATCAGTGTATGCTTCCTTGTTCGCCTTAGAGACAATGGATTTGTGACGGGTCTGGGTTTGTGACAGGTCAGGTGATGCTGAAATTGAAGTCAAACAAAATCGAGAAGCATACTAAAGTTTGGGCTAAAAATTTACATGATTTCGTCCCCTTTGCCTTTAATACTTTTGGCAGAGTACAAAGGGTCGTTCAGAACACTTTTTTGACCACTAGGTACCAAGAGTTTGTCTTTAGTATGTTACATTCTGCTATTCAAACAAGATTCGCGGCACAACTTGTTATCCGACTACTTACCATCCTATTGTAAATTTTCCCTTTTATTAATCAGCAGTGTTTAACAACAGCTACTTTGTTATATATAAAAACTAGATTATACCCCGGGAACGTTCCGGGGTTGAGAAATCTATTATGATAGCTTTTATCCCGGGAGCATCCTGGGGTTGAAAAATATAACAATTCTAATAATACTAATACTAACAGTAATAATTATTACTCTTGTAATTAAATAAATGAAAAAATAACATTGGTATAAGGTGACACCATGTGTTGCAGTGTTGCGCAATTCTTTCTCCTAGCTTCTCTTGATGAAGTATACCTATGTATCTTTAGAAGAGTAAAATTCCAATGATAGCATGGCGAAACATGATTAATGAATAACCTGAACACTTTGTGTTTTTTTTCCTGTATGAACGAAACCCCACATAAAATAGTCATTTTTTCTCCGTTTTTTTATATAGCACTATGGTACTCGTTGGAAAGATAATAAAACGCTCGTTAATTTGGTGTAATTTTTTTCTTTAAAAAATCTCGTATATAAAAGATATTAACGTTTAAAAATTATAGGAGGAAACATAAGATAGAAAAATTTAAATTTGTTTTTAAATTCTTTTTTCCTAAAATAACTCAATTTAATTTTAGTAGATTAGATTTTATATTATTATTTGTTTTTTTTTTAATTTGCCACATGGCATAACACATGGCACATTCAAAGGAGAGAATGCCTCCTAGAATGCCATGTCATTAAAATTGCTTTCTTTTATTATATATATAGATAGTACAGAAGGGACTCTCAGCAAGAAGTTGAGAGTCCCAACAAACCGAAAGCATTACAATATAATATCTCTCATTTAAAGTCACACCATCTCTCCACCTATGGTAGTGTTCGGTGCACTAATGAGAGCCAGAGTTTAGTATAGTATTGTGAGAGAATGAAAAAATGGCGTTTGGTTGATCAATGTAATGGAATCACTCGTTACCTTGTCCCTTACGGTCCATCTAAAAAACTCAAAATCCATTCCCTCCACTCCCTTGCTTTTTTTTCATTTCATTCCCTTTGTCTCCCTTTGTCACCCTTTATAATCACGACAAACCACTACAACCACCCACCGCCGCCACCACCGACCACCGCCGTCAAGGCCGACCATCGATTGTTGCCATTGCCGACCACCAATCATAGCCACCGCCTACCACCACCGCTGACCACTGCCCCCACCCATCGCCGACACAGCCGCCCACCGCTGATGACGTAGCCACCAGCCATGACTACCGCCACCACCACTTACCGTCACCACTATCGACCACTGTCGCCGCTACCACCCACTGTTGATGCCACCATCACTACTGCCGACGCCATCACCACCACCCACCACCTATTTTGTTCCTTCGTCTTTTTAGCCTACCAGACAACATAAAATAATGATTTATTACATTTTCACAGGATAACCTAATAAGATCACCATAGAATGGTAATGATCCATTTCACTTCTCATCCATTCTATTCACTCGTCCATTCCATTACCCATACCAAACAGACTGGTCTTGAGCTAAATAAACGGATCTTCTTTAATGACCCTTATGAGTTATGACCAACGTTTACCTTGACCCCGATTCTTTCCGTCACGTCATCACAAAAACCGCCCACTTTCATTTATTTGTTCACATATTTTTTAACAGCTATTTGTTCACATATTTTTTAACGGCTATTTGTTCCTACATTTTGTATAACATTAATTGTTATATTAATTATATGTGTAAATAGAAAGTGTGTGAGCTATTCTACATCCAAACTTTACGCAAAACTTGGTTTAGCATTATAACTTGTGCCAAAAATTTTGATGATGTAATTCATCTCCCAGTTTGCACTCAATTGCAGGTAAATTAGGTTAAATAATAACTTGAAATCTTAATTGAAATGGGTGTTTGAAATCTATTTGAATTAGGTTTCCACGATTCACATGAAATTTCTAAGTAGGGAACGAAAGAGTCCTCTAAGAAATGAACCCATCATTAAATTTGACTTTATTTCTTGCTATTTGTTTTGTCTTTTTCATTTGTAGTTTGTTTAGTATATTACTTTTTCGGTCTATAAACCTTTCTGTATGTAAAAACAAACGAAGCATATTTTAAATTAAGTTTAATGTTTGAAATAAAAGTTGATGGTATGTGATTCCTATTCTCAATCTAGTACCATTTTTTATTTATTTTTATTTTTTTATGTCAAGAATGAAGAATGATTTATATATACTAGATTTACTCTCCACGCATTCACTGTTATTATTGTCTTGGTTTATTAGGGTACCAATGCGACATTGTTAGCCTAAGTGATCACAAAAAAAAATCTGGAAAAATATTTGCCTCAAACCAGGTCTCGAAACTAAGACCTCCGCTTAGACTATGGGGTGTGGTTCCCCTTCCCCCTTGTCCACATCAGCGCCACATCATTTTCCCCTTCTAGGGGAAATGGTTCCCCTTCCCCCTTCCTTTTTTTATTATTTTTTTGATTTATTTTATAGATTTTATTTTTCATTAATATTTTTTTCATTAAATTAAAAACAAATTACATAGAAATTAAAAAAAAACGAAAATTACATAGAAATTAAAAAAAAAAACGAAAATTACATAGAAATTAAAAAAAACCGAAAATACATAATAAAACATATTAAACGATCCTCCGAGCCATCTTTTGATAATGTTGTCTTTTACTTTCGCCGCCACCGCGCGTTCCTCCTCCGAAAGGTTATCGAGAGGAGCTTGCATCAACGCCAATTCGGTTGCTTCTTGTCTCGAAATCTCCATTTCGAGGCGTTTTCTTTCCAACTCTAGCCTCATCGCTTCCCTCGCCGCCGTTTCTTCCTTCTCCTTTTTTTCCATGTTTAGCCTCTCAATATCTCTCGCCGCCGCCTCTTCTTTCTCTTTCTTTCTTTCCAAGTACCTCTCCGTTTGCTCCTTTTTAAACTCGTTAAAGTTTAGAAGCAACTCCTCAATTTTCTCCACCGCCTTATCTTTCGACTCTTTCGAACCAGAACCAGTATCGATACGCTTTCCTTTTGAGCTCGAGGCCGCTTTCTTGGCGCGGTCCCTTCCAACCGGCCTCTCGGATGGCGGTGTAGGCGCCTCGTCTTCAAACTCCGGGTCGTCATTTATGGTGATAGTACAACGAGCATCCGACCCACCACCACTATAACTCCCCGATGTGCTCGTTTTCGACCTCATTGCTTTTTCCACCTCATGGGGCACCACTTTGAATTTTTCACACTTCGAGAAAATCTCATACGGTTTCATCAACCCAAACGCCCCGTTTTCTCGGTGTATCTTTCAATAGCCAACTTCAACACGTTCTCATCACTTTGACCCGTGGTACGATTATTCCAAGCATGTTGATAGTAACCCGCAAAACCTTGACATTTTCCCATCATTTCCCTACACTTGCTACTAACCAAGTGCGTGGTTCGATTTTGTTCACATTGTAACAACTTATAAAATTCCTTAACAACTTGGTTCCAAAAACCAACCCTGCTCCGATTTGTAGCTACAAATATTATTAAAAAGTTAGTAAACATAAAAAAATATAAACACAAAGTTAAAAAAAAATAAACAGAAAGTTTAAAAAAACAAAACAATAGCTAAATAAAAAATTAACAAACTTTATCCGAATTTTTTAAAAAAAACAAATTTTTTCCGAAAACTTTTTATAAAAAAGGGAATCGAAAACTTTAAAAAAAAATAAACTTTTACCTAGAATTGGGTCGGTAGAGGTGATAACCCAAGCTTTTGCTAACGCCTCCAACTCATTGGGCGTCCAATGAACGGGATCCGCCCTCGTACTAGGACCTTCATCTTGGACTCGTTTTGTTCCTTTTTTTGTAGTTTTTTTGGTATGGGCCGGTTTGGTTATGGGAGGAGGGACTTGGGTTTCGGGCACGTGATCATCGTGGGAGCCCAAAGAAACAAAATCGTGCTCGGGTTGGGTTTCGGGTAGAGGTTGCCATTGATGTTGTGGCATTTGCATTTGCCATTGTTGATGTTGCATTTGCATTTGCATTTGCCAAGGATTAAGAGGGGTGTTAAACCCGCCAAAAGGTTGTGATGAGGGGGTACCGGGTGTCGAGGGAAAACCGAATGGTGCTTGATTAGTGGGGTGACCGGGTGTGTTAGGGACGAACGGGCGTCTTGGATCCATGAAATTTTATAAAAAAGGAATGGAAGGTTTATAAAATGTGTGTGTTTTGGTTGTTTGGAGTGAAAAAAATAAAGGTTAAAGAGTATATATATATAAAGTAAATAGGTTAATTTTTTTTTTTAAAAAAAGTAACCGTTGGCCCAACGTTCAAAAGAAAACGGTAACATTTATCTTGGAGGTTGGGACGGGGAGAACGGGAAGAACTTGCCGAGTACACCGAAGAGGGTTCGGGGGGGGGGGGGGGTGTTCCCCTTCAGGAAAATGGCCACCTCAGCTTTCCCGACCCCTTTCCCCTTCCTCTTCCACACCCCTCAGTCTTAGGGAAAGGCACCTCAAACCACTACATCACCAATCCAATTTGTGTTTTATTCCCAACCCAATTATGTTTAACATAAAATAATGATGTGGAAAAAAAATATAAAATGCCCCCACCCAATGTCGAACCTGTGACCACTCATTACGAAAGTGTAGCTCAAACCACTACACCACCAACCCAACTTGTTACTTTATATGAAACCATTTATATTTAACATTAAATAATGCATTGGAAATGAAAAAAATAAATCGCCTCAAGCCGGTCTCAAACATAAGACCTCTCAATTAGGAATGTACACCTCAAACCACCACACCACCAACTTGTTATTTTTTTGTGAAATCAACTATATCTCTACTACATTATAAAGGAGGAGTAATTGCTAAATGTGTCCATATTGGCAAACTTAAGATGGCATTTGAAAAGCCATATGTTTTAACCTTCAAATGTCATGTAAATCTTCTCCAAATTACCCTTGAATGCATTAAGATGCTTGTACCATAATGCATTAAGATGTTTGTACCATAATGCATTAAGATGCTTGTACCAACCATTTTCCATTAACTTTTCCATTAATTATCTATATATCTATATATATCTATATCTATAATCTCTATTTACCTTATTAAGGGCCTCATGTACAACTTTTAATCCCAATTGTATATGTGTTTAATACACACTTTGTATCCATGTCAATATGTAACCTTTTTCATAAACACCTAATTCAAGGCTAGATCATTACAAATCCCTTCCACTGAAACACCTACAAATTCTTTCCATCCCTTCCTTTGTAACTCACCAAATTTCATTATGCATACTACAATTGGTGGTTCACCTTGAATATTTTCAGGTTACTTCTAAACTTTTTGCATACACTTATATTCTTTATCTGATTTATCCGATTGGTTGTAAATAGAATTTGTTGTGATTGTAATAATTGTGTCGCGGTGTTCATCTCCCACACATTTTGAAGGCGACAATCCACAGATACACCTGGTATGCCTTTTGCTATTCGTTTCTACTTCATTTATATAACATATTCACACATTGAGGTGTCTCCTGACCTGATAATATTGGATTGAGTTTTTTTATGTTACTATGTTTATTCTTCTTTAATGAAGTGGGTTAACATATACCCTCTGATTCACAGTTTGCTGGATAAAACTAGAAAACAACGCACAGGGTCATGTCAATTAAAGTTGCCTTCTTTTCAAATATGAAATATATATGATTATATCTAAGTATGTATATACATGTGTATAGTTTATTAAAGGAATTTATGTTCAGTAGTAATGTGACTTATTTCTTTTAACATGCATCAGGGTATTAAGGAATTATGTGACACCAATGCTGCTGGAATTGAAGCTCGTGATGGCTTTCCTGATGATCCAATTGTCCAAATGATATCTTCTTGATAGATGGTTCAAGTACAACTGTATAAATATTTGTTTTCTGTTATACATAGAAAATGTTGTAAACATATTGGAAAATGTCAAACTGATCACAAATAATACCATCTCTCTATACCAAGTTATTTTAAATGGGTCAACCCGAACATGACCCATTTTTAATACGGGTTGACTCGAACACGACCCATTTTTTAAACGGGTCGTGTTACTTGACCCCAATTTTTTTTCGTGTCGGGTTCGGGTCGGTTTTCGGGTCATGTCAATAATTGCCATCCCTAATAAATATGCACAAATTACATCAACACTTCAAAATTTGAGAGGGGTATGGGACTTGTTGTTTCTTACCATCTCGTGTGTCGAATTAGGAAGGGAGTTGGGTCTGTCTAGCTTGGGGTGTGTGAGTTTTGGGGTTGGATCGTCCATTTGCATGGGTTTGGGTCTTTAGTTGGGGTGTGTGTTGGCTTGCGAGGTCTAGGGGTCACTGTTATTTCTATGTGTTTTTCTTTTGTGGTTTGCCCGATCTATTCTTTCCTGTTTGGTTGAATCTCTTTGGTAGTTCAACGCTTGGTGGGTCTTTGGGCTCTTAGGAAGGGGCCAGGATTAAAAGCTGAGGTTCTTTTAATTTGAGGAATTAAAATTTTTGGTCATTGGCTCAACTTAGTAGACTTGCATCCTATGTTAGTATTTCCATCTTTAATTTACCGTTGCTTCAGGTGGATTTTTCGAAATTTAAATTCATGTCCATCTTTTATTCTTTTTGCATTAGATATTTTCCTATCCTTTAATGTTGGTGAACTATTATAACATGCAACGATGTTTAGGTTTATTATTATTGTTATTTATTATTATTATTATTATTATTATTATATCTACATGTTTTTGACTTTGTAGCTGTAGGACCGTTCGATTGATCCGGATATCATGGGTTTGGGCAAAACACGAGTGCGGAATCTTCGGGTTTCAGTTTTTTCACAAAGGTGATAACAAACACAAACAAAGAGTTGTCAGATTATGGCTCAAATGGTTAATCGATTAAGAATCCGAGCTCGGATGATTACGGACTCGAATCGAACCATTAAACACCTCAAAAACATTCAAAATGGACAACTAATGAATGATTAGAGCAATCAAGTTTGGCTTGAATATAGTGATTTACATCATACGTTAGCTCATAAATAATATTTCGTAATTTTATTGAATGTTCATTTCCAGAATGATTCACCGGCTACTTTGCTTGCTTTGGTGATCAATCTCCTATTATTTGACTTATACTTGACTGCTCTTTGTGAATCGATATATTAGTTATCTTAGCAAATTACGTTAAACCCGCCATACAACGTTCAACAAAAAACATAAGTACCCGCGGCAACGCGCGGGCGTTTGTACTAGTATTTAATAAAGCATAATGATCCTGCCCAGAATTAAAAAGAAACAAAATGATCTTGCCTAGAATTAACTCACAACATCACTCTTAGGGAAGTGAACCTCAAACCACTACACCACCAATCAATCTTGTATTTTAATATGAAATCAACTATATTTAATACTAAATGATGTTGTAAAAGAATAAAAGAAACAAAATGATCCTGCCCAGAATCGAACTCACAACCTTCTTCTTAGGGAAGTGAACCTCAAACCACTACACCACCAATCAATCTTGTATGTTAGTATGAAACCTACTATATTTATTATTAAATGATGGTGTGGAAAACAAAAAAATGGCTGATGTACTATTCATGTTAAGTTTTCAATAATATATATATAATATATATAGGGGCCAGTTTAAATACAAAGTAATGAAAACGTACGAAGTGTGCGAAGATATGATAACTACGTAATGCTTTCATGAACATACAAAAACGTTACGTAATTATCATGTATTAGTAGTGATTCTGTCTATGGTATGTAATTTTGGTACATGATTTTAGTTATGGAACTAGTAGTGATTCTGTCTATGGTACGTTATTTTAGGGGTATGGAAAATTGTTATGTAAAGCATTAAATGATTAATTTTATAGTACGTGATTTTGGTAATGGAACTATAAGGATTATGTATATAATGGAACTATAACGATTATGTATATGGTACGTGATTTTGGTAATGAAGTAGTAATGATTCTGTCTATGGTATACAATTTTGTATGTTACATGTCTCCGCACACTTCACACGTTTTTGTCACTTTTTACGATAACCGGCCCCCATATATATATATATATATATATATATATATATATATAGAGAGAGAGAGAGAGAGAGAGAGAGAGAGAGAGAGAGAGGGGGGGGGGGGGGAGGTTTATCTTGATAACACTAAATATCATGATAACCGTGATAACAAATGGGAAAACCAATCAAAATCAATTTTTTCAATACAAACCTAATTATAATTAAAATATAATAGTAAAAAATGAATTTTCTTACAAAATTATCCATATTTACTTGAAAAAAAAACTCTTAAATTAATTTTTTACACATGTGTAAATAATCCGTTTACACATGTATAAATAGTAAATTTAAACATGTATAAAAACAATTTATTCTTGTATACATTTAAATTTAATAATAACATATTTATCACGTACCTTGATATGGTTATGCTACAAGCCTATTGGTGCTCACAAATTATGTCATCAAAATATACAACATGTCAAATACAAAGATAATACAAAAGTTTTTAATTAACTAAAAGAAACATAAATGCAAAAATAGCATTACTACTTGCAAAATGCATCGTTTAAAATGTCATCACTCTTCTTTAATGCTCTAAAATTTTAAAAGATCGGGAAGTAGGATTTTCTAAAAAAAATGGGATTTCTTTTTATACTTAGACTATATATATAAGGGGATCACTTGAGAAGAATTTTAATTTGAGAAGAAAAAAAAGAAATAACATTAAATACTTTAACTCATTTAACATTAATTATCCAATTAATTAGTTTTAAATATTTTAACTTACACACATCAAAACTTGTCATACACATACCAAAATTCATCCCACACACATCGAAATTATCATTAGGTTTATCCTACATATGTAGATGTTCATCCTACATATACCAAAATTTATCCTTCACTATAAATTATCTTTGCTTTAAAGATATATATTTGAAAAAGAATTATGATTTCATTTATTTAACTAATTTATGAGAGTTACAAAACTTATTTAACATTAAATACAAGAAAACTTATTCTTATTTGAACTTTCAACTATATATATACCGTTTGAATTTGAATGAAATATTTATTAAACATTAGAGAAAATTACAATTTTTGTCCTTTAAAAACATCAAAACTATGGAATGGGTCCTTTAAAACTTTTACTTTTAGTCTTTATCCTTTATATGAAAAGTTGCCACGATTTTTGTCCTTTACACTTAACCCAGTTAGTATAATCAGTTAAGTCACCCCACATGCAATGCATGTGAGGGTATAAACGTAATTTCACCCCCCATTTTAATCCCTTATAAAATCTGAATTATTACTTCCATCTCCCCCAAACACACACATATGTTAGAGAGAGAAAGACCTAGAAAGAGGAAGAGTGAGTCGGAGAAAGAGGAGGAGACCGGCGGGTCTTCGCCACCCAAGGCGGAGCTCCGGCCGAGCAGTCCACAACACCACCACACCCTCACCCATTCCACTAACTGTTGCTATTGTAGAGAGAGAGAGACAGAGAGAGAGAGGAAGAAGACGACGGTGACAGTGGGGATGGTTCGGGTGAGGTTCTGATCGGGTCAGATCTGTTATCAAAGGTAAAACCCCCTCCTTTCTAATAATTATAGTGGTGATTGGCTATGGTTGTTGTCAATGGTGTTGGATGGAAGATGGTGGTTGTGGTGGTGATTGAAGCCGACGGTGATGGTGGTGGGGGTTACGGTGGTTGCAGGTGACGGGAATGATGCTGATGATGGCTCGATAGTGGGTGATGGTTGTTGGCTGTTGGCGTTGAAGATTTGCAGTGATGGAGGGGTGAATGAGGTTGCAGAGGAGGGTGAAGGAGGGTTTCGTATATGTGAATGGTTTGTGTGGTTGTAGAGGAGGGTGGTGCTGTGGTGATGGCTTAATTGGTGTGTGATGGATGAGTGGAGATAGAGACAGAGATAGATAGATAGGGGTTGTTTGACTGTTTGTGTGTAAAGAAAAAAGACAAAAAAATATTTTTATATTAAATTACAAGAATTGTCCTTTAGAGGTAAAAAGACCAGTTTACCCTCTTGTGCCTTGCACATGACTTAACTTAACTGAGATTTTCTAACCCGGTTAGTGTAAAGGACAAAAATCGTGGCAACTTTTCATATAAAGGATAAAGACTGAAAGTAAAAGTTTTAAAGGACCCATTCCATAGTTTTGATGTTTTTAAAGGACAAAAATTGTAATTTTCTCTAAACATTAAATACAACTATTAAATGAAAGATTTTTATTGGTTTAAATTTATTTGAACTTATTCTCTTCTTACAAGAAAATTTTGAATTTGAATAGTTTTAGATGGCGTTCTCGCAGTTTGCACGAAATATATGTGCCCTTAGTTAACCAAAATCAATCAAACTGAAACCGAATCGTTCATGTATTCATAAGAGGGTGCCCGGGCGATGTAACATGGAATACAAACACTTCTAATGGTGCATGGTTGGGTTGGGTTCAGTTCGGTTATTGGCCTCAACCAAAACAGAAACCGAAGTTATCGGTTAATCGGTCTTATTCACAAATCGGTTAATTGGTTCGGTTTATTTGGTTAGATTATTGTTTTCAATTTGGTTTCGTTAAATTGGTTAACTAACAAAACCAAACTTTGGCTAAATTTTTTGATTAGAAGTATATGAAATGAAGGTATAAACGCTAAAAATATATGAATACATGTATTCTTTAGTTTCTGTTCGATTACTTTTGGTTAACTAAAGGTAAAAAAACGATATCAGGTTAATTCGGTTTTTGGTTAATTTAATTTGATTGATTTCGGTTCGGTCTTGTCAATGTTTTTGGCAATTTCGGTTAAGGATTTAGTTATTGTTCACCCCTAGATATTGTTAATCACATAACACATCAATATTTTTAACTAAAAGAAATGCAATACTATACTCACATTACAAACAATAAAATGCCTATTTTTATGATGTAGTTTTTTTAATCATTAATATATGAAAACAATTATGGTCGTTTACAATTCTTGGAGGTAGTTGCTAGCTAGTTTAAACTAAGGGGAAAATGTGTAATTGTTATTTAAATAAATAAAAGTTGAGTAAACTTGATGTAAGATTTCAGTAGGGCTGGCAATTTCAGACACAAATACCCAACACGAATCTACACGATTTTAATAGGTACATGAATGACCTTAACATGTTTCGTCTTCTAAACAGGTAGACACAAAATATACCTGTTCATTTCGTGTCTAAATAAGTTAAATACTTGTTTACCTATTTAGTACCTGTTAAGACATGTTAAGGATTTTTTTTTAAATAAAAAAATAGGTTGTGGGGTGGAGTATTGGAGTTATACGTTTTTATAGGTTGAATTCTACCTTTTTAATGCTTGATGGTACCCATTTAATATGTTGGATTTGGAAAACATGTTCGTGTATTATCGTATTAACCTGGTATAAATAGGTATTATCGTGTGTTATCGTGTTAATCAGTTATAAACAGGTTTGTGTTCGGGTATGGAAAGAATGACACGATAAGTTATCGTATCATATTCGTGTCTATATGTTTCGTGTTCGTATTTTTACAGGTTCATGTCTTAACAGGTCGGGTATTCACGATTTACCAGCCCTAGATTTCAAGGTGTAAACCTGAAATATCCCAATCATTTATTTGGGTATATCCCAGTGGGATCCAATATGGCTCAAATTGAAAACTAGAAGCCTGTTGGTAAATTCAAAATGAGACGTTCGAAGTGGAAAGCTAAGATGTTATCTATTGGTGGTAGATCTACTCTTATTGTTTCGGTGCTTGATTCAGTTGGGATTTATTTTATGTCATTGTTTCGTATGTGGTCAAGATTAAAAAGAATTTGGACAAGAAACATGGAATCAAACCACTATTTATCATAAAGCTATTGATTGCATCATCCGGTCAAATGCCACAATGTTATAAGTTGTTATGTTAGATTTAAATTAACAAAAATTCACAATAAAAATAACTTCAAAATATATTAAAAGTTTGAAAATTTTTTATATTTTAAGTTAAACACAATCGGGCACCAACTCAAATTTAGGGTGTGGTTTGTCATATTATATGAAATGCCTTTTGGTTTTTAGTGCATAAAATCCTGACAATTGTATACACTAAAATGGTAAATTTAATACCCTCAAAACTTTGCTTCATGCAATTTTGGCAATAAACCAAGTTTGACAAAACAAAGATGTTTGTGAGGAAAATGATTTACATTAATTTCAAGAATTTGTTAGAATATATCTACGGTTTTAGTTATTGTAAACAAAACGTCTTAAAACGTATAGAGACGTGTAGAGATACGTTGCCAAGCAAATAATACTCTTTGACATGTGTCGACAAGTTATAAACTTAGTTGAAATATCTCATTATCACTACATTTAAATACGTATAGTATTACATAAAAATTCCGAAACGTAGAACTAGAAGTAAAATAAATAAAAATGTTAAAAAAAGTGAAAATTTCGTTTGCTTTTACAAGCTATTTGTGTTGGGTTCTTTTTTAACCAAGCTTTTTTTAGGTTGTTGCTTGTTAACCTAACCGTTAGAGCTAAAAGGATTTAAAATAAGAACCTTAGGCCATTGGGCCTCATTTGAGCGTAGCCCAATACTTTTTAAGCCTACTTGTGTCCAGTGATATTTATGATTTACTATAATCCATATTATTCAACCGTTTAAACTTTAACATACACACCTATATGTATTATGTACATGATATGTCTGTAAAACATACTATACCTATAAAACATATAGCCTTCTATTTTATGTATTTTAGTGTTTACAAAGCCATTGCCCCCTTTTTTTTCTTAATAATAATTTGATATTTTTATTTATCAATTCTCACAAGTTAACATATTAAGTTTACTTAACCCTAAACCATAACATACAAAACCCACGTATTGTTGTGGCGGTGACAATTTACATTGTCACACTTGTTTTGTTTTATGTTACTTTATTAATCCTCTGATGATGCATTGTATAGTAGTTCTGTTAGACTATTGGGTATGGAGAGGGGTGGCATTTTTATGATGGGCCTCCACGTAGGCGCCACGTAAGAGTTGGGGGGGGGGGGGGGAGGCATCTTCATGATGGGCCTCTAAAGGGGTGGTGTGCACTATGATAACGGACCTCCTCATTGGTAAGAATTATAAAATATAATAAAAAAATCTATTAAAAAACAATTAAGTGGCCCGGCATAGGAGGCAAGGTGGTGCCGGCCATATCGTTGCCGACCCTGGGGGCGGTGTAGCCCGGGGCGGCATGACGTTGCCGGTCCCTTGCCGGCCCCCATACCCACCGGTCTTAGTGGAAATTACCCACATATTACGGCGGGTATTCGGTCGGTGTTGATATGTTTTCCTTAACTATATATTTCATATTGTAAATTCTTAAAGTATGTCATCTAATTTAGAAAATAGTACGAATGATTACCTTACATATCATTTAAAAGATTTTAAGGGTGGTTATAATTAAACCCCTCACTTCTATTTTCACCCCCTGAAAGCGCCTCGCTTAGGCCTAAGCGAGGCGCTTTCTTTTATTTTTTAACTACCTCGGTACGAGGTCAGAAAAAGTTGATTTGTGACCCGAAGCGCCTCGCTTTGGCCTAAGCGAGACGCTTCGAATCAAAAAAAAAAATTTGTTATTTTTTGGTCTTTTGAGTTAGTTTTTTTTTTTCAGCCATACGTTTGTCAAAAGAACAATCAATGGGAGGGTAAATAAAATCGTCGACCCGACTGTTGATTTCTTTCTGCAACAAGGAACAAAATGTCAGCTTTTTCCTGCCACCTCGTATAATTTGGCTAACCTGTCCAGTTATTAATCTCACTGTCCAACAACTGAATTTTACTTCCTTACATGAAAAGTTGTTTTTAATTGTTCTTTTGAGAAACGTCTGGCTAACCTGAAGTTCCTTTGGATCAAAATGTCACTGTCCAACAAATGAATTTTACTTGCTTGCATGAAAAGTTGATTTTAATTGTTCTTTTAACAACGTCTGGCTAACTTGAAGTTCCTTTGGATCAAAATGTCAGCTTTTTCATGCCACCTCTAAGCTAGGCGCTTCGTGTCAAATCATACGAGGTGGCAGAAAAAGCTGTATAACCTGTCCAGTTATCAATCTCACTGTCCAACAACTGAATTTTTATTGCTTGCATGAAAAGTTTATTTTAATTGTTCGTTTGACAAACGTCTGGCTAACCTGAAGTTCCTTTGGATCAAAATGTCAGCTTTTCCCTGCCACCCTCGTATGATTTGGCTAACATGTCCAGTTATCAATCTCACTGTCCAACAACTGGATTTTACTGTAATGATCAGGAACATTCCAAATAACTGTTCAATTTCAGCTTTTGTTTAACTATTTTAGCAACTTCCATAGAGAAGTTATCAATCTCACTGTCCAGTTATATTACTCACTGTCCAACAACTGAATTTTACTTGCTTGCATGAAAATGTTGTTTTTAATTATTTGGGAATATATTTTCTGATCAAAAAAGGCATAACTGTAATGATCAGGAACATTCCAAATAACCGTCCAATTTCAACTTTTGTTTAACTCATGACAGATCCACCAAATCATTTCTTCAAGTTCATTTCACCAAAAAAGGCATAACTGTAATGATCAGGAACATTCCAAATAACTGTTCAATTTCAGCTTTTGTTTAAGTATTTTAGCAACTTCCATAGAGAAGTTATCAATCTCATTGTCCAGTCATATTACTCACTGTCCATGTTTACCTTCAACGATCAACACACACCGCTAACGTCCAAAACATTTATAACATTTCTGTACCTGTGGCCAAAAGAACTAGGCTTCAAACACTACGGGCATGGCCAGCTCCCATTTCCACCGGTAATGAGTAACCTACTAACCTCTATAATAGACTTCATTTATTCTTCTTCATCTTTTTCTACTTGAAGTGCAGAGTAGTAACCCTTCATCTTCTCTTATCGGAGAGATATCTGTCAACAATGAAGGAGGTATATGTACAATGATGTGGTTTGTTTTAGATAAGGAGGTATATGTACAATGATGTTTTTACGCTAAATAAAACTTAAACACAACGTTTTGCTCTAGTGGTGTGGTCTACCTTTTTGCAAAAAGACATTTAGTCTTCAAGACTTCTATGGTTTCGGGTTCCCTTTCATCGTTGACAGGTATCTCTCTGAGATGATAAAGGTAGATCATGGAAAGTTCAACTCAAAAAACAAAGATGAAATCGATTAATGTTCTTTATATATGAATAGTGACCCTCTGGCAATCGTCGTTGGTATCAATGGCAAGATATGTGGCTTTAGTCCTTTACGCAGGTTTGCCAGAGGGTCATTATTCATACATAAAGAACATTAATTGGTTTCATCTTTGTTTCTTGAGTTCAACTTTCCATGATCTACCTTTACATTATTATTATTATTATTATTATTATTATTATTATTATTTACATTATTATCGATGAAACCGAGGCGCTTTGGCCTTTTTAAAAAAAATGAATTTCTTTTAATTCTTTAAAATTATCTTTTATTGACCAAAAAATATTTTTAATTCATTTTTAGTTCTTTTAAGTTGTTTCCAAGCCAAGAAAATTTGTTTGAGGCGTTTCGCTTCGTTTATTGCTCGTTTGGGTTTTTCAGTAGAAACATCCAACTTTGTACAACTTTTATGAATCATTGTACGTTGTCCTCCAACTATACATTCGATACCCATATTTTTTCAGAACGTAATTTTTGCATGTTTAATTGATATGCTTGACTTCCGGACTATATTATAATTGATCGTTGGTGGTTTTCATAGCACCTTGTTTGATTACACTCGTGTTCAGCCTTTATCAGGTTGCCTTGATCGTTGACAGCTATCTCTCCGATAACAACTGAAAAGTTGTTTTACTAATTTCATAGTCTTGATACTTTTAACAGTCGGATCGACTCTCACACTTATGCGTAGATCAAGGAGATTGATGAAGATATTCATCAAGATGAGCAGGAATTGTTTACCTTCCCATTGATTTCAAGTATGTTGCCTTGATCATTGACAGCTATTTTTGTACGAAAATCGAAATCATCTCATTCCATGTTCTCCATATCCATACCTTGTTTCAACACACACCAGCTTTGTCATCACAGTTTCCAACCACTAATACCAGATTGATGATACTCAATTTCGGTTGATTTAAGTGGATACCATGGATCAGAGAGATTTAAGCTAATCAAACTCATATCTCAAGCCGGTGCAAGTTCTTTAAATGCTTACTGACTCTAAAACTTATACATTAGCCGGTGCAAGTTCTTTAAATGCTTACTGACTCTAAAACTTATACATTACATCAATTTTGAAGATAACTTTTCTGTTTGCACTGAATCTAGTCTTCAAGGTACCATGGATCATAGAGATTTAAGCTAATCAAACTCATATCTCAAGCCGGTGCAAGTTATGTTGTAGCATTTTTGATCATCTTCTTGTAATTACTTTCAAGTTTCTTATAATCATTGAAGACAACTTTTCAGTTGTTATCGGAGAGATAGCTGTCAACGATCAAGACAACTTGAAAGTGGATACCATGGATCAGAGAGATTTAAGCTAATCAAACTCATATCTCAAGCCGGTGCAAGTTATGTTGTAGCATCCTTGATCATCTTCTTGTAATTACTTTCAAGTTTGTTATAATCATTGAAGACAACTTTTTCAGTTGTTATCGGAGAGATAGCTGTCAACGATCAAGACAACTTGAAAGTGGATACCATGGATCAGAGAGATTTAAGCTTATCAAACTCATATCTCAAGCCGGTGCAAGTTATGTTGGAGCATCCTTGATCATCTTCTTGTATTATCTTTGTTTATTATATTTGCAACACACACTTTCAACCCATTCCTGGTAAACCAGGGAAAAATGGCTATATTAAAAAACTTTAAGATTATTGTTTTGTTTTGTGGATCAGATGAGGACTTGCCTGTGTCTTGGAAACACAAGGATGCAAAAACCTACTAAAAAGCCCTAAAATTTCGAACCCTAACACACACAAGACGTATGTTGCAACATGAGTTCGGCCAAGATGACACACGAAGCTTTAGACTCCAACCGGATCCATAGATTGCCGCATTTAATGAAATTTAACGCGCATACCGCATTCGGATTCTGATTGCACCGAATCCAGTCTTCAAGGTACCTCTTCTTTCAAGTTTCTTAGAATCATTGAAGACAACTCTTCTTATATCGGAGAGATATCTGTCAACGATCAAGTAGGTTGGTGGACTTAAGCACCTGAACGGGAAGTTGAAATTTTGAATGATGTTCGTCGATTGCATCGAATCTAGTCTTCAAGGTACCATGGATCAGAGAGATTTAAGCTAATTAAAAAAATTGGAAACACAAGGATGGAAAAACCCACTAAAAAGCCCTAAAATTTTGAACCCTAACACACACAAGACGTATGTTGCAACATGAGTTCGACCAAGATGACACACGAAGCTTTAGACTCCAACCGGATCCATAGATTGCCGCATTTAATGAAATTTAACGCGCATACCGCATTCATTGACTATACGTGGTTGATGATGTCAAGTTTAAGTCATTGATGTTTGATTAGGGTTTTTACTTTGTTTTTTAAATTTTTTTAACTTTTTATAATTATTAAATAAAAAAATAAAAAAAACCAAGTCAAAACATCAAAAACCCCTCCAAAATAAATCTTTGATTCGAAGCGCATCGCTTAGGCCTAAACGAGACGCTTCGCTTTAAAAAATCAGCTTTTTCTACCCCTCATACTGACCTCCTCAAAATTAGGGCAAAGCGCCTCGCTTAGGCCTAAGCGAGGCGCTTTGAGAGGGTGAAAATAGAAGGTGAGGGGTTAAAATAGACCAGGCCTTTTAATAGCGTAGTTAATAAAGTTTTTTTTTTCTTTTTGAACGACAAGTTAATAAAGTACTTATTTGTCATATCTGTCAAGTTGCGTTGTTAAAAACCACAAATAATATTAAGTTATAAAATTAATAACCTTTAAACACAAACAATTTTAAGTTATAAAATTAGTAATAACCTTTATATTTCTAGAATCATTTAAATTCTTTATTTATTATTGTTAAAATAAAATGTTTCCGAGATATAACGGACAACACAACATTTAAAGGTTCTTATTAAGCCATGTATAGCTTGAGCTAGACTCAAACTTCATACTAAGCTAGCTCGGGTTAGCTCGAAATTAAAATCGAACTGGAATCTTAAAAAATCTGTTTTGATTTTATGTTAAAGTCTTTTTTCAACTTATGGTTGTATGTCATGGTGAACAACATATGCATATAGAATATTAACCATATGTCCATCTTATATTATTCACCAATCACTTGGTAAATTAGAAAGACCAATATGTGCATATCAGAGTCCGCTTGTATCGAATTAAATCTCTAATTTTTACTAAACATGTTTAACTTTTGTTCATCGTTGAACAACTAAATTTTCAAATTTTCAAAAATGATATTTATAAATTAGCAGTTAGGGGTTTTCTTTTTAACCGAGAACCGACCCGAACCCGAAGTGACCCGACCTGAAAAAAGTACCTTACCCGATTTACCCGAACCCGATTAAGTGTCATACCCAAACCCGACTAGAGTCTTTAGGGTCGGTATTCGGATTAGTTTTATGTAATTCGGGTTGACCAGAATAACTCGAACAATTCAAAAAAAAAAAAATTGATCGGTACTCATATTTCCATGTATGTCATCAATAAACCAACTAACGATTTGCATTCCTAATTGAAAATCTCCTAATTAATAGCTAATTGACTATTTCCAAATACTGGAATTCATCAGCCTTATTTATCACAAGAATTCCACGTATATATATACATCGGCCATCTTGAAGTGTTTCATCGCATCTGCAAGTCAAGGATTCAAGGTAACAAAGTTCATATATCAGAATGGTTCAAACTTGGAGTTTGCTACTTTTTAATGTTAAGTTGTTCTATTTGACGATTGGAGTTTGTTAGTTTGCTAGTCGTTTTGTAGCTAAATTTACAGCTAAATATTGTAGCTCATGTTGTGGTTTTAATTTACACAGGTTGCAGCCCAAATGGATGGAAATACGCAACCCAAATAGTTAGAAATATGGAGGCCAAATGGCTGGAAACATGTAACTCAAACACCTAAACCATTTAACCAATAACCATTTACCCCGACCCAAAAAACCCGAACCCGATTAACCCCATAACCGATAACAATTTAACTAGATTGGGTCGGTTATCGGGTAATATTTTCACCACTGAAAACCCGAGTAACCCAACCCGATAACCGAAAACTAAACCCGATGAACACCCCTATATAGCAGTTGGCTCAACTTTACAATTTATCTATACCTACTACTATATAATGGGTTCTGGATGGGTACATTAGTCATTTCATATTCATTAACATAGGCAAAATTGTAATTTCATTAAATTTGTTAGACAAAATTAATACAATAATTAAATGCTTAGTTCATTGATTAATAGTAAATTCACTTCATCTATGATAATAATTTAAGTTTATGCACTTTTTCATATTTTTAACTATTACCCATGACAATTTGCCTCAACCAGAATAAGTTATGGAGCATCATATCAAATAAAATCAGTTTTCATCATCCTCTTAAAAGATAAGAAACATAGCTGCCATCAATTTTAAAGGTTTTCTATGTGGTTGAAGATAACGTTTGTATATGGTGTTTCTATGTATAATATTTCAAGTAAAATGTAGATAATTTCTTTTATTTGTTTCGCATCCTATGTAGCATAATAAGTCTATATAAACAAACTGCCAACACGGGAGATAATTCAACAGTCTTTTCGGATGAAACGAATATGACACTTATTACAATTCACTCAACACAGATATTACAACTAAATCATTGTGTAATCGATAGGAAACAATTGAGCTTAAAACCCAACACTCACACCACCAAACAACCTTCATATATCTCGGCTCTCTCTCTTTCTCTATGTTTTCGGACCGAAATCCTGCAAGATGAAACCCACCATAACAAACTGTGACTACACCTCACGTCACCATCATCGCACACACTTACTACCTGGTTGTATCGTATTCTTGTTGATTTGTAAACGGGATGTTGCCACACCTTCAACCGCCACCGCATACTGTAGTTTTCGGTAATGCTTCAACTTTTGATTGTGAGTTAAGTTGGAGAATAGAGTCGATGATGGGGTTGAAGAAAAAAAGAAGGAACTGGCAGAGATTTTAAAGAGAAAAAGAGAGAGCGGCGGGGTGCTGAAAAGAAGTGATGATACCTATGGAAGAAGAGGCAGGAGATGAGGAGTGGATTTACAATAAAAAAGTTTGGTCCTTGTGCCCTTTTCTCAACTTTTCTGTTCTTTTTTTAACTATTGTTTGTGTTGTGAAAGGGACGAAAAATAAAACATAGTTGATTATTTTGTGCTTATTTTTTTCTTAATCAAGTTTTTCATGCTATCAAGCAAAGTATAAAGTTCATCATTACCATATCTAAATTGACCAAATTGTCCGAGAAACTGACTCGTAAACTCAGGAACCATGCTAGAGGACCTATAAACTTTATTTATTTATTTAAGGACTAAATTCTTCATTTCATGACTGCCAAATTACATTAAAACAGGTAGATAGACTAAATTCGTAATTTGTCGATAGCCATATGACATATAGTCCATCACTGTATGATAAATAACTTATTATTAAATGATGTTTTTACTTTTGATAACTTCGCTCAAATCGTCTAAACCTCTAATGATAACCACCTTCATCTAGAATCCTGTTAATAGCAGTTAAGATTTGATGGCAAAACAAGGCTTCAATTGGTCAACATTCTCAAAACCCATCACAAAAGATTACAACGTGCCTAATTGAATTACAGCATGCTTATGTGAATTGTGTTTAATATTCTATTACATTCACTTTTAAACTTGGACGTCGGTGAACAAAAAACCAATCAGGACGACGATGGTGGTTGAACCTGTTTTATTAAATGATTTAATTTCAAATGAAAATTATATATTTTTTTTATATTTATATTTATTAATATTATACTAATATTGTGTTTAAAATACTATTAATTTCACTTTTAAGTGAATTACCACATGCTTAAGTGAATTGTGTCGTTACTTTCACTTTTAAACATTTTTCTTCAAAATACAAACGCAACAGCCAAACAACGTGCAACCCCGCCACAACGCGCGGATTCCTGATAGTTTTATTATAAGATCTAAGCATATAAATGATTCTTACTAAATGGCTAAACATTAAACTTTACTCAGCCAAATGGCTACCAGTGGAACTTGCACGATTTTAATTCTTGCAAGTGCTTACTTTGTCTTTATTGAGTAGATGTCTCTCCACTTTTGTTTTTTTGTCAATGTAGGATAAAGAAACAATGGAATTGATGAATTCGTTGGGAAGCAAGAGGGCCTTTTTATAGCCATTTTCTTCATCCAAAACATTTTCTCATCCGACGTGGGATGGACAAAAATGCAAAATTCCAAGATATTTGGGAATTTGAAGGCTTTAAAACATATACATTGTGTTTTAATGCTTGTAATTACTTAGATTCTAAAGTAATATAATTTTTTTTGTCATTATGTGTGTTAATACAAAATCATCTTTTAAGTAGAAGATTGTGAAAATCATGTAATCTACTTATACATAGCGTTTTACATGATGATGCAAAAGAGAAAGAAAGCAAGGTAAGTAGTTACATTATCTATTGTATCATTGTGAAAACAATAACCACAAATGTTTATATGTTTCTTATAGTTTTCTACTTAAAATTGTTTTTATGTTGAATGGCACTGTTTTTCTTCATTCTTATCCACCTAATGAATGCAAGTTGCAATAGTGCAAAAGAAGTTTGAGATGAACTACAGACAAGAAATGTCAGTGTGGATCAAGTGCAGAAGGCATGGCTGAAACACTTAAGACATAATTTGAGATATTGCGGATAAAAGAAGAAGACACAATCGATTCCTCCACCCGAATAGTATTGTGACAAAACAAATAATCTAGGACCAACAATTGATCAACCATCCCTTGTATGGAAACTCCTAAATTATTTGGCAGATAGGTTCATTCAAATTCTTACATCTATTATAGACTAAAAATCTTTGAAGAAATGATCAAGATGAAGAAAGGAAGCCTAATGGACAACCAAGTGCAACTTCTCTTCATACATCACGACAACAACTCTGTTCGGAAACTAGTTCACCCTAATCTTAATCAGCTTTGTTCATTCATCAATTGCACAACCCTAACCAAAAACATATACTCTTGTACATGCTAACCAACTTAATTACATGTAAAGCTTAGTAAAAAGCAATTATTTTGGAATAACATGCCCAAGTACATTCTAAAGGTTACACCGAGAGTTGCAACTAAATGTTGATTGCTTAAGAGTGAAATAATCTAACACAAATTGCGCATTATGGCGATGAATATTAGAGAATAACCAAGTAGCGTTTTGGTGACGATTATTAGAGAATAATCAAGTAGTGTTGTGCCGATTATTAGAAAATAATCGGATTTAGGTGTTGATTGTAAAGTTGTAACAATTGACGAGATTTAAAGGATGGACATTAAATAACCATTATTTAATTGTTTAGTTTAATAACATATTTAATTGTTTAACTAAATTTATTAATTAAATTAATCAAAAGGAAAAATAGCCAATCCCCTTATGGTGGAGTGACACCCTCCTTGCTTTCTTTATGGGAGGTAGGCACCAAAATGTTGTTGGTGGGTCGGGTTTTACCGCGCCTTCGGGCGGCAGGTTTTCCCCGGGAACTGGTGTGAAATTACTGGTGGACCTGGGTTACTCTCGGAGTACTCCTTTGTCCAGTGAGTACTTCGAAAGTGCTCGGGATTGATTTGTTGACCATTTAAAAAAAAGGAAAAATAAATGATTTGTGGTTTATTTATCTAGGTTATATATATAAAGAGTTAACTTATTTAAACTAGTTGTATAAAATCACGCGTGTTGCGCGTTTTACAATCGAGATTTAGATGAAGCGTTGATCAATCAATGGATTATACAATTGAGATTCCATTTTGGTTATAAACGTTAAAAAAAATAAAGAAATCTACACATAAGTTAACACATGAAATTTGTAACGAAAGTACATAATATTATGTTATTTATAGTAATAGGATATAATATAATAAAGTTTTTAAATAAAATAATATGAATAAAATAATAATGAAATTATATAATATTATGTTATTTATATTAATAGTATATAATATAAAGAACATGGCAACAATGTTCGAGGCAAGGTAAGTAGTTATATAACTTATTGTATCATTGTGAAAGCGGTAACCATAAGTGTTTATACGTTTCTCGTAGTTAACTACTTTAAACTGGTTTTATACTAAATGACAGTGATCTAATGGTAACTAACAAATGGGCAGTGCTCTAACGATACTTGAAGACTCTCTCTTTAGAGCTCTCTAATTAAGTTTACTAAACAAAACTAGATTTGTACCCCGAGAGCGTCTCGGGGTTGAGAAATCTAATATGACATATCAATTTTACATACAAAATAGATTGGTGCGCTTTACAATTACATGCAGGAAAGTTTCGGGTAGCACCTAACCTAAAACAATTAACAATGTATCTCCAATGTTAACGTCTAACCTTAAACAATGTATAACTCTAATATTAAAACCTAACATAAAACAATGTACAACTCAAATGCTAACACCTGTTGTAAATAGTATTCATAGTTACTGGTTTGAACATAATTAATGACTTGCCTATACATGATTAATGAATAATCTAAACACTTTGTGTGTTTTTTTCCTGTATGAACAAAACTCCGCAAAAAAAAAAACGAATCTCTGCCTATGAAGTTATGGTTATCGTTTCTTATTCAAATATAAAAAAACCCTAAGTAGTGATTTATTAGTAGAGTAAAATATATTTGAAAACAAAACCCCACAAAAAATAGTCTTTTTTTCTTCGTTTTTTATATAGCACTATGGTACTCGTTGGAAAGATAATAAAACGATCGTTAATTTGGTGTAATTTTTTAAAAAAAAAAATCTCGTATATAAAAGATATTAACGTTTAAAAGTTATGGGAGGAAGCATAAGAGAGACAATTTAATTTTGTTTTTAAATTCTTTTTTTTTTCCTAAAATAACTCAATTGCTTTTGTTTTTTAATTGGTCCACATAGGTGCCACATGGAATCCTACATGGCACTCTCAAGAGAGAAAATGGCCTCTTTGAGTGCCATGTAGAATATAAACCTTTGGAATATCTATACATATATAATCTATAATCTATAATCTATATATAAAAGAATTGAAGTTAGATGATGTGGCATTCAATGGTGGCCTCAACACACCTTTGAATGTGCCATTGGCATCATGTGAAGCTCTCTTTTAAATTTATTTATTTTGTTTTTTTAAATAAAATCTATATTATCTTAAAATTTCAAATATATTAATTAATATCTTTTCCTTATTTTCCTCTCACATTTTTTAAATGTTAGTGAACTATTAATTATTATTTTAAAATTTCAAAGATATTAATTAATATTTTTATCTTTACTTTTTCTTCTTTCCCCGCTCACAATTTTTAAATGTTAGTAACTTTTATGTATGACATTTTTTGAAAAAAAAAATTACACCAAATTAACAATCGCTTTATTATCTTCCAACGAGCACCATAATGCTATACAAAAAATGAAAAAAAAAATGTTTTTTAGTGAGTTTTTGTTCATGCAGAAAAGAAACACAATGTGTTTAGGTAATTTACTAATCATATATAGGCAAGTCACTAATCGTGTTATGATAGTATATATGTTTTTAATCTACTATTACATATAAGAACCCGCTAACTACATATATATTCACAAATTTCAGTTTGGTAAGAATCAGTTTGTTTGTATTTTGATTGTGTTGCTAGGAATATTAAGTACAAAGGTTACTAAGCCGGTTAAATGTAGCCTATGATATTTAGACACCTGGTAAATCTCTAGCTGATAAGTGATAATTAATCAACCTACCATGCACGCCTTTTAAATCAATTATCATCATGACATATCATTTAATACCAATTTGGTTGTTTTTTCCCATGTTCACATCAAAGCTTTAGAATGTCTTGAGGAAGTGACAAAGATGTACAAAAACTCCACTCGAGCAAGATGTGCACACGTAAAACTAGAAGTAGGTTTTATGAGTTATTGGGTGTTGATCTTCTAAAAAAATTCTTGAAAAAATAACATATTCCTTTTTATAGTACACACATTTTGTCCCTTCATATTAAATTTGTCTATCCCAAGAAGCATCCGGAGAATCTAGTAATATAATAAACCAAAACCATTTTAATGACATGACACTCAAAGAGGCATTCCCCCCTTGAGTGTGTCATGTGTCATCCTATGTGGCATTGAGATATTTTAGGAAAAAAAGAAATTTAAAAACAAAATTAGATTTTTCTATCTCATGTTTCCTCAATAATTTTTAAACGTTAATATCTTTTATATACGAGATTTTTTAAAGAAAAAATTACACCAAATTAACGAGTGTTTTATTATCTTTCCAACGAGTACCATAGTGCTATATAAAAAACGGAGAAAAAAACGACTATTTTTTGGGGGGGTTTTGTTCATACAAAAAAAACGCAAAGTGTTCACGTAAATCATTAATCATGTATAGGCAAGTAACTAATTATGTTCAAATCAGTAAATATGAATTGTATTTTCAACATGCGTTAGCATTGGAGTTATACATTGTGTTAGGTTAGATATTAATATTAGAGTTATAAATTGTTTAAGGTTAGGCTTTAACATTAGAGATACATTTTTAATTGTTTTAGGTTAGGTGCTACCCGAAGATTTCCTGCATGTAACTGTAAAGCGCATCATTATATTTCATATGTAAATTAACTAGCTTTTATCCCGGGAGTGTCCCGGGGTTGAAATATCTAATATAACATAATAAAATATCTAATATGACAACATAATTAATGATTTGCCAATACATGATTAATGAATAATAATAATAATAATAATAATCATAATATTATTGTTATTATTATTATTATTATTATTATTATTATTATTATTATTATTATTTATTTTACACAAATTTCTGCCATAAGTTATCATATTCAAATATAAAAAAAAAAGAATCTCTGCCTATGAAGTTATGTTTATCGTTTGTGATTTATTACTAGAGTAAAATATATTTGAAAACAAAACCCCACAAAAATAGTTGTTTTTTTCTCCGTTTTTTATATAGTACTATGGTACTCGTTGGAAAGATAATAAAACGCTCGTTAATTTGGTGTAATTTTTTTTCTTTAAAAAATCTCGTATATAAAAGATATTAACGTTTAAAAGTTATGAGAGGAAACATTAGAGAGAAAATTTAATTTTGTTTTTAGATTCTTATCTTTTCCTAAAATAATTATAATATATATATATAGATTTATTAAAAAAACTCAAAAATTAAAAAATCCTACATGATGCCACGTGGCACATTCAAGGAGGGGTTGAGGCCTCCATTGAATGCCACATAATCAAAGTTCAATTATTTTATTATAAGTTATAGATTATAGATAGATATGTCATATTAGATTTCTTAACCCCAGGACATTCCGGGGTATAATCTAGTTAATATATATAGATATAGATATATAGATTGTTTTTAAACCCATAATTTAAAAAAAAAAGTAAACAAAACTTTACTCTATGGATATATAATTCATAATCTCAAAAGAAAACAGAATCTCCCCATCACCGTAACACTTAAGTCTTCTTCTTCTTCTTCTTCTTCTTGTTCCTGTTCCTCTGTCTTTAATGGCGACAACCTCGGAGAATCCAAAGCCATCCAAACCGTTGCCGTCCATTATCCATGCTTACTGGCTGCCATCAATCCTCTTCTGCGCCTCCATGTTCTTCCAACTCTTTGCTATCCCTCGATCTTTCCCTCCTTCCCATTACGATGGTTTCTTTACTGCTCTCTTTTTCACCAATTTTTAACCTTTTTTTTTACCTCCTACTGTTCCAATTTATTGTTTCTTTTTCTGGGTCATTTACAGTTTTGGGGATCAAGTCTTTGAGCCCAATTGATCAAGTGAATGAGGCTTACCAGAAGTTGTATTTGAATTGGTAACTTTATTTTGTAATTGTGTTGGTTATAGTTGTTTTTCTGTTTATTTAATGTTAGTTTACCAGTTGTTGACTGTATTGTTGTTGTAAATAGATTTTTTTTTTTTTTTTTTCTGGTCAAAGTTAATAATAATTTTAATGTGGAATTGATGTAGAGTGTTTTAGTTAGTTCAAAATGGTTGCTTTTTATGTTAATGCAGTTTGGTGTAACTATTAAAACTGTTTTTTGAGTTGGAAATTTAACTATTTGAAGTGGTAAGTGTAAAAAGATCTTCTTTGCATTATACTAGCGCATAGCGGCGAATCTACAAGAAGGTTGAGGGGTATCCTACGCACCGCCTTAGCCCTTAATAGATCTGCCCCTGCTTGTGCATAATGGAGATTGATATGTCTGAGGTGATGAAGTGATTTTGATTGTTGGCTATGTACTGAAATTGAGATGAAAGAGAATACATGCTTTGTACTTTTGTATGATGAAAACTCTAAGCTATTAGTTAAGGAACCATTAAACTGCATAAGTTCCTTTATCTTTTCTCTCACATTATTTTTTTTAAGCTACATCACATTTGGGACTCGATTACAGTTTTTGATGTTGACGGCATTCACATAATTAGATTTCTTTGGCTACTTGATATGGGATTTAGTTTCTTTCCGTATGTAGTTGAACATAAACTTATCTTTTGAATTATGCGTTTGGTTAGCCTAACTGGCTAACACTGAGATTTAAAGTTTAAACCATGCGAATGCGCTGTTAGACGAATAAGTGTTTAAACTAAACCAAATCTGTGGTCAAAGATATATTAATCATGATCCTGTTTAATGTTTTTGTATCTGTTGATATGGCTGTGTGACATTGCAATTGCAATTTAATAAAAAAAAAAAAAAAATTACGTTGCAGGAAAGCTGGGAAGAGACCTTCTTCAACTCTTGATTTGATTAAGGTATATGTAATTCTTTATTTTGACTAAAGCTATTCAGCTGTTTACAGTAATAATACTATGGGCATTTATGTCATTTACTTGACACTCGTGTTTTACGGTTCCTATATTTTATTTTCTTTTTGTTATAATCTTTTATTTGATATTAAGTTGACCTTCATTTTCAGGTTCAATATGCTTTTGAACTTCTTAGCAATCCCACATGGAAACGGGATTATGATATATTTGGCATTGATGAATATCTCGTGAGTTGTGTGATATTCCTAGTCCCTATGATTCTTATAGTTTGTTTTTTTTTGTTAATTTTCCGTATATGCGAATCTGCAATCTTCATAGTTGTATGCTAATATTGCTTTTTTTGGTTTTAGCATGTAATGGAAAGGGTCAAGGAAAAATACTCTAATGCAGATTTTTCCGATATTAGTCTGCCATTGCTGGAACCTACTTCATTTGGTTCGTAAAGTTTCTATACTAAATTTGGATTTTCAGATTGTTTTTTGGTTTGTTAAACAACCGTGTTTTGTTTTTTCTGATGCCATTTATTTGTTTTATTTTGTCTCAGAACCAGATCAGTCTTATGAAATCATTTCATCAGAGAACTTTGTTTCTAAGCTGCAGAACAGCAACACATTGCTTGTTCAGGTTCAAATTTTTGTTTTATATAATGTTGATGTCTTACGTGTTTTGAGTTCTGCTGCATTTCCTTTTTTATATTTATCTGTTAATTCGTTTCAGGTTTTCTCAGCTGGCAGCAACCAATGTGCCCGATTTTCTAGTTCTTGGAAAAGAATCGGTATTTTACTTTGTTAGACGTGTTTCCTGTTTTCATTTAGTCAATAAAGTATATCAATTATTTATAAAACAAAATATATATGGTTCAGGTTTCTTTTTGTTTATGTTTTTGTAATACCACATTTTCAATGTTTGACGCTTGTGATTTTCTCGCTTAATTGCAGCTAGTTTACTGGACGGTATTGCAAATACCGGAATGATCGAGATCGGTGATCTTAAGCTTGCAACATATTTATCTGAAAAGAAATATACCGGAAATCCTTTCTTTCGAAATGGTCGGTAACTTCATTATTACAACACTCTAAATAGTTATTTTTTTAGCGATTTTTGCTTCTGATGAGTTGTTGCATGGTCATTTGATTGTGATACAGGTCTTCCGTCACTTGTGGCTTTTCCCCCTGGGTGTAAAACTTCAGATTGCATTGTTAGGTGCGTTTTCATATCCTTCTCATGAATAAAATTATAACAATATTACTTACGCAAAGTAACCCAATTGTTTTTTTTTTATTATACTATTGATCTTTGTCTTAGGTACACTGGGCAGTTGTCTGTTGATGCTGTTACTGATTGGTTTGCAACAAACGTCCTAAGCTTGCCTCGTATTTCTTACTACTCTATCGAGTCTTTGGTAATTCTACTTGAATAAAAATCCTTCTTATTTTATTATATAATGCTTTTAAATATTATTCTTGCAAGTGATGCAAAATTACGTCGTTTTAATCACAGGGACAAACTTTTCTCGGTAAAGGCAGTCGACATAAGGTAAATATTGCCTGCGTCTCATTCCCTCACAATTTAAAAATTCATTATATCTTTGCTCTTCAGATTTTTGTGGTTTTTGTTTCTATTATTTTACTTTACGTTCGTTGAATATTCCTGTTAGTAATTTCTATGTAGTTATATCATTACGTAACTTTGTATCTTTGATGTGATAGGTGAAAGTCATTTTCGTTTCAAAAACAGGACAGCGAGCCACTCCATTCGTGCGCCACGTGGCTAAAAGTTATTGGTCTTACGCCTCATTCGCATTCACAGTTTGGAGAGAAGAGGAATCCGTCTTTTGGTCAAATACGTAATTTTCTTGCTTGGAACAAACTAGTTTTCATCTCGCTCTTTATACGTTTTCTTCCAATAAGTTTGAAATATTTGTCTTTGAAACAGGTTTGGGGTGGAAGAAGCTCCTGCAACCGTTATTCTGAGAGATCCTGGCGTCAAACCAGTAGTTTACCATGGCATGCCATTCTCTTTGTTTTATTTTATTTTTGTATTTTTTCTATTTCCCTCATCGTTGCGAAAGTATAATTTTTCTCTTATGGATTTGCAGGATTAATGAACAACTCAAGACTTATTGATATCATGGAACAAAATAAACATCAAGGTAACGACACAACGGTTGTGCTTTTACACATTTTAGGGAAAATATTATGATTTCTTTTTAATATCCCATTTTTTTTTTTTGCATTTCAGTTCTTCCCCAATTAAGAAGTATTACATCAATGGAGTTAGGTTGTGATCCAAAGGGCTACTCACGTGCTGGTAACGACGCTACTGTTTGGTATTGTGCTGTTGTTGTGGGCAGGCAGAGTGCAGAACTTCATAAAATGCGTGAGGTGAGCTCCATCAACCCTAATTGCAAGATACTTTTTAACGCAATTAATTCCTTTTAGCTCATAGCTTTATTTATGTATATGATTAAAGACCATGCGTAGCATCCAAGAGATACTATCAAATGAAGGAGATGTAGATCAACTTGATAAGCAAACAGCCACATCAGCAGCAGTTGCATTAAAGGAAAAACGGTTAACCTTTGCTTGGGTCGATGGTGAAGTACAAAAGGTAATCAAATATGTTGTTCTTGTTTTAATTGATCTTGTAGTCTTGTTGTAGGTTTATCTCAAACAGGTTAAACAATAATTAAAAAATAGCTAAAAGGGTATGTAATACTAGTCAAACGATTGAAAGTTGCCCAAAAGTTATTTTCAATGCATACAATTTCCTAAACGATAAGCCCCGCTTACGGCTGTGCACATATAATGTATACATGTGTGGCCCTTGGGGAGCAAAAGTAAAGTTGCACCAATTTTAGCTTTATTTTACTAATTTCGTGAAAATAACGTTAAAAATGACGGACGGTTAATGATGCATCATGTGGTGGCGTTGATAGCCAAAAGACTAGGGGGTACATGCACCAATCGGGTTTGTCCCGATTGCTAATTATTATGTGCCTTGTGTCCAAGGCTTGATACAAAACCACTATCGAGCCGAGGGTCTCACTCGAAGCAGCCTCTCTATTCCCACGGGTAGAGGTAAGGTTATCTACATCTTACCCTCCTCAGACCCTACCTTAGCTTTTGCTATTGGTGGGATTAACTGAGTATGATGATGATGATGATGACTAATTGTTTTTATATTCATGTTTGACACGTTTTCTTTCTTTTTACAGAGGTTCTGTATGTTTTATGTAAATGTTGAGGACAGCCATGATACATGTGGACCTAGGAGGGATATTACAGACGTGCCTCGATTATTTCTTGTACGCTACAAAAGAAATGATACAGAAGTAAATAGAAAAAATGAGGAAACTTCAATGAACATGTTTGCTTCAATGGCTTCTAGAGATGTTGACCCTACATCTCAGTTAGTGGCACTATACAAAGGTTCAAATGAAATTCCACAGGTTTGGTTTTCTATCCATCATACTTTTAACAAAAAAAGATTACGTTTTTTTTTTTTTAATTTCTTTGTGCGTCCGTTTAATACAATTTCGTCCAGATAATTCAATGGATCTCAGACACAGTTAGAGATGGTGACTCCAGAGATCTCCCTTTTCATGTGAGTATATAATTTCACAAATTACGACGTTTTTTTTTTTTAAATTTTGATTAAAAAGAGATATTCATACTTAATGCAGCGGACATCAACACCTGAGCTTGTACCGGAAGATGCAGATCCTATATGGTCAAAAGGTAGGGAGCAAATTATCTCCTCAAGTAGGGGGATCAAACAGAGGATTGGAACCGTACCACAAAGACTTAATGATCTTACGGGTGATCCGAGGCTTGGTCCAATGTTGCTTTTGGGGGCGTTGATGTCATTTGGTTTTATTTATCTGAGGAGAAATCAGTCGATCAAACCGAAGGAATCTGATGATGCAAGCGATCCTAAACCTGAGGTAAGCGTGGTGCATTAGCCAGCATGGGCTCGGCTAGCTAATAACTTATTGTGAAGTTCATTGTAATCTTGATTTATAGGTGGCATAATGTGCGTGTCGGGTAACAGCCAACACCTCATTTGACTCGTTCCTTTTTTTTTTCTTCTTAAATTCTGATAAAATAAGGTATAAGGCGGGTCACTGGGTTGGGCCGAGACTTTGTTCCAACTTTCATTTATAAATTACAATATATTATTTTTGATAAATTGAGTTACGAGGCATTATGCATTAAAAATACACCTTGGACTATTTGTGACCCAACCCATTCAACCCATTTTGACAAGTTCCCTTTTCATCGAACCTTTAACTTTTTCTACCTGTCTAACCGATTGGAGATAAAACATGACCCGGATCTACAAATCCATAAGTAAATTGTTCAAAATTACTGTCTCTAAATCATCACGTTGCTTAGTTTTGTAACCGTCTTGTGTCACTGACAGGGTGCTGAGGGTGCTCAACGGTCAAAACTGAGAAGACGACGCCCAAAAAGCCAAACAAACCAGAACGTACCTCCATCCATGACCGACATGGAACCACCAAATGCTTTCCAAATGCCATTTACGGATTCTGATTCAGAGTAAAAGCTGCAGTTTACAGATAACCATAACAGAAGCTGCTTACAGAAACCACATCAAACCAATTATAGAGATTTTTATTCTCAAGGATGCCTGTGAAACACGCAAATGGTGTCTAAGTAGCAACACAGATCACAAATATGACTATGCTCATCATCATCGTTCTGAATCTTCTAGTTAATTTATCTTTTGGTCCGCGAACATTTTCTAAGCGTATCGTCCATGTAATCATAACCATGATTTTTTTTCTTTTTTGTTGAACTATAGATCATAGTACATAATGTACTGGATTAAGTTGAGTAGAAATTGTGTTTTAAAGAATTCTATTAATACTTGGGTATAAATTTATTTTACTAAACTCTGGGGACTGGTATGTAATCTTAAACTAAAATAACAATTTTCCAATGTTGGTCTTTGTAAACATACTAAAATTTAAAAAAAAATGCTTTCATTGAGAGTCGAACTCAAGACCTCCCGCTTACTAAACGGGTGCTCTAACCAACTGAGCTATGAAAGCTGTTTGTTAAAGTTACTGTATATTTTTATAGTAGCTTTGCTTCTTTGGTGTGTTCATATACAACCATGAACATTGAATATTGGTTCCTTTGCTTGATACTTATGTGCTAGTTGTTTTCTAATTATTGATTTGGGTTATAGTTACAGGTTAGGATCAAATACACAGTGTAAATAAATTTGTATAGAATTAATGTATAACTATGTCTCATAAATATTCAGCGTGTGAATCACTTACTACTGCCATTTAACGAAACGTCGACATGCACTGTTGTAAGGTAGTAAAACAACTTGTACCGCTCTACCAGCCTTGACTTTCTGTTCGTTCACTCAAAACTTTTTTATATCATGAGGAATGTTTTTGTACAAATGGTTATTATCCTACAAATAGTTCTTAACGTGATAAGTGAAGGAATGTATTTTTTTTTTTATCTTTTTTCGAATATTATTAAACATGTACTATAGTACTGAAATCTAAACAAATAAAAAAATTTGGTGTAGAGTAATTACCTAATTACTGTTATAGAGCAATTAGATAATTACTCTAGTGTAAACTACTGTAATTACTCTAATGATGTAATTACGCTAAAAAAATTTTAAATATCTTTTTGTATTATTCATCTAGAAAACATGTTTAAGCAGATGAAAAAAAAATTTCAAAAAAATATAAAAAAAAATTCTCCCTTCACTTCTCATGGTTAGTGAGTTAAGCCTATTTATATTTAATCTTTACTCTGTATATCATTTCTACAGTAAATGAATTATTTTATTATACAGTAAATCTATTATTTTATTTAGTTATTACTTCGTATTTTGTTACATTCTATTACTATATTATATATTATATTATAAAATACTATACTGAAGAAACAAGTAGTCTAACCTCCTTATGGGGATGATCGACTAGATGCAACTACAGGATTGATCCTTCACTAGCATTTCCTGGATTGGAGTAACCTGCAAGTAAAGATGATGTGGGTAGGGAGACGACTACACGAGGTAGTAGTTTATAACAAAAACGTGGGTGAATGGGGATACTATCAAGTGTGATAGCTCTTAGGGTTAGCCAAAAGTGTCCTCCTATTAGGGATGTGATCCCTTATATAGGTATGGACGTATGCCACCATTACCCGAAACCCTAATCGTAATGGGCCAGGCCCGATTAGGGTTGTCTCCACTACCCGAAGACTATATTAGTAAAGTAGTTATGGAATAGCTATAAATAAGGAAAGGTTGGAACGAATACCGCTTTTACCGCTTACGCGCACGAGTATCGCTCCACGATTGTAGGAGAGCCGTTATTCCTTAACTTGCTGGGGAAGTTTCTATCGTCCGCGGATTGTTCCTCCGCGGGTTTCGTTCCGGGTTTGGGTACGTTCTGCGCAGTGTTGAGCACCCAATCCCATCAAGTCCCCCTAGTCCAGTGTGTACCCTTTTCTCGAGTATGTGAGGGAAGAGGGTGGATGCTGGACTTATATAAGTGATTCTTTGGATGATAGCTCATCCGTCTCTGGTAGTGGGAACTGGGATGTTGGTGTTGAGTTATCTACAATGCAATTTGTTTTGTTGGAGTTGCGGAATTCTGAGATGGCGGAATGCGGAGAACGGTAATTATGTTTGACGTTAACACTCCGCGGCCGCGTTGCGTGTTGCTGTGGTGGAAGACAAATGTCTTCTGCGTAAGCAAAGAATGGTAGGTGGCGTCTGCCACAAGCTACATTTGTGTCAGCACGCGTCCAATCAGTTATGACAGACGGCTGAGTCAGGCGCGTGTGTGGCGCGTGTGCGGCGCGTGTGCCGCCTATATAGCTGTCCAGTGCCACGCGTCATGTATAAAGTCGTTTCCTTTACCAATGCTGACGTCATTGGCAGTTACTGCACATCCTATATAATCATTTCAAATTATTTCGAATTTCACTTCACCCACACTTTGCATTCCAAACCTCTTCAAATTCCTTGTTCTCCTTGCTTAATCTTCGTTATTCTTTTACTCATCCAAACATGTCTCAAGAAACTTCTTGTCCTGTGGATCAATCGAAAGCTGCTGAGAAGGCAGAGAAGACAGAAAAGGGTATCAACACCACCCTTATCAAGTGGGACGCCTCCTCATTCTCCTCATTTCTTGATCAATTCGGGATTGAGGCCGATTGGGAGCCTGAATTACCAGCTGCTGGTAAAACGGCATTGGAGGCCTCCCCTGGTAAGATTGCATTGTATGAAGCTTTTTTCACTCGTTGTTGTTTCCGTCTTCCTGTTACCAGGTTCTTGGTGAATGTTCTGATGAAATATGGGGTGCATCCAACACAAATGACACCCTTTGGGTTATCCAGGCTAGTGCACTTTGAGGCAACTTGTCGATCGTTGGACTTGGAGCCAACTTTCGACATGTTGAATGTTTTTTATGTTCTTGAAGAGGCACGTGGGGGGCCTGGCTGGTATAGTGTGTCACCCAGGAGGAATCGGACTCAAATCGTTTCTGAGAGCCCAAAATCTATGTACGATTGGAAGGAGAAATTTTTCTATATTCACAGGGGAGTGATCCCTGCTGCGCTGCAGTGGATGAGTGTTGGGGTAAAGGAGAGGATTGCGGAGTTTCCGCCCATGAAAGATTACAAGAACCAACCTTGGTACGAAACCTTGTGTTCGCACTCTACTCCATTGTCTATGGAGAAGTGCCCCGAGGGCGTGTTGGTGATGTTAGGTATCAGTCGCTTGGGGAATCCTGAAGGTTATGAGCCCACTGCATCCGATCAAAGTAAGCGACATGTTTTCTTTATTAATTTTCAGTCCCAATTTCCATCTTGTGTTTCTTCTTAAACTGTTGTGTTTGTAGGAATGACAAAATTTGACTTGTTCGATGCCCGGGGTGCAGCGAAACTCAGTTATACCGCTGTACCCCCCGGAGCTCCTTCCGTGCTGGAGCGACTGGAGCGCAACTTTTTGATGCCTCAACTGAAAGATGCTCCGCGTCATTATGCGCGCACAGGTGAGTTTTATGTATTTTGTGACGTTACGAATGTTGATTCTGATCACCCTGCGGAGAGTTCCTGCGCTGAAAGGGTGCGTTGTAATCCGCGTAGCGCATGCACTGATCCAACGTGCCCTTTATTTCAGGCGCAGGAATCCATCTTGCGAAGAAGGCTGGGGTTGACTCGGGGGAAACTTCCCCGGGTCGTAAAAAGATGTCATGTACTGGTAAGTGTTATGATCATAGCCAAGTGAATGGTTTTACCCTTATCCCTTTCTTTGTGTGACCGTAGGGACTGGCCCGAAGCGTCAGCGAAAGGAATCACGCAAGGGGAAAAAGGTGGCATCTAGCTCCACCGTTTCCAAAGATGATGATGAGGATACAGAGTCGGACGATGAAGTCAAGCGACGTCGTACCCGTGAGTCAACGCCTGTGGATGATTCCGTTGATGTGTCGACGGAGTTGTATCACAAGCGTTTGGAAGACCTTGCCCAGAAACAAGTTCAAATCCCGAAGCCAGTCGCGGAGACGGTAAAGGTTGCGTCAACGACTATGGATGCGGACTTGACCACTGGTGGAGGAACTGGTTCCGTGGCTACCCATGGAAAGATGGTTGTCAAGCCCCCTCCCAGACGACAACCCTTGTTTGTGAAATCTGTGAAGCATAGTTCTGGTAAGATTCCTTGTCTTTACTTGGTTTTTCGGAATCGACATGGAATAGAGAGTAACGTCCCTATTGATTTTATCTTTTAGGTAAAGGTCCTGCACCGCAGGGGACCTTGAAAAAACCACTTATGCCTGCGAAGAAAGTTCTGGAGCCTGTGATAGAGAATGTGGAAGAGACGAATGTGATTGCATTGGAGACTCAATTGTCTACACATGATAAAGTTCAGACGCTAACTCCGGAAGATGGTAAGAACGCGGAGAAGCGTCCCATGCTTGAGCCTTTGCTTGAAGATGTGGAAGTTACAAAGGTGTCTGAAAACGTATCACTTGAAGGGAAGGATTTGCATATTGAACAACCTCCTGAGTCAAGCAATCCTGCTCGCACCGAGATTACTGCGGAGAAGGTATCCGCGAACGTGTTGCAATCGTCTCAAGCTCCCAAAAAGGGCTCAACAGTAGCAGGTCGGAGTGTGAGGAACTTAGGTGGTAGTGGAAGGAGAGTTGCTCCCCCAGATTACGATCCTAGTAGGCCATATCAACCACTCTGGGATATAAGGCAAACAACTCGTTTGACCAATCCACTAGATGCAGAGGAGTTTATCTCCTGTGCTGTGCCACCTAGTGAACGAGATTATCAAGATGGTGTTGATCGTCGCTCCTTGATGTCTGATATGAGCCTAAACCTGGCTCTGTGTGTCAGCAACTTTAGTTCCTTTATGCGTCGGGAAGAAGAGCTTCAGCGTTCTTGGCAAGCTTTGAAAAGTGCAGAAGAAGCTCAGACAAAAAGGGAAGAAGAGTTTCGACGATTCCGTGCTGATGCCCGCGGGGAAGTTGACCAATTGAGGGGTCAATTGCGAGCTGCGGAAAGCGAAATTCAAAAGCTGAAAGGTGAGAGAGCAGAGGCATCCAAGCATTGGAAAGACTCTTGTGAGCGCACCAACATGGAGCTTGAGCGCGGTCGAAAAGCTGCTGAGAGTTTGAAGAATGAGCTTGCCCGAGTTGTGCTTGAGGCGGAGGAGAAACAAAAAGCGCTTGACGCGAAGCAGGCTGAGTTGGCGGACACTGTGAGCAAGTTGAAGGATCAGCATGAAGCCCTGGTAACTGCTACAACGCGCATGTCAGAGTTGGAGGAGCAGATGAAGGGGCTTGCTGGTCAGAAAGCTCAACTCGAAGAAACGAATGCCTTGCTGGATTCGTCTCGCGTGCAACTGGAAGTCAGCCTTCAGCAAACACAAAATGAACTTCAGGCAGCTATGCAAACCTCCTTAGCCTCTCGTGAGCGTCTAACCTGGATGATGCAGCATGGTCTCCAAGGAGTAAGATCCCCCTTGTTGTTTGTTGTATATTTAAATAGAATGTGTGATTGTTAACTTGTGCTTGTGTGTTCCGCAGGTCTTCAAGCGCATCTGGAATGAGCCAAAGTTTGGCGATGCGGTGGCGAAGATTGGAGCTACATCCATGCGTCATGGCATGCAGCAAGGGTTTACTGAAGGTTATCATCACCACGCTGCTGGCTTGGCGCTTGAGGATGGGGAACATTTTGGCAAGCCATATGAAGATGAAGCCATAGCTGCGCAGGAGGAGTTTGAGACCCTCACATTTGATGTGGTGGATCAGTGTTTGAAGACTGAGGATCCCATTGGTCAGCTTCGTGAGTACTTTGAGGAGTCGGATCGCCTCGGGGCTGAAATGGAGGAGAAGGAGAGGAAAGAAGAGGAAGCGCGGAGGGCTGCTGCGCAGGGAGGAGGGGAGTCCTCCGCTGTTGGCGCAAGTTCCAGCGCGTTGAATGAAGGAGTAGAAGACGATGCTTACATAGATCTCATAGATTATGAGTAGATGTAGCTTAGTCGTCTTGTGTTTTGTGTTTAAACTCTTCTATTTTATGTTGAACAATGATGTGACATGTTGCACTTTGCCCTTTAGAATTCTATTGACTCATGTGTGTTGTGACTCTTGGGTTTTTGCCATAATTGTTGTCTGATGTCACTTTTGAAAAGGGAGCCACCTGTGTCAGTCTGCTGACGTCATCTGACAAGTTTGACGGCGCTTCCACTGATTGATGTGACTGTTGGCATCCATACTCAAGTATTAACCATTAATGGTAATTAATAGATTGTCTTGTCATGCCTATAAAAGGGTAATGACTGATTAAAATTTTTCTCATCCTTTCTTCCTTCTTCTCTTTTACCATTTCAATGGCCTCTCCCTTAAGATTTACAAGTGACGAGATTGAAGCTATTCAAGGGATGCTGATGTTGCCAAATCATCCCCCTGTAATCAAGGTACCTCCAACTGCGATGCATGAACTTGCTACTTATTGTGGGTACTTGATTCTGACAGAAGATCAAGCGTTCCAGCCAAAGGAGCAAGGTTCTTCCACCCCTCCAGTGAAGGTTAGGAAGTTGAACAAGCTTGGTGGTGCACCAAAGACTCCAAAGCTTAGGCTTCGTCGAACCCCCACTGGTTGGGAGCATGCAAATTAATGAATCACCATGCATGGGGGCTAGTATTAGGTAGCTAATGGTATCAATGATGTATAGATTAGGTCTGTGTGTTGCCACTGTTTTTTCGTGTTTGTTCTGTTTTGATCAGTGGTACAAGTATGATGCTAGGGCTAAATTTGTAAGTTGTCGATGTCTTGTGTATTGCCCTTTCTTTTGATTAGAAATGAAGTTGTATGTACTTCAGATTGAAAAGAATTGCAAATGATAATGGAAATTCTCTTTATTGAAATTGAAATGATAATAGCTATAAGCTGTTTATTACATTGCTAGAGAATTTCTTACATGTAACAAATGCGCAACTGGGCAGCGTTCCATGTGCGCGGTATTGGGGTACCATCCAAACGTTCTAAAGCATAAGCGCCTTTCCCCAAAACTTCTTGCACCTTGTATGGCCCTTCCCAATTTGGCGCGAGTTTGCCTGGCTTTTCTGCGTTGGATGCTTCGTTGTTTCGGAAGACATAATCCCCAACGCGGAAAGCCTCTGCCTTGACCTTTGAGTTATAATACTTCTCAAGCTGTCTCTTGTAGTTAGCTTCTTTGATGGCTGCCATATCTCTGCGCTCGTCCAATAGGTCCAGGTTGATTTTTAGCTCCGTATCATTGACCCGATGATTTGCCAACAAAATCCTTGGTGATGCGCAGTGCATTTCCGCAGGTATGACAGCCTCAGTGCCGTATGTGAGGCTAAATGGTGTTTCTCCGTTACTTGTCTTGGACAATGTACGATGAGCCCATAAGACATGTGGAAGCTCGTCTACCCAACCAGTGCGTTTTGTGCCAAGTCTGGCCTTTATTCCTTCGACGATGCTTCTATTTGCGCGTTCCACTTGTCCATTACCTTGCGGATGCGCAACTGAAGTAAATATCTGTTTGATGCCCATAGAAGACAACCATTCTTGTAAGTGTTGGTCCGCAAACTGCGTGCCATTGTCACTTACGATTTCCATTGGTAAGCCGAAACGACAAATGATAAACTCCCAGATAAACTTTTTGATACTCTTCCCATCGATGGATGACAAAGTCTTTGCCTCCACCCATTTAGTAAAGTAATCGATGGCCACCACCAAGTATTTGACGTTTCCCGGAGCTGTGGGAAATGGTCCCACAAGATCAATGGCCCACTTCTGGAATGGCCATGCCGCGGTAACTGGTATCAGGTTATTCTTGGGCCGTAGTGTTCCCGGCGCATGGCGTTGACAAGACTTGCATTTGCGCAACTCCGTCATGGCGTCTACGTGCATTCCGGGCCAATAATACCCTGCGTTCATTAGTTTGGCGACTACCATCCTTGGACCGGCATGTAGGCCGCAGGACCCTTCATGTATGTCTTTGATAAGGTATGTCGCCTCTGCGGAGTCAACGCAACGTAGCAAGGGGCCCAAATACGAACGCCGATACAGTACTCCGTCAATGACTTGGTAATGCAATGCCTTGTTCTGGAGTTTTCGCGCCTCCGCTTTATTGTCTGGGAGCGTTCCATTGAGGAGATAAGTCATAATTGGGGTGATCCAGGAGGACTTGCCAGTCTGGACCACATTGACTTGTTTTTGTGACACTGATGGATTGTCCAAGACTTCCACCCGCACATCCTTGGCCAAATGATCGAAAACCGTTGATGCCATCTTGCTTAACGCGTCCGCGGGCTTGTTTTGACTGCGCTTGATATGATGAACTTTGCAATACGCGAAGTCGCGCATGAGGGCTTTGGCCTGCTCTAAGTATAAGATCATGGATGCCTCTCGTGCTTCGTATGAGCCATCTATGTGGTTGGCTACCAACTGAGAGTCGACGTGAGCATCTAAGTGTTGTACACCCATTTTCTTTGCAATGCGCAAACCTGCGAGCAATGCCTCGTATTCTGCTTCATTATTTGTAGTTGGGAAATTGAGGCGGATTGCATAGGTGAAATCTTTCCCGTCTGGTGTGATCAGGCGTAGGCCTGCCCCCGCACCATCGTCATTGCACGCTCCGTCCGTATATAATTCCCACTTCTCTGCGGATTCGGGACTTGGCAAAGTGACATGTGCTTGTTGACATTCGGTTACGCTTTCAGGAGGGACTTCTGCAGCAAAGTCTGCCAGGATTTGCCCCTTGAATGATGTTCTGGTCTTGTATTCAATTGTGTGTTCTCCCAGCTCAATGGCCCACTTGGCCAGACGCCCCGACAGCTCCGGCTTGCGCAAGATGTCATTAATACGGAAGTCCGTGAGGACATTAATGGGGTGTCCCTGGAAGTACCTCCGCAACCTTCTTGATGCGTGTACCAATGCTAGTACCAGTTTTTCCATTGTGGAGTACCGGGTCTCTGCGTCAAGTAAAGTTCGGCTTACGTAGTATACTGGGGTTTGGACGCCTTTGCGATCAACCAGGAGAACAGCACCAATTGATTTTTCTTTTACGCAAGCGACTCAAGCATTCTTTCATTTCCTTGAAGGCGGCCTCGGCTTCCTCTGTCCATTTGAAGTTTGACTTTTTGAGGCAGTTCTTCAAGGTGTTCACGAAGGGAAACGACTTCGAAGCATAATTTGAGAGAAAACGATTTAGGGCGACAAGGCATCCCATCGGTGTCTGAACCTCCCGTACAGAAGACGGAGATGGCATGCGCTCAATTGCTTGTACTTTATCGGGATTCGCACGGAAGCCATCTTTAGTAACAATCACTCCCAAAAACTTCCCTTCTTCCATTCCAAAAGAACATTTACTCGGATTGAGCTTCATGCGGACCTTGCGGAGTTGATCAAAAGTTTTTTGAATGTCCGCAAGCATTTGGTCTTCCTCTGCGCTTTTGATAACCAAATCATCAACATACACTTCGAGATTGACCCCGATCTGTGCATTGAACACTGTATCCATGAGGCGCTGGTACGTTGCCCCTGCGTTCTTCAATCCAAACGGCATCTTTGTGTAACAATAAGTGCCGGTGTCTGTGCGGAAGGATGTTTTGTCTTCATCTTCTTTGGCCATCTGGATTTGATGGTACCCTTTGTAGGCGTCGAGGAAGCACTTGAACCTGAACGGTGCTAAAGAATCGACCTTCAAATCAATTTCCGGAAGTGGGTAACAATCCTTTGGGCATGCTTTGTTGATATCCTTGTAATCCACGCACATTCTCCAACCCCCGTTGGATTTTCCGACCATCACTGGGTTAGCAACCCAAGTTTGGTATCTTGTTCTTCGCAGGATGCCTGCGTCCAAAAGTTCGGCGACTTGCTCATTCATGGCCTTTGTTTTCTCCGGCCCCATACTACGCTTCTTCTGAACAACTGGTTCCACAGACTTATAAACATTCAGTTTGTGTTCTGCGATGTCGCGAGGAACGCCGACCATGTCCGCAGGTTGGAAGGCAAAGACATCCATGTTCTTAGTGAGTAACTGTTTTAAATGAACGCGTATGGTGTCGGATATTACTGGGCCAATGACAACCGTCTGATCCGGGAATTTAGGGTTAATCACCCATTTCTCGGGATCGGTGCGGTTTGATGGTTTCATGATTTTTGGAGGCTTGCATGCATCTGTTGCGTGGCAATTTTTGTTTCCGCGTATGAAAGCTACACCTCCGCGCGTTGGGAATCCAACCATTTGATGCGGAGTAGACGCGTTGCAGTTGAATTTTGCCAATCCTTCTCGTCCGATGAGAACATCATGCGACGAGTTTACCGGTAGAACCATGAAATCACAGATCTCTGTGCGCGAGAGCTGTCCGTCTGTCCATGTGACAGGTAGAGTGAGTATGCCCAATGGGATTATCACTTCGTGAATAAATCCAGATATCGGCTCCGCAGTTGGAACGAGTTTTTCTTTATCTTCCGCGTCTAATTGGTCGAAGCACTGCTGGTACATGATGTCTGTACTGCTCCCGTTGTCAAGGAACATGTACCTTGTGCGGTAATGTCCAATGACTCCTGTTATGATTAACGGTGTTGTGGAAGATGCTCCTCCCTTGACGCGTGGCATAACAACAGGTGCCTCTTTCCAAGCGTCATCTTGTGCTGTAGGATAGGCTCTTTTCTTGTAATTCTTGTTATGGATCATGTAGCAGTTGTGCTTATTTGAGCGCTGCACGTGATGCGCATTGAGATTCTTGATCTTCTTATTATTAGGGTCAACATCTCCTTGCGGATCTCGAGGTTTCTTCCGCATATTCTTTACTAGGTGGGATAGCTGCCCTGACTTGATTGCATTTTCTATTTCCATCTTTAGACTATAGCAGTTATCTGTTAGATGGCCATAATCTTCATGATACTCGCAGTACTTGGACGTGTCGATGTTTCTTCTGTCTTGCCTTAACTCTCTTGGCTTCGGAAACTGAATCTGTTCCGTTTTCAAAACTTCTGAGGGGGTCTTTGACAATGGGGTCCAGTCATAATTCTTCTTGCTTGGTGGCTTTGAATCGCGCGAGTGCTTGTTGTTAAGATACTGCCGCGCGTCTTGCCCTGAGGAATATTTTCCTTCATCTGTAGCCCCCGAGATTCGAGACACACTGACTGCTTTCCCTTCCCCTTGTCATGCGTGTACGCACCCTGATTACCACTGTGATGGAAGTTTTTCGAACGCGTAAACGAGCGTTCAGATGATGCATAGACCTTTGCTGCCTCAATAAGTTCATCCCATGCTTCGGGAACACCCTCTTTTCCCGTCAGACATCGCATAAGATCATCATTCCGCACTCCGTGGATGAATGCGGCTCTGGTGAGTTCTTCGCCACACCCCAACTGTAGGGCTTCCTTGTTGTAGCGAATGATGTAGTCTTCCAGACTTTCATTGTCCTTCCGGGAACACAGCAAGATTTGAGCCTTGTCTTTTTTGTGTTTCCGAAGGTGGGAGAAATGGTTCTTGAACTTTTTGATTAGATCGTCGAAGTCTACAAGACTTCCTACCGGCAAGCTTTCGTACCAAACCCGCGCCGCGCCCGTTAGGGTTTTAACAAACAGGTGGCACCAAGCTTGGACCGGCCATGGCTTAGAGCTTCCTGCGCAGTCAAATGCATGTAGGTGATCATCAGGATCGCGCAAGCCATCGTATTTGCCAATCGTGTTTGGCAGCTTACATTCGACTGGCATAGGAGCCAGTGCAATTCTTGCACAAAATTTTGATCTTTCTGCAAATGACTTAGGACGATACAGCTTGTTGAGATCGTCATCTGGATTAGGCTGGTTACTTGCTATAGACTTTGTTTTCGGTTTATAAGTGGGATCAGAAGTGATCTCATTCTCAGACTCATAGCCATCAGGTTCCCCAGTCAGGGTGACGTGGTCCTGAACGTGAGTACCTTTACCACGTTCTCCACCACGTACCGCCTGCCGGGGTTTGGCTGTAGGGCGAACAACAGGCTGTTCACCCTCTGGAAGTGAGTCGTCTTCAGTATCGAAAGATAGAGCTTTCTTTGATTCCAAACGAGCCTTTGCCATTAGTTTCTTTTGGTACTCTGCGATTGTTCTGGCACTTTCTTGAGCCAGCCATTCTTCTGGATCATCCACAGGCCCTTCAACTGTTTTCTTTTGTGATGCTAGTGCCGGCCTTCCTGAAGAAAATAGTTGAAAATTTGGAGCAGCCTGCTTCTGATGTACATTCTTTGTCACCGTTGTTGGTGCTCCAGCATCTTGATTCACTTGAACTCCCTCATCAACATCGATGGGGTCTTGACGTTGTTCGGCTCCAGAATCCATTAGCACTAGTTTGAAAGATTAGAAGACCGTAAGTGATGGCGCCAATGAAGAAACAAGTAGTCTAACCTCCTTATGGGGATGATCGACTAGATGCAACTACAGGATTGATCCTTCACTAGCACTTCCTGGATTGGAGTAACCTGCAAGTAAAGATGATGTGGGTAGGGAGACGACTACACGAGGTAGTAGTTTATAACAAAAACGTGGGTGAATGGGGATACTATCAAGTGTGATAGCTCTTAGGGTTAGCCAAAAGTGTCCTCCTATTAGGGATGTGATCCCTTATATAGGTATGGACGTATGCCACCATTACCCGAAACCCTAATCGTAATGGGCCAGGCCCGATTAGGGTTGTCTCCACTACCCGAAGACTATATTAGTAAAGTAGTTATGGAATAGCTATAAATAAGGAAAGGTTGGAACGAATACCGCTTTTACCGCTTACGCGCACGAGTATCGCTCCACGATTGTAGGAGAGCCGTTATTCCTTAACTTGCTGGGGAAGTTTCTATCGTCCGCGGATTGTTCCTCCGCGGGTTTCGTTCCGGGTTTGGGTACGTTCTGCGCAGTGTTGAGCACCCAATCCCATCATATACATTATTTTAAAACATAACACTTTAATAGTCTCTCTATTTTGCTAACGTGCACCGGGATACAATGTTAACGTGGATCACCACTACTTTGTTAACATGCACCGGCGTTAATTTGCTAACATGTACCAGTGCTTTTTTTAGAAAACGTACAAAGTGTAAACAACGTCCACAGCGGCAACGCGCGCACTTCTACAGTGTCTTTACTTTCTTCCCAATTTGACCACCAAACTTTGACCACTAACTTTCTTACAAACTGATGTACTTTAATTTCTTCCAATTTGACCACCAAACTTTGACTACCAAACTTTTAGCTTTTAGGATTTCAAACTTTGACCACCAAACTTTTAGCCGCGAGTATTTTTTTGAAGCCCAAGCGAGAATAACAGCCACTTAATACTATCTTTTATGTCCACGAAACCCTCCACGCTACAGAAGCTCCCACAGCGATGCGCGATCTTTAACGTCCACCAAACCCTCAACACAACAGGAGCTCCCGTCACGAAACGCGGGGTAATAGAATCCTAATATATATAACTTTTAAGCTAAATTTGTGTTTTGACACTTTTGAGTTAATATTTAAATATTCCAATGGTCAATAATATGTTATATTTTTTATTTCAAATCATAAAAGATAGGTGTTTTTTATTTCTAAAATAGAATCAGGAGACTAAACAAATAACTAATGGGATTTCCACGTGAGAACTCAATACATGTATAAAATATAAAGTATAAAATAATATTTACAATAGTATCGACTTAATCAATTAATGTTTGTATCTAGCACATAGAGTTTGCGATTTAAAAAGGGATACTGGCACGCTTGTTGCCCATCTACCCACTATCCAAATGTATCTGGTTTTTATAATATTCGAAGGCTATTAATATTACAAAAATAAAGTTGTGAGTTGCAAAGTTAAGTTGCAGTACGATAGCATTTTGTATACGCATAGTAAAAAATATCAATAAATAAATTTGGTAACCGGTTCGTATTGAAACCAAAACCAAAACCAAAACCATAAATCTGAATACCAGTACTGGTGGACACGGCCATCCCTGAGAATTCAACTGCCCGGGCCGAACCACAAAATATGTACCTCTTAGTTTTAGATCTTAACGAAATAAATAACGTGAAGTATATGTTTTAAACGACGATTAAAGTAATATCAAATTGATAAATCAATTCTTTACAATTTATTTTATCCAACAGTACGTTCTCAATAGCTATCATCGCCAATCCGTGAAGTTTTTTTTTAACTTAAGTGTTTTTAGCCTAGGGAGAGCAAAAAATCGAAACCAACATTAAAATAAGATAATAAAGGATTACTTTTAAGCTATAATGATTGTTAATCTTAAAAAAATAGGATGATACCGCTGTAGGTTTTTTTTTCTTTATACATTGTCATATTCTAATATCTATAATACCCCTCATCATTTTTTTGTATTTACACTATGTCATCATCTTCCTCAAACAACCCCTTTTATACCCTGTAATACCAACACTATGCACAAATCATTTAAATTTTTCCGATGAATTATATTCCACTGTCCGTCACTGTCGCCGGTCACAATACCCCCCTGAAAATTGGACCCGGGCCGGAAGTCCTCCCTGCACCCTCAAAACCGGCCGTGCTAGTGGATGTTATTTGTGTGGTACTCATTCGGTTCGGTTCAATAAAAAGAATTAGTGCATCCCAAAAAAATTACAATGGTTTAGTTACTAGAAAAAAGTTGTTTCCTGTCACTTAATAAAGTGAAGTCTGTGATATGTCAAAAAAGACAATGACACGTGTTCTACAACAATCAAAATTTATATAAATGAACACCGATTTGGGTTCTAATATTGATACCAATATTTTCAGTCGATATCTCTTTTCTTCGTCACGATACCGGTGCTAACTAGAGCTTACAATACAAAAAAATAACCAATTTCGATTATAATCCATTTTTAACATAATTCATATTGAAACGTTGAGAGAAAATATAGGCACAACCTTATATTTAGTTTTTTTATATAAAAATTAACGTACCAAAAGTCATTAAAGAAAATTCGTAGTAGTTCAAATTAAATAGCTAAAAGGCGTATATTATACATATGATAAATATAAATAATATAAGTTGAGGTAAAAATTGTAAATTAAAATTAAATAAAAAAATCTAATCTACATTTCTTCAATTCAAACGTATACACATCATTGTTTGTTAAACTTGTTCCACATTTCCACGATGAACATCTATTTATTTTCTTTGTAACGACAATTCAACATTTCTACTTTATGGTTATAATGTACTCCTTCAAACGAGTTGGAAAGCTAATCAAATTTCACTTTGAAAATGGAAAATATATTTAAAGCTAATCAATTTTCACTTTGAAAATGGAAAATATATTTATATTACAACTTATAAGATTCGACTCATGTTATTTCTTAAACTTAATCTTTTCCTTATTTCTTTTAAATTTTTATATATTTATATATATAAAACCCGGCTATTGAGGCGAAGTATATATGGGGTCAAGGGGTGCCCGGCCCCCACCGTTTTTTGGCTCAGTAGCGGTAGCCGGTAGGTTCGCGATTTTCGTATGTAATTTGTATATATATTAGAGTTCGGCCCCTACCGATTCAATTTTACGGCCCCTACTGATTTGATTTCCTGGCCCCCACCACTCTTTTTGAAATTTATATGTATATATATATATACACGTATTTCGATATAAAACCATTTGAAGAAACGGGTTTATTATAAAACCACTTAAGGGGGCTTTTGTAATATTTAAAAGTTGTTTTCAAATTTTCAAGCATTGAGAGAAATAAGTTTAACTTAAGAGGGGGATTTTGTAAATTTTGATTAAATATTAAAAAAATAAAAAAAAGAAATGGAACAATTTACAAGTTTACACCATACGATTCTTAGAGAAAGAAACAAAAGAAAACAATTGCTATTGTTGTTGAGTCGTCGAGTGTTCTTCAAACTCCATAAAAGGTGATTTTTTTTGTATTTTTTTATTTGGTATTTTGGTTATTAATTTTGCATATTAGATTCAAGTGGTGCATTATTAGTATTAAGTGGTAGTTAAAGGGTAGAATTGTAGTAGTCATAAGATGAGGGACCAATATTTAAGCTATTGATAATTGGTAGTTATAGTTGGTTATAAATGAATAACAACCCTGAAGTTGACAGTTAGGCTTGATTGGGTTTTCCATCCTTCTCTTTCTCTTTGTTTTCTCAATTCGAGCTAACAGTTGGTATCAAAGCCAACCGATTCTCATCGGAGCTCAAGATTCCGGTGACTCACCATTGTTTCCGATCAACTTCCGATCATTTTCCCCAAAATTCCGATCACTTTTTCCGACCATAATCCAATTCCACTCCATTCCTTTCAATTCCTTCCAAATCATTTGTCCATCCTATTCGTTCATTCAATTCGTTCAATTCTGTGTTATGATTAATTTGTGATCAATTTACTCTGTAATCGTTTCATTTGATTCTGTAGCTTGATCAATTCGTGATCAGTCTATTCCAGTACATTCAATCGCTTAATTCTTGACTGTTTCCATTCTTTTTCCATTCTTCTTTCCTTTGTTCAATTCTTTCAATCATTCAATTCTTTCAATTTCGATTACCATGACAACCAGAAATCAAAAGTTGATCGTATAGCTAAAGATGTTAGCAGATTAGACGAATTCACTACACAGACTCAAGAAGGTTTAATGGATCTTAAAACAGCCTTTGATCAATTACAAGCAACATTTGTAAGAATTGAGAAACAAGGAGCTATTATGCCAAGAAATGACAATGATCGAATCTGTAATAATTGCTTAACAAATATTGAATTTCCCAAATTCAATGGTGATGATGTAGAAATGTGGCTGTACAAGTGTGAACAATTCTTTTCAATAGATGAGACACCTGAAATATATAAGGTCAGATATGTTGCAGTGCATCTGGAAGGGAGGGCTTTGCAATGACATCAAGGGTTCATGAAATCAAGTGGAAAACAGTTATGTGATGTAATTTGGGATGACTACACAAGATCTGCATCTTCAAGGTTTGTTGCTACCTTGATTGAAGATGCAATGGGAGCACTTAAAGCTTTGACACAGACAGGAAAGTTAGACGATTATTGTGATGAGTTTGATTTACTCTTGAATAAGGTAACCTTACCTGATGAATATACAATCAGCTTATTCATTGAGGGTTTGAAACCAGAAATTAAGTGTCATGTAAAAATCTTTAAGCCAAATTTCATTGAATGTCGTTATGGGTATCCCATCTTTTTCAACCATGCAAGTGATTGGCAGGATTGGAACTATGTACTTGTACATTTTGTTAGACAGTGGATCCACTCATAATTTTATGAGCAAAGCTTTGGCTCAAAAATTAAAGTGTCCAATCAAACAAATTCATCATGTACAAGTCACAGTTGCTGATGGTAATAAAGTGGAATGTGTTAATGTGTGTAAGGACTTCCAATGGGTCATGCAGGGTAATTGGTTCTGCTGACATGCTGGTAATAGTTCTCAATAACTATGATATAGTTCTTGGAATTCAATGGTTGGAGACTTCGGATGACATTGTTTCGAATTTCAAGAACCTGACTATGAAGTTCAACATTGCTGGTCAGGATTTTGAACGAAAAGCCTTACATATACCCCACTGCTCAAAAGGACATCGTTGAGCAGATGACCCAAGAATTATTAGATTCAGGAGTAATTAGACACAGTAACAGCTTATTTGCTGCACCTGTGGTCTTGGTTAAAAAGAAAGATGGCTCTTGGAGGATGTGTATGGATTATAGAAGATTGAATGAGGCCATAGTGAAGGATGTTTGCCCCATTCCTTTAATAGAAGAGCTGTTGGATGAACTGCAAGGAGCTAGCATTTTTTTTCTAAATTGGACTTAAGGTCAGACTATCATCAGGTTAGAATGTATGAACTTGATATTTACAAAACACCTTTCAGAACTCATCAGGGGCATTATGAGTTTTTAGTTCTCCCTTTTGGCCTTACTAATGCCCCAGCCACTTTCCAATCCTTGATGAACTCCACTTTTAAAGAGGTTCTTAGGAAGTGTGCTCTAGTTTTCTTTGATGATATTTTGGTCTATAGTAGCAGTTGGAATCAACACTTAACTGATTTACAAACTGTCTTACAATTGATGAGAGAAAATTCTCTCAAGGCCAAGAGATCTAAGTGCTCTTTTACAGGGGAGAAGGTTGAATATCTAGGCCATGTAATAACTAAGGAGGGTGTTTTCACTAATCGCACAAAATTGGTAGAAATCAAGAATGGCCTACACCAACTACAATTAAAGAATTGAGGGGATTCTTGGGATTGGCAGGATACTATAGATGGTTTATAAAGAACTTTGGAATTTTGGCCAAACCATTAACTGAGTTGTTGAAGAAAGACGGTTTTAAATGGACTGAGTCTACTCAAAAAGCTTTTATGATACTTAAATAGGCTCTAAGCACCCCACGTGTCCTTAAACTTCCTGATTTTTCAAAGACATTTGTCATTGAAACAGATGCTTCTTCTAGAGGCATGAGGATTGTTTTAATGCAAGGGGCCACCTACTAGCATTCATTAGCAAGGCTCTTTCTAATAAATAACAAGCTTTATCTGTTTATGAGAAAGAACTCATGGCTATCATCATGGCAGTAAAGCATTGGCACCGCTATTTGGTGGCTAAACACTTTGTAATAAAGACTGATCATCAAAGCCTTAAACACCTGGTAGAACAAAAGATTGTCACTCCTCTCCAACAAAAATGGATGTCTAAATTGCTAGGCTATGATTATGAGATCTCTTATAAGAAAGGTGTGGAGATATAGCAGCAAATGCCCTGTCTAGAGGTCAAGGTATGGCCCTATTTCAAATGAGTTTGAATACCATTGATGTTGCTTTATGGAAAAGGATTAAGGATTCTTGGCAACAAGACCCTCAAACTCAAGCTCTTATAGGGAGACTACAACAAGGAGAAGTAATTCCAAACAGAAGTTGGAATGGTCAATTGCTTAAAAGGAAGAACAAGATTCTTATTGCTAATGATCCACCTCTCAGAAGGGGCATCATTAACTTGTTCCACTCTTCTCCTATGGGGGGCCATTCAAGTACTATTCCGACTATCAAAAGAATCAAGGAACTGTTTTATTGGAAGGGGTGTACTAAAGATGTGCATAGGTTTGTTAAAGAATGTGGAATCTGTCAAAGATCTAAGTATGAAACAGTAGCCTGTCCTAGCTTATTACAACCATTACCTGCACCTTAATCCATTTTTAGTGATATAGCAATGGATTTCATTTCTGGATTGCCTAAACTCTAAGGAAAGGATACTATTATGGTCATTGTGGACAGACTAACTAAGTATGGATATTTCCTACTTCTTAGTCATCCTACACTGCTTCTACAGTAGCCAATGTCTTCATGGATAATATCTTTAAGATTCAAGGATGCTCTGCCACAATTGTTTCTGATAGGGATCCTATATTTCTAAGTGCATTCTGGAAAGAATTCATGAAGCTGCAAGAGATTCAATTGGCTATGTCCTCTTCCTACCACCCCCAATCTGATGGATAGAGATAGGTGTTGAATAGGTGTTTGGAATCATATTTAGATCCATGTATATGGATGCTCCCTTAACTTGGGTAAAGTGGATACCTTTAGCCTAATGGTGGTATAATACCACCTGGCACTCTGCAATCCGAATGTATCCTTGTGAAGCCTTATTTGGCGTTAAACCAAACATTCATATTCCCTATATTCCAGGAGACAACTCTATAGCAGCTGTGGAAAAATATCATAGGGACAGGGAAGCCATGATAAAGAAGTTAAAGGGTAATTTGGAAGTGGCAAGGAACAGGATGAAACAATTTGCATACTCTCACAGGTCTGATAGGGAATTTCAACCTAGAGAATGTGTGTATGTTAAACTTCACCCATTTGCTCAACATTCTATCAAGACTCACCATACCTGGTTGAGCTGCAAATGAGCCAAATGAACACGAACAGGGCTTTGTTCGTGTTCATTTGTTAAGGAAATTATTTGTTCACGAATAGTTCATGAACACTTACTGAACGAGATTTTCTGTTCGTGTTCATTTGTGTTCGTTTGTTGATTTTGTTCATGAACGCACACGAACGCAAACCGACGTTAATGAACACAAACAAGTGTTCATGAACTCAAATTAACACAAACGAACACAAAAAAGCATTCATGAACGGAAACAAACACATAGGGACATATATTAAATTTTGAATCGAATTCATATATTAAGAAATTAACTAGATCCCCGCAAAATATAACCTAATTATACAAACATACTTAGTAATTAACATAATATTGGTAAACATAATAAAATAGTGTCTCAAAAAACTAATTATTTACTTAATTATTATACTAAAAGTATGGTTTATTAATCTCATATAAATTATTTATTTGGGTAAAATAAATAAAAATTAAATAATATAAAAAAGTTATAAAAATTAAAAACCCTTTTAAACTATCGAACACAAACAAACACGTTACTGAACATTCACGAACATAAACGAACGAACACAACCTATGTTCATGTTTGTTCGTGTTCGTTCATTTGTTAAACGAACTAACACAAACGAACTTCCCGCCAAACAATTCATGAACTGTTCACTGAAAGTTCAGTTCGTTTACAGCCCTAATAACAGGAAATTATCTCCTATATACATTGGGCCTTTCTTAATTTTACAAAAAATTGGGAAAGTAGCTTATAAACTTGACCTACCTACTAATGCTCAAATTCATCATACCTTCCATGTGTCGTTACTGAAGAAAGCACAGGGATCCCATGTTATCACTGGAGCTGTGTTGGATCAAAAATTAGTGAAAAGAGGATCAATAGCTACTATGCAAGTGTTGGTGCATTAGGAAGGTTTATCTGTAGCTGATGCCTCTTGGGAGTTTTTAGAAGACCTGCAATTACTTTTTCCTGGTTTCAATTTTTTAGGGCAAAATGTTTTTAAAGTGGAATGTATTGTGAGTATCAAGTCGTAGTTAAAGGGTAGAAATATAATAGTCATAAGATGAGGCACCAATATTGTGGCTATCGATAATTGGTAGTTATAGTTGGTTATAACTGAATAACTGTAAGACCCATCGTCTAATTATTAAGTTTCGTTATGATTAACATCAAAAGTTTAGGTTCAAATCCATTAAAAACATAGAGTTTACACAAAAACGCCACTTAAAGTAAAATTAAGGTGTTCATGATTTGAAAGTGATCAATTAACTACAATGTTAATTAATTCCACTTGAACCCAACGAAAACATACTTGCGGGAGCGTTGATATTTGTATGCGTTTGGTCTTTAACAGAGCGAACTTTATCATCTTCCTTTATCGTCTATTAGCTGAACCTAAGGTCAACCACACGATATAACCCGTTAGTATTAGCAAACGTGTGTAAGAGTTTGGATTAACATGTGTTAAAAGCAAAGTTTGAAACAAAATTGGCCAAAGAAGAGGCCCGCCGTAGCTTACGGTGGCCAGGCCGTAAGCTACAGCTTGAGTGTTTTCATTTTCTGAGGGCGCCATAGCCTACGGTTTCCCAACCATATGCTACGGTTCGGACTTACGGGCTCTATTCGAGTGTTTAGACCATAGCCTACGGTCTAAAACCGTAGGTTACGGATTTTTGCAACTGTTTGGACTTGATTCTCACATTCTATGAGGCCAAAACTCGCCCTTTTCAATCACCACAATATACCTTCTTCTAAGTTATTGTAACAAGGCTAAAACACCTTATTTCTACTTGCATGGCTGCATCAAAGACATAAACCAAGAATTTACTAGTATGTCATTATGGTCTATAAACATATATGGGCTCTATTTGACCCGTTAGGCCCTCACCGAACTAGGATCATGATTTGGGTGGGATTTCCCACACCTTTCGAACTTCCTTTAGATTAACAAATGGTGTAATTGCTGCAATACAACCCATAAACAAACTAAAAGCTATGAATGAGGATCCTACTATACAATTTCTTACATATACGATTACCTTGACATTGATTGACTTAAACATGTGATCACTCTTGATCCCCAAACTTATATTGATTAATATGACTCATCAATCAAGCTTTGATTCGAGGTTTAAACTCATTCATTCAAGCTTTACTACCATTGTGGCCATGCCTCGTGTGCGTGACCGACCACATTTGTCACCTACGGGGTCATCATTAGCCCGGTCCGAATAGCTTGTAAGGCATCCTTATGGAAATCCTTATGTTGCATGGGAATCATAGTGTCAAATTATCTACTAGGACATTTCCAATGATAATCATTTGCACAAACACATACAGAATTGAGTCGTAGGACGACTTACCTGGCATGCTTCCAATCTTTGACTAAGGTTGTTTCTATCGAGTTGCATTCTAATACAAGCTTCTCATTGTGAAGCTCTAGTGATAATGTTTAAACATGTACAACTACATCTAAGAGCATATAATTTGGTATTAAGACGGGATTTAAGCCATCGAGTGACTTACCTTAACCGTGCTCCTTTTTCATTTTTTCCTCAAAACCATGGCTCTGCTTCCTCCCGAAGCCTCGTTCATTTACACCTATTTGGTAAATATTCACTTAGGTCATTAGAAACCTTTTCTTAACACGATTACACATTCTTTGGTCATGTTTCTTTCTTAATCAAGTTCCTAAGCCTGGTTAATTACAAGATTGACCATTAACTAAATGTTTAAATGCCTAGAATCTCACCTAGACATTTCATCGAACACATGGTAGGCGTTATTTAACAAGTTAGATTCTAAACCTTATAGGCTCTATGGATATTACCACTTTCCATCATCTTCATGATCATTGAGCACTTTCATTACCCAATCCATAATCATACAATCTTATAGATTATAACATACAATGATTTGCATTATTAGATAGGTTTCATGACTAAGGGCCAAAAACCCATTTTCACCATTTCACCTCAAGAATCTTCAACACAATTTTAGTTGTAATTTACCACCTATATAACATTTTTAGGCATAATTATGGCCCCCATCACAAGGGTAACCTTCAAGCATCAATATTATAAAATCATACATTTGACTTAGAATTCTCCTCAAGCTAGAACTAGATGTTTTCATCAATTCTAACACAACTGAAAGGTACCTCGAGATTAGTATGGTCTTAGATGATGATTATCCTCCATTGCATGTGATTAATCTCTTGGATTTGGCCTGATTTGATCTAGTATGTGAAGATGATGCTTATATGTGTGTGTTTTGGGCGTGAATGTCGATTTCCAGGTCCGAGAAATTGACTTCCTTCATTTGTCATAACAAAACCCTAGCAACACTTTGATCAATTGACATAAGTGGTGCCCTTACTTAGTACACATAAGTTTGATTCGGTTAGTAACCTGTTGGGTCAAAGAGGATTGATAAGCATTTAAACCTTACTCTAATATCTTCTTTAGTTTGTTTTTGTATAATAAACTACTGACTAACAAAGTGCTGAGGAATAAAGAAGTAAAGTACTGAAGAGCAAACAAGGTGGACGAAAAGTACTGAAGAACAAAGTTCTGAAGACGAACCAGACAAACCTCTGAAGACAAAGTTCTGAAGTACTGAAGACCAGCTTCTGAAAGGATAACTTCTGATGAAGAAACAACTTCTGAATAAGAAGGACAACTTCTGATGGAGAACAACAACTGAGGAGACAACTACTGATGACTAACTACTGATGCTTAACTCTTCAGTAGTTCTCATATACTCATCAGTAGTTGTGCAATAAACTTCTGATCCGACAAAGACCTTCAGTAGTTTAGTATTATAATCAGTATTTGTTAGTGGAACAGTATTTTAGTATTTTATGTACTTTCTGTTAGCTGTATTTCGTGTATAAATAGTGGGCTTACAACCACTATTGAATACACCTGTTTTTGCATACTTGTAACAAGCATTAAGTGCGATACAATTGTCAAATACATTATATGAAAAGCTTTTGAATTATTTCCATGTTTTAATCATCTTTATTGCTTTTCATATTATTGCAAAAACAAAAACACCTTTAGTTTCAAGTCGAGGGGGAGTTTATACTTTACAATATTTTGAACTAATATTCTTGTTAAACTTGCATTATATTCCGCTGCATGCTCTAAGTTATTACTTGTTTACAAGAGTCTGTCAAGCTAAGATCCTAACAATTGGTATCAGAGCTCTGGTTAATCTGATCAAATATCAATCTAACAAATTGAGAATCAGACACAGGCTCTTATTGATATTCAGTTAAGGACAGTAGTTCATTTTATAATCCATTATTTTAAGAAATTGTTAATTCATCAATCTTCTTAAGAAAATGGACCCTTAAAACACAGGATCAACTAGCAAACCACCTATGTTTGTCAGAGGTGAAGACAACATCTGGGCAAAAAGGATGGTGCATATCCTGTCTGTAACGACCCGGTCAGTCGGTGACGGGTCGTCGGGTCGGGTATCAGAGTTGCACAGCGGATTCGGATCGTGATAGTCTTGACCTTTCCAGGATCCACGTCATCGCTATCTGATTGGTTACCTGAACACATGCCAAAAATAGTTTCTGTCAACATAAAGTTGGTGAGGTCGTGTATTTTATAAACAGAATGGCCAGTTCTATCTTTTGTATTTCTTTAAATAATTCTTTTAAATAAACATGCTTTACAATTCTATTGGGGAAGATTCTATTAAATCAATTCTATTTTATATCAATTCTATTATATCGATTATATTCTATTATTGCCATTCCTTATCGATTGGACCACTCTGCTTGTGGTAACTTGCTTATAACTACCTGATGTGTTTGTGAAAGCACCCTGTTAACATGTTAATTATGTATACTTTTGAGTCGTTTATTGTTTGTTTTTAGTCGGTCTTAGTTATTTATTAGTGTACATGTGTTTTGTAGGTGTTCGTGAGATATGAGCTTAATATGAAGAAACTTTGGTCAAGTCGCAGACACCCGGTACAAGAGCATGGAGTAATAATAATAATAATAATAATAATAATAATAATAATAATAATAATAATAATAATAATAATAATAATAATAATAATAATAAAGTGTATGAAAGTGAGACAAATGTCTCGTGAGTAAGAAAACAATAAAAGAAAAAAATAAGAGTAGAATAAAAGAAAAGCACATAAGTCAACAGCAGTGGCCCAATCCTCAATCCACCAATAGCCGAAAAGATGACTGGCATGGCCCAGAAGCTGTGAGCAGCCCATATCGCTGAGTTTTATATCTTTATTAAACCTAAGAATTGAGAGAGCGGAGGGGATATATTTCGAGGTTGGACAACGGCAGGAGTCGACGAAGGCAGCAGCCTTTGGCTGCTTTGGTTTGCAAATCGAAAAGTGATGCAAGTGACAGTACCTGGCTAATTACCTTGTGATCTTCTCCAATGGACGGTTCTTGTTAGTAAGATTATTTAAGCTAGTTTTCTTATTTGTTTGGATTTAGTAATCTAAGCATTTGATGCTTTTTGCTATTTGTTTAACTGAATTGTAAAGGATTATATTTTATTTGAAACCTAGTTCTTTAGCCTTCAATTCCCGAGAGTTCTAGTAATTGGGATCTATTGGAAAAGGATTTGGTTTGGTAATTTATAATTGATAATCGTGTGATAGCCTCTCGTTGTTTTGCAATCAGAGTACTTTGTTCTCGTTTTATCACAATTATTTAGTTAACATAATCATGTCTATGTGGTTTTCCAACACTGAAAATTAGGTTATTGAACTTATCTTTGAACTTGAAATTCGGAGTAGATCGCTCGTTTCTCAAAGTTGGTATTTTTAAATCAATTCTAGTTTTCATTAGTATAGTTACTCAATCCAATCCAATCCAAAATTTAGTTTTAAATTAATTTAGTTATTTTTAGTTTAAATAATCAAACAAAACGCGTAATATTAACCACATGCTCCTCGTGGATTCGATACCTGACTTACCCTAGCTACCTAGGTTATTTAGGTTTTTGCATGACCCTAACGACAGGTCATCAAATGGCGCCGTTGCCGGGGAGCTAGTGCGCTTAGTATTACATTGATTGTTTGTTTGTATTTTTTTTCTTTCATGTTTTGAAAAAAAAATAAAAAAAATAGAAAAACTAAAAAAAAAACATAAAAAAATATATAAAAAAGTGTTATTTAATTTTATTAGAGTTCACTTTGGGTGTTCTAGTTGTGCAGGTTTGTCTTTTACAGGTGTAGAACGCCATGAATTGGGTTGATGAAGACAATGAACCATGTTATAGTTGTGGAAGTTTCGCTCACTGGACTGAAGATTGTAAAGATTGTCCAAAGCCCTTACCGCCAGTAGATCCTTATTGTTTTTGTTGCGGACAAATACATAGGGATAAAGACTGCACAATATTTTGGAGCGATCCAGAATATTGGGATGAAATGTGGAAATCTGGGTACCGGGCGACCCCATGTCGAGAAAATGACCATAGTTACTATAACTATGAACCCGAAGAGGCACCTTTCTTAGGTAAGCTGGAAGATTATTATTATTATGAAAACTCACAATCATGTTTTTCTCCAGGTTACTATCAAGATCAATATCAAATTCCTCCCGATGAAGACGAATGTGTAGAGATGACATATCAAAGCGAGGAGGAAAATAACCTTGCTCGAGCAGAAACGATGTTATCCAAGATCGAGGAATTTTTATCAAAACCCAACCTCTCAATTCAACAACGAATTGAGTACTTAAGTTTGAAATGTGAGGTGTTATCAGTAAGGATAGATATAGCAGAGTCCATATCTCCCTTACCTGATGATATCAGAGACTATTCTCAAGTTAAGGATAAGGTTGTGGAGACTAATACCACACCAAATCCTTTACTTGTTGACGAGTTACAAGTAGAAAAGGTTGTTGTTATTGATGCAGGTGTCACAAGTCTTTCTCAATATTCTCACAGCTCTCATCCCGCACTGATTACCTTCATAAACAAGGTTCGGGAAGAAGATCCAAAGACAAATATTAGGAATGTGAGACTACAAGACATCGGACAAAGGCGGGTGAGATGGTTCTTCCACAGCAACAAAAGGCGCCCAATTCACATGCCAATCTTTAAACATTTGTTTATTTGGCATGTAAACTACCGAGCATACATTGGAAACTCGGTAGGCAAGTGCGCGCTTAGACCACCTTGATAGTCAGGTATGATTCTTGTACATTTTGTATATATATTTATTTTGTTTTATTTTTATTTTATTTTTAGTTTGTATTTTGAGTCTCGTTTGATTTCTGGGAATGCTTGGAGTTTAACTTGCAAGCAGATAACTTCGCCTGTACTCAATCTCCATTCAGGCGGGGTAAAGCTGTACATCTTCGATGTATAAGGCATCCCGGAATTTTATGTTTTTATTTTTCTTTTGAGTCTTAGTTTCAGGTTTGTTTATCGGTCGCGAATGAAATGTTATACGGCCGACATTGGAAGGAATCTAACGGACTCATACGCGTATTGCTTATCCAGGGGAGTCTATTCCTTTTACTGTTGTATTTTTATTTTTATTTTTCTTTCTGCTTTATTTTATTCCTAGCTCACATTGAGGACAATGTATCGTTCAAGTGTGGGGGTGGGGAAACTTCATTTTTATTTATTTTTGTGTCTTAAAAAAATAAATTGAAAATGTCTTGAAAATTGTTCCTAAAAGCATTCTAATCAGACATAAAGTAGCTCTTTCAGTACGTACAAGTTGTTTGTTGATTGTTTTGGCAGTAGGTCCTTAGTCATGGTCTAATTTATGGAAAAGTAATATGAACCGTTTTCAGCAGGTGTTTTTAAGAAAAAACAAAGTTTAGAATTGCCTGACTAGGTTTAACAAGCTATTGGTAATAAATACATGCACACATCGGTTATAACCCATTTCCACACTTTGGTGAGATCTTGAGCCTACTAGATGATAGATTGATACATATATATTTTCATTTGTTGAGTGTAGGCCAGATGTTTCTCTGTTGCAGAACTTGTGTGATTTGATACATGCCGAGGTTGTAGACTAGATATGCACATAGATGATAAAGGCAATTTAGGTTTTCCCCTTTTCTTTTGATACCCACTTATTTGTTATGTGTTGACCCGTTTACCTAAAATCACTCTTAGTAGCCCATGTTGAGCCTATACCCTTTCATTTGATTAAACCTATTACCCAATTTGACCTGTTTACCTTTGTGTAATAAATTGATGACATCCATTGTGTTTGTGTTTTGTTCAAGTGAATGAGTTATGTTTAAGTTGTGAAAGAAAAAAAAAAGGAGAAAAAGAAAAAATATATATGAAAAAAGTGAAAAAAAGAAAAAAGAAAAAAATAGAAGTATGTGTTATAGGTCGAATATGACCGAAGTTGTGATTATTAGCAGTATCGTGAATAAATAAGGATTGTCATTCAAGTTGTTTCACCATTTTATTTTAGCCACTTTCAGCCTAAACGTTCACTACCTTTACCCTAAGCCCAAAACCCGTAAGTCCTTTAGATATGTGAATTGTCTATAGTTAAGGTGTGATTGTCATACAAGTCTATGATAACAGAGTTACATTTTTGGTTTTGAGTGAATAATACTAGCGCATTACATGCTAGTTCAGATATTAAACCGAGTGGAGTGAAAATTGTGAGGGGTGTGTTGCATGAAAAAAAAACCGGAAGCATGTTAGGTTTAGTCGGGTTAATTCTGGTTTCAGATTGAAATCATTTTGGCTTGCTGAATTAACACATCTAATGCTGATCTGTAAATGGGGTATGACTTTGGACCTTAGCTAAGGTATGATGGAGCGACTTGGGTGCTAGTCTGTGATAATGTCTTGAGCAGAGTATATATATATAATTTTTCGAGACGAAAAAAAATAAATGTGGGGGTGTGATGTGTTTGTGAAAGCACCCTGTTAACATGTTAATTATGTATACTTTTGAGTCGTTTATTGTTTGTTTTTAGTCGGTCTTAGTTATTTATTAGTGTACATGTGTTTTGTAGGTGTTCGTGAGATATGAGCTTAATATGAAGAAACTTTGGTCAAGTCGCAGACACCCGGTACAAGAGCATGGAGTAATAATAATAATAATAATAATAATAATAATAATAATAATAATAATAATAATAATAATAATAATAATAATAATAATAATAATAATAATAATAAAGTGTATGAAAGTGAGACAAATGTCTCGTGAGTAAGAAAACAATAAAAGAAAAAAATAAGAGTAGAATAAAAGAAAAGCACATAAGTCAACAGCAGTGGCCCAATCCTCAATCCACCAATAGCCGAAAAGATGACTGGCATGGCCCAGAAGCTGTGAGCAGCCCATATCGCTGAGTTTTATATCTTTATTAAACCTAAGAATTGAGAGAGCGGAGGGGATATATTTCGAGGTTGGACAACGGCAGGAGTCGACGAAGGCAGCAGCCTTTGGCTGCTTTGGTTTGCAAATCGAAAAGTGATGCAAGTGACAGTACCTGGCTAATTACCTTGTGATCTTCTCCAATGGACGGTTCTTGTTAGTAAGATTATTTAAGCTAGTTTTCTTATTTGTTTGGATTTAGTAATCTAAGCATTTGATGCTTTTTGCTATTTGTTTAACTGAATTGTAAAGGATTATATTTTATTTGAAACCTAGTTCTTTAGCCTTCAATTCCCGAGAGTTCTAGTAATTGGGATCTATTGGAAAAGGATTTGGTTTGGTAATTTATAATTGATAATCGTGTGATAGCCTCTCGTTGTTTTGCAATCAGAGTACTTTGTTCTCGTTTTATCACAATTATTTAGTTAACATAATCATGTCTATGTGGTTTTCCAACACTGAAAATTAGGTTATTGAACTTATCTTTGAACTTGAAATTCGGAGTAGATCGCTCGTTTCTCAAAGTTGGTATTTTTAAATCAATTCTAGTTTTCATTAGTATAGTTACTCAATCCAATCCAATCCAAAATTTAGTTTTAAATTAATTTAGTTATTTTTAGTTTAAATAATCAAACAAAACGCGTAATATTAACCACATGCTCCTCGTGGATTCGATACCTGACTTACCCTAGCTACCTAGGTTATTTAGGTTTTTGCATGACCCTAACGACAGGTCATCACTACCCTCTAGTTGGGTAAACTTGGTTCCTGTCCTCTCCTGGAACAAGAATGGTTCCTGCCCATTTACCTGAGCAAGAGAAGGATATGGCGATACCGTCCAGTACTGTCCTCGTTGTTTCTATTGTCCCCATATTTATTCTATTATTCTTTATAACATTTCTATTATGTAAAGAATTTCTAGGTTTTCTAAGTGACATGTATTCCCCCAAAACATTAATAAAACAGTAAAAGTGGGGAGTTCACGATACTCACTGGTTTGCGTATAATCTTCTAGCTAATCTCCTTATTATAATTATACTTCATATATATATTGATACGTTTTACGCGTGAGACTTGTTAAATTGTAATACTTAGGATATATATCATATATACAATTTATATATATATAGAATTCGGTATATATTAGATAGTCCTAAACTCGGGGTTTGGTCATTCTAGGCAAAAAGAAATAAAGCTGGCCATTACAGCTTGGCACGCGAACCTAAAGAACTCTAGACACAGCTTAACCCGAGTCTAGTATATCGTTTTATATATCGAATCTTATATATATAAACATATATATTTTATATATGTTTATTATTCTCTTATTATTATTATCAAGTCCGTACGTTATCCGTATTATATATATATAATCGTATAATTCTAATAATCCTCGTCTAGCTATTGGACCGGGTTCTATTCCGGGTGTTGACCGAGTCACCGAGTCGACTCGGTATCGGTTTAACTCTCACCGAATCGGTTATTGGTACCTCGCACAAATAACAATCATAATCTTTATATTAATAATAGATTATAATATAATATTGATAACCAATAAACAATCAGGGATCTATAATACCAGAGATATAACCGGATCTTGTCGGAACACCATCGGGAATTGACCGGAAGTTCCCCGGAAAACCTGATACTCATCAGAAATACACCCGAGTTGATCGAAAGCCCAAACAATCCGTCACAGTACCTAAACACACACGCGCATCAACACATATGAGTATGAGGCTACTGAAAAGTGATTGTAGGTTATATATATATCGGGTACAAATTACTAACAAAAGGTGGGTTAAAACCCGATGACAGTCACCAGGTTTGGTGACTGTCCGGTTACTCGAACAGAACAATAAACCATCGATTCTCAACAGAAACAGAGAGCTTCTGATAGCTATTAACAGAACAAGAAGCTGGGTTACGATAGTGGCTCGATGGTTAGGTAGTTATTATCAGAACTGAAGGAAAAGGGTTATCGGGTTTCATAACTGAACAGAGGTGTGGTTCGGTTGATGTTTATCTCGGAATAATAGGGTCACAGATGACAGTCACCAAGTCCGGTGACTGTCTTGGTTCACTCAACAGAAACAAAAGGAAGGGTGTAGGGTTCTCTGGTTGGTTATCGGGTTATAATCGGAATCAGAGGAGGATGTTTATCGGAGAGGAAGGGTTAATTGATGGGTTCTTGATTGATTCTTATCAAAACAGAAGAGTAAATCATGGTGGTTATTGGTTCGAGTGGTGGTTAACCAGATGGCCAAAGAGGGAGGAGGGCTCACCGGAGCAAGGAAGACGACGGCCGGCGGCGGCGGCGCCGGAGGTGATGGCCGGCTGCTGCTTTGCTCTCTAAAACACACACACAAGTGTGTGTGTGTGTTCGTTTGACACTATCCAGACAAAGGAGGAGAATCAAGATTATAAGAAGGGTAATAAAATAAAGGGGCGTTTGGCAACGGGGATAATAACTGGAACTCGGGTGTTTGGTAGCGGTTATAATCAATAAATAAGAAACGTTTGGCAACGTTTTAATAGAAGATAAGGAGCGTTTAACCGAGATAATAAAAGTCCAATAATTATTATCTATATAATTGATTAAAACGGTTGGTCGCGAGATTCGAACTTAATTAATTTATTAGATAGTCGGGTGGTCGGGTACGACCCGACCCGTTTAAGAGACCCGTAACACCTCGAGGTGTTACATTCTCCCCCTCTTAGGAAATTTCGTCCCCGAAATTTGAGTGAGCTTATCCTTTACACCCTTAATCTATCAGGATGTCACCAATCTAAACCGAACATTTATCAGTGAGACATGATCAGTTTTTGTGGTTTACCAGGAACTTGATCTTACATCAATCTAAGATCATATTAGAAATGTCAATCTGTAAAACTACATCTTGATCATTCTACTAATCACGTTTTAACCTTTCTTGCTATAGTCATGTTATTTCAGATACATGGATTATCTGTATTTTTCTGGTACGACTATGAAAGGTTTTTCGATATAGATTGATATTTTCTTTATATTACTAACATTCTTCTTATCTTGTTCCTCATTAGAATGAGAAACAGACTGAATATTATTCTTATATAAAGACGATTTAAACATACTTTGAGATCATGATCGTTTTTCTTCTGAGAGATTTACAAACCTCCAGCAAACATCACTAGAGTTTCAAATCGCTACAATATTCCTCTCGTTTAATATTCGGATTCAATTACAATGATGGATTCTATTTAGTTCTCAGGAGATAGATACGGAAGTCCCTTCATTATAATGACTTGAATGGGATCCGAGCTACTACCTCCCTTATTCGAACGTTAGAATTTACCATTATTGTAATTCCGATTTTTAAAGAGTAGAAATAATTTCTGGTAACTATCGGATTATTTCTTACAAATTCTATCTTGTAAGTTCTATCTTTATCGATGTAATATAGTTGATCTCTGGGTTAACTCTATTTATGGATATACTTAAGAGGTTTCTCAGATCATTAGACGTATCTTATTTGGAGTCTAGAAGTGCAAGAAAAGACTAATCAACTTGTTGAATTACACGGTTTCAACAATTCCTTTTTATCTCTAGAGAGATGAAAGGCATCAGCATTGACGAGCCTTTTTAAGAAAGATCTTTAAATTATATTCTAATACCTCTTTCTTTGATAATGATTCAACTAATATTGAAGTCTTGACCTACTGAAATCGGTCTCTAAGATTTTTCTTAAATCATCGATAATAATTCTTACTGACTATTTCATTGATGATTGACTGCATTATTTATCGCTAACCATTCTTGGACTTAAGATTCTTATGATAATGCGTCACTTATTCTTTCTCAAAATCATGATTATCATTCAGGTTTAATGCATGAATACTTATTGCGTTAAGTATTTCTGCAAATATTCCTTCTTGATATCATTTCGGGATTTGATACTCTCTCGGTAATTTCTTCTTATAAATTATTCTTTTATAAAATTCTAGTCGTTTTCTTACGACTAATATTCTTATCTAATAATTATATTTCTTGGCATATCGGATGCCTTCTAACAATATTTGGCACTTCAGATGCCTTTTCTTGATATCTGGCATTTCCTATGCCCTTTTAAATTATAATTCTTTTTATTTGTCGATTTATATTCTTTTATTTATCTATTTATATTATTTTATATCCAAGCAAATACTGATAATATTTATAGCACATTCTATAAATTCCATCACTTTTATAATATATTTTTGCTTGGAATAATTCTTTCTTATTTATGTATTCGATTAAAGTCTATATTTTCAGTGTCTGAAACACTTTCCGATAAACGTGTATATAGGCAATCTATCATATGTTCTTAATCCAACTTATTATAAGCGAAGCTTATTTTATCTGGATATTTGAGTAGATAGTTCTTGCCAGAACAATGATTTCTTATAATAACTCTCACAAGTCGTTATTCGGACTAAAAATCCATCCTTCTTTGGCCAGAGAGTTTCACTGGAAAAATGAGCATAATTCTATTCATTTTTCATTTTTGCTTCGATTATACTTTGCGAGTCTCTACGCGATTTCGCTTAGTATTAATCGTATTTTGATATATTCGTTATAAATTATTTCTTTTAATAATTTGTTGGTTTCTACCATTTCCGGTTTCTGAATCCATATAAATTTTTATCTATTATATTTTAAGGATTTAACAATTCCTTCATCACTTCTTATTCATGAATTCCAACTTGGCAACACTTGACCGTTTTACCAGTTTGATTGTATTATAACTCGCACGAGTCTTTATACGAAGTGACTACAAAGATTGGTTCATAGCATCATATATCCTTATAAAGAATCCTGTGACTTGGTGGCAAATGTCCGGATATACCTTCTGTAAGGGTCCGAATATCTTTTTGCCACTTGGATTGTACAAAGGACATACAACTATTTTTGATTTTACATTTTGGTTGGCAATCAGAAATCAATATACTGATTTCTATGATTCGTAGAAATTAACCAATCGATGGTTTTTATTCTGCGAGCATATTCTTAGTCGTATTTCACGAAGAAATTTCAACTAGATTGCCAGTTCTGTGGTCGTATTCTCCACATATAATACGCTGATGGTTCGACTATATATTTCTTCTTATTATTATTTCTTTTAATATGTTCATGACACAGACAAACTGTGATCTTGATAAATTCTTACTCGAATGTTCCTGTGCCTGTGGCATTCATAATTATGTCGCGATCATAATTACTATTCCACCTCACCTAACATTCCAGTATTTATTTATTTTAATCACCATTGGTAGGTGTCTTTCACATATTATTCTGATATTTTGTTCTTTATTTTTTTTTCTTTTAGATTCTAATTTATATTATTCGGGAATAGAATATGTTGATCTAAGTCTAACGAAATAGACTATCAATCGTTCGGGAATTTGTTCGTGTCAAAGGATATTCAATATAACAATCCAATCTTTGAATCTTTCTGACTTGTTCGAGTCATAAGATTAAGACGGTATTTATATTGTCGTATAATCGAGCGAGTAAGAATTCGGTTTCTTTAGATAGATTCCAACTATTTTCGTCGCATATATTTGAGATAATAATATTTCCGTTCAAAATATTATTAAATTCTGGGAAGGATCGAGGATGACATATAACCGAGATTTCGATATATGCACAGAGATAGATTTATATTATAAAACGGAGTATATAATGTTCATCGTTTTTATTGGAATAAAATATCAAGGAAGTTATTTAAACGAATATAAATATAGAATCATGCCGAAAATACTCTTGACATATATATATACGGACACTAATTTGATTAAGGATTTTCACGAAAAATGACACCAGAGGTGGAGTTAAATATGTTTCGGTAAAATAATATAACTGTGATTCTATATGTTTTGAAATAAAACTTTTAAGAAGATTTATAATAACAATATTCGTTTGAGTTATAAAACGGTATCTACTTTTGAAAATAATAACAAATCAAAAGAGTCGGATTAAAAATCTTTTCATAGTATTGAAATTCTTTAAATAACAACTTTTCTTATTACCGTTTATAAAATAAAATAGGTTTCTCAAAGTATTAAAGTCGAAATTGTTAAGATTAAACGAATAACTTTTTGAATAAATATTCTAGGGAGAATAATAGTAATACCGGTTAATATTGATATCAAAATACTTAAATTCTCAAATAACGGATTTCTTATTATGGATTGATAAAATAGAATAGATCGTCTCAAATTATTAAGATCAAAAACTTTAATGTTTATATAAAGTAGTTTTTGAATAAAACTTGAGACAAATTTAAATTTTTCGATAATACGAAGAATATCACTACTTAATTATAATAAAAATGAAGATTAATAAATTTTCTCAATCTTTATAAATTTTATATAAATCGTTTATTTAAGACTGAAAACGGAGGGGTACTTATATATTTTTACTCAAAACCGAAATATTGGATTAGTATAAAAATAATAATGATCGAGAATAAACCCAATAGACTTTCTAATTATACTGAAAATATTTAAAATATTTTAAATAATTCGCAAAATATATCTGATCTTGATTAAATAATCGAGGGGAAATTCTTTAGAAACATAATATTCGTATGTCTCTAGCATATCGAGATTTATAAAATTTCGAGATTTACGAGATAAAATAATATTTCTGGAGACTTGATCACAGGAATGTTCAAGTCGGAGCATAATATTTGTATTCTTATTTATAAATATTTGGAATAACCGTAAGGTTAACGATCAGAAATCGGATATAAATAGTCACTGAGACTGGAATAATTCAACAAACTTATATGAAGTTTCTTGAATCAATGATGGATGATTTGTGTTTTATAATCTATTTATTTTTCTATATAAATATATATACTTTTTATAACTTTATTCATTTCTTATTTTATATCTCGATTTATTTTCGAATTTCTTTTAATATATCTGGTTTCTTTTCTGTATTTCTGTCTTATTTCTTTTAATGTCGTGATTTCTGTTCTATATTCTTTCTTATTTCTTACGGCCTTATTATCCTGTAAGATTTCCCAGAAATTAAATGTGCATGTAAATTCACAATTGTGTACAGAATTGTCAATTTACCCCACATAATCATTCTAGTAATATCCTGTAGTGGATTCGTTTTAATTTCTAATATACTGTTATGGTGTCACCAACTTTATAATGGTTTGGCATTTAGGTAACCAAAAATTTTTCTATCTATTATTCTTTCTAATATTCCTGATATAACTTATATCTTTTCTAAACAAAAATTCTTTTAAATGATATTGTCGTAGATCCTGGATTGGTAAATACTTCAAGACTATCATTAAAAGATTTCGAGACTATCAATAAGCGCTGCTCTGATACCAACTGTAACGACCCGGTCAGTCGGTGACGGGTCGTCGGGTCGGGTATCAGAGTTGCACAGCGGATTCGGATCGTGATAGTCTTGACCTTTCCAGGATCCACGTCATCGCTATCTGATTGGTTACCTGAACACATGCCAAAAATAGTTTCTGTCAACATAAAGTTGGTGAGGTCGTGTATTTTATAAACAGAATGGCCAGTTCTATCTTTTGTATTTCTTTAAATAATTCTTTTAAATAAAATGCTTTACAATTCTATTGGGGAAGATTCTATTAAATCAATTCTATTTTATATCAATTCTATTATATCGATTATATTCTATTATTGCCATTCCTTATCGATTGGACCACTCTGCTTGTGGTAACTTGCTTATAACTACCCTCTAGTTGGGTAAACTTGGTTCCTGTCCTCTCCTGGAACAAGAATGGTTCCTGCCCATTTACCTGAGCAAGAGAAGGATATGGCGATACCGTCCAGTACTGTCCTCGTTGTTTCTATTGTCCCCATATTTATTCTATTATTCTTTATAACATTTCTATTATGTAAAGCATTTCTAGGTTTTCTAAGTGACATGTATTCCCCCAAAACATTAATAAAACAGTAAAAGTGGGGAGTTCACGATACTCACTGGTTTGCGTATAATCTTCTAGCTAATCTCCTTATTATAATTATACTTCATATATATATTGATACGTTTTACGCGTGAGACTTGTTAAATTGTAATACTTAGGATATATATCATATATACAATTTATATATATATAGAATTCGGTATATATTAGATAGTCCTAAACTCGGGGTTTGGTCATTCTAGGCAAAAAGAAATAAAGCTGGCCATTACAGCTTGGCACGCGAACCTAAAGAACTCTAGACACAGCTTAACCCGAGTCTAGTATATCGTTTTATATATCGAATCTTATATATATAAACATATATATTTTATATATGTTTATTATTCTCTTATTATTATTATCAAGTCCGTACGTTATCCGTATTATATATATATAATCGTATAATTCTAATAATCCTCGTCTAGCTATTGGACCGGGTTCTATTCCGGGTGTTGACCGAGTCACCGAGTCGACTCGGTATCGGTTTAACTCTCACCGAATCGGTTATTGGTACCTCGCACAAATAACAATCATAATCTTTATATTAATAATAGATTATAATATAATATTGATAACCAATAAACAATCAGGGATCTATAATACCAGAGATATAACCGGATCTTGTCGGAACACCATCGGGAATTGACCGGAAGTTCCCCGGAAAACCTGATACTCATCAGAAATACACCCGAGTTGATCGAAAGCCCAAACAATCCGTCACAGTACCTAAACACACACGCGCATCAACACATATGAGTATGAGGCTACTGAAAAGTGATTGTAGGTTATATATATATCGGGTACAAATTACTAACAAAAGGTGGGTTAAAACCCGATGACAGTCACCAGGTTTGGTGACTGTCCGGTTACTCGAACAGAACAATAAACCATCGATTCTCAACAGAAACAGAGAGCTTCTGATAGCTATTAACAGAACAAGAAGCTGGGTTACGATAGTGGCTCGATGGTTAGGTAGTTATTATCAGAACTGAAGGAAAAGGGTTATCGGGTTTCATAACTGAACAGAGGTGTGGTTCGGTTGATGTTTATCTCGGAATAATAGGGTCACAGATGACAGTCACCAAGTCCGGTGACTGTCTTGGTTCACTCAACAGAAACAAAAGGAAGGGTGTAGGGTTCTCTAGTTGGTTATCGGGTTATAATCGGAATCAGAGGAGGATGTTTATCGGAGAGGAAGGGTTAATTGATGGGTTCTTGATTGATTCTTATCAAAACAGAAGAGTAAATCATGGTGGTTATTGGTTCGAGTGGTGGTTAACCAGATGGCCAAAGAGGGAGGAGGGCTCACCGGAGCAAGGAAGACGACGGCCGACGGCGGCGGCGCCGGAGGTGATGGCCGGCTGCTGCTTTGCTCTCTAAAACACACACACAAGTGTGTGTGTGTGTTCGTTTGACACTATCCAGACAAAGGAGGAGAATCAAGATTATAAGAAGGGTAATAAAATAAAGGGGCGTTTGGCAACGGGGATAATAACTGGAACTCGGGTGTTTGGTAGCGGTTATAATCAATAAATAAGAAACGTTTGGCAACGTTTTAATAGAAGATAAGGAGCGTTTAACCGAGATAATAAAAGTCCAATAATTATTATCTATATAATTGATTAAAACGGTTGGTCGCGAGATTCGAACTTAATTAATTTATTAGATAGTCGGGTGGTCGGGTACGACCCGACCCGTTTAAGAGACCCGTAACACCTCGAGGTGTTACACTGTCACAAACCAACACTGGCTGTTGGAGGTCCGTCATGTATGGACCACACAAGCCAGTAAACATACATCCTGAAACTAAAGTTGAGACTATTAGAAAACCTGAAGAGTATACTGAGGCAGATTTTCTAAAGCTCGAACTTGATGCTAAGGCCTTTGGTATTTTGTGAATGGCACTCCCAAATGAAATATTTAGCGGGCTTTTACATTGTGAAACCTCTAAAGAACTTTGGTACAGTCTTAAAGAACAGTTCGGAGGAACTAATGATGTCGTTGCAAATACCATTGAAATCCTTGCTCAACAGTATGAAACTTTCACTTACATAAGTGGAGAGACTTTGACACAACAATTTGAAAGATTCTCTTCACTTATCTCAGAGTTAAAGCTAAATGGTCAGACCTATACAATGGTATCTATGATGCATAGATTCTTGAGGTCTTTACCAGAAAAATGGGATACTTATACCATAGTCCTAAGGTCAAGCTCTGACTTTGAGTCCCTAACTTTAACTAGATTACATGGGAAATTGTTAACTTTTGAAAGAGAATTAAATCAAAAGAAAAGGTTACAAAACTATGGTAAATCTGCTGATGATTACGTTCAAAATAGCACAACACTCATGGGATATGACTCATCATCCTGTTTATACAATCATGGGTCGCATGACTATATTGACATCACAGCTGGGATCACATCTGAAAGAAGTCATCCTGGTTATGATAATAATCAAACAGCAGATAACATGTGTTTCATACTTGATGATTTGCAAAACTTTAGCAATTATGACCTAGAAGAAATGGACATACTTCATCAACTGGGTATGTTAAGTATAAAAACCAATAAATTTTACAAGAGGTCAGGAAGAAAGTTTCCAGGTTTGTCAGGACAAACCAAGGTTGGTTTTGACAAATCAAAACTTAGATGTCACAAGTGTCAGAAACTAGGACACTTTGCCAGAGAATGTAGAAGCTCTAGCTACAACCAACCTCAGGCTGGAAATCAACAGAATTCAAGCTATCATGAACCTAATGGAAATGCTCATTTTGTTCAGGCACAAGCTCCTCAAATCCAGTATGTACCACAAATACAGTACATACAGGTACCCATGCAACATCAACAAGTGCCTCAAATCATGCCTGCCACAGCTGCTCATCCTCCACAGCCTCAACAACAACAAAGTTTATTTACCTCAGGGTATGTTGACTGGAGCAGTCTTCCATATGATACCACAGATTGCAGTCAGGATGCTGACAACAAGATCTTTGACATCAACTGGGGAAAACAAGAAAATGACCAAAAGAACTTTGCTCTAATGGCTTTTGAAGGTTCCTCTTCCTCTCCAACTCCCACTGCATTATCTCAGGTATCTCAAGAATCCCTTGCTAAACTGTGTTCTGATTCATGCAAAGAGGCTTTTGCATTAATAAGAGAAACAAATGTTTATTTACAAGGTGAGGCAAATGACGCACAAAGAAAATATAGTCAATCTAAATATGATTTAGAAAAGAAACTCACTGCTAAAACAAAAGAAGTTTCTAAACTGACTGATAATGCTATTGAAACCCAAGCACAAATAAGAATCATGCTAGAAGACTTAGGAAATGTCAGAAAAGAACTGTCTGATACAAAAGTTGATTGTGAAAAATGGGTTGAGTCATGTAAAGGGTATCAAATGCTTCTGAACAAGCAAACGGCCTCAAATGTCAAATTTGGCATTGGGTATAATCATACCCAATCTCCAAATGATTTCACTCCCAAAACTGATAATGATGGGAATGTAATCAAGCAGACTGAAACTTCTGATAGCAAACAAAGCTCTCTAACCACTGAAACTGAAAGCTCATCAGAAGTTCAGACATCTGACACTATGCCATCAGTAGTTTCTTCTACATCAGAAGTTGTGTTCTCAAAAATTACTGAAGGCATACCTGAAAATACTGATGAAGTCAGTAAAGTGTCTTCCAAAGAATCTGAAACTACTAAAATAAAAGGGAAGGCAAAAGCCTGTGAGGTATGTGGTCTGTACAACCACACACATGAATTTTGTAGATATAGGAAGGGAAATGAGTACAACACAAAACTGTTGCAACTAGCTATGGGAAAACAAATCAAACAGGATTTTGAGAAAACATTTTATCCCCATAAACAACAGAAAAATAAAACCCCTCCCAAGAAAAAGAAGGCCAAAACTCAACATAAATCTTCTAAAAGAAAGTCAACACAAAATTCCTTTTCAGAAGTTAGACCAAAAACATCAGCAGTTTCACAAACTGCTAAAATAAGCAAACTAATCAACATAGTAAAACTTCTGATGACCAAAGTTAATGGTAAACCCAAAAAGGTTTATCACACTGCTCCTAGAAGCAAAAGGGTTGACCATAATGCCACTAAAAGCAGAAAGATTAACCACAATGCCTCTACTAGCAGACCCATGGCTAAATCAGCATGGGTACCCAAACTTGGTCAACATCAAACTGATAGTGAGAACAAACCCAAAGCCATATGGGCTTGGGTTCCTAAAACTAACTAATTCCTTTTTGTGCAGAGAGTCTCCAGGGGCTTAAATAGTATCTGGTATGTTGATAGTGGAGGCTCAATGCACATGACTGGACGGAGTCACCTGCTCAACAACTTCATAAGTAAAAGAAAAGGAACTGTGTCCTTTGGAAACAATGGCCTTGGATATGTACTTGGACATGGTACAGTATCCTCAGGCCAACTACAGTTTGATAAGGTCAATCTGGTGCAAAACCTAGAATACAACTTGCTGAGCGTATCTCAAATGTGTGACAAGGGATATTCTTCCTTCTTCACTAAGTCTGAATGCAAGATAATTTCACCAGAAGGCCAACGGTTGATTGAGAAGATAATCAAAGATCATACCTTGCTGATTGCCAAAAGGGTTGGCAATGTCTATGCAGTAGACATTGAGAAAGACAAGGCATTAAACAACACTGCTTGCTTCTTCTCAAAAGCATCAACCACTGAGACTGATCTCTGGCACAGGAGACTTGGCCATGTGAACTTCAAAATCATAAATGAAGTCACAAAAATGGGCTTGGTCAGAGGTCTCCCTTTGAAAGAATTCCACTGCAAAGAAAGCTGTGTATCTTGTCTCAAAGGGAAGCAGCATAAGTCCTCTTACAGGTCCATTGATGAATCAAAAACAAATGCATGTCTACAATTACTGCATATGGACCTATTTGGACCAGTCAAGATTTCAAGCCTTGGAAAGAAGAAATAATGCTTAGTCATTATTGATGACTACTCAAGATTCACATGGGTATTCTTCTTAGCTTCCAAGGATGAGGCAGCTAACATTATCAGATACTTCATTCTACAAGTAGAGAAGCAATTCTCTCTTTCTGTCAAAGTCATAAGGAGTGACAATGGGACAGAGTTCAGGAACCAAACATTAGACAAATTTTGTCTATCCAAAGGGATTGCTAGACAGTACAGCATTCCCAGAACTCCTGAACAAAATAGGGTTGTAGAAAGGAAGAACAGAACACTGATTGAAGCAGCAAGAACAATGCTAGCTGATTCAGGCCTCCCACTTTATTTTTGGGCTGAATCAGTTAACACAGCATGTTATGTTCAGAACAGGGTTCTTATCAATAAGAGACATTCCAAGACTGCTTATGAAATTCTTCATAACATCAAGCCTCTCATCTCCTTCTTCAAGGCTTTTGGATGTCCTTGCTCTATTCTGAATGTCAAAGAATCCCTGTCAAAGTTTGCTGCCAAGGTTGATTCAGGTTATTTTCTTGGTTATTCCTCAGACAGAAAAGCCTACAAAGTATTCAATGCAAGAACCAAGATTGTAGAAGAAACTCTCAATGTCAAGTTCAATGAGTTAAACCAAACACCCATTCCAGCACAACCTGCTGAACTCTTTGACCTTGACAGTTTCAACTTTGGACCTGACAAGACTGAAACCATTTCATCTAACCCCACTCAAAATGGTTACTATGGGTTTGATGATGGTGCTCCTTTACTAGTTCCTAGTACAGTCGAAAAATCAACCACAAAACAAGCAACTACTGAATCAGAAGTTCAAACTACTGAAAGAGTTTTTCAAACTCCTGATGAAGTTCTACAAACTTCTGAAGACTTTCCTCAAACTACCGATGAAGGTCCTCAAACTTCTGATGACATTGTTCAAACTTCTGACACACTCCCATCTCATGAATCAGAAGTTATTCACATCAGTAGTTCTGGTGATCCAAGCACAGAGCCTATTGTGCTACCACAACAACAACCGATTGAACAAAAGGATCACTCACTTGATCAAATCATTGGTGATCTTACTGCCGGGGTCATGACCAGAAGACAACTCTCTAACTTTTGTTTCTACACTGCATTCCTCTCTATGATGGAACCAAAGAAATACCAAGAAGCCTTAAAAGACAACAATTGGGTTGAAGCCATGCAAGATGAGCTACTACAGTTCAAGAAGCAGCAAGTATGGGAACTATGCCCATTACCCTCAAAGAAACACCCAATTGGCACAAAATGGGTATTCAGAAACAAGTTGGATGAGTCTGGGACAGTTATAAGGAACAAGGCAAGACTGGTGGTTCAGGGCTACTCTCAAGAGGAAGGCATTGACTATGATGAAACATTTGCCCCGGTAGCCAGACTTGAAGCCATCAGGTTATTTCTAGCATATGCTATTTCCAACAGATTTAAAGTTTATCAAATGGATGTTAAAAGTGCCTTTCTATATGGAAAAATAAAAGAGGAAGTGTATGTCTGTCAACCACCAGGATTTGAGGATCCCTCTCATCCTGACTGGGTATACAGACTGGATAAGGCTCTTTATGGCCTTAAACAAGCTCCAAGAGCTTGGTATGATACACTTTCTTCATTTTTACTTAAAAATCACTTTTTAAGAGGATGCATTGACAAAACCCTCTTCATAAGACATGTTGGAAATCATATGCTACTTGTTCAAATTTATGTTGATGATATCATATTTGGATCAACTGACATCAAGATGTGTGATGACTTTAAGAAACTCATGAAATCTAAATTTGAAATGAGTACCATGGGAGAATTGCAGTACTTTCTAGGACTGCAGGTTAAACAGCTACCAAATGGAACATTTATTCATCAATCAAAATATGTTAAAGAATTATTGAAAAAGTTTTCTTTACAAGATTGTAAATCATGCTCCACTCCCATGGCTCCTACCACACAGGTTAATCCAGATGAGGATGGAAAATTGGTTGACCAAACACTGTACAGGTGTATGATTGGTTCTTTATTATACTTAACTGCTTCTAGACCAGATATTATGTTTTCTACATGTGTTTGTGCTAGATATCGAGCAGCACCCAGAGAATCACACCTAAATGCAAATCTAATAGCATTTTCAGATAGTGACCTTGCAGGATGCAAGATGACCAGGAAATCCACATCTGGTGGATGTCAATTCATTGGAAACTGTCTAGTATCTTGGCAATCCAAGAAGCAAACATCTGTGGCCACATCAACAGCTGAGGCCGAATATATTGCAGCAGCAAGTTGTACTTCACAAATACTATGGTTTCAAAACCAGTTGCTTGATTATGGTATCAAAGAAACCAAGACCCCTTTACTACTAGACAGTACTTCAGCCATAGGCATCATTCAAAATCCAGTCCAATTTTCAAAGACCAAACACATTGAAATCAGGTATCATTTCATCCGAGATTGCTATTGAAAAGGCAAAATAGAGGTAAAATATGTCCCCACAGCTAACCAAATAGCTGATGTGTTCACAAAACCTTTTGATACATCAACATTTCAGAAACTAGTCTCCATGCTTGGGATGCTAAATCTTGAGTAAAGTTTGTAAGTGTTTTAACTTTTTGTAAATACTTTTTGAGTTCTTTTTCACTTACTTATTTCTCCTTGTGTATTTAGCAAACCTCTGATCATCTACAGAGAAGAACTACTGATGTGTCACAACATCTGAAGGGAAAACAGGTTAAATGAAAGAGGAACTACTGATAAATGTTTAATCAGTAGTTTCCCATCAGTTGTTTTCAAACTATTGAAGAGAAACTACTGATCAACATTTTCCTCATCAGAAGTTTCACTAAAAGGGCAACACAGTCAAATCGCCAAAGATGTTTAACCTAAAACTTCTGATAATCCCTCTTTCTCAGCATTATTGTTCAAAAACTAACTTTCCCTCTCTCTGAAACCCTCCAAACTCAAATTCAACTGTTCAATCACATTCATGGCTCTCATTCTTAAACAGGGGCATAATAAAAAAGGGTACTTCACAAAGGATTCAGCCTGGCCCCAATATGATGACATCCTTAATCTGGTCGTCAAATCACACTTCTACACAGCATTTACTGTCGACCCACCAATTCATGAGAATGTTCTCAATGCATTTTGGGCCAATGCTGAAGCCGTCACTGTTAATGAGAGGATCATCTCTCTAAGAACAACAATCCAAGGAAAAATGATGGCAATCACACCAGACTCACTAGGAATACGATTAGGTCTAAAGGATGCTGATGATCCTGCACAATTCCCAACTAGTGAGATCCAACAGACCATGATTGATTGTGGGTATCAAGGTAACATTTCTCATTCTATAATTTACAAGAAATACTTTGATGCTCCTTATAAACTGCTTTTTCATTACATCAACATGTGTCTCAGTCCTAAAACAGGGTCTTCTGATCAGATGCCTTACAGCTTACAATGCATCTTTCACTCCATTGTGAAAGAAAAATCTTTTAAGGCATCTGCATATTTTTTCAATGAATTGGTTCTTCATCATTTAAATACTAAAAAGACATTTTTGCTTTATCCAAGGTTCCTTATGCATTGCATCATTAAGGACCTTGGTGCACAAATACTTGTGGGAGGAATTTCAAAACTTAATCCTTTAACCTCACAAGTATACTCTAGGCATAACAAACCGGTTATTAAGCAAGAGGATGACCAAGAGGAACCAAACATAGTTCCTCTGGAACCCACATCTTCAAAATCTGTTCCCAAAAGGCCTAAAAAGACCCCAAAGCATGAACCAAAAAGAACCAAAAGAAAAGCACCTCAGGAGGTTGAGATACCTGAGGTTGCTCATGTGCACTCTGCACTTGATTTACATATGACTGAAACTTCCTCTCAGTTGTATTCACCATCTCATTCACCCCCACATCACCCAAGACCCATTTCCATCATGTTTTCAAGAAAGAAATTTAAGAAATCCAAAACTACTGAACCTATTCTTGAAAATACTGATTCAGTACCCACAACTACTGAAAGCCAAACTCTCTATGGATTGACAAAAACTATCTCATCAACAAGTGGCACCCCTCACTCACCACTTCAAACAGGGGGAGAAAACTTAGACAAAGCCATTGATGATGATAGTGTCAATCCTATCACAAGAGATGAGGAAGGACCAAAGTTTCAAAACCCAACTACTGAAACTTCAGGTATAGATAAGGCTACTACTACTTCCTATACCACCCATTGGTGGATTTGAGGTCAGGAGTAACATCACTAAGACCTTATCTATGGCAACTACTGATGAAGGCTCTGTGCCTGAGGCAGGAAATCCTCAGAACCAAGAACAAGAGGCGCATGATAATACTAGGTTGGGCCTAGATCATGGTATAACTGATGACATTCTCATCAGGGATTCAGATGATTCCATTAATTTGGATGATGTTTCAAAGTTCAAGGAATTGATGGCTGATTATGAAGGTCTTGAATCCAATGTATCTGTACTCAAGGAGTCAGTCACAGAGGATCAGGTTAAAGTCCACTTACACCCTGATTCCCCAAAAGTGGCATCCCCCGCTATCTTGGCTAGGGATCTCCCAAAAACACACCCTCCACAATCACAAAAGCCATCCCAATCTTCACCCTCTGGTGCTACAAGCATAGTCCTAAACCAACTATGCAGCCCAGAAGGACCATTATACCAAATGGTTAACAAACTCCTTTCAGATCATCTCCAAACATTCAGTGCAGCCATGGAGCTCAAAACACAAACAGACTTGGAGATGATAAACCAACATGTAGATCATAAACTGGAAGAGGTTTCAAGGGAGATTGAGAGCACTCAAAAACAACTTGCACATCTGGCTGGTGTTACACCACCTGCCCCCTGGTTTCCTGGAGTGGATGAAGCCAAAAGGGGGAGACACTCAAACATCCAAAAGTGCCCACCCTTGAACAAAGAATGCAAGCCATTGAAGCCCAAAGAACTAAGGAAGCCCACAGAGAAGCTCAAAGAACCAGACATGAGAATGCCTTGAAAGAAAGACATGACTATCAGGAAGCTTTGGAAAGGTTCCTTAGACAAAGAGCTGAACAATCTTCCAAACCACAAGACACAACTGCTGAAGAGCAACTACAAACTTCTGAAGACAATCCTTCAGTAGTTGCTCAAACCCAGCAACTTTCAGCAGTTGCAACTCAAGCCACACAGGTAACTTTACTCTCTAGCAGCACAATTCTAAATCCTATGCCCATAGCCTACAATTCAGAAAAACTTCAAGAGGCACTCCTGAAGACAAGTAAGAAGGCTAAGGAAGATGAGTTGTGGAAGAAGATTGAAGAAAAGGAAGATTTACCCTTAGAGGAAATGATCAAACTTTGGGAACAAGGGCTGAATGAACTGGAAAGAATAGAAGAGGCACAGATCTTGGCTGCTGAAGAAGATAAAAGACAACAACTGATGAACTACATTGTCAAGAACAGCAAAACCAAGAACTATTCTCTCAAGGGTCTCTCAACTGAAGAATTAGAAAGAAGAGCAAGACTTACATCTGAAAGGCTTGCTGCTGAAACAGAAAAGAAGTTGAAGAGAACCCAAATAATAGATGAACTGGCAGCAAATGATTATGGAACAAAAGCTCAACTCTCAAAATGGAAGGAAATGGACCTCATGGATACATACAAAAGGTTCAAGGACTTGTAGAAAACCAACCCAGAGAAATTCAAACTATCAGTAGTTCCTCAAACTACTGTTCCTGCAAAGAGAACCACTTCCAAGCCAGTCATCAAGAAATCAGAGGTTCAAGAACAAACTCACTTCAAAATGGTCCTACTTGAAAGAAACAAAATTGTTGAAGATGAGTTCATGATTGAAGAAAAACCTCTGCTCACACAGTTCAGGGATCCTGCAACTTATGCCTATCAACTGACCCATGTTATTCAGGAAAAGACACATGCCAAGGTAATCACTGCAAGTCACATTCCAATACCTAGTGATACACCTGGCACTGTACAAGTTGAACAACGCAGAAGATCCAACCTGGTGATTACTGAAATTGAAGATCAATCACAACCAGGTCAAATCAGAAATCAAGAGAAGGGTCTTGTACCCTACACCACAGACTTTAACAGGTCCAAATCCAGAATAACAAAGTGGACCTTCGACAAGAAATCAAAGTCTGTGGTGCTAACAAGAGAAGATGGTTCCTTCAAAGTCTTTGAAAAGAAGGATGATTTAGATCAACTCTCAACAGAAGATCTCAATACAATTCAACACCTTCAACCATAACAAGGACCACTATCTCTTAAACAAACTAAACAACTCCAACGAAACATGACTAGAGAAATATGGAGAATACTTGATTACAGAAAGAAGATCCAATAAAGATTAGATAAGGTTTTGGCTTCATCAATCCACGGGGAGATTGTTGGGTCAAAGAGGATTGATAAGCATTTAAAACTTACTCTAATATCTTCTTTAGTTTGTTTTTGTATAATAAACTGCTGACTAACAAAGTGCTGAGGAATAAAGAAGTAAAGTACTGAAGAGCAAACAAGGTGGACGAAAAGTACTGAAGAACAAAGTTCTGAAGACGAACCAGACAAACCTCTGAAGACAAAGTTCTGAAGTACTGAAGACCAGCTCCTGAAAGGATAACTTCTGATGAAGAAACAACTTCTGAATAAGAAGGACAACTTCTGATGGAGAACAACAACTGAGGAGACAACTACTGATGCTTAACTCTTCAGTAGTTCTCATATACTCATCAGTAGTTGTGCAATAAACTTCTGATCCGACAAAGACCTTCAGTAGTTTAGTATTATAATCAGTATTTGTTAGTGGAACAGTATTTTAGTATTTTGTGTACTTTCTGTTAGCTGTATTTCGTGTATAAATAGTGGGCTTACAACCACTATTGAATACACCTGTTTTTGCATACTTGTAACATGCATTAAGTGCTATACAATTGTCAAATACATTATATGAAAAGCTTTTGAATTATTTCCATGTTTTAATCATCTTTATTGCTTTTCATATTATTGCAAAAACAAAAACACCTTTAGTTTCAAGTCGAGGGGGAGTTTATACTTTACAATATTTTGAACTAATATTCTTGTTAAACTTGCATTATATTCCGCTGCATGCTCTAAGTTATTACTTGTTTACAAGAGTCTGTCAAGTTAAGATCCTAACATAACCCGACTATTATTCGATCAAATAAAGATCTGATTAATTATGAAATTTGGGGTGCTACAATAACGACCCCAAAACTGACTGTTAGGCTTGACTGGATTTTCCCTCCTTCTCTATCTCTTTGTTTTTTTCAATTCAAGCTAACATGCATTAATTAATCGTAATTGAACTTAGGTGTTATTATTAGGGCTTTATATATTGAATCACCATTGTTGAGTACTTGAGTTTTTATTGTGATTTGTATTGAATTTTTTGGCATTATTATTAAGGCATTTCATGGGAAAGTTGAAAACTATTGATTCATTTTTCAAAAGAAAAGATGATGAAGTGAAAAGAAAGGATGATGAACAAGAGAGTAAACGTCACAAAGCTTTAACAAGTCAAAGTGAGCCCCAAGAGCTTGAAAATCAACAAGAAAACCTTGGCAATTCCAAAGCTTCACAACCACATTCAAACACTAATGAAGATTATGTTAACCATTTAGAAAGAGATTTGGGAAACGAAAGCCAATATTGGAATATCCAGTTAATGAAAGAGAAAAAATAAGACGTGCTTATCCTTCGTTAGGAGCTTAAAAATAAAACTTGAGGAGAAAGGGTATCAAAACAAAGGAACAAACATGCTCGTCGGTTCCAATATGCTTGGTTCGGTTGTTTCCTAGTTGGTTAGAGTATTCTCCAACAACACATTCTGCTTATTATTTTACATGTTATCTATTTAGTGAGAGACAAAGTGTGAGCAAAGGTTACAATTCGCATAAGGTTAAAGGATTTGACAATTGGAAAAAAAAATGGGTGGGACAAAGTATGCATTCTTGACCCACATTGATAGTTCACAACACAGAAATTCCATTGAATTCAGTAGAAACTTGTTGAACCAAGAAACACACATTGATAGAGACAATAAAGGAGAACCATTTACGATTAAAAAGTAGTGTTGATGTAGTTCGTTGGTTGACGTACCAAGCTTGTGCTTTACGAGGTCATGATGAATCTTCTAGTTCTAAGAATCGAGGTAATTTTATTGAATTGCTAAAACTTCTAGCTTCTATAATGATGAAGTTGCAAAGGTTATATTCGATAATGCTCCCTTTAACGCAAAGTATACTACTTCGGATATTAAAAATGAAATTATTAGTATTTTTGCAAATAAAATTTGAAAGCATATTCGTAATGAAATGGGGATTCATTCTTTTGTGTTATGGTTGATGAGTCAAGAGATGAGTCGAAAAAAGAGCAAATGGCCATAGTTTTGAGATTTGTTGATGCAAAAGGATGATACAAGAAAGGTTCTTGGATTTGGTTCATGTTAGTGATACTTTATCAGAAACCTTGAAATCAAGTTTGTGGGCACAACTTTTGCATTATGAGGTTAATGTTAGTAAAATCCGTAGGCAATGTTATGATGAGGCTAACAATATGAGAGGGGAATGGAACGGATTACAAACACTTGTTGGTAGGGATTGTCATTATGCGTATTACCTTCATTTCTTTGCTCATAGGTTAATTACTTGTTTATTTTTCTCTTTCATTGTTTGGTTTAACAAAAATACTATTATGCTTATTAGTTATTACATTTTTGTTTTTTTGCTTACAGGTTACAACTTGCCCTGGTTGGTGCTTCAAAGGATCTTATTCCAGTGGACAAATCCTTTAACAACTTGGTTTATATAATTAATGTGGTTTATGCTTCTAGTAAGCGTCATGGTGAGTTACAAAAGGCAAAGTCAGTTGAGGTTGAAAGGTTATTGGAACTATGTGAAATCAAATCGGGAAAAGGACAGAATCAGATTGGGACATTAACAAGATCGGGTGACACATGTTGGGGTTCTCATTTTAAATCCGTTTGTAGTATGCTTAAGATGTTTGATGCCACCCGTGCTGTTCTCATGGGAATAGTGGATGCTTCTCGTCACGTTACTGCATCACAACATTTAGATGCTAATGCAGCTTTGGGTAAGATGCAATCATTTGAGTTTGTTTGTATTCTTCACTTTATGAAAGAAGTAATGGGAAAAACTGATACACTTTCTCAAGCATTACAAAAGAAATCTCATAATAGTCCATATGCCATGAACTTAGTTCATCAAATAAGTTTAATTTAAATGAATTTAGAAACAATAGATGGGATTCTTTTATTGAACAAGTTACATTCTTTTGTGTCAAACATCAAATAGTAACGCCGGATTTGAAGGATTTATATACTTCTACTACTCGGTGTCAGACTCGTAAAACAGATCTTCATGTCATATTTGAACATTATTACCCACACTAGACAAACAAATAGATAAGTTGAATAGCATATTCAGTGAGCAAACTATAGAGTTGTTATCTCTTAGCTCTAGTTTACTTTCAAAAGAGATTAATGTTGATGACATTTTTCTTCTTGTTGAGAAGTATTATCCTAAAGATTTTACAGAGCATAAAAGGAGTCAATTACCATATCAGTTACAAGATTTTGAAGATGAAATGAAAATGAATACGTTAGGTGGTGTATCAACTCTTACTGATCTATGCAAAAGTCTTGTGGAAACTCAGAAACCTAAGAATTACTGTTTGGCTGATAGAATGGTTCGGCTAATTTTAACACTTCCAGTTTCTACTGCAACAATAGAGAGGGGATATTTTAGCAATGAAAATATTCAAGAATCGCCTTCGCAACAAGATGGCAGACGAGTATCTCACGCATAGCTTGGTGATTTACATAGAAAAAGAAATTGCTGATAAGTATGATTCAGAATATTCCATAATCAATGAATTCAAAGATCTTAAAGGACACCACGTTGAGTTGTACCATTTCCCTCTGGCATCATCATAGTTATCTTAGGTGTTTGGTTTTTTTTAATGATGAAAAGTTATATATTTTGAGTTATTATTTGTTTGATCGGTCGCCGACCAGAACATATAACCTGAAACATAATGATAGGAAAAAAAATTGGGTCTCGTAGTTTTCGGCCCCTACCACTAGTTTTTTCAAGCTTCGCAGGGCCAGCCCTGAGCATGGGTCGGGTTGTCACCGGCTCAGGGCCCGACCCTCAAATGGGCCCGAACGTTTTTTAAAAATATATACATATATATATATATTAAATTCTATATTCAGCATATATATTTGTGTTTTATACATTAAAGTCTTGTTAGTAGAGTTGGAAAAACAAAGCTAATTTAATGTAGAGGTCCCAAGTTCAATCCTTGGCTCTAGCACCATATTCAATTTTTTTTTCAATTCATTCCTCTTTACAAAATTTTGGGCACAATTTTTTTTTCGCCCGAGGCCCAATTTTTTTTAGTGTTCTCGGAGACGGCCCTGAAGCTTCGCCACTGTCGGCTATGTTCTTGTTCTTCAACAATACGAAGAATAGAGTATTTGATTCGACCACACGAATTGATTAGTGTTAGAAACACTAATCAATCAACTGAACACAATAACAATGATGTGAAGCATAAAAGCTATTTGTTTTTTGTCCTTAATTCATATATACTCGTAGTAACTACCTATACATGTACGCTGTAGAAATTAATTATGAACTTAATTACTACACATTTGATTTCCACAATGTACAGCATTTGATTTTCTTTGTTTTGACAATATGCATGAGTATCACCCAGGCGTGGGCTATAAATGCACCCATGACTTGCTGCATTGTATTCAACTTCCATAATATTCCATCATTTGCAATATGGCACTAGAAAATATTATTGTGTCAGGGTTGTGGGAAATGAGATACGAGGTGTTAGCTGTGAATTCATTATTACTAGTGATCTTGGGTATGCTATGGTACAAGTTTAAAGTTTCAAATGGTGCACCACCGTTGCCACCAGGTCCACGTACCTTACCAATCGTTGGGTACCTACCTTTTGTTACTCCTAACTTCCACACACAACTCACCAACATGGCTCACACCTATGGCCCTATCTTTAAGTTTAAGTTGGGAAGCAAACTTCATGTTGTAGTAAACACCCCAGAGTTGGCTAAGGAGGTGGTTCGTGACCAAGACGAGATCTTTTCTAACCGTGACCAATTCGTGGCAGTCTCAGTGCTAACTGATGGTGGTCAAGATATAGCATTTTCCGCCAATAATGCAAACTGGCGTAAGTTTCGTAAGATAAGTGGTCACGAGATGCTAAGCGCCAAGAGTCTTTTAGCAACTGCTTCTGTTAGACGGGAAGAAGTTAGAAAAACCGTCAAGAATGTTTTTGGTAAAATTGGAACCAAAGTTAATATTCGTACGATTGCTTTCGACACGGAGACAAGTGTCCTATCAAGAACAATTTGGGAAAGTAAAGGGGTGAAAGACAACAATCTTCCGGCTGAGATAGATAAGGCGGCTGCAAACATTGTTAGAATAATTGGACAGGTCAATTTATCAGATTTCTTCCCTATGCTTGCTTGGTTTGATCTACAAGGCGTTGCACGCGACATGGAGAAGCAACGTGATGAGTTGCATCAAATTTTCGCTACAATCATTGAAGATCGAATCAAATCCAACTTGAAAATGTCACATGATGAAGAAGGAGAGAATGATTTTCTACAAATCTTGTTAAATCACAAGGATGAAAAAGATGGAACCCCACTTAACATGAAACAAATAAAGTTACTTCTCGTGGTAATTAAGATAATTTATTCTTAATACTTTTATATCTGATTGACTTGTTATAAATATATCTAAAACATCGTTGTTGTATCAGGACATTATGATTGCTGGAACAGAAACAACAGCGTCAACAATAGAATGGGCGATGGCAAGTGTTTTGCAAAATCCGAACATAATGAAAAAGGTTCAAGAAGAATTAGTAGAAGTTGTAGGACCAAATAACATGGTAGAAGAATACCATCTTCCAAAACTAAAATACCTTGACGCGACGATAAAAGAAACACTGCGTATGTTTCCTACAGCCCCTTTCCTACTCCCAAGAGCACCAAGCAAGACATGTACGGTAGGTGGATATACCATTCCAAAAGGTTGTACGACCTTTGTGAATATTTGGTCAATCCAACGGGATTCTCGGTACTGGGATAATCCTTTGGTATTCAACCCCGATAGGTTCTTGACAAATAAATGGGATTTTAAAGGAAATAATTTGATGTTTTCCCCGTTTGGGTCAGGAAGAAGAATATGTCCAGGTGCTACATTGGCCGAGAAAATGTTAATGCTTACGGTGGGTTCACTCTTGCACTCCTTTGATTGGAGCTTGCCCAAGGGCGAAAAACATGACCTTACTGAAACATGGAGCTTTACAGTGAAGAAGAAAACCCCTCTCGTTCTTATCCCGTATCAAAGGTTACCCGATGTGAGCCTCTATATGTAATGTAATATTATATGACTGTTCCATATGGTAAAGGTCTCATCCGAATAATGGTATGAGTATGTCGTTCGCATGCTCGTCGTATTTGTGTACCCATTTCTAGTATGTATTAGCCTTAACTTTCGTTGTGTATGTTTGTGGTGGAATTATATGATGTCATCAATATAAACATTTATTATATGGATATTTATTTTGGATTATTGTCGCACATAGAAAAGAAAAACAGATGAATCATGGAATGAGTTTATAAGTTGTAGATTTCCACGATTATCAATTGAATCATGGATACCCTAAGATTGCAAAACACCATTACAGTTGACTCCTTTGGGGAAGTAGGGAACTACTTGTTATCTATTACAGTAGTATCATCAAATGGAACCAGTTGCAATAGTAATTACATTACCTAAAAGTTTGTGAACGTACTCCTTGTTCGACGCTCAACATTAGTATATTATCCAATATGAATATACACATAAGTAAATAGACAATAAGTATATAGACGTAGTGGCGGATCTAGACTTAAACTTCAGGGGTAACGTTTATTTTTTTCACCGTACTAAGTCCTTTCATACAATGTAAAAGAAGCAATAATAAAACACGATTATAAATAATGTTTAATTTTTTTTACCATACTTTCATAGCCAATAATTTATCAAAACATTTTACATTAACACTTGACTGGCCATTAGGATAGTTTGTCCATTTAGATTGATGACCCCGTGGTTCAAAAACCTTTCTAACAAGATACAATCTTCTTATGTCGTTTATCCAATTAGGGTGATAACTATTAATGGGTAGGGGTCAAGTTCTCTGTTGCTTCTTTTTTCCTCACTCTTGATTCTTTTCTTTTATTTTTACCCGTTCAAAACTAGGGGTGCAAACGAGCCGAGCCCGAGCTCGAGCTTGGCTCGTTGGTAATGTCTCAAGTTCGAGACCGACTCGTTTATTATGTTTTACTTAATATATTCGTTTAGGCTCGCGGGCTCGATAGGTAAAAAGCTCGGCTCGGCTTGTTGGTAGTTTCTCAAACTCGAGCTCGACTCGTTTAATATTTATTAATTAATATATTAAATAAAAATAATATAAATAATAGACTAGTTTAGGCTCGCGAGCTTGATAAGTGAAAAGCTCGGCTCGACTCGTTTATTAAACTACTTTAATAACGGTAAATAATATAAAAATATTAATAAAACTAATATTATGAGCTTGACGAGCTTCACATGCCAGACTCGTGCTCGTGCTCGAAAAAATAAACGAGCTACGTTTTAAGCTCAAGCTCGGCTCGGGTTAAATAAGACTCAGCTCGTTTCAAACTTTTTACTAAGCCAATCTTGACTAGCTTGCGAGTTGTTTGACTCGTTTACACTCCTATTCAATACTTTAACTAGGGTCAATAGGCTTGTATATTTTAATTAATAAATTACAAATGGAATTGTTATAGCCTATAAGTTTCTATCTATTTTTATGTTAGGCTTATATTAAAAACTTTGAGAGTGTGTTGGGTTTTAAAAAAATTAAGAGGTAACGTTACATAATTTTTAGGGGTAACGCAATACAAAAAAAAACATAAAAATACGTAAAAAGTAACACTGCACAGGAAAGTTGAGGGGTAACGGGCGCCACCCCTCATCAAATGATACACCCCTGTATAGACGTATATATGTACGAGTATGAGATGTAGAGAATAAATGATTTAAGGGCGTCGCAATCCAATATAAATATACAAATAAGTATATAGACCGCTAATCTATTCTCGGTCACACATGGAAATGTTTAGCCCTTGTGGATTCAAGGGCGTCGCAATCCAATGAGTTTGTGAGAAACATTAACAAAGTAGGTTCAACCCTTCAAGGTTTTTTTTTTTTTTTGTGGCAGTGTCATTTTCCCAAGATCTTAACACTAGATGTGCAATGGTGGCCAAGTTGAGGCGAGATAAAAATTGGAACGTTACTCACTTACTCCAGTGACATGATGGCGTGTCGAGTTGCATGCCCGCTCAAGGGTGCCAAACCCAAGGGGGCTTGTCTTTGCATGTTGCAGTTGCATTCAATTTCAACAAGGGAGCCTCAGTCACTGCATGCAAGGATCGAATGTATGTTGAGCGCGAGTAAAACATTCAACAGAGTTGTCTGGGAACAGCAATAACGGATGATCCGGTGGTGCTAGAATCTGAGACGCTAAAATGTTCAATGATTATGTCTACTAAAAAATGTGCTTTAAACGTGTGGATTCCTAATGAACCTACATTATACGCGGGTTTGACCTTGTGGATCAAGGATGCCACTTTGACACTCTTAAGACAAGTGACATTTTGCTTGCCGTCTATCTTTGGTTTTAACCCACTCGATCCACCCATAACTAACAAGGGGACGCCTGAGCAAACCCATTATTAGCATGTGTATTAGTTTGACGTATTCAAATGTCGTCGTCAAACTTGTTAAATCAACTCCAAAATTAGAAAAAGAGAGAAGAAATAATAACATTTTGCATACTTTCCAACCTTGGAATTAGTTGTTTATCTTCTACATCAACAAAAGAAAGATACTAATAATGTGAGGTACACACCAAAACACTTCAGTTAGAATCAACAACAAGTTTCTTGGCCACTAATCGAATCCCAGCATTCTGTTGATAGTCGTACGGATCTAGAGAAAAGAAAGCATCCACCAAGGAACCTGGACGGATCAACTGTTGAAGTTCTGCAACATCATACCTACTGAACACGACCCGTTGTATGGATGATGATTCTTTTTGGTGTATCTCTGTGATCCATCTAACACTATCTCCTTCTACCACAGTTGGTAATCTGTAAAAGTAAATCATAGTTTTCAACATCGTTTTATTATCACAGCCTGCGTTATTTTTTTTTAAGGCTGGCAAGTTGAGCAGGTCAATTGGGGTAATTCGGGTCATACTTAGTATCTGTCAAAAGACTCGAAACAAGTCACGTGTGTCGGTTGGCCCATCAACACTTTATAGTCAATTCTTTTTAAAAAGGTAAAAAAACAATAACACCATTGATTATTAAATAAAAAATATTTGTATCTATTGATATAAATATTTTGAACAAACGATTTAAGAACTTATATTCAATAAATTTGGCCCATTGTCCTTTTAGACAATTTCTAAATATGGCCCTCTTACAAAACTTTTTGATCTGACCCATTGATTGCCCTTTGAAGTAATCTTTTTATTTGACCCGTTTGAGATAAAATAACCCCCCAATCGACCCATTTATATCCGCAACTGAAAAAAAGAAAGACTTACTGCAATCTGATGGTGGGCGTGTTATAAAACCCAGACTTTCTGCTCACAACAGGCCTCCACTCAGAACTGCTATCAGAATCCACAAACCTCTTAGCAACATCATCACACGCATCAAGAACGCTACAAAGATTTGGGGATGCGTCAACCACAAAACTTAATCTAGGCTTTCCCGCATGATCAACAAATCTTGTGCTTAAACCAAAACGTACTTTTAGACCATCACAGCGGATCTGCAACGGTGTGTCTCTGTGAAGTATTTGCATCTTTTGAGGTCCACGGAAAAAGGGGGCGGTAGTTACAGTGACAGAGGGTATGGACACGTCATCAAGACTGACAAATTCAGTGCTTTTAGTGATGGTGTTAGAAATAGTGGCTGCAGATGATTCTTCCACCATAGCTTCATTCGCTTCAAGGGGCTCATTTAGAGCATGTGTAGTGGGGGGCTTTATATATAAAGCCCCCTTCCTGATTGGTCCACGTGGCAGCTGAGTTAGCATGGAGAGATAAAGTGGAAAAGGGGTGTAGTGGTGGGGCTTTATATATAAAGCCCCTATTAATATTTTATTATATATTTTAAAGTAAAAAAATAAGAGAGAGAGAGAGAGAATATGACATGGCTGCATTTGATTGGAGGGGCAAACATTCATCCGGTGTTATTGAGATAAAGCCCAACCTGCTTTTTGCCCTATAGCGCCCCCCCGTAATGGTGTGGGGGGCGCCATTTTTGTCCACCTCAGCCTCAGGCGCTATATATAGAGCCCACTACGGGCAGTCTTACTATTTGTATTTTGTAGTACTTCTTTCATGTGAGACTCAAACGGTTTCCTATTGAGGCGAGCAGGGGAACGAACAATGTAAATAGTTCGATAAATATATATCTCTCAATTTTATCACATCAAATAAAGATTCGTAGCTCTAACAAATTAGAAGACAAATTACCCCAGTTATGTTGCAAAGAACGGGACCAGTAATCAAAATTGCAAAACCAGTATCTTCCTTATTGTCACACCCTCAAAATCCGCTTGCGGAGTTTTACCGCGAGGCGCATGACAAACCAGGATCCAAGTCAACGATCACAATAAACAAGTCTAAATGAACATATGCAATTTCAAAAACATAGTTTAAAATCCCCAAATACAGCGGAAGCTTATTCTCAAAACATAACCAAAAGTAATCCAAAATATTCAATGTTTGAAAACCATGCAATCCTAACTAGACGCCGTGCAGACGCGTGCGCCCTAGTTCCGTAGTGCTACCTTAGCGACCTGAGAAAACATGTAAGAGTTACGTCAGCACAAAAATGCTGGTGAGTTCACAGGTTTGTATAAATAAGTACCAAGTTCAACCTGTCCATACTATATCAAATTGTAAACCAAAGTACGCTAGCTAGGCGTATGTTTTGTTACTACTACGATTGGAAAACCATTACTAACTCGCAAACCAGATGTTGTGCCCGAATAGTAAACCTGTTCCTGTTTGAGACAATATGCACTCGCCCGGCCCTCCAAGCCGACGAGTGGGGTTGGTCACTCCCAATAGATCTATTCACATTTCCCCGTTGTGCTAACCCGCACATTCATGGTTTCCCCCGAGACTTCCAAAGATCGTATAGTAAACCATAGAAACCCATAGTATGACAGTTGTTACCAAAACATAAGTTTAACACATGTTTTCTCCCCCAAAAAGTGAAACCAGTTAAAAGTGGGGCCGTGAACTCACCTTAGGTTGCGTTACTTCGTAATACGAATAAAATCAGCAAGCTATGCTAGCCCCGTAAAGCGGCGACCTAACATATGACAGTTACAAGTACTTAGACTAATAACCCGTAGGTTAGTTAGTCCCTAGATGTCCAGACCATAACCAAGTTCGTTTGAAAACACTGTGACTGTTAAACTAACCCAATGTACAAGACTCAACATCCCATTGGTGACCCGAGACTCCCCGTGTTATACTTGCACTCTCAAACATACAATCATGCAATCACACTTAACATACGTTAAAGTCCAACAAGTTCTAGCACATAGTTCACGTATCACATAAATAAGCCCGAGCACATGTTACTAAGTTATTAGGTATGATACGGGGTTCCTAGCATGTTCCTAGGTGTCAAATCGGGTCCTGAAATGCTAAATTACACTTACAGCAGCAGTACAGGCGATTAGGAAAAGTCAACTAGTGATTACGTGGGTCAACAGGCAATTAGGAAGGCTAATCGCCTATACTATAGGCGATTAGGGTCATGTGGTATGCAAATCATGAGTTTATAGGCGATTAGGGTCATAAGACATGCATTTCAGGACTTAACTAGCAATTAGGATCACAATTGCATGCAACGAAGGCAATTAGCCCCCAATCACCTATGCTATAGGCGATTAGGGTGTCCTAGCAGGCGATTAGCCTCCTAATCGCCTATAGCATAGGCGATTAGGGTTCATAATCGCCTTCAGCCCAGCTGTTCCGGTTTTTCGCGCGTTTAACACTCCAAATCAAATCCAGAACGTGTGTAAACATCAAATATCAATCAAACAACCATATCAAACATATTTCAATCAAAATCCTTCGTTTAACCTCGTTCTATCAGCCCTGAATGCAACCATGTATCCCAAAAACAATACACATAGCTTGAAACATCACATTAACACGCATAACCGTAACCCTAATGAACAATTACTCAGATTTCATCAACATGCTATCATCGTCAGTCTGTAACTACCTTAATATCATGTTAACAATCCTTCTTGAATCACAAAAATCCTATCTTTTAATTATAAACACACATATAACATGCATACTAGCTAGAATTCAATTAACAACGATTATTAACGAATTTCAGAAGACACATACAATTATAAACAGGTCTGGACCATTAGGGATTCAATAAAAACATTATTAAAGGTTGCATGAATGAAAACCTCACCTTAGGTTTATGATAGATTGATGTAATAGGCTTGAAATCGTGTATTTTGATCCAAAATCGTGTTCCAGAGGTTGTGTGTGTGTTGGGGCGAGTTGTGGGACGACTAGGGTTGTTATAATGAAGTTTAGGAGGTCAAGTATTGTATTTATAGTCGTTTTTAGTCGCCAGGTACGTTGCAGGCGATTATGCAGCTTTTGCAGGCGATTAGGGCTGCTAATCGCCTTCCTTATAGGCGATTAGCCCCCTAATCGCCTAAAGGCAAGGCTAAACGCCTAAAGAAGGATGCTACTCGCCCTCATATAGGCGATTAGGGTCCCCTAATCGCCTATAGGGTCTGGTGCAGCGTATTTTGCGCGTTAAACTCCGTTTTAACATATGTTAACACATTTTCACATACCGACAAGTCACATAATGATTGTAAACACATAATACTTGCAAACAAACACATTCACACTCGTTCACCAATTCCCGGGACTCGAGACTTGTATGTTCCCTATGCTCTGACGATTCTACGAATCGTCACCCCTTGTACACTTGGTTAAGGACTGACATCTAATGATTCTCTAGACTGATATCTAATGATCCTCTAGACTAAAATAACAGTTCCCGAACCATAACACGACTCAACTAACCCAGTTAAGTATGATATACGCGTGACTCGCTAAGGTAGACTTTAATCTAGACAACGTTGTTAACCTGAATTTGCCGGGTGTCACACTTATTTCGCGCATGCTATCGAAGTTTCCATACAATATTTCACCACATGTAACTCCATACGCATACCTGAAACAAAGAAACAAACAAAAACCCTAAGCAATTAAATCCAAAAACTCCCTTGTTTTAACCGAGTAACCGCACTCTCAAGTAATTAGCATAGTCTTTGAAGCCTCAAAATTTCAAACACGCAAACATCATAGTAGTAAAAGCAACAAAACCACCGTTGAAACATAAAAACTCTTAATTATTTAAGAGACAAACTTAAAATTAATAAAGGTTATAGATTTTTTTTACGAGACTAAAACATAAGAGTTAATTGTTTACTCTACAACAACTGCCTCCAAATCGACCATACCAACGGATTGAGAATAAACTCACATAAACAGTTCCTAAGGCTCCACCACCATAGGTCTGGTGGTTCGGGGTGGGTCCGGTCTAGTGACCTGTCACATTTATAAGGGAAAATAATACAGATAGATGGTTGAATTGCCAATTACGTGCATAACATCACCCCCCCCCCCCCCCCCCCCCCCCCTAAAAAAAATCTTATTTATATACAGGATATTATCTATATATTATTAGATGGGGACCAAAAAATGAAAATGTTAGTCAAACTAATAATGCAAATAATTAAATATCAAATCAGAGCAAGAGTACACAAACCTTACCTTAACAATCTAGGAAAGCCTCAAATAGGCACCCTTTGGCAATCACCACCATCCACCTCCCTAATCACCGCTAACAACCCAACCCCTCATCTATCTCGACCACACACCATGACATCCCTTGTTCCATAAGAGTTACAAACTTATAAATACCTAATACAAAGTTCAACAGATAGATTCAATCTGTATCCATACTTTCGTTCAAAAATGCAATTTTGACTATGTGTAGTATTTATTCTAAAACTCATTTTTTCTTTTACTCTAGAAAACACCAACACCAATTCAAACAATATTCAGTATGATTGATAAGAAATACAAACTTATACCTATCTAAAACAAAATTCAACACATGAACTCAATATGTATCCATGTTTTGGTTTCACTGGTTCAATTTTCAATCTTTGCAATAATATTGATAAGAGTCTCAAACTTACGACTACCTAAAACAAAGTATCCATATTTCAGTTTCGCGGGTTCAATTTTAAATCCTTGCAATAACTATTATCAAACTCCTACCCTTCATTCCAACTCTAGGGACACCAACACGAATTTAAACAATATTAAGCATGATTAGGAAGGATAGCAAACTTATAACTATCCAAAACAAAAATTAGCATATTAACTCAATCTATATCCATATCCCGGTTCAATTTTAACAATATTCTCAAACTCCTACACTTTGCTCTAACTCTAGGGCACACCAACACAAATTTGAAAGCTGCCGTATAAAAGGAATGGATTGAAGATAGACAACTTAGAGAGAAACCTTTTATCATGAGAGAGGTTGAAGATGAGAAAAATGAATAGGCATCGAAGGATATGTGTGGTAGTGTCAACTAACACGTGGAGGCAGTAAAATGACAAAAGAAAGTAGGCAAAGATGGTGGTACGTTTATATTATGCAAGCTTCTATCTATTGTACTATTTGCTAAATTATACTCTTACTCACATAGCACATTTGCTAAATATAGCATGAACTAGGTTTTTACCCGACGCCGCGCGTTGCGGCGGCGGCCAACAGATAACAGCAGTTGGTTATGTTTAGCATTAGGAGTTACGGCCGTGCTTTGGGTTAGTATTTGCAGTAGAGTCAATCTGACCCGACTCAGTCCAAAACCACCATCACCATTATCACCACCACCACCATCACCATTCTTACCTCCACCATACCACACCCCCATCATAATAGCCAGCCTAACCACCAAGTCACCAACAAAGACACTACCATCACCAAACTGTCTAGGGTCCACATCATCGTAAAGATCCATCACAAAAACACCCAGTCAATATTAAACTTAGAGAATAAAAAGAAAGTATATGCAATATCTGTATGTATGTTGCATTAAAACTCTTGGAGTGCTTTTGAAACCTTTTTTGAATATGGATACCTACAATTTCCTTTCATCTTATTAAACTATATATGTTACTGGCATGAAATCAAAATTTCAAAATCATTAATATACCTATGAGATAATATCTTTTGGTACAGGCATTTATGTTGTGTATGAGGTTTACATCAGGTAATTTCCAAATTTCCAATTTCATATGCGATGATGACTACGCATTTGCTGTACCGTCAACCGTGATTGCGTCAATGCATCGCAAATTCGAAAAGTCATCCGCGCTACGCACCGGGACGTTTACATGACCGACGACACAGCCACCTCCTTCACGACACGGCACACCACAAAGTTGAGCAGCAGCAGCTTCCTATTACAGTAAGGATAGATAGATAAGTAACTCCTAGAAGCTTTCAAATAAAAATTGAAATGATACTCATGACAATTGCTAGCTGTATGTAAGACCTAATAAAATATTTATTTTTATCTAATCTAATGACTAAGGAGAGCTGCAAAACCGACAGGACGCTTCGTCTAATTGAACTTAGAAGTAATATAAAATTACCATCTAAACACTAAACAAATGAAACTTATGCACGCTTGGTCTGAACTTCCTTTATTGCTTTGATTTTGAAGTTCTTGTTGATGAACTTGTGTGTGTTAAACGGAAGAAGTTTAGTCTTGGTTTATAAATCATGATTAATGCTTTTATTATTTGTTAAAAATGAACAAAGATTTCGCCTAATCCTAATTGCCAACCCGCACTGCCAACGCATTTGGGCTACCTCGTCATTTCTACTTAAGAGACAACCACACATATCAGATTATTTTCCTCAATAATAGTCATTGAAATTTATAGTGTTACACTTAAATACATACGAACAGAACACTTAAGCACTTGAAAATGCTTACCATATTGCTTTCTCTATTGGTTTTTTTTTTTTTTTGAAAGTTAAACTTCATTAAAACACAAACGGCACCTCTCCAAGACAACCTGATCTGAACTTAACAAACTCAATGACGGTATCAAAAATCCCGCGGGCGTTGCCCCGCGGACCCGCATTTAAGCTGCTAGCGAGAAGACATACCGAATAAATATGGTTTCAGACAACATCAATTGCAGCTCATCCAATAGCAACAGGAGTTGATTTTTGAGCACTAATCCCTTTAAAAAAATTATAGCAACGCCATATGCACTACCCACGGCTCAAATGAATTCAACATCACAGTGAGACCTATCGCATTCAATAATAATCAATCAATAATACTTCACATAGCTAATACAATTTTCTTCATTTTAACAACAAATATCATGATAGTTTAGCGAAATTGTTAACCTATTCAACCACGAATCGCACCTATGACATTCCTTTATTTATTTAGGCAAAACACAGATCAATAATTTCTCCTAAACAATCACATATGATACCCGTATTCAAAGTGTCACACCAACTAACACCAACACCTCAACTACGTTGTCCATTTCAAAGGTTGATTTATTATGATGGATGAACCATTCAACTACTCTTATTAATCTAATATATTTCACTTATTCTACAAATTCAACCTAATCAATATAATTCATTATCAAAAGAAGCTTTTACAAATCGATTGGGGTTACCTAGAGTCACATGTATCAAATCGATGCCTCCAAAGATTAGATCGAACCACCTTGGGCATTTATTTTCCTTCTTTCTTTCTGTCTCAACTCTTTTGGGCTTCAACACTCCTAGTTTGATTTTTGGCCGGTCACCCATCAAGATTACATGTTTGATGTTTCTCCTTCTGATATCTGTGAATTGAATGAACAACAAATATTTAATCAAACAAATCCTAATATGGGGATAAATAGAAGATACCTGCAAATCGGGTCTTTTGCCTCTTTGGTGTGGGTGTTATGGTTCTTTACCCTGCTGAAACCCTAACCTTATAACATCAACAGCATCCAGAATATGCAACGCCACCGGAACCGCCACCATTGGCACCGTGGAAACGGCGGAGGCCACCGTACGCGACGGAAGGGGAACCGTTTCCATCAACACCATGCAAACGGTGGAGGCGACAGCACACGACGGAGGAGAGATCGTCTCCTGATGTAACGATTCAACCACCTTCCTTCGTCGACACCTTTTTTCAGGAAGGGGACATGTTTGTGCGAGAGAGATGAGAGTGAGATGAGCAGGGGTTGGGGTTGGAGATGGTGATGAGATAAGAAAGAATAGAGAGAGATCTAATATGACAGTGGACTTTTTAGATATAGAGAGAGACGTCAAAAGCAAAGTTTCAGTTTTTTTTTTTTGAAAAGCGTGAAAGGTTTGCAATAGTGTCTATATGTGAGTGTCACCGACACTGGTAAATATAGCAGATATAATAATATATATCACCATCTTGTTAGCATGCAGTGTTAATTTTGACATTATATAAGCTAGAATTTATTTTTAGAAACTTAAGGGGTGTAAAGTGGTAAATGGTAAAACTAAAGTGGTCAATTTTAAAAGTAAATGGGTAAAGTGCATATTAGGTTCTAGAGGAAATAAGGGTGTTTTTATCCTTTTACATTTTGTCTCTCAGAACAAAGCAAATCCCTTTAATCATGTGATGGTATTTTTGTAATTATATTAAAAACAAAGGACTTTTTATCTACTGTAGCATGAAGTTGCCTTTTACGTTTTTATCCTTTAGAACAAAGCAAATCCCTTTAATCAAGTGATGGTATTTTTGTAATTATACTAAAAACATAAGACTTTTTATCTATCGTAACACGAAGTTGTATTTTAATATATATACTAGGTGAAATCCCGTGTGAAACACACGGGAGACCGAGTCCTAAACTTAAGCCCTGTTTAGTAAAAGACAACATTAAGAACCCATTCGTCTGCTCCGAAGAACACCTGTTTAGAAACGTCTGTTGATTTCTTAAGAAAAACATAAACACACCAACTGTTATAGTCTGTTTAGTAAAACCTAAATTAATCACCGATCTATTGTTGAAAAAAAAACTGTATTTCGTAAGGTCTGTTCCTTTCATGATACCAGTTAATAATACTGATCAGATGTTTAATAACTACAACTATTACAGCAACCCAGACATAAATCTACAGACGGATTAAATCTCTGTTGAGATAACACAAAAGTTAATACGATTCAATTTAGCATCACAAAACATAAAAAACCATATATAATCTTTAAAGACATAGAAAACTAAAAACATAAATAAATACAATCAAACGTTAAACATCAAAATACATAGCTAGTTAAAGGAATTAATAAACTTAAGCTTCAATTCCATTGAAGCTTCAAGTTGTGCATGTAGATCTTTCAATTTTGCCAAAAAATCTACGTCCTTACTCTCGGCTTCTGAATTGTACAACAACGCCAAATCACGAACAACAGTTGAAGGCATTGACTTCAAAATCCTTTGCACATCATCTCGCTCAAACGTGCCCAGGTGCAAAGTGTCAAAATAAATTTTCAAATCTCTTGTAGTCTTCAAATCTTGATAGTACTGTGCTCTAATTTGATTAACAACAAATTCAATATTTTCATGTTCTTGGTTGTTAGTTATGGTAGCCATTGATGCTATTAATGAAGACTGTAATGTAAATGTTAAGATGGTTTATTATGAAATTTGTGATTTGTTTACTAATTTATACATTTAAAACGCGTGAAAATGAAAAGTCATAGCGTAGTATAGTTATTATACTTGGGTTAACGTGTTAAACGAAAAGTTTTGTTATAAGGATTATTTAATTTAAAAACATTTAGAGTATCCGAACAGTGTATACAACTTGGGAAACGAACAGACAAAATAATAAATTATCAGTTGTGCAAATGAAATATTTAAATAATTATATCAAATATCGCGTGAAATTAATTATGTTTTTTTTGTTTTGTTTCAAGATAGATAAATAAATAATTCTTACAACTGGGAGGCGGTTAAACGGGCAACAACTTGTGCCGCTACCCCCCTTTGAATAGCAAAACCTACTATATTAAAAATAAATATGTTCATATCCATCCTAAAATTTATCAATAAGCAAATCGTCTACTAAATGAAATAACATTATATACTGAAGGTATAGATGGTTGGTTTACTTTTCAATAGTTCAAGTATTAGAAGCTTGCAAACTGAAATGAAGACATCTTCGCCTTTTATAGACTGGGAAAATAGATATATACGTACTACAATTAATAACCACATTTATTATTACATGACAGACTTTTTTAACCAATGACATAAACTTTACTCATTAAAAAAATAATAAAACATTTGATGACTTGTCAATAACTGTAATCAATTAAAATTATCTACTGAAGGATAATACAACCTAGATTTTTAAAACATACTTTTTAATGAATATTAAACAAAATAACTATGAATTTAAATTACACCAGTCTTTTCAAATTTATAATTAGTAACAGTCGATACACCCCTAAAAGTCTTTCGTGGACAATCTAGACCTGAACTATGTAGATGGAATCTGACAGAAAATACAGCTGCAATTAATGCTAAATGTACTTATTTTTTATAACAAAAAAGCGTTACCATTTTAATTCACAATGTGTAACAATATTTTTTATTCACAATGTATTATGTTTTTAATTGATAATATGAATATTATCATTAGTTTCAAATTCATAATAATTACAAACAGTCTGCACAGCCCTAAAAGTCTTTGATGACCACTGTAGAGATGAAGGATCTAGATGGAAAGATAACGTAAATTTACACATTATTATTTTTATATTAATTAAACAATTAAAACTATTGTTTAAAGAAAGTAAATTGAATATTTACTTTCCGAAAAATCTCAAATTTCATCATTGTAAGTAATATTTTAAAGAAAGTAAATTGAATATTTACTTTCCACTCATTCCTATTATTATAACGATCTGTTTCATAATGTTTATTAACAATGTCTAATAATATTTTTTATTTACAACGTATTATGTTTTAAATTATTAATATGAATATTATCATTAGTTTAAATTACATAGTAATAAACTTCATATTGAAACCTATTCTAAGTTAAAAGGTATGTCTAATTCGCTGAGTTACAAACAGATGTTTTCAAACAACTGTAATCCATTACAATTTTAAAACAGACTCTGTAAAACTTAACTTGCAATCAATATCTAACCAAATAACTATAAATTTAAATTAAATCAGTGTTTTCAAATTCATAATAATTACAACAGTCCGCACGGCCCTAAAAGTCTTTGATGGCCACTGTAGAGATGAAGGATCTAGATGCAAAGATAACATAAATTTACACATTATTATTTTTATATTAATTAAACGATTAAAACTATTGTTCTTACAAATGATTTGGAGTCTTTTATTGTAAGTGTTGGTTTAAAAAATAAACATATATTTTGTAGCAATAAAAATTCTACTAAAATATCAGCATATATAATAATGTTTTAAATATATATTGGAAAAATCTAAAGTTAGGAATTTCAGTTTTGTATCCGCTGACAGCTATTTAATAACAGCTGTTGTAATATTTTATTTTAGTATATTTTTAAAAATTGTAAATTTATGGTAAGTTTTTTTAGTTGTTTTATAATAGTAAAAAAATATTTACATCTACCATTAGTTACAATTACATAGTAATAAACTTCATATTGAAACCTATTCTAAGTTCAAAGGTACGTGTAATATAACGACTTGGAAACCGATGTTTTCAAACAACTGTCATTCATTAATTAATTTTTAGTTGTTTTATAATAGTAAAAAAAATATTTACATCTACATTAATTACAACCGTATTTTGCAAGTTTCAATCTAGGTTGTTGAGCTGTATAGTGATCATTATAACATTTTAGGGCTATTGACTTCCAGTAATAATCATTACTGATTTTAAAGAGACTTTATATTTAATAATCAAATTTTAAAGAGACTTTATATTTTTTTAGTTACATATTTATTTATCAAAAATGAATATGTACATATTTCTATTGATTGGTACCAATAAAAATCCACATATTTATTTACTGAAGGTATAGATGAAGACTTATTATACCTCTAAAAAATTAACATATTTATTTACACGTATAAATCCACACGTATATTTATCAAAAAAGTATAACTCTAAAAAATTAACATATAATTTGTACCAATAAAAAATCTACAAAAATATCAGCATCTATAAAACGTGCAATTATAATTTTGAATGAAGACTTATTATACGTTAGTGGGAAGATCTCTTTTACAACATCTGTTTACCTTTAAACAGATCTTAAGAAAACATCTCAAACACAATTTCATGTTTATACTACAGAATATACAGAAAACTAATAACAAAATAAAAATAATTCTTTTACCAATCTTCAGAAAACTTGAAGCTGACGCAACTAATACATTCAAATCAACTTTGAATATAACATGTCTTTATACACGCATAAGTCTTGAACACATATTTGTTTCTTTCGCTGTAAATAATCTCAAAAAGACAAACCTTGAACAGAAAAAAAACATTCACGGTTATGCTCCAACTACAAGCCTTGAAAAAAAAATTAACAAATAAGAATTTCAACAAACAAACCTGTTGATAAACACAACCGCGGGAACCACAAAAGCGGAAGTAGACGCAGACGACTTCCTCAAAAGATAAGCACAGTGGCGTAAAAGCATAATTGCAATCTGGAAAGACTCCAGAGTGCCTAAAGCTACGCCTCTATCTGTTAACGGTCAAATATTGACAAAAACACTAAATGAAGCATCACTCAAATTAATCAAACACACATGCTAAACAGAAAAAGATTAACATGCATTAAACACTCGAATACATGCCTTGAAAAAGGCAAACACATACCCATTCTGAGTTTGACGCTGCCGATCTACATCCGTTGGTAATCGTATGACGAAAATTTTCCTTTGATTGTAAGAATCTTCCAAAGTGGAACCTTTTTTAACGTAAATAATCTAGTTGATGATTAAGGAGACAAAAGATTGAGGGTCACTGAAAAAACAAAACAGATAAATTTTATTCTTATTGATATGATCGGTTAGAATTAGTTTACCTGATAGTCGAATCCTTCAACATGAACTTGAATGTGAGAGAAACAGCTGTTACGGTTTAAAAATTATGGGAGAGATTTAATAATTGTCTGAGAGAAAAAGAGGGACATGATGCATTTATATAGTTGTGTAATGGGGTGTCGAGTTTGAAATTTGAATTTCAATTTGGAGCTCAAATTTAAAACCAACACTCGTTCAAAACTCTGTTGAGGCAAGTGGGGTTCTTACCTCTGTTCAGGCAAGTGGGTACCAAACAGATGTTTTTAAAGTCAGCAGTGGTGCTTTAACGTGGCCCACGTATTATTTGTGAATATTTTAAGGGGGTTCCTGACGTCAGGTTTATCATCACGCAGGCATTGGTGGCCTGCCTAAGCTGTTGACACGTCAGCTTTCTGACGTCACTCACGACTCTCCTATTATTGAAAGTATAGATAGTAATAATGAACACCGATCTGGGTTCTAATATTGATACTAATATTTTTAGCCGGTATCGATTTTCTTCGTCACGATACCGGTACTCACTAGAGCTTACGATACAAAAAAAAACAATTTCAATTATAATCCATTTTTAACATAATTCATATTGAAACGTTGAGAGAAAATATAGGCACAACCTTATATTTAGTTTTTTTTATATATAAAAATTAACGTACCAAAAATCATTAAAGATAGTTCATATTAGTTCAAATTAAGAGTTAGGATCAAATACACAGTGAAAGAAAGATAGAAAGTCGTAGGAAAGGTATCAAACGGACCCCGATTAAACTCATTTAAGCGGCATTGAAACCGTTTCATCGAACCCTACAATTTTAGTTTTTAGGTTTTCGCTTTTTTGGATTTTTAGCTTGTAGCTTTTACAATTTATGTTATATCATTATGTATTTTATATATCGTTGTGTCCTTTTCTTATTTTCATCATTGTGTCATTTTTGCCATTTGTGTCTTTTTTCTTTAGCATTGTGTTATATTTTTTGATATTGTGTTATATTGTCGTTCATTTTGTCATATTTCGTGATCTATTGTGTTTTTTGTATCCTTCTCACCCTTCTCATTTTTGTTACACTGTGTAGTATAACTTGACCCATTATTATACATGGAATAAATATAACTAATATAAGTTTAGGGAAAAATTGTAAATTAAAACTAAATAAAAAAAAATCTAATCCACATTTCTTCAATTCAAACTTATACACATCATTGTTTGTTAAACTTGTTCCACATTTCCACGATGAACATTGAACAGCTATTTATTTTCTTTGTAACGACAATTCAACAGTTGTATTTTATGTCTATAATGTACTCCTTCAGACGAGTTGGAAGACTAATCAATTTTCACTTCGAAAATGAATATATTTATATTATATCTTATAAGATTGGACTTATGTTATTTCTTAAACTTAATCTTTTCCTTATTTTTTTTATATATATGTATATATAAAACCCGGCTATGATCTTGTTCTTCAACAATATGAAGAATAGAGCATTTGATTCAACCACACGAATTGATTAGTGGTAGAACACTAATCAATCAACCGAACACAACAACAACGATGTAAATTAAGCATAAAAGCTATTTGTTTTTTGCCCTTATTTCATATATACTCGTATTAACTACTTAGACATGTACCTTGTAGAAATTAAACCCTCAAACTCTAGGATATAGGGCGGATGGTTATGTAAACGATCAATTTAGCGCATATATATAGGGAGATGATCACGTCCCACTTACGGTATGCCATATAATGTATATATGTGTGACCCTCGGGGGGTAAAAGTAAAGTTATACTAGTTTTAACGTTATTTTACTAATTTCGTGAAAATAACGTTAAAAACGACGCACGGTTAATCATGCATCATGTGGTGGCGTTGATAGCCAAAAGACAAGAGGGGTACATGCACCAATCGAGTTTATCCCGATTGCTAAGTGTTGTGTGTCTTATGTCCAAGGCTTGATACAAAACCACATCGAGTCGGGGGTCTCACTGGAAGCAGCCTCTCTATTCTCAGGGGATAGAGGTAAGACTGTCTACATTTTACTCTCCTCGGACCCTACCTTAGCTTTGCCATAGGTGGGATTAACTGAGTATGATGATGATGATATAGGGAGATGATCAGATGACTAGAAACTTAATGTGAGGAAAAAAAACAATTCACATAATGGTAAATATTTTAACTTTTCTTACATTAATTATTATCTCTCTAATTAATTAGTCATTAACACTTTATCCTTCACATTATCAAAATTTGTCATATTTTTTTTTTTTTTTGAAAATTGACTTTCATTAAACAAACACCACCGACGACTATCACCAAGACGGAGATAGACGCCGAAAGCCAAAAACAACAATCAACAATCACGTTACATCAAATAGACACCATCTATTCCAATCCACTACCCCTAGCTTAGATCTATTTTTGTACCAAAGAAATCCCAAAGATTTTATATCCGCAACCATCTCCACCACCTTCGTGTCCTTGCCAGAAAAAAAATCTTTTCATTCCTAGCTCGCCATATCCTCCAACAAGTAATGATAACAATGCCATGAATAATCGACCTTTTATTCCCCGTCACGCCACTCACCTTATGCACTTCCACCAAATCATTGACATGAAAAACAAAAGGTCTAGGGATGTTGCACCATGAAGCAATCGCATTCCAAACGGCCATAGAAATGATACACCCGGTTCACAAATGCTCAAGCGATTCTTCGTTACTCTCACATAAAGCGCAACTATGATCGCCACACTGAATATGACGTCTAGCCAAAGCCTCCTTGGTTGGAAGACGATCCAGAACCGCCCTCCACATAAAGATATTACATTTTTTTGGGACCCAATCGTTCCATTGAAAACCAAAACCCCCAGCACCAACATCGGACCGCACCATCCATCTTTTAATCAACGAAACCTCGAACTCTTTGCTACTACCAACCGCCCAAGACCACGAATCTTCACGGTCATCCATCACCACCCTTAGAAGGAGGTCTTCCAACTCTTGCTTCTCGATCAACTCCTGTTGAGTGCAAGGAACTCTAAGCCAATCCCACACAATGCGACGTAAGGAACCAATGACCAGCAAACGATCCGCTAACAAGATATTTTTATGTTTTTCTAACGCATATAAGGTCGGATACTTATACATGAGCAGCTCCGAACCTAACCACAAATCCAGCCAAAAGCGAATTTGGCGTCCATTCCCAACTGTGGCCCGGATCACTCTATTAAAACCCACACCATCAACCTTGTACTTATTCCAAAACATAACACAATTCTTCCAAACCCCGGGAACCCCATAATTAACCGGAGCAAGACCCCAAACGCGCGAGGACCCGTGAATAGACAACACTACTCTTCTCCACATCGCTTGATGATCATTTAGAAACCTCCCAAGCCATTTAGTCATATGCATATCAAAATTCATCCTACATATATGAAAATTATCATATATTTATCCTACACATATCGATATTATCATACGTTTATCCTATACATATAAAAGTTCATCTTACGCATATCCTACATATATCAAAATTTATCGTTCACTTTAAATTAAGTTTGATTTGAAAGTATATAACTTAAACATTAATTATAAGTTTCATTTAAACTAGTTTAGCGAGTTACAAAAAAAATAACCATTTATTTAATATTAAATACAATTATGTTTTAAATAATACCATGCCAAGAACATATGTTTTAAATAATTGTGTTTTAGTTGTGTGTTTTAGTTATGTTTTAAATTCCATGGCTATAATACATTGCACTATGTTTTAAATTATTATGTTTGATGTTTTTCTAACAAAAACAACCCAAAACATCATACTTAAATCCGAAACATGTTGTCGGCCTATATGTCAATTCTTAATCATTTTCACACTTCTCACCAAATATGGCCTTGTACCTGAACCTTTACCTATACAGACATTTAATTTCCCGAACCTTTACCTATGGCCTTTGTACCCAAACCTCTACATATATATATATATATATATATATATACACACACACACACACACCTTTACCTATGGCCTTTGTACCCGAACATTTACCTATATATATATATATATATAGGATTTGGATCATTTGAGAACCACCATTTAGGGAGAGAACCAAAGAACCAGTGTGAACAGGTGGCATTTTTGTAAATATGAAGGTGTCTACAAAAACCCCTCCATAAAAAAATAAAAAAAAATAAAAAAAAAATTATATAACCTAAATAAATAAAAATTAAAAAAAGTAAAAACACCAAAATGATTATTTTGCATTATTAATTCAAAAAAAATAAAAAAAAATTAAAAAAATTAAAAAAAATGGCTTGTGACGTCGTATGACGTCATCCTGATGCACATGTGCATTTCGCTGTTATATATACATAAATACACCGTATGCACATGTGCATTTCACTATTAAATCACACTTTTAAATGAATTGTCAATTACCATACTTAAATGATTATAAAATGGACGCGATACAAATATATAAGGGGTCACAAATTCTATTCAATGGTCATTAAATGGACGCAAAGTGAGATATAAAATACACTCGAACTCGTCAAGTGTTTAGTCATGTATATTATAACATAAATTGAAAATAAAACACGTGTATGACAACAAAAATGAATAAACTTGAAACACCTCTATATAAGACCTATAAAATAAGAAACATGTACAGCATGCACATGTGCATTTCACTAATATTGTTAGATTTTTTTAGTGGTTTAACTTTCAGACATACATATATGCATGCATCATTCTTCAAATAACAAAGTTTTTATACCAATTTGTCTTTATCATACAACTACATGTAGTCTCTACAAAACGTATTAACTCAATACAACAAACGATAACAAAAATATATCCATATTACAAACCAACTTTGTTAACCACCTACATACAAAATTCTAATTATCTCACAACGTCACGTTCACCAACATAACAACATGTTAAACCAAACATACATTACACAAAATGTTATACAAACTTCTTTGTTTGTTTGACAATTTCCTTATACCCAACCAAAGTTGACGTGGCGTAATGCGTGTTCGTATAGATTTGTCTTCACTGCCACCGTTTTAACCGTCATTTTTCACCGTCACAATATGTTTTCGCTTATTTGACCCCATTTGAACCTTTCTTCTTGAATCTATATCTGCATATAGGATAATTTTCGTGTTTAAACAATCAACATTTAATATTTCACAAGAAAAACTGCACATATGCACATGTGTATCTCTATATAAATGTACTAAAAAAATAATACCAACTTGATTCAACTTCCTGATAAACATTCGTGACATTATCAGCTTCCGCTTATGGGATATCAAATGGATCTCGATTATAAAAATACATAAAGAACATAACAAATACATGGAACAAGGTAATACCAAATACATTCGGACTAAATAAATAATGCCAACCTGATTCAACTTTCTTATCAACAATTGTGTCATTATCTTCACTTGCATCCGGTAACCTTTTGTTCATTTATCCCTCGATTGTAATACAATTGTTACTTTCTTTGATGTTTTTCCCCATCTCTTAGCTACAATCAATAAAAATGCATAAGAAACCCGATATTTCAACCTGATTGCCCATGTGCAACAACATTATTTTGTTAAATACAACAAAACAAATGCACACGTGCATCATTGTTAATGGCCTAATTATAACAGTATGTGCTTTAACATTACTTTTTAACATTATAAACTACGTTTTGCACATATGCATTAACAATCTTAATGCACATGTGCATATCAGAAAATGGCACCTCGTCCAAAACACAAATTATCCTCCTAACCGAGTGCGTGCAGGACCGTTTACTTCATTTAATAAACAACCTGAACATAACTTCCTATCCTATCTCAATGACAAACAACCCTACCTGAAAACACCTTCTGAAAGCATCATTCAACTTTTGCTCAAGTATTTGAATAAAGTTCTAATTTTCCATTCATAATACATTCTACTTTTATCATTCAAATGTGCTTTGTTCACTTTTTAAACAACGCCTGTCGCCCTAAGTGCGCTTAATGCATTTAATAACTACAATTTCAATCAAACATTTTTCAAAAAACACAAACAGTAACAAACCTTACCAAACTAACAATCTCACCATATCTAACAGACATCACTGAATCAGATAATAAAACAGTACATGCTCCAGTTTCTGAACCACCTCAGGAAGCACACAATGGGTATGGAAACTTCCCCCAACCTGCATTGCAAAGATCCTCGAGAACAACATATTCTAAACCAAAAGGAAAGCCAATAAGGAAAAACTTTAGCTAGCCAGTTTTATCACCTCCGCCATTTGAGAATCAGATTAATTCAAACTCTCATCAACCAGGATATAATATGCACCATCTTAGTCACCTTCCAAAATGTTTCTTCAACCGGATCAATTCCTGATTATTCATGGAACAGTGGAAATAACATTATAATTCTTAATGCACGTGTGCATTAACATTAAATTTATCATTACCATATATATTATGCACATGTGCATCAATATAAATGACCTTAATGGTACGTAAAACAATGAATACACATATAATGATAAAATTAATGTTAATGCACATGTGCATCAATATAAATGACCTTAATGGTACGTAATACAATGAATACACATATCTATACTGTAAAAAAACAATAATCCAACCAGTTTATCTACATAACCCACAAAAATTCATAACAACAACACTTAAAATAGATCGAATTACCGAAAGGACTGATAGTAGAGGAATCTCAGTCTACCATCTGCCAGACAAACAAGAGACTAAAAAAAAGAGGAATTTGACATAAAAATTGTTTAGTTTTTATACAAATTAACAGTTGATGAAGTTGTTAGCTCATCGTCAATAATTAACCAAAATACAATTAAATTGAAATAAGAACATAAACCTAACTGAAACTAAAAGAACAAGCTAAAATCGTTTAATACAAACCAAAAGCCCTAATTTTAAACATAGATCAGAAATAACAATTATACTCACACAAAAAGGATACCTGATAAGAGTATCGTGTTGGTAGGGTACAGTAACATTGGGGTTTAATTCAGTGAGTAAAGAGTTAACCCATGAGGCAACACCGGGTGAAGTCACCGGTCGTTTCCAACTTTAACGATCAGTAGGGTTGTAATAAACAGTGTCGTTTCAAAGCTCATAGAAGTCACCTGGTGAAGATTTAACCATAACCATTTCCAGTTAGACCTGATGAACTGATTGATTCAGAGGACAGTGAAGGAATCAGTGGAGATGAAGAAGACTTATTCAGGAACCTTCTTTCTAGAGCATGTTTTCATCTCTCAAACGGTGATAATCCTTCCCAGCCCCATGTTACTCTAAGAGAAAAAGCTTCTCATGGATGCTGGTGCAATAGAGAAAAGAGAAGGGATGTAGAGGATAAGGTTGAAGATGGGTTTTTTTTTACAAAGTAGAGAGAAGGGAGGTAGATGATAAGGTTGTTTTATTTTGGGTTGAGAGTTATTTACAAAATTGCCCCATGTTCACATTGGTTCTCATGGTTCTCACAATAAAGTTGGTTCTCGTATGATCCCTACCCTATATATATATATATATATATATATATATATATATATAGGGAACGGATATTTTGGAAACCCACTTGAGTTGAGAAAACCTTTGAAAACCCATGTAAAAAACCATTATTTTTTTTGAAAAAAAATAACCAATGTAAAATACATGTTTTTAAGCATTTTGGGCAAAAAAATAACGAAAGCGCCGATGGGATTTTTTTTAAAAAATAAACAAAGTTGCTAAAAAAACATATGTTTTCAGCTATTTACCTATGTTTTTTAGCAACTTTGTTTATTTTTTTTTAAAAAAATCCCATTGGCGTTTTTTTATTTTTTTGGCCCAAAACGCTTACAAACATGTATTTTACATTTGTTATTTTTTTCAAAGAAAAAAATTGTTTTTTTACATGGGTTTTCGAAGGTTTTCTCAACTCAATCGGGTTTTCATTTTATAATTGACCTATATATATATATATAGGTTTAGGTTCCTGTACAAATGACATATTTCATGAGAAGTGTGAGAAGGATTAAGAATTAGCATGTAGGCATCATGTTTTGGATTTAGAAATGATGTTTTAGGTTGTTTTAACTTGAAAAACACCAAACACAACAAACTAAAACACAATCCAATGTATTATAGTCATCAAATTTATAAAACAGCTAAAACACAGTACTTAACATTTAAAACACACTACTTAATGTTCTTAGCATGGTGTTTTAACTTTTAAGCCAAAAATATATTGTTTTCGGTTTTTAATTGTTATGTTTTGTTTTTTCTAGGCAAAATAATCCAAACCAACATGACTAAGTTCAAAAAATGATGCCTACATATCAATTTTTAATCCTTCTCACACTTTTCACGAAATATTGCCTTTGTACAGGAACCTCACCATATATATATATAGGTAGAGGATCCTGTAGGAAAATTGGTTTGTGTGAGAAGTGTAGGAAGGATTAAGAATTGACATGTAGCAATCATGCTTTTGATTTTGGAATGATGTTTTGGGTTGTTTTGGCTTGAAAAACACTTAACACAACAATATACAAAAAGTTAAAACACAATCCAATCTATTATAGTCGTTAAATTTAAATTACAGATAAAACACCCTAGTAATTACTTAAAACACTCTGCTTAAATGTTCTTGACATAGTGTTTTATATTTTAAGCCTAAAATACATTGTTTTCGGTTATTAATTGTTATTTTTGTTGTTTTTCTAAGTAAAACAATCCAAAACATCATGAATACGTCCAAAAAAATGATGCATACATATCAATTTTTAATCCTTCCTACACTTCTCACACAAACCAATTTTCCTACAGGAACCCTATATATATATATATATATATATATATATAGGGTAAGGATCATACGAGAACCAACTTTATTGTGAGAACCATGAGAACCAATGTGAACATGTGGCATTATTGTAAATAACTCTCAACCCAAAATAAAACAACCCTATCTTTATCTTCATCCTCTACCTCCCTTCTTTTTCTACCTTTCTTCTCTGTAAAAAAAAAAATCCATATCCATCATCTGACTACATCGATCTAACTTTCATCATCGGAGATTCCATCGATCCGTCACCATCTTAAACTGAAAGGTGAAACATGAACCATCACCAGCATAAGTACAACGACCAGATGAGTAGTTTAAACCCAAACAAAGGATCGACCAGATCCATCAGCTATCTTGCTGCATCAAGTACAACGGACTGTCTCCTATCTCTCACTACTTTAAACCCAAACAGAGGGTGAAGGAGTCGTGGGTTAAGGATGGTGTCGGGTTTCAGAGAAGAGGGATTGGGTTGTCGAAGGTGGTTTGGGTTTGTGAAGGTGAGTAGTTCTCTCGTGTCTCCTCTCTTCCGATGCCTCGGTAATGCGTTCAAGTTCGCTGAGATTGACTATGTTGCCAAAGTTTGATCACTGATTTATAAATTGTTGGATTGGATTTAGTATATGTGTGCTATATGTTATCTATATTTTGTCTGTGAGTGCAGGTGTGAATTGCCTGAATCGTATGAAGCTTACAGGAAGCAACAACAAAGATGGCATTCTCATAAAGGTTAAAGGTGTAATTAAAGCAACAAAATAAAAGGTCCATATCTTATCTCATGTTTGCTTTAATTTTGCTTCATAAATTAAGTTGAATTTGATTGGTTGTGGACCTAGGTGAATGATCTGTGTAAGATTGTAGTATTTAATGATTTAGGACTTATGTGTTTGTTATTGAGATAGGATAGGAAGTTATGTTTAGGTTGTTTATTAAATGAAGTAAATGGTCCTGCACGCACTCGGTTAGGAGGATAATTTGTGTTTTGGACGAGTTGCCATTTTCTGATATGCACATGTGCAAAACGTAGTTTATAATGTTAAAAGTAATATTAAAACACATACTTGTATAATTAGGCCATTAACAATAATGCACGTGTGCATTTGTTTTCTTGTATTTAACAAAGTAATGTTGTTGCACATGTGCAATTAGGTTGAAAAATCGGTTTTCTTATGCATTTTTATTGATTGTATCTAAGAGATGGGGAAAAACATCAAAGAAACTAACATTTGTATTACAATCGAGGGATAAAGGAACAAAAAGGTTACCGGATGCAAGTGAAGATAATGACACGATTGTTGATTAGAAAGTCGATTCAGGTTGGCATTATTTATTTAGTCCGAATGTACTTGATATTCCTTTGTTCCCTGTATAAGTTATGTTCTTTATTTATTTTATAATCGAGCTCCGTTTGATATCCCAGAAGCGGAAGCTGATAATGTCACGAATGTTTATCAAAAAGTTGAATCAGGTTGGTATTATTTATTTAGTACATTTATATAGAAATGCACATGTGCATATGCGCAATTTTTCTTGTGAAATATTAAATGTTGATTGTTTAAACACACAAATTATCCTATATGCAGATATAGATTTAAGAAGAAAGGTTCAAACGAGGTCAAATAAGCGGAAACATATTGTGACGGTGAAAAATGACGGTTAAAGCGGTGGCAGTGAAGACAAATCAAAAGAATGTTATGAAAAAAGCAAATTGGCATCCGATGCGAACACGCGTTACACCAAGTCAACTTTGGTTGGGTATAAGGAAATTGTCAAACAAACAAAGAAGTTTGTATAACATTTTTTGTAATGAAGGTGTTGCTACTGCTGCTGTTGTTTCCACTCCAAGGTATGTCTTGTTTGGTACAGCTTCATACTTGTACATTGTGCTTTCATAGTTGTACGGTACAACTATATTTTTATTACTTTTATTGATGTTGATTATGTTGTATAATGAGATGGGGTTGATCGTACATCGTACTGTATTAATTTATTAATGTTGATTTTGTGGTAACTGAGTGTTTGTATTTGTGTGTCAGGCTCTAAAGTAAAAAATAGCAAGCAGAAAAAGGTAGGAAAAAAAAGGGCATTTTTAATTAGATGAATTTCGTGAGTAGCATAAATTGGTTGTATTGTTGTTTGTTTTACATTATGGATATATTGCATTACGTATCATTAATGTCATTTATATTGATGCACATGTGCATAATTTATATGGTAATGATAAAATTAATGTTAATGCACATGTGCATTAAGATTTAATTCTTGTTATCATTACAGTCACTCATTCTAACGCATATGTGTATATGTTATGTATCATTAATGTCATTTATATTGATGCACATGTGCATAATTTATATAGTAATGATAAAATTAATGTTAATGCACATGTGCATTAAGATTTAATTCTTGTCATCATTACAGTCACTCATTCTAAGCATATGTGTATATGTTATGTGGTAATGAAAAAAATAACGTTAATGCACATATGCAATACAAGTTATTGGAAAAATAAATTTATTACATATGTGTCAAAAAATTATTTTATTTTATTTTTGTTTTGTAACCGTGTATGTAGGTATTAATACAAGTTTATGATTCATTATTGTTGCAGAAGCACATGTTGTTTAGGTATATGCACAGTGTTGGTTATTTGATGGCAAAATGCGTACCACGTGTCTACCCAGCAATGAAGGAGATCAAGTGAGGAATAACATAAAACGTTACTCATTGTGGAACTTTTGTCATAAGACACATGCAGGTATACATGGCAAAGGAGTAAACCATTTGAATATGGGTTCAACATTCAAGAAGAGGTGCAACACAGCAAGATAACAATAGCAGGATAAAGTATGCTACTAGAATATATAGTCCTTTCAGACGCGAACGTGCGGAAACTAACATTGATGAACGATGCGAAAGAAACAATGGAGAAAGTGAAGACAAAATTTAGTTGTAAATTATGAGCACTTTAGTATGTTTACTTTATGAATTCCAACGTGTTAAGTCAGGTAGTATCGTATAGTGAGTGATAGTGCACATGTGGAATATTAGTGAAACGCACATGTGCATGGGGTAAACGTTTCTTATTTTATAATTCTTATATAGAGTTGTTCTAATTTTATTCATGTTTGTTGTCCTACATGTGTTTTATTTTAAATTTATGTTATAATACGCATGACTAAACAATTGACGAGTTTGCGTGTATTTTCTATCTCACTTTGCGCCGTTTATGGATCATTGAATAAACATTTTGACCCCTTATATATAATATCGCGTCCATTTAATAATCATTTAGTTATGGTAATTGACAATTCATTCAAAAGTGCGATTTAAGAGTGAAATGCACATGTGCATACGGTGTATTTCTGTATATATAACAGTGAAATGCACATGTGCATCAGGATGACGTCATATGACGTCACAAGCCATTTTTTTTTTTATTTTTTTAGTATTTTTTTTATTTTTTTTTCGAATTAATAATGCAAAATAATCATTTTGGTGTTTTTAATTTTTTTATTTTTTCAATTATTTAGGTTATATAATTTTTTTTTTATTTTTTTTTATTTTTTGATGGAGGGGTTTTTTGTAGACACCTTCATATTTACAAAAATGCCACGTGTTCACACTGGTTCTTTGGTTCTCTCCCTCAATAGTGGTTCTCAAATGATCCAAATCCTATATATATATATATATATATATAGGTAGAGGATCCGGTAGGAAAATTGTGTTGTGTAGGAAGTGTTTTCAACCGTTGGATTATCTGATTAAAACTTGAGATGATGGGCATTTTAGACTTTTTAACCATTTTATTAATTATATCAATCCCACTTTTTTAGCAACTTCCTCTAGTGATTATGGAGATTTATTATCCTTAAATAACTAATTATTCTTTCTTTTCAACTTGATTCATAACATCTTCTTAATTCCTACATGATCTCAGTATCTTCTATAATAATCAGATTTAATCTTCATCTTCTTATAATAATCGAATTATTCATACCAAAAACAAGATTTTCTAAATGTTGCGTTTTTGTTAACACGTAGTAATAAGTAGTGTTTTAACATGTTATGTAGTAATAAGTAGTGTTTTAACATGTTATGTAGTAATAAGTAATGTTTTAACATGTTATGTAGAACAAATATAAGAAAAAGTACCTACATAATAGTGACATATCAAATATCCAAAAAACACAATGTACCATCATCCATAACAGATCCTAGACACAATCCAAAACATAAACAAACAAATATTTTTCCAAATCACCAAAGTAAAGTCACTTTTTTGCCATTGACGGCCCCAATCTTTTACCAATTCGAACAAACGCGATCTTTTCCATTTCTCTCCTTGTATCATCCGGTAACTGGTAATATTGAAACTGTACATTAGGCTCATGTTATCAATCACAAGTGTGTCATGCGTCATGAAGTTAAAACACATTAGGTAGAAAATGGTTCGATTGTAGAATGGGCATGAAAATTAGATCGAACCCAATGATCGTATTGTTCTCCGCCCTTTCAAACACGATACCATGTTTTCCTCAAAGTGTTTTATCCTCACCCTGACCGGCCCATCAAATCCGCGTGTTCCTGTACACACATAAAAATAATAATCATTCCACATCGGCAGTCTGTTTAACAGTTAATAATAACTAGTTTTTTACATAATTTTATCAACGAACTTAAACAGTAGTGTTTTACAGCAGACTAGAACAAGTAAGATGCAACAACAAGATTCAAACAGCTATAATCCATCTATAGTTTTTTAAAACAAAATAGAACAAGTAGTGTTTCTAAATCATACCAACAACAAGATGTCACAGTACCATGCAAACAGCATAACCCATTTATAGTGTTTTAAAATAGAATAGTGTTTTACAACAGAATAGAACAAGTAATATGCAACATATAACACTTTCAACAAAATCCAAGAAACACTATTATCCCACCCAAATTGGATTTTGAATCACAATTAAAATCAGCATATAAACACTTTCAACATTTTAAAACAAAACACAAACATATGAACACTTTTCAAATAACATATAACACTTTCAACAAAATCCAAGAAACACTATCAAAACTAAAAACTGCAAATACCGTTTATTATAATTAAAACCCTATATACTGAATTCCAACTCAAAGCATATTCAAACTTACATTACTATAAACACTATTATTCCAACTTTCAGTAATATAAACACTATTAAAACTATTAATCCAACTTTCAGTACTATAAACACTATTAAAACTAAAATAAATAAAAAACCATATGTCCCACCCAAATTGGATTTTGTAAACACTGGTAGGCCATAGATGAATTCGAGCGATGACATTGAAAAACCATAGCTGGATTTTTAAAACCATATATGGATTTTTAAACCACTGGTAGGCCCAAATCAGAAAAAAAAACCCAAATGCAAGCTATGGTTTTCCAAAAAAACCCAAGAAAAACCATATTATTCGTAGCGTATGGCAGTTTGCCACACTAAAATCGGATTTTAAAACTCAAACCCAAACTAAAATTGGATTTTAAAAACTCAAAACCTAAGCAAAATCTGTACCTGTCGGTGTAGCTGTAGGGTGTGGCGGTGTTTTATCTCCCTGCATGGTAGTCGGAGGTGGTTGCTGGCGTCAAACTAAAACACCGATTGGGTATTCTTGAGGTATCGGCGATTCTTGAGTTTTGTTGAGGGTTGATAGGTGTCGAAATAAAACACGAAATAAAACACTGATGAGAGACGATTTTGAATTGAGGATGATCGATTGGGTTTGAGTTTTAAAATAAAACACTGATGGCTGTGTACAATGAAGAAGAAGTAGCAGAGATTATGAAGATTTTGATGAGAGAAATATTATGAAGATTCTCAGGAGAGAGAATACGCGTGAATTTAGGAGGAAAATAAACTGTTTCTATATAAAACACAACAAAATGACATTCTTGCCCTCCTTTAAAACACTTATTGGACCATTATACCCTTTATTTTAAGACACTTATTAAATTTTATAGTGTTTATTGCAATAATTCTAAACTTTTAATCTAAACCATCCATTTGTAGATCAAATGGTTGAAAACACTTCCTACACTTCCTACACAAAACTATTTTCTTACCGGAACCCTACCCTATATATATATATATATATATATATATATATATATATATATATATATACATATAACTAGTGGGTTTTCCCGCGCTTCACGTCGATTTTTGATCGGCATCAGTTTGGTTCAGTTCATTATGTGGGAGAATAGTAGCAACTGGCAACAATTTTACCGATACCAGTACTGATGTTATTCAGTCTGAATAGGGTTGTTTTGTCACGAAAGCAGTAGGAAAGTCAAGAAAAGCATAAAAACGAATACCAATGCTGATGTTGTTCGTATGGTTTCGGTTTGATTCTTCACAGTAAATAACAAAAAATATTATGCGAGAAAGACCTGTATTATTACAAGTATAAAGGTTAGATAAAAACTTTAAAAAACAAAATGAAAAAAAAAACAAAAAAGACAAAATACCACTTGTAGCAAACTCATGTTAGCAATTTATATATCCACGTCAATGTTTTATTAACTTATTAGACATTTAATTTCCACAATGTACAGCATTTAATTTTCTTTGTATTTGACAATATGGACAATATGCATGAGTATGACGCAGGCGTGGGCTATATAAATGCTTCCATGATCCATGACTTGCTGCATTGTACTCAACTTCCATAATAATATTCCATCATTTGCAAAATGGCACAAGAAAATATTATTCATGTGTTAGGGTTGTGGGAAGTGAGATACGAGGTGTTAGCTGTGAATTCATTACTAGTGATCATCTTGGGTATGCTATGGTACAAGTTTAAAGTTTCAAATGGTGCACCACCATTGCCACCCGGTCCACGTACGTTACCAATCGTTGGGTACCTTCCCTTTGTTGCTCCTAACTTCCACACACAACTCACCAACATGGCTCACACCTATGGCCCTATCTTCAAGTTTAAGTTGGGAAGCAAACTTCACATTGTAATAAGCAGCCCAGAGTTGGCAAAGGAGGTGGTTCGTGACCAAGACGAGGTCTTTTCTAACCGTGACAGATCCGTGGCAGCCTCAGTACTAACTTACGGTGGCCAAGATATAGCATTTTCTGATAATAATGCTAACTGGCGTATGTTTCGTAAGATAAGTGGCCACGAGATGCTAAGCGCCAAGAGTCTTTTAGCAACTGCTTTTGTTAGACGGGAAGAAGTTAGAAAAACCGTCAAGAATGTTTTTGGTAAAATTGGAACCAAAGTTAACATTCGTACGATTGTTTTCGACACGGAGACAAGTGTCCTATCAAGAACAATTTGGGAAAGTAAAGGGGTGAAAGACAACAATCTTCCGGCTGAGATAGATACGGTGGCTGCAAACATCGTTAAAATATTTGGACGGGTGAATTTATCAGATTACTTCCCTATGCTTGCTTGGTTTGATCTACAAGGTGTCGCGCGCGACATGGAGAAGCAACGTGACGAGTTGCACCAACTTTTTGCTAAAATTATTGAGGATCGAATCAAATCCAACTTGAAAATTTCGCAGGGTGAAGAAGGAGAGAATGATTTTCTACAAATCTTGTTAAATCACAAGGACGAAAAAAATGGAACACCACTTAACATGAACCAAATAAAGTTACTTCTCCTGGTAAGATAATTTATTCTTAATATTTTTGCTTCTGCTTAATTCACTTCTTATAAATATATCTAAAACATCGTTGTACCAGGACATTATGATTGCTGGAACGGAAACAACGGCATCAACGATAGAATGGGCGATGGCAAGTATTTTGCAAAATCCGAACATAATGAAAAAGGTTCAAGAAGAATTAGTAGAAATTGTAGGACTAAATAACATGGTAGAAGAATACCATCTTCCAAAACTAAAATACCTTGACGCAACGATAAAAGAAACACTGCGTATATTTCCTATACTCCCTTTACTACTCCCAAGAGCACCAAGCAAGACATGCACGGTGGGTGGATATACCATTCCAAAAGGTTGTACGATCTTTGTGAATGTTTGGTCAATCCAACGGGATTCTCGATACTGGGATAATCCTTTGGAATTCAACCCCGAGAGGTTCTTGACAAACAAATTGGACTTTAAGGGAAATAATTTGATGTTTTCCCCTTTTGGATCAGGAAGAAGAATATGTCCAGGTGTTCCATTGGCTGAGAAAATGTTAATGCTTATGGTGGGTTCACTCTTGCACTCCTTTGATTGGAGCTTGCCCAAGGACGAAATTCTTGACCTTACTGAAACATGGTCCTTTGCAGTGAGGAAAAAAAACCCGCTTGTTCTTATCCCGTATCAAAGATTGCCCGACATGAGCCTCTATATGTAATGTTATATGAGTGTTCCATATGGTAAAGGTCTCGTCAAAATAATGGTATGAGTATGTCGTTGGCATGCTCATCGTATCTATGTACCCATTTCTAGTATGTATTAGCCTTAACTTTCGTGGTGTTATATGATGTTATCAATATGAACATTTACGTGGATACTTATATTGATATGTTTTTCATAATAAAGAATTTTATGGTAGTATCGGAACCAGTTGCAATAGTAATTACAGCATTACCTAAAAGTTTGTGAACTCATTGTTCTAACGTTCAACATTAGTAGATTATCTAATATATTGTTTTTTAGATCATAAACATTGCTAAATTTCATTCCATAGTAAAAAACCAGGTTACATCCTCAACATTAGTAGATTATCTAATATTTTTTTTTAGTTCATAAACATTGCTAAATTTGATTTCACAGTAAAAGAAACTAAGTTACATCTGGATAAGGGGTAAGCGAGCAACAAATTGCGCCGTTATCCCTTTTTGAATCGTGAAGCCTATTCTACTAAACACAGACCCTTAATTCCTCGGGCTCTGTGAGTCACTGTGAACCACCTTCTGCACCCGCTCTAAAAAGCGAACCGCCTCAGGGGCTAGGGATCCAAATGTGTCAAAGGCAAACGGATTATCCAATATAAATATACACATAATTAAATAGACAATAAGTATATACTCAAGATTTTTTGTGGCGAATTCATTACCCCAAGATCTTAACACTAGATGTGCAATGGTGGCCAAGTTGAGGCGACATAATAACATTTTGCATAATTTCCAACCCTGGAATTAGTTGTTTATCTTCTACATCAACAAAAGAAAGAAAGAAAGTTACTTGCCCACCTTTACAAAGCCCCAAACAAACATTAAATTCTAAATGTCAGCTAGTAGTGTGAGGTACACACCAAAACCCTTCAGTTAGAATCAACAACCAGTTTCTTGGCCACTAATCGAATCCCAGCATTCTGTTGATAGTCGTACGGATCTAGAGAAAAGAAAGCATCCACAAAGGAACCTGGACGGATCAACTGTTCGAGTTCTGCAACATCATACCTACTGAACACGACCCGTTGTATGGATGATGATTCTTTCTGGTGTATCTCTGTGATCCATCTAACACTATCTCCTTCTGCCACAGTTGGTAATCTGTAAAAGTAAATCATAGTTTTCAACATCGTTTTATTGTCACAGCCTGCGTTATGTTTTTTTTTTAAGGCTGGCAAGTTGAGCAGGTCGGTTGGGGTAATTCGGGTCACACTTGGTATCTGTCAAAAGACTCAAAACAAGTCACGCGTGTCGGTTGGCCCATCAACACTTTCTAGTCAATTCTTTTTAAAAAGGTTAAACGCAATAACACCGTTAATTATTAAATAAAAAATATTAGTATACTACTGATATAAATATTTTGAACAAACGAATTAAGAACTTATATTCAATAAATTTGGCCCATTGTCCTTTTAGACAATTTCTTGATTTGAAATATGGCCCTCTTACAAAACTTTTGATCTGACCCATTGATTGCCCTTTAAAGGAACCTTTTGATTTGACCCATTTGAGATATACCCACCCCCCCCCCCCCCCCCCCCCCAGTCAATCGACCCATTTATATGCACAACTGAAAAAAAAAAAAGGACTTACTGCAATCTGATGGTGGGCGTGTTATAAAACCCAGGCTTTCTGCTCACAACAGGCCTCCACTCAGAACTGCTATCAGAATCCACAAACCTCTTAGCAACATCATCACACGCATCAAGAACGCTACAAAGATTTGGGGATGCATCAACCACAAAACTTAATCTAGGCCTTCCCGCATGATCAACAAATCTTGTGCTTAAACCAAACCGTACTTTTAGACCATCACAGCGGATCTGCAACGGTGCGTCTCTGTGAAGTATTTGCATCTTTCGAGGTCCACGGAAAAAGGGGGCAGTAGTTACAGTGACAGAGGGTATGGACACGTCATCAAGACCGACAAATTCAGTGCTTTCAGTGATAGTGTTAGAAGTAGTGGCTGCAGATGATTCTTCTTCCTCCATAGCTTCATTCGCTTCAATGGGCTCGTTTACTATTTTGTCTACAAGTGGGCTAAGGTCAAACGGGTCGGGTTGAGCACGACCTGGTTCAACGCCATTTTGATCTGGTTCTCCAGCACCAGACGCCACTAGTGAAAAGATTGGATGCGTTGCTCCTGTTGTAGGAGAATTATGACGGTCAACGTTTCTCCTAGATGAGGGTGGGCTAGTGCTCGGACCGGTTCCATCTACAGCAGATTTTGCATTACTGCCACTACGGTTTCTTGTGGTAGCATTTGGAGAAACCCAACTGTTTTCCGTAAAGATATCAGGAAGGCTAGATTCCTACATGAGGGATAGATTGGTCATTTTACAGTTTTTTTCGTACTCGGTAAATCCCACTAATAGCAAAGCTAAGATTGGTTATTTTACATTAGAAATTCATAATCACAAGTGAAATGATCAATATAGAAGAAAAATTGAACTAAAATTGTTAGTTGAAAAAGTGAGAAATTACCAAGAAAAGAACAGTTGCACAATACTTGAGAACTTCAAGATTCATTCGAACATCGTCTAAACTCCTGAAAAAAATATAATTATTTATAAATATTTGTGTTGTGAGTTGACATGTTTAACCCCGGTTAGCATCTCAACCCATTTAAATTAAAATAAATAAAACAGAAATAAATATAATTTTAATAAGGTCAACCTGTAAATCAGTTTACAACTCATTTAGAACCAGTCAACCCATTTGAGCTCTTTCCGTAAATGAGTTATAATGGTTTTATCCAGGTTGCACTATTCTAAGTGTGTCTGGATTAGAGTTAATGCCTTTAATCACAAATAAACATACGGATTGGTTCATCGACTCAACCTGTCAACCTGAAACCCATGAGCTCACCAACCTTACACGATTGCCCCCCTGTAAAAACGCCACAAACATACCTGTGTGATTGCTTTCCGAGACCAAAATAATTAGCCAGACTAGCCATCTGAACAAACAGAACCACTATAATTAGCATTTAATAAGAGTAATTAACTTAATCCAGATAGAAGCTTCATAATGATAAACATTAAACCCATTATACCTTCATATCTCCAGCTCTCCTCCCAAACCTCTGTGTCAACAACGCCAATGAATCAATCGTCCCTTTTGGCTCCGGCGGTGCTCTATTTATCTGAGCAAACGCATCCCTCAACCTCACGCAATCAAACCTAATAATATTATGACCTGCCCATATCCTCCCTATACATCAAACACCCAAATCAATTACCACAACATCCAAACCAATAATCGCCATCACAATATGAATAAGGGGCTGCTACATGTACAACCGAAAAAATTAATTTTGAGACGCAGTACATATATACAGGTCGTATACTAGCAAAAGAATGTTGAAGCATGTTTGGTTGCGCAACTATACCACTCGTAAAACGGGTGAGCAATAACCAAACCAGAACAGAAAACCAACGAAACCGAACCGAAATTAACCGAAAACCGAATTAACCAAAAATCGGTCTTGTACCCTCGGTTAACTGAAATTGACCAAACCGAACCATTAATATTTTGATTTATTTCTAGCTTTTATACCTCTATTACATATATTTACTGTTTTATATATTTATACCTTTATCTCGTGTATTTATACATTCATTAAATCATTTCATGTATGTATATCTCCATTCCATATATTTTTAAGAAAAAAAAAAATAGACCAAGCTTGGTTTTGGTTATTAACCTAACCGAAAACCGACCAATTAACCGAAAACTGATTGGTTAATAAAACAAATTAACCGATAGACTTTGGTTTCGGTTTAGGTAAAGGCTAATAACCGAACCAAAGTTTCCACACTCCTAGCTCATATACGTGTATACTAGCCATATATAAGAGTTAAACAAGCCGAGCCCGACCAAGCTCGAGCTCAGCTCGGTTCGAGCTTTGTTTTTAAAGCTCGAGCTCGGCTCGTTTGTAGTTTCTCAAGGTCGGGCTCGGCTCGTTTAGTGTTTATTAGTTAATATATTAAATAAAAATAATATAAATAATAGGTTCCTTTAGGCTTGATAACTCGATAAGTCAAAAGCTTGGCTCGGCTCGTTTATTAAACAACTTTAAAGGTAAATAGTATAAAATATCAATAAAACTAATATTATAGTAAGGCTCGACAAGCCTGACGAGCTTCATATGACAGGCTCGAGCTTGGGCTCGATAAGTAAACGAGCTTTGTTTTAGGCTCAAGCTCGGCTCGGCTCGTTTCGAGCTTTTTATCGAGCCGATTTCGAGTAGCTCGCGAGTTGCTGGGCTTATACGTATGCTGGTTGTATACTTGATCAGCCGAACACACTCTAACATTCCCTTACTAGTATACGACTCGTATACGTGATAGGGTGTCATAATAACATGGCACACATGTACATTTAACCCAAGCCTACGATTAATAAACCTCAAATTCGTAAATTACCATGTAAAATGTCGTAAACTTTGTCTGCAATATCAGAAAAAGTCGGCGCCGAAATGACGGCGTCTGGAGTGATTCCGTTGGCGCGAACAGATAATGTGGAGATGAGAGAGAGGTCATGTGGTTTGACCAACGTCTCGTAACTTTCCAGCTCAATAAGCTTTCTAGGGCAAACCAGGATCGACCCGAATTCCAATATTGCGAACCCTTGACCGGGTCGGGAAGGGACGGTGGTTTCGAGGTCGAAGAAAGCTATCTCTGGTCGGTCTGTGCTGCTGAATACCATGTTTGTTTTGTTTCAAGATTATTATCTGAATATTGTTGTGTTGTTGTTTGTTGGGGGTTTTTTTTATAGGGGTTTAGCTTTGGAGAGAAGTTTTGTTGGAAAGAAAACGTGTGGTGTTACTATTGTACCCTTTTGGAAGAAAGTGGTGTTTCAATGAGCTTGTGATGGCTTGAATTTGAGTATACTAAAAGTTGTTAAAATCAATGTTTTTAGAATCGGATTTTACATTGAATTAGTCTTTTTATCGGTCTAGCCGGTCGGACAACCGAATGGTGTTGTAATTAAAAGGGTAAAATTTGAAAAAATATTAAAAAAATCTGGATCACCCCTTAAAAACCGAAGTCAACTGGTCGGGTTTTCGGTCCAACCCCCGGTTCAAGCATAACCGATGCAGTACCTCGATCCAGACCAGTTTGACCCCCGGTTCCCAGTCCAACCGGTATGACTAGCCGTTCCGATCCGTGTTTCAAAACACTGGTTAAAATGTGAAGCAAATATTATAAAGAAAATACAAAAAAAAAAAAAAAACAAAACAAAAAACCTAGAGGAAAAATAATCCTAACGTTACCTTGGAATGAAGTAAAATGCAAGATGTTTGAAGAAAGGCAATTTGGAAAGATACCTTTTTTATGCATTCATGCATGGTTTTTGGAAAAAAGAACGAAGTTTTGACATAAACCATGACAAGAAGCAAACATCATCTTTGATGGCTTTTTGTAGTTTCTACTTAGCATCTTAAATGCTTTTATGCCATTTACCTTGCTAGTGTGGCTTTACCTTACTCTTCAATTTGTCCGAGACATGTAACCCCCCCCCCCCCCCCCCTCCTCTGTGAGACGTATGGAACACACCAATCATATCATTTGTTATGTCTCCACCAATCATATCATTTCTTTTATTTAATATTAAAAAATAAATTAATAAGTAATAAATGCAAGAGACATGGGTTTTTCATGTCTTCACACCCTTGTCATGTCTCAACCAAGAGAACATGAGAGCCATCCTAGGTAGCATTGAGACATGAACATTCTCATGTCTACACACCCCATAGCCTAAATCTTTATTAAAACAGTTTAACCGACTATCAAGGAGAAGTGGGGAACACAACATAGGATTCTTGGATTCTTGTCAACTTTATTTACTCACCATCAAGTTTGTATTTGGTGCTTATTATTCATTTTTATTAGAGAAAATTGCTCGAATAGTCCCTGTGGTTTGCTCAAATTTCACCTTTAGTCCCTAACTTTTAAAAATTACAGGTATAGTCCCGAAACAGTGGACTTTTTGCACTCGGATAGTCCCTGGAGCTAACTGACGTTAGATAATCCAGTTAAGTGGGTGTGAAATTACAAAACTACCCTTACTTTAATAAAAAATAATATAACACTAGTGGGTCCCACACTTCATCTTCCCCACTTCATCTTCCTCACTTCATCTTCCCCACTTCATCTTCTTCACCACCACCACCACCATAGTAGGGCCCACCAACTTCATCTTCCTCACCTATCACCACCACCCACCACCAACCACCACCACCCCCCCCCCCCCCCCAAAAAAAAAAATCATACCAGTAACCTCTGGAAACTTGTGACTAATAACTAGCTCTGGATTCATAACTGAATCATCACTAATGATTACTCCTCCTCCTCCTGATAATTAAAATTAAATCTATATATATATATACCCAAACAGAAGTGAAATTAATGAAAGAAATTACATATATCAATTGAAATTAACAGTTTAAAAACACTATACCTTGGCCATCGAGCATTCACATTTTAATGTATGTGAGTGACTTAAAACCACCACAGCAACCACCAATTACCTTGGCCATCGAACAGGAACCCTAGCCGCCACCGTCTCTCTCCTGCTCCGATCTCTCTCTCTCTCTCTTTCTCTCTCTAGATCTGGTTTCTTCTCACGACAGTGTGTGATTTTCATAAGATAAAGGGGTGGGTGAGTGGTAGATGGGAGTGGCGCTGGTTGGTTTCAACGGAGCTCCGCCATACGCGGCCACGGACCACCGCCCCAGTTTCTCTCTCCCTTTATCTCTGCTTTCTATCTCACGAGTGTGTATGCCTGGGTTTTATAAAATGGTGTGCGTGTATTATGAATTGGGGAGTGGGGACAAATAAAAGGATGAGGTAAATGAGGTGGTGGTGGGTGGTGGTGGTGGGTGGTGGTAGTGGTGGTGGTGGGTGGTGGTGATAGGAGGAAGATGAAGTTGGTGGGCCCCACTAAAATAGGTGGAGAAAAATAATTGGCTAAGGGGTTAAGTGGACCCTCTTTATATTTTATTAACTAATTGATTTTTTTTTTTTAATTTTTATTAAGGTAAGGGTAATTTAGTAATTTTACATCCATTTAACTGGATTATTTAACCTCCATCCATCAAAAGGGTAATTTAGTAATTTCACAGCCACTCCAAGGACTATCCGAGTTAAGAAACACCAAAAGTTGAGGACTATACCTGTAATTTTTAAAAGTTAGGGACTAAAGGTGAAATCTGAGCAAACCACAGGGACTATTCGAGCAATTTTCTCTTTTTATTATATCTAACCTTTAATTTTGAACTTTTGAAAACTCAATACCATGTGTAAGATAATGATACATAAAACTTCAATGCCACACATAGATGTAAGGTTTAAATGATGTATCAAATAATCAGGAAATTTTGTTATCCCACTAATCTTCAAACCAACAGTATGGTTAACTACTTTAGATGGACATCTTTGTATGTTTTGTTTGTTCATTCGTTCGTTTGGTTCATTCGATTTAAGTTAGTGTGACATGTCATTTCATTCGGGATGGGGTGTTACGAAAGGTGGCAAAATAGGAGGGTGGGTTGTTGGAATGGTTCCGGTCAAATGGGTTGGGATCAAAATAGGTAGCAGGTTCACATGCTATATTTGCCAATTATGCTTTGTTTCTCCAACCCGGTACGACGATAAGAAAATTTAATTATGTGGTTTCATATTGCAAGTGTGGTGTTACAATAATGTTGAATTAAAGCAACTTTGCTACAAAATGTATCCTACTATTAGGCTATATAACCCTGTGCTGTCTGGTAAACATCAGGCTTGTATCCAGTTAACCTTGCTTCAACTGTCAATAACACAAGCATCTCATAGATCAAAGATTCATGCTTATGACTCCAATCGCCTGCCAGAAACTCATGAACTGCTTCGCCTATCTGCACCCAACTTCTTCCAGGAGGCTTTTTCAGCGCCAATTCAACCATCTTTTCCCTCATATTTGCAACATCTTTCCACCTTTTCGCACCAGCATACACATTCGACAACAATACCAGATACGCAGCCGCTTTATCGTCGTCAAGATTCAACTTACCTAGCTTTTGAGCAACTTGAGAAGCAAGATTTGCATTCTTGTGGATTCTACAACCGCCAAGTAACGCACCCCATATCGCATCGTTTGGCTCCATGGGCATAGCTTCTACAAGCTTATGTGCTTCATCCAAGAGTCCACCACGGCTTAGAAGATCAACCATGCAACCATAATGCTCGATTTTGGGCTCAATTCCCCAAATCTGGTTCATGTTTTTGAAGATATGGCGGCCTTCTTCGACCAAACCAGAATGGCTGCAACCATTCAACACAACTAGCATGGTTATGTCATCCGGTTTTGAACCATCATCTTGTGCGTTTTCCATCCATTCAAAGATGCTTAAAGCATCTTTGCCACGACCTTGTTTCGCAAAACCTGAGATCATGGTGGTCCAAGAAACAGTACTTTTCAACGGCATACGTTTGAACAATGCATACGCATCATCAATAACACCACAACCAGCATACATGTGTAAGAGCGCATTATTCAAACGCACAGTACGTTTCTTATTCATTACATGCCAACTCCTATCAACGTAAGAATGTATCCACCTCCCCATTTTCAAATCACCAATCTCCGCACAAGCAGATAACGCTGCAACCAAAGTCACTTGATCCAATTCCATACAACACTTCAACATCTCACGCACCAAAAACAATGCTTCCTTACACCTACCGTTGTTCACACACCCATAAACCAATGTGGTCCAAGAAACCACATTTCTCTCCGGCATCTCATCAAAAACTCTACGCGCCCCATCAACATCCCCACACTTAACATACCCAGAAAGCAAAGTATTCCAAGTCACCACATTTCTTTCAAGCATTTCATCAAACACCTTACGCGCATTCTCCACTCCACCACAAACCACATAAAGATTCACCAAATTAGTCTGAACAAACAAATTCAAACACAACCCACCAACCAAAACCCTCCCATGAAACTTTTCCCCCAATCGAAACAACGTTCCGCGAGCACACGCATTGATCACAAACGAGTAACTATACTCGTCCGGCTTTTCGCCCAAAGCCAGCATTTCATCAAACAACTCAACTGCTTGCCGAGGATTACCATTCCCAGCAAACCCTCTAATGATTTGGTTCCATGAAGTAATGCTAGGGGTCTTGATCTGTGCAAAGGTTAGGTGGGCTTGTTGAAGATAACCGGAACGTATGTATGATTGAAGCAGCTTAACAATGAGGAAATTTCGTTGGGTAAAGTTGTTAATAATAATCTGGGTGTGGAGTTGGGTGGTTTCTGTGATTGTGTTTGTGTTTTGGAAAAGATTGAAGAGGAATTGTTGTAGAAATCGAGGAGTTGATGGGTGTTTTGTGGTGATGGCGCGAAAAGTTTCTTGAACAGACATATAGTCGTTTAATTTACAATGTAGCAAATGGGTTCCTATGAAACCTTTTTTTTTTTTAACGGCAAATTTCTTCTCCTTGTGGGACTTGAACCCATGACCTCCCCCTTAGGTGTTCCTAGAAGCTTTGCTTCTACCATTGGGCCACCAACCCCCTTCTCCTATGAAACCCTTAATGGCGGTTAGTTTACAATAGTTTTTGCAATTATTATACCACTCGGTATGGGGCTCGGCAAGGGGCCGGCAATGCCATGCCGGGCCGAGCTACACCGCCCCCTGGCGCGGCAACAGCATGCCCGGCACACTCTTGCCTTTCATGCCGGGCCTGATTTTGTCTTGGGATTTGCAAAGAGCCGTTGATGTGAACGTTGGACCTTTAAATTCGACCGTTTATAAAAAAAAAAGGTTTTTTGAAATCCTATTTAAACCAAACAAATCTACCATTTTTCACCACTTTTATAAAATAGTTTATATATTTTGCAATGGATCCCTACCAAAACAACCCAAACCCGAATCAAACACCACAACGTAATCAAAACAAACCGAATCCAAACCCGTTCACGACACCGGGTTACACGATGCCAATGGATCCAACTTGGGCTACATTTTCGGGTTTCCAACAAACTCCCAACCTGTGACACCCGGCAAATTCAAGTTAACAACGTCGTCTAAATTAAAGTCTACCTTAGCGAGTCACGCGTATTCTGTACTTAACTGGATTAGTTGAGTCGGGTTATGGTTCGGGAACTGTTATATGAGTCTAGGGAATCATTAGATGTTGGCCTAGAGGATCGTTAGATGTCAGTCCTTAACCAAGTGTACAAACGGTGACGATTTGTAGGATCGTCAGGGCATACGGAACGTACGAATCTCGAGTCCCGGGAATTGGTGAACGAGTGTAATATGTGTATTTACTAGTGTTATGTGTTTACAATCATTATGTGACTTGTCGGTATGTGAAAATGTGTTAACATGTGTTAAAACGGGGTTTAACGCGCAAAATACATGGAACAGGACCCTGCAGGCGATTAGGGTGAGCTAATCACCTGCAGGGTGGCGATTAGCTCACCCCAGGGGGCGAGTAGCTGCCTCAAGGTGGCGATTAGGGGGCTAATCGCCTAAGGGGGTGGCGATTAGCAGCCCTAATCGCCTGCAACTGAAAGCTAATCGCCTGCAACGTAAGTGACGACTAAAAACGACTATAAATACCATACTTAACCTCCTAAACTTCATTATACAAACCCTAATCGTCCCATAAACCGCCCCAACACATAAACAACCTCTGGAAGGCGATTTTTGATCAAAACTCAAGGTTTCAAGCTTGAATCATCATACTTTCATAATTCTAAGGTTTGATTTTCATCCATAAACCTTTATAAACATTTTTAATCAATCCCTAAGGGTCCAGACCTGTTGTTAAACGAAAAAGCTTTCTGAAAATCGTCAATAAGGGTTGTTAATCGGATTATAACTAATATGCATGTGTTATGAGTGTGTATGATTAAAAAGCTAGAGTTTTTGTGATTCATGATGATGATTTGCTATGTTATTATGATAGATCAGTGTTGATAATGATATTATGATGATATAATCTGAGAATTGATCATTAGGGTTATAGTTACGCATGTTAGTGTGATGTTGCATGCTATGTGAATGGTGTTTGGATTACATGATTGCATGCAGGGCTGATAATACGAGGCAAAACGAAGGGTTTTAGTTGAAACATGTTTAGGATAGTGTTTGGGATGATATTGGGTGGTTACACACGTTCTGGATCTGATTTGGAGCGTTAAACGCGCGAAAAACTGGAACAGCAAGGTTACAGGCGATTAGCAGGCTAATTGCTAGCTGTTACAGGCGATTAGCCCTAATTGCTAGCTGTTACAGGCGATTAGCCCTAATTGCTAGGTGTTACATGCGATTAGCCCTAATTGCTAGGTGTTACATGCGATTAGCCCTAATTGCTAGGTGTTGCATGCGATTAGCCCTAATTGCTAGGTGTTACATGCGATTAGCCCTAATTGCTAGGTGTTACATGCGATTAGCCCTAATTGCTAGGTGTTACATGTGATTAGCCCTAATTGCTAGCTGTTGCATGTGATTAGCCCTAATTGCTAGCTGTTACATGCAATTAGCCCTAATTGCTAGCTGTTACATGCAATTAGCCCTAAATGCTAGTAGTTACATGCGATTAGTCTTCCTAAATGCCAGTTGACCAACCTAAATGCTAGTTGACTTTTCCTAATCGCGTGTACTACTGCTGTATGTATATTTTAGCATTTCGAGACCCGTTTGGACACCTAAGAACATGCTAGGAACCCCATAACATGTCTAATAACTTGGTAACATATACTTGGATGTATTTCGGTGATACGTGAACTATGTGCTATAGCTTGTTGTGTGTTAACGTATGTTAAGTGCACTTGCGTGATTGTATGTTTTGGAGCGTAAACATAACACGGGGAGTCTCGGGTCACCAATGGGATGTCGAGTCTTGTACTTTGGGTCGATTAAACAGTCACGGTGTTTCAAACGAACTTGGTTATGGTCTGGACATCTAGGGACTAACTAACCTAAGGGTTATTAGTCTAAGTACTTGTAACTATCATATGTTAGGTCGCTGTTTTACGGGACTAGCATAGCTTGTTGAACTATTCTATTAGCTGAAGTTAACGCAACCTAAGGTGAGTTTACGGCCCCACTTTACTTGGTTTTCGTTTTCGGGGGAGAAAACATGTGTTAAACAACTATTTGGTAACAACTGTCATACTATGGGTTTTCAAACGGTTTACTATACGATCTTTGGAAGTCCCGGGGGGAACCATGAATGTGCTGGTTTGCACAACGGGGAAATGTGAATAGCGCTATTGGGAGTGACCAACCCCACCCGTCGGCATGGAGCGCCGGGCGGGTGCATATTGTCTCAAACAGGAACAGGTTTACTATTCGGGCACAACAACTGGTTTGCGAGTTAGTAATGGTTTTCCAATCGTAGTAGTAATGGTACATGCGCCTAGCTAGCGTACTTGGTTTACAATTGTTATAGTATGGACAGGTTATACTTGGAACTTTGATTACAAACCTGTAAACTCACCAGCATTTTTGTGCTGACGTAAACTCTTACATGTTTTCTCAGGTCGCTAAGGTAGCAAAGTGGAACTAGGGCGCACGCGTCTGCACGGCGTCTAGTTAGAGTTGCATGGTTTTGAACATTAAACATTTGGTTTTATTTTGTTTATGTAACGACATTTAGCTTCCGCTGATGTTTGGGATTTTAAACTATGTCTTTGAAATTCATTTAGTATTGTTTATTGTGATCATTGACTTGGATCCTGGTTTGTCATGCGCCTCGCGGTAAAACTCCGCAAGTGGATTTTGAGGGTGTGACAGATTGGTATCAGAGCCAGGTTATAGTGAACTAGGACTGCATGTAGAGTCTAGTCTATAACTGAGTCGCACACACTAGATGATCACATGGTACTAAACGCTATACTGGGTTACTCATAGACTTGTCGGGGTGTCTCTAAATCATCTTGTCCTTCTGTGTTACATCATCCAGACTCTTTTACTGGGTTACTTGCTTACTAGACAGTGAGGTACATTGGGGTTAACTGTATACTCTTGAGATTGGTCCAAGACTCGGACATCTCCCTTCCTACCTCAATAGAAACCCTTGTCATGAACTACCGTAGTATTACGGTGTATAGCTAAGAGTCTATGTCCGGTGAATTGAACTTTGAACTAGGAGAACACTTGGAGGACCATGTAGAGCGGTTTATCATTTTGGGTGCACACAAAATCATAAACCGAAATGCATGAAAGCCCTAGTGAGCTCTGGGTTCGAATGGATAGTCCTGGGTTGGATCTAGCTTTGATCTTGTAAACGCTAGTGTTTATCATTGGCTGTGAAACTAAATTTTCTCGTCCTTTTTGCCAGAATCATGTCTGGAGCACGAGGAGGACGTGGAGGTGGTCGCAATGGTGGGCGTGGAAATGGTGGTCGTGGGGGTGTGAACCTCACGCAGGATGACTTGAACAACTTGCTGCAGGCTGCCTTCCAGCTAGGGCACAATGGCGGTAAGTTGACCTAACCACTTCTATCTCATCGGTGAACTTGTTTACATTTCCCGTGGTTTTCTTACGTGTTTCTTTACAGGTGGTCATGTTAATCCACCACCACCACCCATGTGCACCTACAAAATGTTTCGGGACTGCAAGCCCCATGAGTTCGCGGGTACTGAGGGTGCAGTAGGTTTGCTCAGGTGGTTGGAGAAGGTGGAGTCTGTTTTCCTGATGTGTAATTGTCTTCCTGAGGATCGAGTCAAGTATTCTGCTGGGTTGCTCCAGGATGTTGCGTTGACCTGGTGGAACGATATCACCCAGACTATGGGTATAGGGGAGGCTTATGCTATGCCCTGGGAAAACTTTGTGCAACTGCTGAAGAGGGAGTACTGTCCCAGGGAGGAGATTCAAAAGCTGGAACACGAGGTGTGGAACCTCAAAATGTCTGGGTCGGAAATTGAGAAGTATACTGTGAGGCGGAATGAGTTGGCTGTGCTTTGTCCTGATCTACATGTGCCGGAATACAGGAGGATTGAGCATTATATCTCGGGTCTTGTGCCAGAAATCGCAGGGTTGGTGGCTGCGGGGAATCTTCCTACCTACTCGGAGGTGGTCCGGTCTGCTCATAGGATGACTAACTTGAAGGTGAGTGAGGGTATCTTGCCTGCCAAGGGTTCAACTGCTAAGGCTCCAGAGAGCAACAAACGAAAGTGGGATAATGATGTGAAGAGTTCTACACCAGCACCAGCTCAACAGGGGAAAAGGTTTGATAGTGGGGGTTCATCTTCATCGGGTTCTAAGCCAAGTGGTGGGTATGTAGGGAAGTTACCGAAATGCAATAAGTGTGGACGCCATCATCATGGGAATTGTGACAACAATCGTTGCCATCGCTGCCAGAGGTTGGGGCATTTTGCCAAAGACTGTAGGGCGACTCTTCCATCGACTCAGGCCCCAGCTACTACTCCGACTTCTACTACTCAGGGGACTGCGGGTAAACAGGGATGCTTTCACTGTGGGGAAACGGGGCATTATAAGAAGGAGTGTCCAAAACTGAAGCAGGGAGGAAACGGGAATGGTAATGGGAATGGAAATGGTAACAACGGGGGCGGAAACAGGAACGCACGTGCCTTCGTTATTGGGACTGCAGAGGCAAGACAGGACCCTGACACAGTCACTGGTACGTTTCTTCTCAACGATCGCTCTGTTAGTGTTTTATTTGACTCTGGCGCCGACAAAAGTTTCATATCTGTGGAAATTAGTCGTTTGTTAGATGTAGTACCTGTTCCTTTAGAGGCTAAATATATTATAGAATTGGCTGACGGTAAGAAGATAGAAGCTACTTGCGTTCTTCGGGAATGTCGCATAGAGTTGTCGGGTTTGTCTTTTCCTATCGACCTTATGCCGGTACCTTTGGGTAGTTTTGACGTGGTTATAGGCATGGATTGGTTGTCGCTGTATCGCGCTGAGATCGTTTGTTACGACAAGGTCATCCGGATTCCTCTCCCTGATGGAGAATTTCTTTCTGTGTACGGGGACAAGAGCGGTGCTCCGCTAAGTCTCATCTCTAGCATGAAAGCCCTTAAGTATCTTCGGAAGGGTTATTCGGCTGTTCTAGCACTTTTATCTGTTTCCACTACCAGCGAGAAGAAGATCGACGATATCCCGGTTGTACGTGAGTTTTCTGATGTCTTTCCTGATGATTTATCTGGTCTTCCTCCCCATCGTCAGGTTGAGTTCGGTATTGATCTTGTACCTGGCGCTGCTCCTATTGCTCGGGCCCCCTACCGTCTTGCACCTCCTGAGATGCAAGAATTGTCTAACCAGTTACAGGAACTCTTGGATAAGGGTTTCATCAGACCTAGTTCTTCCCCTTGGGGAGCCCCGATTTTATTTGTTAAGAAGAAGGATGGAAGTTTCCGATTGTGTGTGGACTACAGAGAACTGAACAAATTGACCATTAAGAACCGTTATCCCCTTCCTCGTATTGATGATCTATTCGACCAGCTTCAGGGTTCTAGTTATTATTCCAAGATCGATTTGAGGTCCGGTTATCACCAGCTGCGCGTCAGGGAGGCTGACGTTGCAAAGACTGCTTTTCGAACACGTTATGGCCATTTCGAATTCTTGGTCATGCCTTTTGGTCTCACTAACGCACCGGCGGTTTTCATGGACTTGATGAACCGCGTTTGTAAACCGTATCTTGACAAATTCGTCATCGTGTTTATTGATGATATTCTGATCTATTCCAAGAACGAGACCGAACATGGGGAACATCTACGGTTAGTTTTGGAACTCTTACGACGAGAACAACTGTACGCAAAGTTCTCGAAGTGCGATTTTTGGTTACGCGAAGTCCAATTCCTAGGGCATGTAGTCAATGAACTGGGAATCCATGTCGATCCAGCTAAGATCGAAGCGATCAAGGACTGGGAAGCACCGAAGACGCCAACTGAGGTGCGGCAATTCCTAGGCCTTGCGGGTTATTATCGGCGTTTCATTAAGGGGTTCTCGAAGGTCGCTCAACCCCTCACCACTCTTACTCAGAAGGATAGAAAGTTCGACTGGGGTGAACCACAGGAGTCCGCATTCCAAAAACTGAAGACTAAGCTTTGCACTGCTCCTATCTTGTCTTTGCCTGAGGGCACTGAAGATTTCGTTGTTTACTGTGATGCTTCTATTCATGGTCTCGGTTGCGTGTTGATGCAACGCGAGAAGGTGATTGCGTACGCTTCCCGTCAACTCAAAGTGCATGAGAGGAACTACACTACCCATGATTTGGAATTGGGTGCGGTGGTGTTCGCGTTGAAAATCTGGAGGCATTACTTGTACGGTACCAAATGCACCATCTACACCGATCACAAGAGTCTCCAGCACATTTTTGACCAACAGCACCTGAACATACGACAGCGCCGTTGGGTTGAACTCCTGAACGACTATGACTGTGCCATTAAGTACCATCCTGGCAAGGCGAATGTTGTGGCAGACGCCTTGAGCAGGAAGGAATCGACAAACCCTCGTCGCGTTCGGGCGTTGCAACTCACAATCCACTCCTCTCTGCCTGATCAACTCCGTTCTGCGCAGTCAGAAGCCTTGAAGGAGGAAAACCTTAAGGCTGAAACTATGCACGGTGCCGACAAACATCTCGAGCAAAGGCCTGATGGCCTGCGCTACTTCGCAGAACGCGTCTGGGTTCCCTTATTCGGGGGACTTCGGGAGCTGGTTCTTGATGAAGCTCACAAGTCTCGGTATTCCATTCATCCTGGTTCAGACAAGATGTACCAGGATCTAAAAATACTGTACTGGTGGCCAAACATGAGGGCGGATATAGCCTCATACGTGAGTAAGTGCTTGACCTGTGCTAAGGTCAAGGTAGAATACCAGAAACCGTCGGGTCTATTGCAACAACCCGAAATTCCAGAGTGGAAATGGGAACGGATTACAATGGACTTTGTCACACAGCTACCTAAGTCACCGAGCGGGAATGATAAGATATGGGTGATTGTCGACCGTTTGACGAAATCAGCCCATTTCCTTGCCATTAAGGAGACCGACACCATGGATCGGTTGGCTCGTTTATATCTGAAAGAAGTTGTCTCTAAGCACGGGGTGCCAGTTTCTATTATCTCGGATCGTGACTCCCATTTTACTTCTCACTTCTGGAAGTCTTTGCACAAGGCTTTGGGTACCCAACTAGACATGAGTACGGCTTATCATCCACAAACTGACGGTCAGAGTGAGCGTACAATTCAAACTCTAGAAGACATGCTGCGGGCATGTGTGATCGATTTTGGCAAAGGTTGGGAAGCTCACTTACCGTTAGTAGAATTCTCTTACAACAACAGTTATCATACGAGCATCAAAGCAGCTCCGTTCGAGGCATTGTACGGACGGAAATGCAGGTCTCCTCTCTGTTGGGCCGAAGTGGGTGAGAGTCAGCTCACTGGGCCAGAACTGGTGTACGAGACTTCTGAGAAGATCGTACAGATTCGTAATCGATTGGCAGCGGCACGGGACCGACAAAAGAGTTATGCTGATCATCGCCGTAAGCCATTGGAGTTTCAAGTTGGTGACAAGGTGCTTCTAAAGGTTTCACCGTGGAAGGGCGTCATACGCTTTGGGAAGCGTGGCAAACTTAACCCGCGGTATGTCGGTCCATTTACGATCCTGGAACGGATCGGACCGGTGGCATATCGACTTGATTTACCGACGGAGCTCGGTAACGTACATAACGTCTTCCACGTATCTAACCTGAAGAAGTGTCTGACTGACGAGTCTCTCATTGTTCCACTAGAAGAGATCAAGGTTGATGATCGTCTTCGGATAGTGGAGGAACCTGTCGAGATCCTTGATTACAAGATTCGCAGTCTGCGTCACAGCAAGATTCGTATTGTTAAGGTTCGATGGAACTCGAACCGGGGACCGGAATACACTTGGGAACGCGAGGATCAGATGAAGTCTAAGTATCCTCATCTCTTTCCTAAAGAGGCATTCGAGTCGAGACACGTTACCACTGCAACGGAATGAATCTCGGGGCGAGATTCCTTTTAACGTGGGGATGATGTGACAACTCGGGTAATTCTCTCTCTTGGTTTCTATTTTTGTCTGTTTCTTTTGTTCATACTCTTGGTACTTACATAATTTTCGGGACGAAAATTCTTTTAACGTGGGGATGATGTGACACCCGGCAAATTCAAGTTAACAACGTCGTCTAAATTAAAGTCTACCTTAGCGAGTCACGCGTATTCTGTACTTAACTGGATTAGTTGAGTCGGGTTATGGTTCGGGAACTGTTATATGAGTCTAGGGAATCATTAGATGTTGGCCTAGAGGATCGTTAGATGTCAGTCCTTAACCAAGTGTACAAACGGTGACGATTTGTAGGATCGTCAGGGCATACGGAACGTACGAATCTCGAGTCCCGGGAATTGGTGAACGAGTGTAATATGTGTATTTACTAGTGTTATGTGTTTACAATCATTATGTGACTTGTCGGTATGTGAAAATGTGTTAACATGTGTTAAAACGGGGTTTAACGCGCAAAATACATGGAACAGGACCCTGCAGGCGATTAGGGTGAGCTAATCACCTGCAGGGTGGCGATTAGCTCACCCCAGGGGGCGAGTAGCTGCCTCAAGGTGGCGATTAGGGGGCTAATCGCCTAAGGGGGTGGCGATTAGCAGCCCTAATCGCCTGCAACTGAAAGCTAATCGCCTGCAACGTAAGTGACGACTAAAAACGACTATAAATACCATACTTAACCTCCTAAACTTCATTATACAAACCCTAATCGTCCCATAAACCGCCCCAACACATAAACAACCTCTGGAAGGCGATTTTTGATCAAAACTCAAGGTTTCAAGCTTGAATCATCATACTTTCATAATTCTAAGGTTTGATTTTCATCCATAAACCTTTATAAACATTTTTAATCAATCCCTAAGGGTCCAGACCTGTTGTTAAACGAAAAAGCTTTCTGAAAATCGTCAATAAGGGTTGTTAATCGGATTATAACTAATATGCATGTGTTATGAGTGTGTATGATTAAAAAGCTAGAGTTTTTGTGATTCATGATGATGATTTGCTATGTTATTATGATAGATCAGTGTTGATAATGATATTATGATGATATAATCTGAGAATTGATCATTAGGGTTATAGTTACGCATGTTAGTGTGATGTTGCATGCTATGTGAATGGTGTTTGGATTACATGATTGCATGCAGGGCTGATAATACGAGGCAAAACGAAGGGTTTTAGTTGAAACATGTTTAGGATAGTGTTTGGGATGATATTGGGTGGTTACACACGTTCTGGATCTGATTTGGAGCGTTAAACGCGCGAAAAACTGGAACAGCAAGGTTACAGGCGATTAGCAGGCTAATTGCTAGCTGTTACAGGCGATTAGCCCTAATTGCTAGCTGTTACAGGCGATTAGCCCTAATTGCTAGGTGTTACATGCGATTAGCCCTAATTGCTAGGTGTTACATGCGATTAGCCCTAATTGCTAGGTGTTGCATGCGATTAGCCCTAATTGCTAGGTGTTACATGCGATTAGCCCTAATTGCTAGGTGTTACATGCGATTAGCCCTAATTGCTAGGTGTTACATGTGATTAGCCCTAATTGCTAGCTGTTGCATGTGATTAGCCCTAATTGCTAGCTGTTACATGCAATTAGCCCTAATTGCTAGCTGTTACATGCAATTAGCCCTAAATGCTAGTAGTTACATGCGATTAGTCTTCCTAAATGCCAGTTGACCAACCTAAATGCTAGTTGACTTTTCCTAATCGCGTGTACTACTGCTGTATGTATATTTTAGCATTTCGAGACCCGTTTGGACACCTAAGAACATGCTAGGAACCCCATAACATGTCTAATAACTTGGTAACATATACTTGGATGTATTTCGGTGATACGTGAACTATGTGCTATAGCTTGTTGTGTGTTAACGTATGTTAAGTGCACTTGCGTGATTGTATGTTTTGGAGCGTAAACATAACACGGGGAGTCTCGGGTCACCAATGGGATGTCGAGTCTTGTACTTTGGGTCGATTAAACAGTCACGGTGTTTCAAACGAACTTGGTTATGGTCTGGACATCTAGGGACTAACTAACCTAAGGGTTATTAGTCTAAGTACTTGTAACTATCATATGTTAGGTCGCTGTTTTACGGGACTAGCATAGCTTGTTGAACTATTCTATTAGCTGAAGTTAACGCAACCTAAGGTGAGTTTACGGCCCCACTTTACTTGGTTTTCGTTTTCGGGGGAGAAAACATGTGTTAAACAACTATTTGGTAACAACTGTCATACTATGGGTTTTCAAACGGTTTACTATACGATCTTTGGAAGTCCCGGGGGGAACCATGAATGTGCTGGTTTGCACAACGGGGAAATGTGAATAGCGCTATTGGGAGTGACCAACCCCACCCGTCGGCATGGAGCGCCGGGCGGGTGCATATTGTCTCAAACAGGAACAGGTTTACTATTCGGGCACAACAACTGGTTTGCGAGTTAGTAATGGTTTTCCAATCGTAGTAGTAATGGTACATGCGCCTAGCTAGCGTACTTGGTTTACAATTGTTATAGTATGGACAGGTTATACTTGGAACTTTGATTACAAACCTGTAAACTCACCAGCATTTTTGTGCTGACGTAAACTCTTACATGTTTTCTCAGGTCGCTAAGGTAGCAAAGTGGAACTAGGGCGCACGCGTCTGCACGGCGTCTAGTTAGAGTTGCATGGTTTTGAACATTAAACATTTGGTTTTATTTTGTTTATGTAACGACATTTAGCTTCCGCTGATGTTTGGGATTTTAAACTATGTCTTTGAAATTCATTTAGTATTGTTTATTGTGATCATTGACTTGGATCCTGGTTTGTCATGCGCCTCGCGGTAAAACTCCGCAAGTGGATTTTGAGGGTGTGACACAACCCTTTCACCCAATATTCCCAAATGCACCAGAGCCCCACTACTTTTAACCAATTTAGTCATATGCAAATGCACCATAACCCTCAATCTTTTACCCAACTTTTGCAAACTCCGCCATTCCATCCATCTCTCCAAACACAAACGTCACAACAACCACAACGACAACCCATTTTTGAACCCGAAGATGAAGAAGAAGATGAGGTGGAGGAGGTTGTGCCCGAAACACAAGTCGAACGTTCGAAGGGGAAGGGGAAAAAAAAGCGATGGTCAAGATAAAGAAGAAGGGTCGTTCAAAAAAGTCCCATGGACGAAAAAAGAAGAAGAAGCGTTAGCGAAGGCATATTTGGCTACTTCGAAAGATCCCATAGTTGGTAAAAAAAATTTACGATACTTGTTACATTTTATTTTTTTATTACTATACAATACTTGTTACATTTAATTTTTTTATTACTATACAATACTTGTTACATTTAATTTTATTTTATTATTATACAATACTTGTTACATTTTTTTTTGTTCTCTAATATACGTTTTATTTAAAAATGTAGTGACTAATCAAACGGGAGATAGTTTATACCTCGAAGTAGGAAAGAAATTTCACCAAATGATGGAGCAAGGAGTTTATCGCAAGCAGGAGGCCATAAGTTCTAAGTGGAGGAAAATGAATACTACAATCGGGAAGTTCATCAAGTTTATAATCCGTTGTATGTGAATCCTCCAAGTGGGTTTAACGAGGAAATGATTTTCAAAGAGGCGATGCGTAAATATGAAGACAAGTGTCGCCATGTTTTTCCCCATGTTCGTGCATGGACGGTTTTGAAGACAAGTGCCAAATGGGCACCGGTTCCAAACGAGGTTGCAAGCGTCAAACGAACCAAAATTTCGGAGTCGGGCGATTTTAGCATGGGAGGGGGGTCGACCGGTCGTTGTCAAATAAATATAAACGACGACCCAGACCCAGAGTTCGAGGATAATACCGTTCAAGAAGAGCAACAACCCGTAAGGAGGGACAGAGCTAAAAAGCAAGCGGCTGCAAAAAAAAACAAGCCGCGTCAGGAAGTGGGAGCGGGTCAATGCTGGAAGGTTTGGTCGCTGAATTGGCATCCTTCAAAAATATCTTTAGTGAAACTCAAGCAGAGAAGAAGAAATTGAAGGAACTCGAAGTGGCAGCTGAAGTGGAGGACCATCATGGATGATGGGCCTCCTTCACACCTAGTAGTCTTAAAGTTATTGTATTTAGTTATCGGATTTTAGAAGTGTTGTACCCGGTCCGGGTTTCAAAATCTTGGTTCGAGTAGCATGGGCTTGACAATTACACTGCTTTTTTGCATTTTCTTGTAGTGGTGACGTTGCTGCCACATGGCGTAAAATGCTCCTAAAAGACTTGAACCATTACACATGGTCTAAGAGCTCGTGTTTGACAATGTCAAAGTCCTTGGCTACGAATGTCCTTAAAGCTTTCGATGAGAGAGGGAGGAGAGAGATTCTAAGCAAATATGAGATTTCATTAGTTTTGTGCAAAATAAATAAATGTAGTTATTGTTAAAATATATATTATTATGGAAATAGATCTACACGACCAGCCAAGAAGTGTCTAAAATTTATCTAAGATAAATAAGATACCGATGATGAAAGTGGTGTGCTTGAAATGATACTGCAATAAGAAATGGTGACGACTTAAATCGAGCCACGTGTCCCCCCAACCCCCCGCCCCACTCCGGACGGTCTTATAAGCAACAACACATTAAGACTAATAAGCATCTTTAGCTGTGTACTTGTGTTTAACTTCAAATCGCATGTTCATGGGAGTAAATTATGAAAATGGAACCAAAACCCTCGAGATCAAGTAGTCGATTTTGCGTCAACTCATATTTTTTTAATGTGGAAATAAACCATTGGCTCCAAAGAAGTGGGGAAAATGTCATTCCACGCCCAATTAACCCACCATTACACATGGTCTTATAAGGTAAGGTAACCATGTCAAACACATGTACTCAACCAAACGTTTTGGTTTGTCCAAACTGAAGATAGTTGATGTTGGTTTGAAGCTTCTTTAGCCTTGTTGAATATGTATTTCATATTTACTATAATTTGTTTTATAAACAATATATTGTGCTACAGAATTTCACAAATAAAATTAGTATTGTATTTTAAAATTTCACACAAATAACAATATTGTACATGACTCAAAACATCTCCTAGGTTTCATATGCCTTAGCAAGCAAATGGCGGGAGGTTGTTTAATTAAAAATCTTTGCAAGTAAAGGTGAAGATAAACAAAGTTCTTCACCAAACAAAGTTCAATCATGTAACATTATACCTATGAAGTGAAGGGCTTTCAGCCTTTCATTTATGATCATAACAATGACTTTGTCCAAAGACCAACTATTTGTACATGTTGCTACAACAAATAACTGCCTAACGTTGGTTCTGAGTCACAAGGGGGGTTCAGAGGTTCAAGGGTTCCACTCTGCCTAACGCAGGTCGTGGTGTCCTTCTACGTTGCAAACGTAGAAGGAGGTTCAAGGTTATTTTTATTGTTTTAGATGCTTTGAGATTCTGGTTTGAGATGTACTCGAAACCAGAAGTAGAGATTCTTGAGATCCGAGTGAAGAGAGTTATTCTCTCCACGTGCAAGACCAAAAGAATAAGAAGAGTTAAGTGGAAGTGATTGTGATGGTGTCATCAGAGCTGTGGAATCAGCTTCTGATTTATAGAGAAAGGAAAACTCTATTAGAAGAAAGCATCTTGCCTTGAGCCTTGTTGCAACTAAAGGACAATCCACAAATGGTAAGTGGCTGCTATGGACCTGCGGTCTGTTGGCTGATGTTACTCCATCAGCTGTTTGTTTTGCTCGATGAAAAGATGACGGGACAAGTCACCTTTTTGACTTAGGATGCTCTGGCTTTTGAACCTTTGTAGGCTCCAACCCTTTAAGCATTGTTCAGTAATGTTGTTTAATTATTTTTGCTTTAAGCTACCCACGTCATCAGCCCCCCAAGTCAGAAGGTTTGGTGTGATAGCTTGACAAACCTTCTGACTGTTTTCTTAGTTTATCCTTTGCTTGAAAGGTTCGAGGGTTCGCTGTGTTTTGGGCGGTTATTACTCAGCAGTTTAATTTTGATTAGACTGCTGATGTGACATGTGGCAGTTCGTACAGAAGTGATTACTGCATGTCATAATTACAGTTTTTAAATAAAATAACCGTTTCTCTTTCTTTTTTAACCCTTCTTCATTTTATTATTCACTTTACTCTTTCCTTTCTTCATCTTCTTCCTCTCAACCGTTCATCCATCTTAGGGTTTCGTGATTTTCACCACAGCAGGTTTGTCTTTCCCTCTTTTTGTTTTGTTCACTGATCATCCTTTGAAGCACAATGGGCGCTAAAAAGGACATGGCCATTACTGTTTCCTCTCTTTCTCAGAAAGAGGTGGAATCATTTTGCGCCGAATGGGATATAGATTTATCTTTTAATCCCGTTGCTCCCGGTAAAAAACTTGATGTATCTGACTGTCCATCTGGTTCTATTGCTCTGTATTGTCGTCATTTTGAGTTTGCAAACCTTCGTCATCCATTTTCTATGTTTTTGTTGAATGTTCTTGAGTATTATAGAGTTTCTCTTGGTCAAATCCATCCACATGGTGTTGGCCGTGTTCTACACTTTGAATGTCTTTGTAGAGCGTTAGGGTATGATCCCACTCTGTTGATGTTCAGGCGATTTTTTCGTCTTGCCAAGAATGGTGACTGGTTCACCTTCGAGGGGTCATCAGTAGGGACTAACCTTCTTTCCTCCCATGTTACAACTGTTGGGCAGTGGAAGACTAGGTTCTTTTGGGTTTCTGATTCTATTTTCCCCTTTAAGCCTGTGTGGAGGCATCCTGAGGCCGTTCTTAATGAAGGGGAACCCTCAGAGTCTGAATTAGATCATAACTTTCTGACGGCTCTTAGAGCATGTCCTTCAAGGCTTCGTCCATTTGCTGAACCTTTCTTAGTATTATCCGGTATTAGCACTCGTTGGGACAAGCCGGGTAGAGATCCTGTAGTGATGAAGGATGATCAGGGTATGAATCTTTTGTTTGTTGTTGATTTCATTCATTTTTGGTTTTTTCCTTATGTGTTGTATATTTTGCAGTTATGTCGGCTCTTGACTTTATCAAAGGGGATGATGCTTCGGGTGTTGTTTTCAAGGATGCTGAGGCAGCAGATGGTGACGATGCATTGACCAAGTATGAGAAAGGAAGGTATGATGGGACCAATTATGTTGCTGTCCCTAATGTGAAGGGTTTTGCTAAGGCTAGTTCTTCCAAGGCTTCAACAAGGAGATCTAGCAGACGGCTTCTGAAGGCTGCCAAGTCTGCTGATGCCTCTGAAGCGGTCACAGTTAGTGATGATATTGAAGAGTCTGATGATGAGAAGGATCAGACTGTGGATGACACTGTGGTTGATGTTGTTGTCAAGAAAAGCAAGGGTAAGAAGGTGAAGGTTGGGGTGGTGAAAGAAACTGATGGGTCAGCTAGTTTTGATGAGGAGGGTTTGTATGTTCCTAGTTGGAACGTGAAGTCAAGTGACAACTTCAAGTCTTCGGCCGTTTGTGAGGAGGTTTTGGCACATTTTGCCACTCCTGGTGCCAAGGCTTGTCTTGAAGGGTTGGATGATGATGCCTTGTTGGCAAAGATGATGGTTGGTACCTGCAACCTTGCTGCTATGCTGCCAGAGGGGATTAGCAGGTTTAGGAAGGTTATGGGTGAGTATAGTGAATTTGCCAAGAAGAAGAAGGAGATGAAACAATCAATTGCTGACATGAAGAAGGATGCTAAGGAGTATGCTCAGAAGGAGATTACTTTGATTGCCTTAATTGATGAACTGAAAAGAGGGCATGAGGCTGAGATGGCGAAGCATGAAGCTGCTAGGCTTAAGGTGGAGGCGGATCAGTTGGCTTTGGAAGCAGAGAAAAAGGCATTTGAAAGTGAGAAGGAGTTGGAGGGTTCCCTTGCTGCTGCTCAAAGTGATAACAAATGGTTAATAGAAGAGGGCTTTCAGCAAGTCGTTACCTACCTCCTTCACTCTGCCGAATTCAACTCTGCTCTTGGGGAGGTGTATACCAAGCTTCTAACCCATGGTAAGCATGCTGGTTTTGTTGCAGGGTTCAAAGCTCACGAGTCCGGCCAAGTCTTGGAAGAATCTCCCTTCTATCAGCCTAACTCCTTAGATGTGTTCAAGGAAACCGTCCTCAAGATGGAACACTCCAGCTATCCTTATGTTGCACAAGTTTCTTCCCTTTATGGGAAACCCTTGAAGGAGCTGAGAGAATTGAAGCCTGCTGGTCTAAACGAAGTTGTATCTGCTAAGGTGCTTCAATCTGTTTCAAGGAAGAGGGCGCATTCTGGTGATAGTGAAGAGACGTTGGATGTGGGTGAAACACTTTCCAAGGATGCTAGCGTTGAAGCCTCCGAAGCTGGTGGTCTTGTGGAGAAGCTACCAAAGAAAGGGAAGAAGGCAAAAAAGGCGAAAGTGATCAAGGCTGGGAATGAGAATGAAGCCTCCAAGCCTTCAGGGTCTGGTAACGATGCCTGAACTCCCTATTCGTAGCTTTCTTAGCATCCGGTCTTTTAAAACAATTAACTTTGTGGTTGTGTCTCAAAATACTTTTATCTTTTGTGGGAACCCTTAGTGGTTCTTTGATGGTTGTGGGCTATTGCCCTTTGAACAATTATGCTACTCTTTGGCTTTGTTAAAAGCCTTTAAATGTTAAGCCTTTAGGGCTGTTGTTTAAGTTTTTATCGTTGTTCATCTTTTGTTCATTTTTTGTTACTATGTGTGTTTGTCTTTGTCTTTGTTGTTGTTTGGGAATGTTTATCCGGTAGCACCTTCAAAGGTTGAATGCTGCAGTCATTCATCCTTAAGGTAGTCTAGGCAAACATGTCACCACCTATCCTATATACACTTATACAAGTGTTTTAATGTATTTTCGTAAGTTTGTTTTTTAAACTTAAGGAACGATTGGTGTAGGTTGTTCAAGCCTGTCAATGAGATTTGTAAAATTATTTTTTGTTTATCTCATAGAGTCGGATTGATTTAGGAACTCACCCCTTATATAGGTCCGTTCAACCCTCGAACCTATTGAGCGAAATGGCCTGGAAGCTCATCCCCTTACATGGCCCTTGCCATGGAGTTTCTTGCAAGGTTCTCAACCTGATCATAGGATAGAAAGACAAAATTTCCAAAAGAGGATTCAGTGATCCTTTCATTCATTCGATGCTAACATTACATTGCTTTTAAAAGAGAACAACATTTTCTTACAACTTAAACAAAGAACCTTTTAAGGTTCTTGCCATTCCAATGTCGAGGGAGCTTCTTGCCTTCCATGCTGGCAAGCTTGTAAGACCCTCCTTTGTGGGATTCAAGGATGGTGTAGGGACCTTCCCATTTGGGTCCTAGTTTTCCTTGGTTTTCCTTCTTGCTTGCTTCATTGTTTCTTAGAACCAGATCACCTGGCTTGAAGCGTTCATGCTTGACTTTGGCATTGTAGTAGGACTCCATCTTTTGTTTGTACCTGGCTTCTCTTATTGCTGCCAAGTCTCTGGCTTCCTCTAGGAGATCAAGATTGAGTGACGTTTCTCGTTCATTTGCCTGGATGTCAACATGAAGGGTTCTAGGTGTGGTGACCCCAATTTCAGCAGGTATGACTGCTTCAGATCCAAAGGTAAGGCTGTAAGGTGTTTTCTTGTTGCTTGTTTTCTCAGTGGTTCGAATTGCCCAAAGAACGCTTGGCAATTCTTCCAACCAATTTCCTCCTTGACGACCCAACCTAGCCTTGATCCCTTCAACCACACTTCTATTCATCCTTTCAACCTGGCCATTGGATTGAGGGTATGCTACAGAGTTAAAGACTTGTGTTATTCGATACTCTTTGCACCAAGCACTGAATGGCCTTTCTGCAAACTGTTTGCCATTATCTGTAACAAGTACCCCAGGCAAGCCGTATCGACAGATGATATTCTCCCGGACAAATTCGATTATCTTCTTCCCAGATATTTTTCCCAAAGGCTTCACTTCTGGCCATTTTGTGAAGTAATCAACTGCCACCAACAGGAATTTGACCCCTCCTTTTGCTGGTGGGAAGGGTCCAAAGATATCCATTCCCCATTTGTAGAATGGCCATGCTGAACTAATGGGAACCAGATCATGCTTGGGACTCTTTGGGACAGGAGCATGGATTTGGCAGGCTTCACATTTCTTCAATTGTTCGGATGCATCACGATGCATGGAAGGCCAGAAGTAGCCTAGGTTCATGAGTTTTGCCACGACTGATCTTGGACCACAATGAGCTCCACATATTCCTTCATGAACCTCCTTGATCAAGTACCTGCTTTGTTCAGGACCAACACATCGAAGCAATGGGGCCAAGTACCCCATTTTTATAGAGTATCTCGTCCTGGATTATGTATTGCTTGGATTTGATCCGAATCCTTTCAGCTTCAACAGGATCTTGGGGCAGTTCACCTCTTTTTAGGAACCTTACAAATGGAGTCATCCAATTTGGTTCATTTTCAGTGATGACGTCTTGAACCTCAAGTTCAGATATTGCAGGATGCTTGATTACTTCAACCAACACCTTTTTGGTAAGGTGAGCAAAGTTTAACGAAGCAAGCTTGCTAAGGGCATCAGCTTTCTTGTTATGAGACCTTGGAACCTGTTTGATCTTGCAACACTGGAAGGTGTTCATGATCTCCTTGGCCTTCTCTCTGTACTTTTTCATATTAGGTTCCTTGGCGATGTAGCTATCGTTCACTTGATTGGAAACCAGTAGTGAGTCAGTGAACACTTGAAGCTTATGAACCACCATCTTTTTTGCAAGCTTGAGTCCTGCTATCAGGGCCTCGTATTCTGCTTCGTTGTTAGTTGTCTGAAATTCCAAACGAAGGGCATATGTGAATTCTAACCCTTCAGGGTTGATTAGTACAAGACCGGCCCCTGATCCTTCAACACTGGAAGCCCCATCTGTGTAAAGCTTCCAGGCTTCCGGATCAATGGGTTCATCTATGGTAATATTAACTTCGGCCGTTTCCACCCTTGGAATTTCAGCAATGAAATTAGCAAGTATTTGTGCCTTTATTGCTTTCCTCGGGACGTAGGTGATTTTGTGTTCACCTAGCTCAACAGCCCATTTGGCTAGTCGTCCCGAGGTTTCAGGTCTTTCAAGCACATTCTTGATTGGTTGTCAGTGATTACTTGTATGGGATGTGCTTGAAAGTACCTTCGAAGCCTTCTGGCTGTTTGCACCAAGGCTAAGGCCAATTTTTCCAAAGGAGGGTACTTGACCTCTGCTAACTTTAACGTTTTACTGAAGAAATAGACGGGTACCTGAGCTTTGTCTCTTTCTATGGTGAGAACAGCGCTGAAGGCTTCATCAGTAACTGAAAGATAGACAGAGATCGTTTCCCCTGCTTCAGGTGTTGCAATTGTGGGAAGGGAAGCCAGGTAATGTTTCATGCTGTTGAAGGCTTCCTCTGCTTCTTCTTTCCACCTGAAGTCTTTCTTGTCAGTGCAACCTTTGAGGGTCTTGAAGAAAGGTAGGGATTTCTCAGCTAATTTTGACACGAAACGCTTCAAGGCAGCAAGTTTGCCATTCAAGCTTTCAACCTCTTTCTTGGTTTGGGGTGACTTCATGTTGAGGATGGCTCGAACCTTATTCGGGTTGGCCTTTATGCTTTGTTTTCCCACAACATGACCCAAGAACTTTCCTTCTTCGAAACCAAAGGAACATTTGACAGGATTTAGCTTCATGTTGATTTCTCTGAGGTTGTTGAAGGTTTCCTGTATGTCAGTGAGCATTTGATCTTCAGTTTTGCTCTTGATGACCAAGTCATCCACATAAGCTTCCATGTTTTTGCCAATTTGCTTGGCAAAGGCCTTATCAACCAACCTTTGGTAAGTAGCACCTGCATTTTTTAAACCAAAGGGCATTTTTCTATAACAGAAAATACCCTTGTCAGTATGAAAGGCAGTTTTTTCTTCGTCTTCCTCCTTCATTTGTATCTGGTGATAACCTTTATAGGCATCCAGAAAACACTTGAAGGGGAAGCCTGTAAGCGAGTCAATTTTCAGATCAACCTCCGGTAAAGGATAACAATCCTTGGGACAGGCTTTGTTGAGGTCTTTAAAGTCGATGCACATCCTCCATGAATCATCAGGTTTTCGAACCATCACAGGGTTTGCAACCCATGACTGATATTTTACCTTTCGGAGGATACCGGCTTCAACCAGTTTGTCTACCTCTTGACATGCAGCCTTGCTTCGTTCTGGAGCAAGACTTCTTTTCTTCTGAACTATGGGTTTGACGTTGGAGGGAATCCTGAGTTCATGCTCAGCAACTTCTCGTGGGATCCCAGTCATGTCACTTGGGCACCAAGCGAAAACATCAACATTGTCTTTCAGCAATGCTTCAAGCCTTGTGAGAGTATCCCTGGGAAGGGTTGTGTTGACCCGTATCCTTTGATCAGGGTATTTGGGGTTGATGCTGAGACCAAGCTTGCTTTGATCTTCATCAGTCGTTAACACCGAAGTGGATGGTTGGAGGGTTGCAACACCTTCTTTGGTGGGGAACTTTGCACTTTTTCGGCTGATGGAAACCGTCATATCAAAGATTACTACCCCTGGCCTTCCAATGATGACATCATAGCTAGACGGTAGGTCTAGAACAACGAAGGTTAGTGGCTCAGTCCTTCGCATTTGGCCATCAGAGAAGGTTACATCAAGCGTTATTTCGCCCAAGGGCTTGATGGGTATGTCGGCAATGCCTTTAATGGCAGCTTCAGCAGGCCGTAGCATGGAGCGTTCTTCAGAGCTTAAAAGGTTGAAATATTTGGCGAACATTATTTCAGTAGCAGCTCCGGTATCTATGTAGGCCTTTTGTGTTTTGAGTGAACCCACGAAGGCTTCAAGGACAAGTGGATCACAGTGCTTTTCTTCTTTGGTACAAGGGAAGTAGATGCCTTGTCGTTCCCAATCCTCCAACCTTTGTCGCTTGCTGGGGGTTTCATTTTCAACAAACACCATGGCAACGTCTTTCTTCTTGCCATCTGCCATATTTTCTTTAACACCTTTGACCAGATGGGCTAGTTCCCCAGATTTGACGGCTTCTTCGATTCTTTTCTTGAGTTGGAAGCAGTCGTTGGTGTGATGTCCCTTTTTTCATGAAACTCGCAATATTGGTTGGAGTTTTCATTTCTTTTACTTTTTGGTAAGGGACGAGGAGGTCTGAAGGTGTGTTTAACTTCTTCGGTTGCCAGGATTTCTTGAGGAGTTTTGGTGAGGGCTGTGAAGTTGACATTTCTGTCCCTGCTTGGAGGGTTCCTGCTTTCAGACCTTCGTGACTCAGACCCTCAGGGTCTTTTGTCATAGGTACCATAGTTGCCTCTTTTTCGAGTGGGACTGTTGCTTCTCCAGCTGGAAGCCCTTTTCCTTTGTTCTTTGATGTCTACAGCCTCCTCTCCTCGAATGTGAGCTTCAGCTCTTTCTAAGGCCTCTTCAAGGGTTCTAGGGAGACTCTTGTTGAATTCCCTGGTGAGGTACTTTGAGTTGATGGCATTCATGAACCCTGCAACCTTCATCTTTTCATCGGCACCAACGTAAGTAAGGCCTTCTTTCTTGTATCTTTCAATGAAGCTCTTCAGGCTTTCATCATCCTTTTGTTTTATCTGGAAGATGACGGTTGCATCCTTGACACAACGTCTCTGTTGTGAGAAGTTGGCTAGAAATCCCTTACCAAGTTCGTCAAAGGTTCGGATGCTCCCTGCCGTCAAGCCGTTGAACCAAATTCGTGCAGATCCAACAAGGGTTTGCATGAACATCAAGCAACACTCAGGATCGCCCCATTTCTCGATCCGAGCAGCCCCTGAGAAGATCTGAAGGTGATCTTCTGGATCATCAGTGCCATCATACGTTCTTATATGAGCTGGCATCTTTAGCTTGTTGGGGAAAATCATAGTCTGCTATCTCTGGTGAGAAACAAGATAAGCTGTTTGGCTTGTAGGGTTGGTTAACGGTGTGTTCCACCCTGTTGTTGGTTACTCCTCCAGGGTTTCCTTGTTGGGCAGCGATGGCTTGACTGATGAGTTGTTGCCAAGGAAAGTTAGCCATCATTTGAGATATCATGTAGGGCATAAGGTTGAAGCCTTGAATGCCCTCGGTAGCCACATTGTTGGTTGTCATGGGGATGCTCATAAAAGCGTTTCTGGCCATGGGGAGTGAAGCCATGGCCTGCTCCCATGAAGTGGCTGTTGGTGGTGGGACACTGGTTACAGGTGACTGTAGGAGTTGATCCAGAGTCATCTCATGTCCAAGTGGCATACCAGTGGTGGCAGCTTGGGTGGTAAACAGTGGGAAAGCAGTAGGACTGGACCTTGCTTCGTGGTGAGAAGCAGTGTGGGTGTTGCTGGGACCAACATTGTTGTTTCTGGGTGAGGGTCTGCGTCCATAAGTGGCGGTGAGAGGGGGAGGAGGCCCAGGAGAGAGTGATATCTCTTCCTCCTCGTCATAGTCTAGCCGGAGACGAACTCCTTTGTCCCTTTCCTTCATAACATACTGGTTCAAAAGGGATCTAAGCTGCAGGAAGTTCCTCTCCACTCCTTCAGGGGTGAGATCTATGCGATGGGGAGTTTGTGCAAGATCAGGGAGAGGAGACATCACCCCAGAGCGAGTGGGAGGTGGAGTTTGCAGGTTTGCTGACGTAGGATGAGCAGGTGGGGACTGAGTCCCAGCTGGAGTACCTCCCGGAGTGGAGAAAGACACAGATCTGGCCGGAGAGGTCTGATCTGTGCTAAGAGAGATCTGGTTGACCTCTTCTTGAGACTCAGGGTCAGACATGAAGAGAGTTGGAGCTACACAACTAATTTCTAGTAAAGAAAATGGCGCAGCCCCACGGTGGGCGCCAACTTGTTGCTACAACAAATAACTACCTAACGTTGGTTCTGAGTCACAAGGGGGGTTCAGAGGTTCAAGGGTTCCACTCTGCCTAACGCAGGTCGTGGTGTCCTTCTACGTTGCAAACGTAGAAGGAGGTTCAAGGTTATTTTTATTGTTTTAGATGCTTTGAGATTCTGGTTTGAGATGTACTCGAAACCAGAAGTAGAGATTCTTGAGATCCGAGTGAAGAGAGTTATTCTCTCCACGTGCAAGACCAAAAGAATAAGAAGAGTTAAGTGGAAGTGATTGTGATGGTGTCATCAGAGCTGTGGAATCAGCTTCTGATTTATAGAGAAAGGAAAACTCTATTAGAAGAAAGCATCTTGCCTTGAGCCTTGTTGCAACTAAAGGACAATCCACAAATGGTAAGTGGCTGCTATGGACCTGCGGTCTGTTGGCTGATGTTACTCCATCAGCTGTTTGTTTTGCTCGATGAAAAGATGACGGGACAAGTCACCTTTTTGACTTAGGATGCTCTGGCTTTTGAACCTTTGTAGGCTCCAACCCTTTAAGCATTGTTCAGTAATGTTGTTTATTTATTTTTGCTTTAAGCTACCCACGTCATCAGTACATAAATATCCACTCATCAAATTGTGTGTGCACTAAAAAAAACTAAAGGATATCATGGCAATCTAGATCATCTAACACTAGCTCTATCCAAAAACTTTTAAACTAGACACCATAGCCACATAGTAAGGCTAGGGTGTGGGATAAAGCCCTTGCACTACGTAGGTTTTGGGGCAAAGTGACCCCAACCTCAATAGGGTGCTCAGCGGGGCATTACCTACACCCCCAACCTAGGATATGTTTGGTTCACAAAATAGTTGTAAAGGAATTGGAATATTTGAAAGAAAAGTCTATAAGTGTTTGCTTATAAATTTGTTAAATCCAAAAATGTAAAAATGCTAAATGGCGACATTTCTCCCCTTGCCAACTTGAATCCACCAAGACAACAAAACAGCCACGACCTTGTGAAGAATCTGGCTTGTGCATATTGAATCCATGGAACAACAAACTATATGTAATATTTACGTTTGCTCAGTTCGATACGTTTTAAATCATCTTCAATTTGGTCTATTTATATACGGAAGAACTGAAGAAGTGAAGGCAGGCGATGACACAAAAGGAAGACGAGAATAGAGAGGTTGTGAAAAACATCATAGTCATTCAAGCTCGTTTGTTTGGATAAAAAACAGGGCGAGATTTAATTATTTTCTTGGTTTAACCGGTATATGTTCAATGTTTCGGTACTAAGTTGTACTGTTTTGGTCCCATGCTCTTAGCATCTTGCTTGGCTGGGTCTGTCTTAATGAAACCATCACATTTGCCGTCAAAAAAGTAAAAAACCATGAACATATTTCCTTACAAAAGAATCACGTCATAAACTCATAATCGCAATTCTGGACGATGCTCTACAAACGCGGAAGTCGTGGTTGTAGGCACATTGATCAGCTAAGCACAACAAAGCTTGAAACTAAAGAGCAGAATACACTTGTGGATGATGCATGGTCCGACCATATATGGACCACACCAGGAACTGCAAGATGAAGCGCTCTTACCCATGAATATTCAAGACATATTCAAGGTAAATGGGATTTAAAAAAAATGATAATTATATAATGCTCCCTTAAAAGACAGATTCATAAAAAAATAATAATAACCCTTTTGTAAACTAATGATTTGTACCAGTTTATAGACAAGCTAGTGAAACAACTTCTGTTGACCAAGGAGTGGAAATAAAGTGGATTAGTTAACATCCACCCAAACCATTAATCTACTGTTTGTAATTTGCAAAAGTCTCCTCGCAAAATACTTCACCTACAATCAATAAAGTTGTACAAAAAGTGGCCATAAGTTAAAAAATAACTTATTCATCTTTATAGGTTCTTAACAAATTAGTATAAAGGACCCATCACCCACTAGTTGACCCTATAAGAGATTATATGGAAACACACATGTTAAATACTACTCGTCTCTGCGAGATCTTAAGAATAAGAACTACTTTCACCAAGTGTGTAAGCCCGTGTGTTTGTGTGTATGCCCGTGACAACTACAATGTTGCGTAAATAGAAATGCATCTAACTTGAATCTTAAAACAACTAACAAACAAACAAGCATACCCACTAAGATCTCACTCGTAGCAAGCTGTTGGTAGAGTCTGGAGAGGGTAGAATGGAGGCAAACCTTTCCTCTATCCAAGATAGAGAGGCTGCTCCTACTGAGACCTCCGGCTCCCATTATATTAAAACAATTGCAGTATCTATATGTGGTGTACATGCATTTCAATTGCATCCCAACATGGGAATCATAGGACTATCAAGTGGAGTTCTTATTATCTAAACTGAAAGCTAAACCTTAGCAAACAAAAGAACAAATTTCAATACAAAACTATTTCACAATAGTATTATTCAGTAACCATAGCCAACATGTAATCTTTATACCACAATATAAAATATATACCATCAGCAACCCTGTCGATCGGAGATTCGGATCACAACAGTGGCCGCCCTAACCTGACTAAGTCGTTGTAGCCTTGGATATCATAGGAACTCCATGATGTGAAGCAAGCAGCAACTCGTTCATTCGCGCAATTTGATGCAGCAATTGATTAATTCTCTGCAAGCCCAAAATTAAGACTGTTGAATTAAACAACAATGCAGTAAATTTGCATATAAAAAAATCTTGTTACATGAGCTAGACATTTCATCAAACACTTGGTATGCAACTTAACAAACCAACTCAAAAACCAAACAAACCTCATCTTTCTCCTTAATAACCCCAAGAAGCTCATCCACCGCCTCCCCACGTGACCGCCGCCGTCGCCGGAGACAAAACCTCAAGTAAAACAACCCCATCACCACCGTCGACCCAACAATCGGCAAATTCATCAACCAAACCAAACCTTTTCTATTGAAAACACAATTCCAAACCCAAGAAACAATGCCAAACCACTTAAACCGCAAAACCCACCACTTAACCGAAATGGGTCCTCCAATTACCACCGGTTTCATCTCACTTGAAGTTGAATCAGTAGTCAACGGTTTGACTGTTTCGACATGTTTAGTTTCTGGAACATGGGTTTGAAGGTTAAGGCCTTCGTGATTGGTGGGAGGGAAGACGACGGGGGTGTGGTGGTGGTCTTTGTGGTCCGGTGGCGTTGACCACCGTGTTTGGGTTTCGTCACTGTGTGGGTCTGGTAATGAGATGACTGGTGATTGGGTGGTGGGGAAAGAAGGTAGGTGGATTCGTTCCCATGAAATGAAGGTTTTTGGGTATAATAATGTATCGGCTTTTAGGGGTTCTTCTTCTTCCTCCGCCATTGATGGGTGGAGGAAGGTTGTACGACTGTAATTTCAACTCTGTGAAAGGTTTATTATGTTGATGTTTTATTGCCTAGACTCATTTGGGGTTAGGGGTGTTCACGAGCCGAGCCGATCCGAGCGGAGCTTTGCTCGTGCTTGGCTCATTTACAAACCGAACCGAGCGGAGCGGCTCATTTACAATCAAGCGTAAAACCGAACGAGCATTCTTCGAGCGCAAATTTTCCGAGCGAGCGCCGAGCGAGAATCGAGCGGAGAGTAATATGTAAGATCATAAAATTGCAATGTTTCCTTCGATGTTTTCATGGTCGGGTGACAACTAAGGTTGAAATGTCCGATGATAACACTAATTTTGAGATCCTAGTGTCCAATGATGAGGCTTAGATTGAGGCTGGTGAGATGATGACCATACGTCAGAGAACAGTTGTTGCATTGTGACGTATGTGTGATATCAAGCAACAATTAGCGATGAACGACTAATAACATAAAGAAGTCAAAACTGTCACCTAATGACTTATTGTTTTACTATTAAATCTAGTGTTAAATTTCTATTAATTTAAGTGGGCTAGGTTATATTTTGTTTGCATATATTGAGCCAAATCCAATATAATGTTATATAAAAAGCCATAAAATTATCTATAAACTGTTTGTATATCTATTATTTAATAAATAAAAATTTATTCGAGCCGAACCGAGCCGAGCGTACCTTTGCTCGTGCTTGGCTCATTTACAAACCGAACCGAGCCGATCGGCTCATATACAACCGAGCGAAAGACCGAGCGAGCATTTTTCGAGCATTTTCCGAACAAGCGGCGAGCGATCCTCGAGCGGCGAGCGATCCTCGAGCGGCGAGCGATTTAAACAGCCCTATTTGGGGTACTTTGGAGCTTTTGAAATGTTAATAGTTATCGGTAGGGTTTTCACGGTTCGGTTTAAAAAGTTAAGATTGTGAAACTTTTTAAATTGGTCTATTGGTTTGGCTGTACGGTCGGTTTTTTTTAAGGTTAAAGTTGGTTGATTTCAAAGATTTCAGATCACAACGGTAATAAAGAATCGTAAAGGGCAGAAAGAATATATTAGGCTTAAAGTTTTTAGATTTTTAAGACCATGGTGTATATATATACTAGGTTTTTTTTATAGAATGTATTGGACCAAACATTTATTGGTTTAGCTAAGGGTGTTTTTGGTTTGGTTTAAAACCGTGAAATCGTTCACATTGGTTATCAATTGGTTTTACGGTTGGTGTATTTTGTTACTTTAGGTTAACCGGTTCCAAAATTTTCAAACTGTAGTGAAAGGTTTGGTTGACGGTGAACATTGAAACTGGGCGTATAAAGCTGGATTGGACCTAAATAATGTCAACACTAGACAGGGAATACCCTATCTTAAGCCCTTAACTGTGTCCCTCGTCCATGCCATGGGTGTTAATTGTTTAGCGCTTACGGGTTTATGGGTGCTAATTATTTAAGTATCATGGTCCTTGGCACATTAGATGCAAGTGAACATGGCAAATTAGCAACAAATCAATAAACCAACAAATAGAATAAAAATTAAAATCATTTATAGATTTAGATCTATTAATCAGTAGGAAGAATAATCGTGAAATCAATCCGGAACCAAACGTCTGATTTGGGTCAGTTTACTTTTCAATGGTTCGATTTGGTTCTTTAGGATAAAAACCCTCACTAATGGTTGGACTCACGGTTGACCTAAACACCGACAAACCAAACCGTAAACATTATGGGTATTGATTTTCAACCAAGAATGCTCATATCTCAAACTTGCAATGTTTTTTTCCAGCTATTTGATTATTGGTCTAGGATCAAATCATATCCAACAATGTATAGATCAATTGAATTACTTCATTTATTCATTGCAAGAGAATCATGTTTCTTGAGAAAATAAAAGGAACGATATGTCATACGAAGATGGAAGAGTGTTTTCAGTAAAGGTTATTAGGTACATGGTTTTCCTATGTACTTTTGTTTAAAGCAAACAGATTATTAGTTTGAAACAAAAGGACTTTTAGCAAAGGTATACACAATTCAATATTTGTCTTATTTATTTACATTTAAAAACTTGTCAAGTTTTGTGTCTCATCCTTTCCAAATAGTTTATTTTCCAATTACTGTACTTTATTTCCTAGTAAGAGAGAAAGAACAAAAGAAATGAGTTGAGCATCATGTGAAATGCACATGGAACAGCTTAACTCTCATCTCGTATCTTATATATGTTGATTTCCTTATTAACTTGGAAGATAAAAAGTATAACTTCTTATAAAAAACCATTCATGTGGTTTTTGAAATTTGCATTGTAATCTATTTTAAACTTTATATTACCATTATTAACCACTAAACATATTTCAAAGCTTAATTTAGCATTTACCATTACCTTTTGTCATAAATAACGCAGCCAATTTTCCAATAATAAAAGGAACCACATCATAAAGGTGAGATCCGATACAAACCATGTTGACTATAAAAACGGTGAAAACAGTTTGGTCCATCTATTTTGTTATCAACTGTTAATATTGATTACACGTCGATCATCATATTATATTTAGTTATTAAATTACTAGTATTAAGGCCACATTAGGATTTGTGTATTATTTAAACAAATTCTCTCTCCATAAATCCTTCTAATCTATGTGTCTCTCCTATATAGAACACGGAAATAATACCCTGGGGTTCACGGAACTCACTACCCGGATCATCGGTGATGGTAAACCCGTAAGGGTAGTGGATACAAGGGGGCACCACCCGCCCCTTATAATTGATGGTTTATTGGCATAAAAAATATTGGTAACATTAAATTAATTTACAACGTTAGCAAGGTTTATTAATAAAAGACACTTTATGAATTAAATTAGTAAACTAATATCCTCACTAAAGTTGGTGCTGAATATTATAATCAAACCATTCACTAAATATAAGTTAAACTATCTCCACACAGGATAGTCGTTGTCACTTTTAAAATTGTAGAAGAAACCATGACAAACATAAAAATATCAAGACAAAGTGTAGTGTAAAATATCTTAGTACTATACTTTGAGTTGGGCATTTTTATTGCTATAATATAATGTACAATGGATGTTACTTACATACATCCCTTTCAAGATGAAACTCAATTAAAATTGGCCAAAAAGAAAATCTACCCATTGAAAGTCTTAAGAAACAAATCAATAAACTTAACTGAAATCACTAAGTTGTAGACTCATCTTGAATTTGATTCAACAACTCCACAACTTCATTCATATTCGGTCGATATTTAGGTACTTCGTTAGTACATAGCGTAGCAATCCTGAAAAACTCTAAAACCTCTTTCTCTTTCAAATCTTCTTTCGATATTCCAGCATCCAACATTTTTATTTCCCGATTTTGTGACACCATTCTGGTCGCCCATTCAACAAGCCGAATCTCTTCTCCATCCTCCCCCTTTATTGGCCAGTTCGGACGTTTACAAGTGACAACCTCAATCATTAGTGTCCCAAAACTATACACATCTCCCATAACGGTAGCAGCAGGAGCCCCATGAATATACTCCGGCGGCATATACCCCATCGTCCCCGCCACTTGCGTCGAAACATGCAAATGCTTCCCCTTAATCGTTCTCGCCAACCCAAAATCCGCAATATGCGCTTTAAAATCCGCATCCAACAAAACATTACTCGCCTTAATATCCCTATGAATAATCGGCTGGCTCAAATTATGCATATACGCTAGCCCTTTCGCCACCCCTTTAATAATCTTAATCCTCGTACCCCAAGACAAAGGCAACCTTATCCCTGATACAGACACGTCATTGTTAGTTGATGACGTGTCGTGCAACCATTGGTCGAGACTCCCTTTCTCGATAAACTCGTAAATCAATATCCGATCCGAACCCGTGGCACAATACCCGAAAAACTTAACAATATTATCATGTTGTATCTTACCGAGCGTATCCATCTCCGCCTTAAATTCCCGGTAGCCTTGGAAGGCGTCCGCCGATAACTTTTTAACGGCGACGGTGACACCGGAGGGAAGGTTGGCTTTATAAACGAGGCCGAAGCTTCCGTCACCGACGATCAACTCCGGCGAGAAGTTACGGGTGGCGTTGACCAAGTCAACCATGTCGATTTCGGTTAAATTAGGGTCAAACATCTGGCTGTCGGCGACGCTGATGAAGGAGGTGGAGGTGGGGAGGTCAGGTGGCCGGGGAACTGATCTGGGTAGGTGGCGATTGGCGGGATCACGGCGGCGTTTGGTGGCGGAACGGCAGATGAAGTAGATGAAGGTGAAGATGAGGGAGAGGAGGAAGAAGCTGGCGACGGCGGAGAGGATGGCTTGGAGATTGGAGTTCATGGCCATATGGGTTTGTTTAGAGAGAGAAAGAGAGGGGGAAATTGTGGGTTTTAGAGAGAGAGAGAAAGAAAGAGTTGGTGGGTTGAGTGGGAAGAAGAAGATGATGGTGCAGAAAGTGGGCCGCCGTTGACGGGAGAATGGGTCAACGGGGTGGAAGACGACAACACTGACAGATTATTATTATTATTATTATTATTATTATTATTATTATTATTATTATCCAGTCCAGCTGGTTTGAGGTAATGTGGGTTTTTTCTTAAGGGTTTTCATCTGGGGGTAGGGCACATGTTTAGGCAAGGAGGACACCGGTATGTGGGTAGGGATTCGAACTTAGGACCTCTAGGTTATGGTTGTACAAGGATTTCCATTGAACTAAGTCTTTAAAAAAAAAGCATATATAAATATTAAACCTGTATCTTATTTTTTAATTTTTATAACTGTTTATTAATCGATCTGTATTCGGCAGGGCTCAAATCCTTCACCTTAAATAGAGCGAAACCTTAACTCTAATGATTTTACTAATTTGATCCAACCCCACACCCAATACTCCGTGACCTATTAGTCTTGTTGCATAATGTTTGCAACTATAAATGTGGTTTGTGTTTAAAATCTGGCAAATGTAAAATTAGATGATATTTATTTGTTAAACTAGCTTTTATCCCGGGAGCATCCCGGGTTGGAATATCTAATATAACATATTAAGTTTACATATGGAATAGATTGATGCTCTTTACAGTTACATGCAGAAAAGCTGTAATCGATCATTTTAAAAAAAACTAACATGAAATAAGAAAAAAAAGTTATTTATTTAAATAATATTATAATAAACATACGTATATTTTAGTTACATACTACAAAGTTTTTAGTTTATGATGGTGCACGAAATTGCAAATATCGAACGCATTAGTCTAGGGGTTATATGATGCTTTAAAAAATTCATTGTTATATAATCCGGTATATAGTTCGGGTATTTAGGTATGTGGTTTCGGGTAATGGGGTCGGGTATCACCTAATCCAAGACCCGACCCAAACCCACAATTTTTTTAAACTAATCCCAAACCCACACAATACCTGTTGGGTTACAAAAAATAGTCGTTTTTTTCTCCGTTTTTTAGGTATGGTACTCGTTGGAAAGATAATAAAACGCTCGTTAATTTGGTGTAATTTTTTCTTTAAAAACTCTCATATATAAAAGATATTAACGTTTAAAAGTTATGGAAGGAAACATGAGAGACAAAATAATAAATGTTTAATATTTAGATTTAGTAGATTGAATTTTAATATATTATTTGCTTTTTTATAGTTGATGTAATATGTGCCACCTATTATCCTACATGGCATCTCTCAAATGAGAGAATGCCTAAATAAATGACATGTAGGATTTCTCCCTTTGCAAAATATATAGAATATAGATAGACTAGATTATACCCCGGGAACGTCCCGGGGTTGAAAAATCTAATATGACATATTAATTTTAAATATGAAATAGAATGATGCGCTTTATAGTTACATGCATGAAAGCTTCGGGTAGCAGCTAACCTAAAACAATTAAAAATATATCTACAATGTTAACGCCTAACCTTAAACAATGTATAACTCTAATATTAATATGTAACCTAAAACAATGTATAACTCCAATGCTAACGCATGTTGAAAATAAAATTCATATTTACTGATTTGAACATAATTAGTGACTTGCCTATACATGATTAATGATTTACGTAAACACTTTGTGTTTTTTTTCCTGTTTGAACAAAACCCAACAAAAAATAGTCGTTTCTCCGTTTTTTATATAGCACTATGGTACTCGTTGGAAAGATAATAAAACGCTCGTTAATTTGGTGTAATTTTTTTCTTTAAAAAATCTCGTATATAAAAGATATTAATGTTTAAAAATTATGGAGGAAACATAAGAGAGAAAAATCTAATTTTGTTTTTAAATTATTTTTTTCCTAAAATATCTCAATGCCACATGGGATGACACATGGCACACTCAAAGAGGAGAATGCCTCTTTGAACGCCATGTCATTTAAATGGCTTTGGTTTATTATATGTATAGATTTGCTGCTAAAAACCCGCTATAATATCTAGCGGAAGCTCACATTTTTTTTTAATTATGACATTAATGGTGGCTCATCATACGCTTGTGTGACCTTTTGTCTATGGATTTACTTGGGTCTCCTTTCGATGAATGCCCCGAAAACCACTTTAAATAATAATAATGAAGATGAATATTATTCATATTTTGAGACGAAAGAACTCCGGTGATTGTATGAATAAACAACATCACACCTAACCTAACCTAAGGACAACACATTCTTGATAGAAAAAACTTTCAAAACATTCTCTAAATAATCTGTCATGATTGTCACCTCTACATGTATCTAGGTTTCAAACTTGACAAAGATCTTGAGTATCTTGTGGAGTTCACACTCGTTCAAGTCTTCAAGATAAACCTGTCGAACCCAGAGGTTCCAAGGGGGCGGGCAACACACTGGTCTGTTGGTCAGGGTCCCAAAGGTTTAATGTTCAAGAACAGCTTAACATTGATTGGACCAACAAACTTGAAGACTGCAATAGATTGAAAACAAAGAATTTCCTATAACCTATAAATGAAGGCAAATCCATCTAAAAGAACAAGAAAAATCTGCCCTGAAAACCACTTAATTACAAGTTTTCAAACAAACTATAGGCACGTAATCAGTAAGACGATCATCCAAGTATGTAGAACTAAGCAAAAAGATCAAGTGTACATCATAAAGACCTATAAAAACAAAGAAAATTAGCTGAAAATAAGGATTTGTTGATCATTTGTGACAAGAAAACGGAGTACTAGAGAAATGACAGTATTTACAAGCAGTTATGTGCTTTAGAAGATGCTGGTCTCTAGCTGCAGTATCAAAGCAGCGCAGAAGTCCAGAAATAGCAACTGTGGACCGTTGATCCTCTGGACATCGAACAAATAGCTGTCCTCTGGAGTCTTGTAAAGCTGTCGAATCAAGATGAGATGATTGTTTATTTGATTTACATAAAAGTGGCGATTTCGACCCGTTTAGTTATTAGTTGCTTGATTAGGGGGGGTCAAACACTTGGAACAGAAAAATAGCTAAAAAGGTTATGATGTGTATTTTGTTACAAAAACATCCTAAATATGAAAAACTAGATTATTATTGAAATATATATAATTTTTGTAATCATATATGATATACTAAATGTAAAAAAAAAAAAAAAAAACTGGCGGAAACGACGGATTTTACCTGAATTTCAAACTTTACAACATTTTGTGATCGAATATCGTTGGTTGCAATAGCGGAATTGGTGTAATGGTTCTCGTAGAAATGCTGGGCTGTGATTGATTCAGCATTAGGGATGCTTGAAGCCCATCTACACTTAATGTTATAAAGCCCGATCTTCTTCCAGCAGACATTTAGGTCTCTAAGAATTTCAAGAACACGCGTCATTATCTCACGAGGGTTCGCTGGAATCTTCAAAACCAAAAAGAAAAATACATGTAAATCATTTTAATCAATGACAATATAAAAAGAAAGCTCCGGTCATCATACAAGCGGTAAAGTTTGACCTCCAAAGTCAAAGCTAACTCTTAACTCAAATATCTTAGTTGCCAAAATTAGATGAAGCGAAACAAACCTGCATCCCGACTTTCCATTTTCTTTCACTAGGCAAATTGGCTCTCATAGAGTTATCCCGAGTAAGCCTGCTCATTTGTGCCCGATCTGAAACGTTGTCTAGATGCATAGTAGCAATATCACCCTCCTGCGCCAAATAATATCCAGATCTCACAACCGAATTATCAAAATTTAAGCAAGACAATGATGTGAATGTCTACCACCAAAATGGTTGAATTAGTATTTACACCAATTTTTCATAAGAACGTAGTTTTCCATTTTTTTGATAAGCTGCACATTTTTGTATCTCCAAAACACATCAAAATTATGCATTTTCAAAATACAAATAAACTAGAGGTGGCAAGCTCGGTGGGTTGAGAAACGGGTCAAAATCAGTTCATTGTTTAACTCTATTTATAATTAAGTCATTAATTATTTTTACAAAAATAAACTAAATCTTAAGAGGTTGAATGCATTAAAAATAGACTACATGTGACTGTTTGGGATTGCGTTTTGAATCTGATTTTTAGATTATTGCGTTTTGAAAATGCAGATAATCAGTTTTTAGTGTTTTGTGTTTGGGATTGCGTTTTGAAAACACAGATAATCAGTTTTTTAAGCTACCAAAACACAATAATCTATAAGCAGCTCCACCCCTGCTCTTCCAAAACGCATAATCTGTTTTGAATAATCAATCCCAAACACCCCCTTAATCATCTGTTCCTTCTAACTAAGTTTTTTTATTTTCTCTTTTGAGATAAAAACACAACCCAAATCAACACATTTATGAGTAAACAAGTCGAAACCGTTAACGGTCACCTCTAAGGTAAAATTAATCGTATGCATTTAAGTCCTTGACATCCATCCTTATCTTGACTTTATAAACATAAAATATTTTGCAAACAAAAATAACGCACCAGGGACTCGGAAATTTCAGCTCCAAGATACCCACCAACCACACGAGTTTGGTTATCGAACAGCAAGTAATAAGCAACAGTAGCCTGATATAAGACAAATTTTAGACGTAAAACAAGCAAAAAAAAAAATTCAACTTCACGCAAAATCATAAGAAAAGAAACGAGATTAATACATCATCTTGTACTCTGCTTTGAAGTGACTGTATCAAATGGTTCCTTTCGAAACCCATATTGATCACTTTTTTGATAACATCCTCATCAACCTGAAATATAAAATAAGCATACATTTAGATGACTTGAAAATAACAGAAAAACAAGACATCTCCATCTAGCAAAATATAAAGATTACCGGTTACACCTGAACCCGTTATGACCCGGACATACCTTTTTTAGGTGCTCTGTTGCATCTGGGGCAGGAACAGCTAAGTAACGAGGAAGTTGACTTTTGAACCAATGATGCTGACGGAGCTCGGCAATTGTTATTCTTTTCATAGGATCAACCACAAGCATTCTTGGAATTAAATCCCGAGCCCCAGGAGATAGATGACTAGGAAGAGTATATATTCCTGACTGAAAATAAATGAGATATTAATATTGCAACACTTTGTATATCATCAAGTGTGAATCTTTTAAAAATTTTTCATTTAAAATAAATATAAAATATTACAATAATAATCTAAATTTTTGAACAAAGAGGTATAGCCGTATAGGATGTTGCATGCAATTAGAAAATACATCTTGGACAGCTTTCACTCGGTTTTGACCCAGCCCCTTTTTAGTAATCGTTTTATTTGACCCATCTGAGATTGAAAAATGCCCATTTCAACCCCATTCACAATCAACGGGTCGAAGTCACTAGTCCACCTCTAAATAAAATTCAAAACAATACCTTAATTTTCTTAAATAGATTGGGAATATTTTCATCATCAAAAGGAAGAGTGCCACATAGAAGAGCATACAAGATGACCCCACAACTCCACACGTCTACCTCGGGTCCAGCATAAAGTTTACCAGAAACAACCTGTATATCATCAAGTGTGAATCTTTCTTTATGAATAATGTTTAAAAACCAATTATCCGATAAAAGAATGATCAAATAAAAAATAACCTCTGGAGCAGCGTAATTTGGGCTTCCACAACTTGTTTTAAGAAAATGTCCATCTCTCATTATATTACTCAGTCCGAAGTCAGCAACCTTAACATTGCCTCTTGAATCCAATAGAATATTTTCCGGCTTAAGATCCCGGTGGACTACCATATTCCGATGGCAATATTCGACTCCAGAGATTATCTGTTTTTATAAAAATAAAGTCGCAAACATCAAAATAATAGAAATGTTTAGAATTATCGGTCTAGTACTTTAATTGTCTTGCAAGTTTATCTAGTTATTTGAATGGCTAGTATATAGGAATTTGAGTCCAAGTATGTTTAGGTCATATATAGTTTAATTAGGGCTGTAGCGAACGTGTATTGTATTCTGCAGTTTCTGATTTCAGATTAATGAAGTTGGTCAAAATTTCTGTTTGTTGATTATTTTCAGTTCTACGATTAACTCGAGAGGGAGCTGGGGCAACATGATTGCTTCTGTTTGTTTATATATTTATTTTTGAGGTCTACATAAATTATGCGTTATTTATTATAACAAAAAAACAACATTATACAAATATAAAGGGTAAACTTCGCATCCAAAATATATGATACATAAATTTTGCCACCAATATTCTGAAATGCCCTTATTTTCCGGTGACAATCATTGTTACCTTATATCCTTCCAAAAAAACTAAATTTTTCAGAAATCCGTCCCACAAACGTAATCTCATTTGAATCTTTAACATCAATATAAAGTTGGTATTCCGAGATCATACTTTTCTTTAGATAGCATAAAAAGGTTACTTTTTTTTGTATTTTATTGCGCATAAAATTGCCTATTAGGTTTGTCTTGAAATTTCTTAATGTTTATAAGTAGAAGTGGCAATTTCAACCTTTTTACTTACGAACGATTTAATCCTTGCTAAGTCTAACGGGTCAAATCAGTAGGTATGATCTATAGATTGTTTTAGCAAAAAGGGAAACGGGTCAAATGACTTGAAAGCTTGGTAATAATATTTAACATACTTATCCAAAACTAGACAAAAAGTCTGTTAGGTGGATCGAACTCATACCAAAAAGTCACCCGCTATGACACTTTAACGGCTTACGGCCCATCTCATTTTATCACCTCCATTTATGATTCTTTAAAAAAATCAGATTTTTTAACTAACAATAGGCAGATCAAGAACACACCTGCTGAAAAATTTTGCGGGCTTCATTTTCATGTAGTCTTCCTTTTTCTACAATATAATCAAAAAGCTCTCCGGATTTCACATACTCCATAACAACATATATATCAAGGGGTGTCTCTATCACCTCATAAAGTCTTATAATATGAGGATGCACAAATAATCTACAGATTTTGATTTCCCGTCTCACTACAGATACATAACACATGACACATGAAAGAATGATTTTCCGATAAAGTATCAAAAATGTTAAACAAAACAAATCTATTAATTTATTACCATACCTTTCTCCTCCATTTCTGGATTCTTAAGTTTTCGGCGGTTAAGAATTTTGACGGCCACTTTGTAGCCGGTCAAGGTATGTTCAGCAATTTTGACTTTACCAAAAGATCCATGGCCAAGAGTTTTCCCAAGCTTGTAGTTATTTAATAATGCATCAGTGCCACCACCTCTATTTGTTCTGTCCATGTTTCTGTCATAAATGTACACCCGGTTACGGTAACAAATAGGATTTTTGAAATCAAATGAAATGGATAAGCAACGCTCGAACAGGATACAAAAAACACCACCCAAACTAGTCGTTAAGCAAATTCTAAACTTGAATTGATATACAGTTTCACCACTCAATCCTAATCTAGATTCTAAAGAACACTAGCAATGTAAGGATTTTACTTAACCCATAATCCAACGAGATAATTTAACCAAAATTTCATTCATAATCTCACTCCCTTTCGTCATTAAATTTCGCAAAATACAAAGTGAAACGAAAGGAAAATTCGGCCCACGTAGCTAAATTAAAAACCAACTAAACATCGGAATCAAAAGAAACACGATTAAAAATAAAAACATTAATTCTAAAAACAACAAACTTGGCTGCTTGCATGTTCACTAGGTGACCCAATACACAACAACAAAATTATGACAATATATAACTCATCACCACATCAATAAGTTCAAAAGAATCGATGATCGGTACTTTTTGGCATGGGTCGTAAGACTGAAACGATTTGGGTTAACACGAAACACATTTTCTCCAAAACAATGAAACATAGTTTTTTTTTTTTTTTTTTTTAAATAATAAGTGTGACAAACATGATTGTGTTAGGATCATTATTGTTTTACCAAAACACTTTATGGTACATATTGGAAACCCAAATTCTATAAATTGCTTCATCCCAAACATGTTTGTTCTACAAAGAGATGATCAAACAAAAAAGATCACAGAAACTCAATGATCAAACCAAAACATCCTTAAAGACTTCTAAACACTCTACACTTATTGACCACAGTTGACCATAAACAATCAAAACTTCATATGAACTACAGCTAACCATAATGAACCTGGATCCTAAATCAAATAAAGATTATTAAAATCAAATACCCAAATCAAATCCTGTAAAAAAGATCCAAGAAATCAAGTCAAACAGTAAAAAAAATCAAAACTTTAAGCAGAACAGAGCAATTATAATCACATAAACAATTAAATTATTATTATAAAGATTAAAAAAAGACCTTAGGAATAGGGTAAGATCACATCAGAAGAAGAGTTTCTTGGTGCAAATGATGGAAAGTTTTCAACTTTAATTTTAAAGATTTATTTAATTTCAACTCTGAGTCAGCATACACACAAACGGATATGCATAGGCTAAAATCCAGATTTTATGAAACAGTCCCTGGAGTTTAGAGGAAGAAGCGATAGAGACCCTGAGGTTTTGGTAATGACTGTTTTAGTCCCTGGTGTTATTATGCTTTTTATGAATGTTTGATTTATTGGAACGTGGTGGGGGTACAAAGAAATTAAGATTAATTAATTGATTCTAGTTAGTAAGGAAGATTTGAGATTAATTATTAAAAGGGGTGTAAATTGGATGATATTATCACCTGATACCGGATTATTCAAAACCAGTGATATTTCTGTATAGAGAAAATTGCTCGAATAGTCCCTGTGGTTTGCTCAGATTTCACCTTTAGTCCCTAACTTTTAAAAATTACAGGTATAGTCCCGAAACAGTGGACTTTTTGCACTCGGATAGTCCCTGGAGCTAACTGACGTTAGATAATCCAGTTAAGTGGGTGTGAAATTACTAAAATACCCTTACTTTAATAAAAATAAAAAAATCAATTAAATAATAAAATAGAAAGAGGACCCACATAACCCCTTAGCCAATCATGTGTCTCCACCTATTTTAGTGGGGCCCACCAACTTCATCTTCCCCACCCTATCACCATCACCACCACCAACCACCAACCACCACCACCACCACCAACCTGCACCTCCCCCTTCATTTTAAAACACGAACATGCCTATACATGGGATCGAAACAATATCAAGAGAGAGAGAGAGCAGAAGAGAGAGAGTCAGAGAGCAAGAGAGAGAGAGAGCAGAAGATGGTGACGAAGACGACGGTTCTGATTTGGGGGTTGTCATCGTCGTCGTCGTTTCTGGGTCTGAACCCAACTGACCCGACCCAAGGGCGTCACTAATACACGACAAAAGAAGGTTGTGCTTAAATATTTAATCATCACCCACCTCTCAATCTCTTATTGTCACTAGATTTGTGTTCCTGTTTAACTGCTACTCAGTAAGCTTCAATTCCACTCATCTCTGTATTAATATTAATATTAATAGTATATCTTAATTTACAAGTTTCAATTTTTATTACTTATGAATTTAATCCAATTCATATTGCCTTTACAACTTACAATAAAGATGTGTTTGGATGTGATTCTTGAAAATTCAGTATTACTTTCAAGACTCATAATCTTTTTCAAAATCTGATTATTCAGATCCTAAAAGATTTAGAAATTATAAATATAATTACCATCAAATTTAAAAAACTGCTTGTTCCTGATCTGGGTATGGATCAAGTATGATGTTTGTTAAGGGTGTGTTTAATAGCTTGTCAATGTTTGGATGATGAAGCAATCTGTTTAACTGGGTATCCGTTATGATGGTTGGAACAAGCAAGTAGGTGATGAAAATGGTGGTGGTGGTGGTGGGATGGGGAAGATGAAGTGTGTGGGCCCACTAAGGATAGGTGGAGACACATGATTGGCTAAGGGGTTATGTGGGTCCTCTTTCTGTTTTATTATTTAATTGAATTTTTTATTTTTATTAAAGTAAGGGTATTTTAGTAATTTCACACCCATTTAACTGGATTATCTAACGTCAGTTAGCTCCAGGGACTATCCGAGTGCAAAAAGTCCACTGTTTCGGGACTATACCTGTAATTTTTAAAAGTTAGGGACTAAAGGTGAAATCTGAGCAAACCACAGGGACTATTCGAGCAATTTTCTCTTCTGTATATATCGGTAATAAAACCGAATATATTAATATATTATATAATTTTTATGAAAAACGTATAATTAAAATATTTTGAATTTGTTAATAAATATAGAACTGAAAGAAGTATAGGTGAGTTTTTGATATTTCAAGTCGTTTTCATATGATTGTTATTAATTATAGTTGGGATTCTTAGCTATGCTTCTAACATATTAATGGATGGCTTAGTTGTGGCTTGGCTAACCAACCTCTATAACTAGAGTTATCCTTGTTTGAATGTAAAAGACTTTATAGCCTCTCTTAATATTAGATTTCACAAACTTCTTTTAAACATAATTATGTTCTTATGAACACCAACATTATTTTTGTAACAAAATTATACTCTTATGCACATTTTTCTAAGATAAAGTTATGTTACAATGCACTTCATGTCATGTTATAACGTACAAGAGTCACATGATAGATAATTTGATCGATGTAACACAAATTCGCAAAGAAATCATAAGTTTTATCTATGTAACAATAAGAAAAAGTATTTTATGATGTACACAAAGTCACGACCAACATTTGTCAAACATAAAATTATGTTCATATGTACACAAACATTATGTTACAATGTACACAAGTGCTAGCAAACACTAAATAATAAAAATTCTCAACCAAAATCTAATTAAACCCCAATATTTGGTAATAAAAAAAAAACTCAATTCCTCTTTATGAATCTAAAACATCTGCAGCCTATATCTCATGGTTACCAAAAATTACATCCAATAGCCTATTTTCTATTTTCTATTTTCTATATTTTATATTCTATATTCTATATTCTATTCCTAGTTCTATATACAACATATTGTGCTATAATACAATGATGAATAAATGAATATGGCTAAGTTAGTCACGTTAGAACAATCTGTACATAGTTGTGCAACACGCTGTCTTGGCTCGACCCCAGGAGCCGCCAATTGAATCCAGGACTAATGGCCAGATGGGGCGCGTGTGGTTCCCGAGAACACAGACAACGATGATCATGAAGATTGTAATCATAATCTTTCACATAACCTTCAAATGCAGGACACGTCTTCTTCAGTATGCCCTGCATATATGTATTTACAGCTGTTCGCAGGATTTTTGCAAGCCTCTTATGAAGAACCTGTAAAATCTTCAATGACCAGACACTTTGACAGACCTCTTTCATCATCACTTCCGTTTGGGTTACTTTCTGGTCTGGTTGGCAGCGGGCTTGTGAATTCTTCATTGACCAAGACGGCAGGCTTTGTCTTTCGCATGATCTTATGAAGAACACATAAAATCCAATTTTTAAGGATCATTTTATATAAATAATATGATTGTTGTTTGTTTACTTTCCAGCTTTTGCTTTCTCCATCTCGGCCTCCTTTTCGGCTTTCTTTCTTTCAAGTTCAGCCTGTTTAAGATTCTCCTCATGGCATTTTTGGAATAGTCTCACAAAGTTGTTAAGGGTTTGAGTAGCTGTCCAAAACAGTAGGCAGACATAGTAAGTATATCAATAACCATTTGGATTAAAGGTGTCAAAACGGGTTGGGTCGATTTTTTTTTTTTTTTTTTTTTTGAATTCTTTAGTTTTTCTGCAACTAACTATTGTAGCAAATATGATTACAAAACTTATATAATTTTAATAACACTATGGACAATTTTTGATCACCTGACCCATTTCCTTATAAGTTAATTGTTTTTATTTTTCTCTTTTGACCCGTTAGAGATAAAACAAGAACCAAATTGATTCATTCATAAGTAAATGGGTCGACATTACAACATCTCACTTTGATGTTACTCTAAATAGTTATATGAAAGTTACCTTGTTCAAAAGGGCAACGGGCAGGGTCTTCACTAAAATATAGGGCCAACCCATCGGCACTTTTACCCTGTAACATAAACAGTTATATAGAATAATCCATAAGGAAACTTTCTTACAATAAAGGGAAAATCCTACATAAAAGGAACTCAATTTCACTCGATTTCTATTTTCGGGAACACAGTTTCAAAAGCAACATATAAGATCCAGTTAAGCGTTAAGCCGATCGCAAGTATGTTCCCCAAAATGGAAATGAAACAGAAATCGAGTCTTAAATATGTTCCTTTTAGGTCCAGTTGTCCTATAATAACATAAAAAAAATATTGACATTTACCACAACTTTATAGAAATTTGTTACGCTTTCCACTTCCGCCTCAGCATGGCCAATGAACTCCTTCAATGTCTGACAATATCAGAAATTCTTAATCAGTTCTCTAAACATCCCCAATTAGGGTTGCTTAAGTGTCTCATCAATCAACCACCTAGCAACTAAGAGCTATATTTTTATAGTTCAAACTTTTAATGCGCCACTTCGAAAATTAAGAGCTAGGTCACTTGACCCCTTAGCTCTACCAAACACCTTTTAGAACGCTAGGTGGAATTTAGTTACAGGTGGCAATTTCAATCCAGTTATTCGCAAATGGGTCAAATCAACAAACGAGTTAAAGTCTATTTTCAGTGCACATAGTCTCTTAATTTTTTTATTTTAAGATTTCGATTACTATTGTTATGATATATCTTTTGTGATCAGAATTACCATGTTAATCTTTTACCAACCCTGACCCGACCCATTTTACCAAATACTTACTGTCTCTAAAATTAGGTGGAAAGAAAACATCTCACAAGAAACTCCATAGGATGTTTACCTACCTTGTGAAAAACTTCAGATACAGGGCCATCATTCGCGCATGCTTCTAGTTCATTCTTGACTTTTTTTATTCCATTGCTAAGGGCTAGCATTTCTTCTGCTAAAGCTTTTAATTGTATCTGCAAGTTAAAGCATTGATAAGTAAGTAATCTACTAAAGGTTTTAATAATAAATAAATGTCTGCAAAAAAAATAAAAATACTTTAAACCTTTGTTGCAGCTTCTAGGCTAACAAGATCGTCTGGGAAATCTAAAAGAGTTGGTGATTTGGTGGCAAGGAGCTGTACAATGGAAAGAATGAAACCAGTCACAAAATAAACTACATCTGGACTTCAATAACTCTTATCAAGAGTGCGGACCGTAGTGCTGATTTAGTAGTAATCAAAACTGGAACATGTTAAAAGAGTGTTGAGGCTTGTTCTACTACCTTGCAGAGATAATGCATTAAGGTCATCCTGCTGTTTGACGCTCGTGTATCTGTCAATTTCAAAAGACTATCCAACTTGAAACCAACTGCTGAACCTGCAATTGTTTGATAGCATGAAGAAACCTATATTTAAATAAATAAATACATATGATCAACATCATAATGTAGGTTGTTTAGTAATGTTTTTACCTCTAGCAGTTCCTTGATTTAATGTATTCCCCAAATATAAGATTCTCTTCATAACTTCCTTCAATTTGACGGACTTCCGGACCTAATAAACCAACAACATAACTAAATCAGATACAAACATGAAAAGAGAAAAAAAATAACAGGAGTATAGCATTCACAATAATGGACCACCTCGTCACAAGTAGAGTTTACAATGTCTAAACTCTTCTTAAAATCTGCAAGCTGAAAGAACAGTCGAAATGAGATAATAAAAACAAAGAACAGAACATTTAAGAACTAGCAGGCATTCGACCCATGATCACAAACCTGAGAATTAAATTGAATTTTGAACAAAAAAGTATTTAATTTTGTCTCCATACGTGGCACCTTCATTAGCGCCAAAAAAAACTGCAATACAGTTAAAAACTTCAGTGTTAGAAGGTCACACTTACGAGTTAAAATAGCCGAAACCGGTAAGTAAAAACTATCATGATCATGATACTCACATTCTCACACTTGCCCAATTTCTCCAAGTCACCTGTATAATTCTGAACAGTCACAATGCAGAAGATCAATACTTAAATGGAAGACTCAAGACAAGTAAGGTTCATATGTAGAACTATAAAACTGTTTAAAATCTATTTAAAATGTATAATATCAAGTAAATATGTCTAATAAGTGTGGTTTCACCTTGAGTTGATCCATCTCTTCTTTTGTAGGACAAAATTTGAGAATGTTTTCTACTTGATCAACATCTAAAACCGTGTCATCCATAGCTAAAACTGCGTCCTGCAGAAGGTGTTAAAATGATCACTCTGCGCGTACTAAAACTTAGCTACAATCAATAATAACATGAAACATAGTGGGCTGTATAAGATAGTGTTTGAAGGTGCTTCACTAGCAAGAATTAAGTTTATTGAAACTTTAACCAAATAATTAGTTTCACAACACAATTCCAAACACCCCCTAAGCATCCAAATTCAGAACTAAGAAGCCAACTAGATAAAGATGTGTTACAACATGATATCCGCACTTACCACCATTTCAGACAGCGACATTTTAACCTTTGTAAGCATGATTTCCGTGTTATTGGCCCTCCTTAGATCAACCTAGAATCAAGAACAAAATCGGTAAAAGGTAATTACTAAATAAAAAATTAATGGGCTACTTCTATAGTAGAGTATAATAAAACAAGTAAAAGGTAATTTAAAGGATGAGATACTTAATTTACATTGCATTACCAATTGAATTGTTTCCGGCTTTGAACTAACAGCTTTTTTCTTATCTGCCTCTTTAGGAGTAACTCTGTTTTGTGGTACGTTGTTGAATAGGTTCTCAAGTTCTGTTACATCAACATCTGGTGGACTAGAATTCAATAGCATAACATCATCAGTTAGAATAAATGATATATATACACACACATATGCATGCATACAAGTATATATTGCATGGTTTTGATTAGCATGATTTAATTATTTTTACAAAAGAAGAAAAAAACAAAAAAATGTAGAAATTAAAGAAGAATGATGGCTACCTTTGTCTTTGTATTTCCTCCCACAAGCTTCCTTGTAGAGCCTTGGTTACCTTAGTCCAGTGCAATGGCTTTAAGTTAGATCTTTTCACTGCAGGTGCTCCACGTCCACGCCCTCTTCCTGGGCCACCACCTGGTCGACCAGGTGGAGGTGGAGGACCACCTGGAGGTCCAGGTGCTCCAGGAGGTGGTGGAGGTCCTGGTGCTCCAGGTGGTGGTGGAGGTCCTCGTGCTCCTCCAGGCGGTGGAGGAGGTGCCGGCGCTCCAGGCGGTGGGGGAGGTGCTCGTCCTCCGGGCGGTGGGGGAGGTGCAGGTGCTCCAGGCGGTGGGGGTGGGGGAGGTGCTGGTGCTCCAGGCGGTGGGGGTGGGGGAGGTGCTGGTGCTCTAGGTGGTGGGGGAGGTGTAGGTGCTCCATGCATTGGCGGAGGGGGTGGAGGCGGTGCTCGTGGAGGAGGTGGTGCTTGTGGAGGAGGTGGTGGTGGTGCCTTTGAGATCGAGGGTGGGGCTACATGCATTGGTGGTGGTGGAGGTGGAGGTGGTGGAGTTAGGAGAGAAGCATCACCAAGCAATTGTTTATTTCTTACTTCCTCTACTAAACTTTCCAATTTCGCTTCAAGGAAATCCACCTTAAACTTCAAATCAGCGTCATTCGCTATTGCATGCTTCAGATCAACATCTTTGAATACTGCATCCTTCAAGTTAACTTCTTGGACTGTTGTTTTCTTTAAGTCAATGTCTTGGACTCTTCTATTCTTTAAGTCAGCGTCTTCTACCAATTGAAGACTCGGATCAGCCTTAATATGACGGTTTTGATTTGCGTCTTCAAGTAGATTTGTAGACTCCATGTTGAGATCGTGAACTTCAACCGCATTACTAAATATCTCCTCAACCTCAAAGAACTCATCAGCTGAACCATAGCCACTTGTCTCACTACCATCAGATGATAGTCTGTCTGTGGTGATAACAGATGGTAGAGGATCAGCATCCACAAACAGTACCTGACACAGATATGAGTAGCACTTAACTTCGGTGGTCATCAAGCCATTTTATTTAGAAATAGCAACATGGGCGGGTCAGGTTGACCCGCCAACATGACATTTGTCCATTATGTAGATAATCAATACCTTAAATATGATCACAAAAACAATATCATTATATGATAAATCTAAAACAATATCATTTATCGTTCTTAAGTAAAATGGATTGAAATTGCCACCCTAAATTCTGGTAAGAAAAAGTCAAAGTCAAAGGCCTACCTCCGCTTTAAAGTCTTTTGGAATTTGGTCCCGAGCATCCCAGATACTATCGACATCATCACGACCCAACATCAATACATATCCTCGGATGAAAGCGGTATGGAATACTACTCTGAACAGCATCTCCTCATTTACAAGATCATCATCTAAATGAATGCATTCAAGAACAACGTCCCCTTGAACACGAAAATGAATATCAATTTTTGCCAACTGGCATTCATCCTGCAATCATAAGCTACAGGATTATATTATAGACCAAGTTGCATTCTTATTACATTTCCACTAGACATGGCAATTTAGACCATTTACTAATGAATGAACTATATCAAGTCATATATTATATCTAATGAGCAAAAAGTGCGTAATAGGAAACGGGTCAAATGGGTCCAAATGTGTTATCTTTGTTCAAAGATTATAATACCATTTACCTTGGAAGCAATGTAACTTTTGTAGTCATAAAAAGACACTAATAATTTATAAAAAAAGGCTATCAAAATTATGGACAAAAAGTTTTCTGTGCAAACCCTACTGTTGTTTAACTATAGAAAAACTTCCCATTGTGACCCGTTACCCAACCAACTCATTTTGCCACCTCTAATTTTCATAAACATGGATGCAAATATGTTTACCATTGGATAATAGCGAGCATGATTCTTGCCTTTTGAGGTCAAAGTTGAAAATAAAAGCTTACAGCTTTTATTAGATTCTGTTGAAAACGGGTCATGACCATATATACGGATAATGGGGCGACAACCCTTCCCACCAATTACTGGAAGGACCCGAAGTATAAGACAATCCAAAGCTAAAGGTGCTTCTTCAGGTGGCCAATCAATCCCTAAATTTCTTTTTGTCATATAATGAAGATACCTTATTTGTGACGGTTGAGGATTTAAGGGTGACAAAATATGAACTGCGTCACGAGAAGCTTGTTTATATACCACTTCAAGTGTTTTTTGCTCACCAGTATACCCTTTTGTAAACATTAAAAACCCAGCAAGCATAAAGGCGAGAATGGGCAACCCTCCTCTTTCGCAATGCACCAAGATCACGTTTTTTTGACCTGAAAGCGATAGCCAGCTATCACAAGACTGCAAAAATTTATCAACAGTTTCTAGTGGTAACAAGGGACACCCTTCATATTGCCAAGAGTATTCCGTGAGTGTCATATCATCATACGCGGATAGTGCATCAGCAATTGGGGTCTTCCTATGGCTATCACCACCTTCTTTGAAGTTAACAACCATGACAGAACACTCGGGACAAAAGTCTTGAAGCTGAGGTACCATGTCACCCATGTAGCTTTTGTATGCATCTGAGTCCAGTGCATCAGCTGAGTAGCACCAGTCAAAGACTGTAACATCAACGAAACAGATGTTAGATGATTAATATCTTTAATCAAGATCTGATTTTACCAATTCAGATGTTACATCAAGGCATGGACTATTATGCCTAAACACCTTCATATTCATAGTAAACGAGTAATACTAAACAAACACCACCTACAAAATATCCACTTATCCAAACAACAATGACATGTCATATGACCCAATATGGTAGGGCAAAGTGGTCATATGGGTTGTATGGGCCAAATCATATGGCACATCTATTTTAACGAACAAATAAATGAATGATTTGACTGTTGATGTTAATATGTAAATATAAACTTGTTTTATATGTATTTGTTATTATGTAAACTATGAACATATGTAGTAGTATGTATGTAGATTAAATATAGATTATAAGTATGCATTAATCATTAGTTTAGTACTCGGCTACATAAATGGGTCAAGATGGATATAAAGGCTGCAACAACTCAAATGGATCGATATGGATCAAGTTAGAAGGCTGCAGAATGAATCAACACAACCAGATCAAAAGCATTTCAAATGGGTCAGGATGCAAACAAGGCAGCAGCATAATAGGAAACAATAGACATGACTTATGGTGAAAAGACACTTATACCCCTTGACAGTTAAACAGTTTTTGGCGGGAGACACATACCTTTTCGACAAAAACTGTTCTATTTGGGACATGACCATTCGAAAAGTATATATAGAACATGTATATGTCATAAGTTAGTTACCAAGATTGTATCCAAAAACAATCCACACAAACTTGTCAACTGTTTCTGTTCGATTCATTTATAATAATATTCAATTGTTTCCGATTGATTTCATATCATTGTTGTGTTCATTATTCGATGATTTCCTCTGCAAAACCGATCCTAGTCCAACATTGACCAGTGACAAAGTTATATGACTTGTATGATTTGACACTTGATATTATACAAACTATTGTCTTATGAGTCTACATTTTCTACATTTTAGGTGGACTTTGCATGTGACGCTAGTTATGATTAGATGTTCTATGATATTATATTTGTTTCATTTGTTGGTTTGTTTATTCGGCCACCATTTCTTTTGTTATTGGTAGCATTCTCTTGGCAACCAGTTCGGTCTGTTTACCTGCTGTTTGTTTTGAGTTAGAGGTCTCTCTAGAGACTCTACATCCCACCTTCCTATACCCTATCAAGAGCTTTACTATATGTAGGATTTATTGTGTCCTATTGCGATATGATGTGACATGCAAGATGGTATACACTATTAGGGGTGGTGTTTGTATAGCATCATCCTAATAAACCATTGGGAGGTTAGGTGAACTAAGAAAACCTAATGTAGCATGCAAATAATATGATGAATTGTGCATGCATGCATGCAAATAAGGTTACGTACGTACCAAAAACCCTGTCGGAGATCTCAAGGAGGCGATCTGGCGGCGTACGATAGAACAAGAAGCGTTTCAACAGCGCCATTACATTTAATTAATGGCGCTGTTAGCGATGGCCGGATCCCAAATGTTGTTGATTCCCTATTTCCTCAATTTCGCCGGTGTCGTCCAATAATAATAATATTTACGACCATCTCATCAACAACAATATTATTCTCAAATTCCTGTTGTCAATAATATCATCGCCTTGAAACTTCATTCAAATAACAGAATCGAATAATAATAAAATAGGGTGGTGTAATTGTGATAATGGCGTTATAGCTATGCATGTAACGTAATTTAGGTTTCGATAATAATTTAAGGCGAAAATGTGTATAGTGAAAGCAAAATTAATAGGGGTTTTTCAGGGTAATCGTGATATTTGAAGCAATTCACGTACAAAATTAATAGGGTTTTTTTATTTTTATTTTTAAAAAAAGGAAGAAGAAGATATGTTTGAGGAAGTGAATGGAGTGAGGGAATATTATGGAATTGATTATTGGAATTTGTAATGACTGTTTCAATGGAAATATATATATGTTGGATTCACGTGAAATCGCAAATGGGATTATGGAGGACGAAAGGGGAGAGGTTGAAGAACAGTCATCAGCTTTTCCGATTCATTATTGTTTTTTCTTTCTTCTTCAAAACTTTTATTTTTTATTTAAAATCAACATATTCTATTATGTGATTTATAATAATGTGTGACACGTTTTAAACATTAGTTTTATGTTTTTTTTAAAGTCCAACAAAGTCGTCATGGGCTCCCGTGGGAATTCCTTTATGACGAATTCAGGATACCCACGGCCACGGGCACCCGGTCCTCCAGGTCCACCAATTTATGGAAAACCCGACTATCCACCCGCCCGAATGAACGACAGTGAATAATCGGTAAAACCCGGTATCCTTCAACGCTCGAACTTGTGACCATTTGTAACATCCGGCCTCTCTCACCACCAATATTGTCTAGCTTTGCCCCCGATGGGTTGCCCATCCAGGAACTCACGGCTTTGTTTTTTGTTGCCCTAGTGGAGACTTCCCACGAGGTCACCCATCCTAGTACTACTCCCACATGAGCACGCTTAACTGTGGAGTTCTCCTCTCATCCACTAACATTAAGCCCAAAACGCGTTGGTTATTTAAGAGGCTTTCGATTACATATGAACCAAGGATCTCTCCTGGCCACGGCCGATGTGGGATTTGCCTAGGGTGTCATACAATGGTCCATGTTAATCTTCTCAGAAATCGGTACTGTTACAATCACCCCCCCCCCCCCCTTAGGGACTCATCGTCCTCGATGAGGTTTGCCCCACCATCCCGAACGACATAGGAGTGGCTCTGATACCATTTGTAACATCCGGCCTCTCTCACCACCAATATTGTCCGCTTTGCCCCGATGGGTTGCCCATCCAGAGCTCACGGATTTGTTTTTGGTTGCCCCGGTGGAGACTTCCCAGGAGGTCACCCATCCTAGTACTACTTCTACCTGAGCACGCTTAACTGCGGAGTTCTCCTCTCATCCGCTAACATTAAGCCCAAAACGCGTTGGTGATTTAAGAGGCTTTGGATTACTTATGAACCAAGGATCTCTCCTGGCCACGACCGATGTGGGATTTGCCTAGGGTGTCATACAATGGTCCATGTTAATCTTCTCAGAAATCAGTATTGTTACAATCACCCCCCTTAGGGACTCATCGTCCTCGATGAGGTTTGCCCCACCATCCCGAACGACACAGGAGTGGCTCTGATACCATTTGTAACATCCGGCCTCTCTCACCACCAATATTGTCCGCTTTGCCCCCGATGGGTTGCCCATCCAGGAACTCACGGCTTTGTTTTTGGTTGCCCTAGTGGAGACTTCCCAGGAGGTCACCCATCCTAGTACTACTCCTACATGAGCACGCTTAACTGTGGAGTTCTCCTCTCATCCACTAACATTAAGCCCAAAACGCGTTGGTGATTTAAGAGGCTTTGGATTACATATGAACCAAGGATCTCTCCTGGCCACGGCCGATGTGGGATTTGCATAGGGTGTCATACAATGGTCCATGTTAATCTTCTCAGAAATCGGTACTGTTACACCATTAGACCCTAAGTCACCTATCATTAGGCTTCCATACCACTCCACCAGAAGGTGGGTGGTAACAATCTTAATATTTTCAGTTAAATGCCAATTTCGTCCCTGAGGTTTGGTCTAGTTTGTTGCTTCAGTCCAAAAAAGTTTTTTTTTGCAATGGAACCCTTGAGGTTTGGATTTTCTTGCTATTTTCGTCCATTTCATTAACTGGGTTTATTTTTTCTATTAAGTCAGGGGTATTGTAATCATTTTACATATTTATTTTTGTTTTTCTATTTTTTCAACATTTTACCTTTTTATATAATATAACATAATATTAATATAACACACCCTCCCCACCTCACCCACCCCACACCTTCTCTCTCTTTTTCTCTCTCTCTCTAACTCTCTCTCTCTCTCTTTCTCTCTCTATCTCTCTCCCCCCCCCCCTCTCTCTCTCTCAGACACACATAAACACACACACAGAGAGAGATCAGGTTCAATGAAGGGTCAGATAATCACCAACAAGAAATCAGACGGTCTGGATATTGTATCAATCGGAAAGCTGTACAAAGGTCCATTGGAGAAGAAGTATTGGAGTTCGTCTAGGGTTTGTATCAATCGGAAAGCTATACCTCATCCCTCCACCGTAGTAGGAAAGGCATTTGGAAAACACATACCTTCGCGGTAATCTCCTGAAAGCTATACCTCATCCCTCCACCGTAGTAGGAAAGGCATTTGAAAAACACATACCTTCGAGGTAATCTCCTGATTACAGCTTCATCAAGAGATTAAAAGGCCTAAAGATTGGAAATTGAATGTGGGTTCATCAATAGATTAAAAGGCCCATCTCCTCGACCATCGTCTTCGGGTCCATAACCCCTCTCCCTGAAACCCTCACCACCACCGCTTCCCACCCCTCATCTCTCTCTCTCTATCTATCTATCTATCTATTTATCTATCTATCTATCTCCCTCCCTGTTCAGCAGCATATCCCCAACCCCATCATCAATCACCTTCTTTCTTATAATTAATTAATTAATAATAATAATCGGTCACAGAAGAATAAGCTGCAAGTAGATGAAGAGTTGTTGCATATTCAAACTCTCTCTCTCTCTCTTGTTATTCAGCATCATCAATCGTCTCAGCAGTTTAAAGGGTCCATGTCTCATAGGGTCAGGTCTCATCGCCGGAGTAATTTTGTTTCTGATCCGGTTAAAGTTCTTGTTCTTTTTTAGGTGGGTTTTGGATTGATTGTTTAGTATGTTTGATTTGGGGCAAAAGTGTGAAGTATAGACCAGTTTAAGGTATTTTTTGTGGGTTTGGATTGGTTGTTTGGGATGTTTGATTTGGTGTGAAGGTTGTGAAGGATTCAATGGGTCAGTTTTTTATTTTTTTTAGTGTTGTTTTAATTTTTTGATACGGTGAAGAGAATGGTGAATCGTGGTGGTGTTGTTATGTATGTACAGAGAGAGGGGTGGAGATGGATGGGTTTAATAATTAGGGTTTCATTTAAAAGGGGGGAAATAATCATAATATATGAAAGGTCTAAATTACCCCTCATTTAACTAGGCAAAATGACAAGGCTACCCCTGACTTAACGCCAGTTTTTAACTGAGTTAGTAAAAAGGACGAAAATAGCAAGAAAATCCAAACATCAGGGGTTCCGTTGCAAAAAAAACTTTTTTTTTACTGAAGTGGCAAACTGAACCAAACCAAACCTCAGAGACAAAATTGGCATTTAACTCTAATATTTTATTTTAATCTTTCTATATCTACAGAAAGTTGACACATGACATTAGATTAGACTATCACACTTCTTGAGTGACACATGACACTAGGTGAGCATTCATCCCCCTTATTCTCTCTAAAAGTCTTTTTTCTCTCTCATGCCCCCCCCCCCCATTTTTAAACATTAATAATTTTTATATACGACATTTAAGAACATAATATTAAATTTTCTAACATAATAATAAATAAAACAACAAAAAAACGATATAACCCATGTGATATACAATTTTTAATGAATTATTTATAGTAATCAAACTGTAAATGAGAGTTTTGTTTTCATCTAGGGTAGAATAGGTTAAAATCAGTCGTTTCTAAAAAATCTACACCTTAAAAATCACCGCCTCAATCGCGCTCTACAATGGTTGCTTTTGGCTCTATTGCTCATCTAAACATACATTTTCCGATAAATATTTTTATTCTTATTCACATGATTAAAATTGTTGTTTTCTTATATTATAGTACATTATATTATAGTACATTAATTTCTATGCTATATCGTAACACGCATTTTGTCACTTCATATTAGATTTGTCTATCCTGGGAAGCTCTTGAGATATAATCTAGTTTTATATTTATCTATATTCATGTTCATTCTTTTAAAACCCAAACATCCTGTAGAATCTTAAGTTGATATTTAAGAAAAACTACAAGGTCTAAGTAAAATATTTGTAAAAAAACTAAAGGAGTTATCATCGTCAATCAATATATTTAAAGATGATTGAATTGAATAGTGATTTTTGTCATTATTCTCACCATCCATCTCATCATCATCAATCAATATATTACTCCTTTCGTCCCATTTTAAATGTTCATCTTTGCACTTTTTGTTGTCTCAAATTAAATGTCTATTTTTAAGCAATTTTCAGTTTTGCCTATAAAAGACAATCAAAGATTTGAAATAATAACTTGAGGATATTATTGTCATTTTACAACATACAAACAAAGATTTCTTAATCTGTGTGTTTGTGGGTCCAGGACATCTAAAATGGGACGGAGGGAGTAATATATTAATATTATTATTATTGTCATCATCAATCATCATCATCAATATATTATTATTATTATTATTATTATTTTATTACAATACATACACAATATATGTATTGTTATTATCTAAACACAGTCGTATTGCGTGTTCCCTAAATCGACTTAACATGATGCAGTGTGTGTGGTTCAATGTTTTTACGCATGTTCTCCCCGTTTAACAACCCTGTCGTTATGCGCGTGTCCTAAATCGACTTACTTTTTTACAAAATTTTCGTTTTACTTATCAATTTAAATTTGTCTACTTAACATGACGCAACGTGTGTGTGGTTCAATGTTTTACACATTTTTTACTTTTGAATTTAAATTTGTCGGCTTAACATGATGCAATGTGTATGTGTGGTTCAATGTTTTTACGCATTTTTACCCGTTTAACAACCCCGTCATACTGCACATGTCCTAAATCGACTTAGTTATTATTTTCAATGTTATATATTTTGTGTGCGTAGTTCAATGTTATTACGTCTACTTTTCATCCGTTTTTTACTTTTTTCCTACGATCTTTTCCGGTGTTGATGTTCATTGGCGATATGTGGTATTGGTGCTACTTGGCACGGTTTGACGCTCCCGCCGCAACGCGGGGGTCATAACACTAGTCAAAGTGTAAATGTCATATTATTTCTATGAAGTTCATCTCCCTTTTGAAGTTGCGGATCCGAAAAAAAAAACCAAAATCTTTCCAACCAGTGTAACCGATATCTAATCATTACAATTGATTACCCAAGTCAATCATTCAAGTTAATACTGATAATCATTGTTAACGTGTTGGTAAGATCTGGTCTCGCAAGTTCAAACACACCACACACATCTTACCAATTTTAATTATGTTTTTACTCGATCGCTTCATTGTCACACACCATTGTCGTGCCACCAACAATCATCGTAGCTGCCAACTTCTTTTCTAGTCTTTGGTTAGTCATCCGAAGAAGGTCGCCAACACCAGATTGACAATTCGATCCTCTTATCGCAATTTATATAATATGGAATTTAAGCACTAAAATTTACCCCCTTATTGCAAATTTTAGATGTCGAAAAAGGGCAAGTGGAGGTATTCTTAAGAGATCTAACAAAAGGGCGAAGTACACGTCGTAAAAAAATTACTTTTGTAATCCAGTTTCATATCCAGCTTCATTTAGTTATTCCAGAAGACTTGTTGTCTCACTTTGACCCGGAATGGCCTGGACGAAATTACAGATTGTTACCATACATTACACAATGCGAGCAAACAGCGGAAGCAACATATAAAAACTAAAGTTTTATTTATATATTTGTTTACATTTTCTCAAAATAGTAAATAAACTAACTGCATACAACTCGATATTTAATCTCCAAATATACATTTTCAGGTGATGTCTAAGGTTCCTTGTTCATCCGTCGGTGTGACTCCGAGTTGTATCTGCATGTCTCATGTACATCCAGTATAGGTACTTGAACACATGCTACTGATCTAAATAAAAAACAATAAAACAAGCTATTGATCTAAATAAAAAACAAAGATTCCACAATTTAAGTATAGAACCTGATCGGTGTCGAATGACCGGTCAAAAATAAAAGTTTTAGAAAAGACCAACTACCTTTTTAGTTAGGTTAAGTCGGGTGTCGAACTACGAGGAGTATTGTGGAAAGCGTTAGTTTTAACAATTAAATTAAACTAGGCAGAAATGTAAAATCGATTGGTTTGATTGTTGATTAAATGCAATTAATAAAAACAACGTAAAGAAAATTTAATTGTAAACGATTAGAGAAATGGTGATCTCTCCAAGATCCCGGTTAATTACTATTGCCAAGGTTTATATGATTTGCCAATTGATATCACATAGACATGATGTGTGGTTAATATGATTTATAAAGAAGGTTGATTAATAACTTTGCTGACAGCCGATAATTAGACTGCGACTGTTGACTCGGTTGATTATCACCTAACACCATCTTAATTACTAGTAATATTGAAAGACACAACTTGCAAGTATTCAATGACCCTCGATAAGTAACCGTGTTGGTTGATGAAATCAAAACAAGCATACCATTCAATAAACATTCAAAACCAATGTTAATATAAACCACAACTGAAACCAAAAGTTTAGACATTCATAATTTCAATCCAATTTGTTCGACAAACATAAAACCTTGAAAATATAACTAACCATTCACTCGGAGAGGTTCACGGGTGATTAGCCGCTCATGGTGGTGCAAACTATGTTCATGAATGAATTAAACACTTGAAAGCATCTTGATTCGGTTGAACAATTGATTAAATGATGTTGTTGTGTGATGGCAATACTCCAAAATCGTCCAAACTCAGCCTTAGGTTTGAAGAATGTCGGCTGATAACTCTTAGGTTAAGAATTTTTAGCTTTTATATCTTGAAATAACAACTTTCCATTTTTGCCTCAACTACCACCGCCCCTTACGGCCAGCAGAAAGACCCTTACGGCCAGCAGGGACTGAACGAGTTAGCTTGTGACTGCTGCTCATTTTCCTCACCTGACTGCTCGTAGTACCTTACGGCTGGTTAGACAGCCCTTACGGCTGGAGCTCACTGATCACAACTCCATTTTTATGTTACTCCAAGCCTTGTATACATTCCCTCAGTAACTTAAGCTTGAACTTAAGCCTCTTACTGTTGATACTCTCTAATATGGAATCATTTGTGCACATATGATACGCATTGGCGAAGCTTGGTTTGCAAAACGGTGGGGGCCGTACTCAATTTTTTTCGATCGGTAGTGGCAAATCGGTGGGGGTCGGACTCAACCCGGACTCAATTTACCTATGAAAATCGCAAATTTCTACCACTGCGCCAGATAACAGGGGGGGCCAGGGTAACCCCTGGCCCTTCTTAACCTTCGTCCCTGATAATACGCGTAACATACGACTTATTCGGCTTCATTATTATCATCAATTCAACTTCACGAACCCATCCAAATAACTCGCAACCTTCATCCTCGATCATATGCAATCTTTTATTTAGCTTTTCTCTCGAATTAAGTCCTGAGCCACTCTGTTTACCTCGATTATCACCTCCGGCTAATACACATCATGCAACTCGGCCTTCTTCCCTTCAACTTAATAACTTGTACTCTTGATCCAAACACTTCCATATCTTCAGTTCATCATCCGAACGCAATCTCATTCACATTTAAGCTTCCAAATTCATCCAATTATGCCGTTTGACCTACAATCACACGTAGTTGCGTAGTTATCACATTCAAAGCATATAAACGTCCAAACGACAATAAAAACTCATAATTAAGCATCTAAAACATCATGATTCTAAAACACCATGATTGACCCCGTCCATCAGAACCGAACACCCAACATTGTAAGTAGGGCTATTCAAATCGCTCACCACTCGTGACTCGCTCGTCCGGAAAATACTCGAAAAATGCTCGCTCGATCTTCCGCTCAGTTGTAAACGAGCCATTCGGATCGGTGCAATTTGTAAACGAGCCAAACACGATCAAAGGTCCGTTTGACTCGGTTTTGGCTCGAATAAATTTTTATTTATTATATATATATATAATTATAAATATACACACAATTTACAGATATATTTATACCTTTATATATAACATTCTAATGGATTTGTCCAAACAAAATATAAGTAGCCCACTTAACCTAATAAAAAAATTAACACTAATATTAATTGCAAAATAATAAATCATGATGTGACAGTCCGGACTTCTTTATGTTATTAGTCGTCCGTCGCTAAACGTTGTTTGATATCACCCTACGTCGCAATGCAACAACTATTCTCTGCAGTATGCTCATCGCTTCACCAGCCTCAACCTAAGCCTCATCTCCGGAGACTTGGATCTCAATATTAGGGTTATCATTGGACAATTCAACCTTAGTTGTCACCCGACAATGAAAACATGGAAGGAAAAATCCCAATTTTATAGGTTGTCCAAATTACTCTCCGTTTGATTCTCGCTCAAAAAAATTTACGCTTGAAGAATGCTCGCTCGGTTTTCGGCTCGATTGTAAACGAGCCCCTCTGCTTGGTTCGGTTTGCGAACGAGCCAAACACGAGCAAAGTTTCTTTCGGCTCGTGAACAACCCTAATGGTAAGGAATCAAACAAAAACAAGAAGAAAAAAAAACAAGGGTTGGAAGCCTTGAACTCAAGACCAGCTTATTAACATAGCGTGGGAATTACTACTACACCATCTTTCATCTTGATACTATGGGGTCAATCTTATAATTTTTTTGGGATTCTTACAAAAACTAGTATTCCGGCTCTACAACATTTCTAAAAACACATTGGGGTCTGGGGTCCCGACCCTCTCTATGTGGGTCCATCCTGCCTATAGGAATAGAGAGAGTGCTTCCAGTGAGACCCCCGACTCGAGCCTTGGACAAAGGCATAACACTCAACAATTGGCAGATGCATGTCCCCTTTGTTTTTCAGCTACCAACGCCATCAAATGATACATGATTAACCGTCTGTTGCTTTTAATTTATTTTCACAAAATTAGTAAAATAACGTTAAAACTAGTAAAATTTCACTTTTGCCCCCGAGAGACCTCACATTAAATGCGAACACCACAAGTGGGGCTTACTTGTTGTGTTTATTAATAGAATAAAATATGCTAGCCATCAGGGGCGGACCTAGCATTATGCTAGGAGCCGCGCCCGCTGCCCCTCAGGTTTGCGCGTGTAGTGGAATTTTTTTTTTTATAATTTTTCTAAAATGTTACTACTAAAATAAAATTTACGTTGCTACTAAAAATTAATATACATTACTACTAAATGAAATTATACGTTAGTAACGTTAGCACGTTACGTTACTCGAAAAAATATTTATCGAACTCAACTAATAATAAGCTAAAAAAATAACTAATCTAAACAATTAAATAACTAAGGGCATCAGGGGTGCTTGTAGAGTTTTTAGTTTCTTTCACTGATTTTAACCAATCCTGCTTTGCCACATCACTTCACTGATTTACTTCACTGAAACACCTTTTTGTAGGCAGCACTCCATTGATTCTTTTATTTATTTTCATTTAAATACCCAAACTTTTTGTTTTACATTTTTACATGGTTTTAACATTTAATTCTACTATTTCAACCGTCCCACCAAACGGTCAGCCAAATTTAATTGTTTATCTTGGAAACCGTCGAGTTAATTGAATTTAGCTCACCTAAACGGTCAGCGAATTAATTTTAACAGTGCCACCGTCGTATATATAAAGTGATCAAACCATGGGGTTAAAAGCCACAATTTACCACGGTTTAAAAAACCAAACACACAAAAAATGAACCCGTGGACTGACGAGGAAGAGATGTCCCTTGTGGTTTGCCACAAGGATGCGTCGAACGACCCGGAGATTCAACAACTCCCTCGGAAAGAAAGGGTCCAACTACCCCCCGGAGGGATTTTGGGCTCGGGTTTATAGCGACTTCATCGAGCACGTTGGCAGCAACACCATCAAGACCGTCCAAGACCTCCAGCTCAAGTGGGCCGACCTCAACATCAAGTGTGAGAGGTGGACCACCCTATACGAGCAAACGGTGAGGGAGGATCCGGAGCTTGATGAGGAGTTGGCTATCGGCTTCACTAACTATGAGTATAAGGCGCGATACGACAACGATTTCGACCATGTCGAAGCATGGCGATTGTTGCGCCAACTTTAAGTTTTTTTTCTATGTTTTAATGTATTTTTATTTTATGTTTAATATTATTTATGTTTAATTTTTATGTTTTAATGAAATGTTTTTTATTTATGTTTTTTATTTCTTTAAACGGTAAACATAAAACAAACAGTAAAAATAAAAAAACACTAAAACACACGGGGGTAAACTGAAAAATTTGCATTTATAAAAAACAACAAAACAACCGGTACCAGCACGGTAAACAGAACCAGCAAAACGGTCCACGGGACCACTACCAGCGTGGGTGGCGGCGGTGTTACGGTGCTGGTAGTTGGTACTCGTGGACAATTCGGGTGGCGCCCCGTCCCCCCTAAACAACCCCACACATTAAACCCAACCCCCCACCCTAACCCAAGTACAACAACAAGAAGCAAAAGGACCGTTCTAATTAAACCCCCCCCCCCCCAACTTCTAAATCAACCCCTTAATCCAGGCGCCTCGCTTAGGCCTAAGCGAGGTGCCTGGGTTAATCTTTTTCAGGAATCTTAGTCTTTATGTCTAATAAGGCAGGCAGACGCCTCGCTTTGGCCAAAGCGAGGCGCCTGGCTGCCTGATTAGACATAAAGACTGAGATTCCCCTGAAAACGATTAACCCAGGCGCCTCGCTTAGGCCTAAGCGAGGCGCCTGAGAGTTTGATTACCCTTGATTAAACGTAAAGCCTGATATGCTCTCGAAATAATTACCCAGGCGCCTCGCTTTGGCCTAAGCGAGGCGCCTGATCCCATCAGATTTTGGCTATAAATGGCCCCTATAAATTCATTTGATTTCATTATAAACTCATTCGATTTCAATTCTTTATCCACAACATATAACATGTCGTATTACGACTTAATTTTCGGTGATTCTTACGACTCTAATTCATATAATGTCGAGGAGGGTTTGTCATATAATGTCGAGCAGGGTCGGTCATATAATGTCGGGCAGGGTCGGTCTAGTAATGTCGAGGAGGGTCGGTCATATAATGTCGGGGAGGGTCGGTCTAGTAATGTCGAGGAGGGTCAGTCTAGCATTCGTTACCGTGACAATGCGGTACAACTGGACTTGAATACACAGTGGAAGGACCCGTATGAATTTGAAGACGAGCCTAGTCAACCTGCCTACGGTTATACTTACGACGCTTACGGTGGTCATGACACATTTGAAGAACAAGACTATACCAACTATGAAGACATCGCTGTCGATGAGAAGCGGGTAGAAGATCAGGAGGAAGGACCTAACCCGATCAACCTTTGGTTCGAGGCTAACCGGACATTTTCGACACGCGATGAGTTGGTCGATTGGGTACATGATACGGGAATGGCAAATGGTGACGTCATAGTTATAAAAAGATCGAAGAAAAGAGGAGTACATTTCGTGAAGGTATATATTTCAGTCAAGATTGTTTTTAAGATATTAACAAATGCGTATTTTATAAATTGTTATTTAAAAAGCAACAATAAACTTAACTTATAAATTAGTTACTAAAAACACGTGTTTTATTGTTGGTCAAGGTTAATTCCCTACGGGTGCACCAGTGGTTTTCGGGTCACACACCTTTAGGATTACGTTTCTCCTTTGCTAAGAGTATTGTTAATTTTTAATTAATAAACTTTTTTATAATTTATTATCTAAAAAAGTTATAAAAAAACTTATTTTCTAATAAACTTATTTTTGTTAAGGTTGTATTTCAATGCACTCTTGGGGGGGAGCATAAGAGTGTAGCTTTGGTGAGGAAGACGGGTAGCAAAAAAATTGGCTGCCCGTTTAAGTTGACAGGGGTGTTTGAAACTCGGACACGGGTTTGGAGGTTAAAGGTGAAAAACCCGACGCACAACCACACTCCCTTTGAACACTTAGAGGGTCACTCGTATGCCAGAAGGCTTTCTGTTGATGACAGACAACTGGTCGGGCAGATGACAGAGAATGATGTTTCCAAGCGTAGAATTTGGAGAATGATCCTTTCAAAGAACCCGGAGAGAAAGACTACCCTGAAAGATATACACTGTATGGAGCCGCGAGTGATTGTGACAGACATGGACCTTGCGCTGATGAACGCGTGTGATGTGGTTTTCCCAAAGGCGTACAAGTATCTATGCCGGTTTCATATCTCGCAGAATATCAACAGGAACAGCAAGAAGGAGTTCACGGATAGGGGGTGGAAGGAATTTGTTCGAATGTTTTGGTGGCTGTGTGACTCTGCGACTGAAACCCTATACGAATACAATTTGGGGCAATTTCAGTCATATCTGGAAAAGATGGATAGTCTAGGTAAGTAGTTTTACATAATTACATACGTACTTGTTTACATACACACGCCTGACAAGTTTTGGTTATATTTTTCAGACCTTTTTTGCTACACGAAGAATAACTGGTTGGACCGGTTCCGTCAAAAGTTTGTGTCTGCGTGGACTAACCAAATGCTGAACTTCCGCCAGACCATTACCAACAGAGTTGAGGGCATGCATGCCAAAATTAAAAGTTACCTTCCAGGCAATCGCAACTCGTTGTCGACAATTGTGAAGTCCGTTGATCAAATGGTTGATAAGCAATACAGGGACATTAAAAAAGGTTTTGAAGAAAGCCTAAGAAAAACAATGAACCACCACAAGAAGCAGCCATTGCTTGATAAGTTACTTCGGAAGGTTAGCAAACATGCTCTTCAGCTGATATACGAAGAGATCGACCGTCTTCAAACGTCCATGCGCCGTTACCATAACACTTGTGGATGCCAGCTTTATAATAGTTGTGCTTTGCCATGTGCATGTCGTCTCGAGCAGTTACAACTTAATGGTAATTAGTACTAGTGTCCATATGATTTTACTACATAATTTAATACATGATTTAACTTTATAACATATGTAATTTTTTCAGATCAGGAAATCCATTTGTTGTCGATAGACGTGTTCTGGAGGAAGCTTGACTTCAAATCTGCGAAGACTGGTTGCGAATATATAAATGTAGATAAGGCGTGGGCAGAATTAAAGGAAACGATTGATACAAAACCAGTTTTTACCCAATTAAACTACCTGGACAAATTTGCACAACTCGTCACAGGCAACTACTCCCCCAATAAACCGCCTGTTGTGCAAAAGAAAACTCGTGGTCGTCCAACCAAGAAGTAGCAAGAACACAAGAGAGAACAATCTGCAAGAAAGAGCTTGCATATGTCGGTTGAAGAAAGTGGGTCCGACGAGGAGTTTGAATTTCCCCGGCACAGCTCTTTCGTACCATCACAGGAGGACCTCGTACGACCTTCCCAGTCCCAGCCATGCCCTCCTTACGAGCTTCACCGTCACAGCTCTTACATACCGTCATCGTCCCAGGGAGCAGCATTTGGGATAAATTCAATTTCCCGTTGCTTCTGCGGACAAAAAAGTCAGAGAACTTAGTAAGGCAATATGGGGATAGAATTCCATCTGTGTTTCACCCATATATATCTAAAATAACGGATGTGAGACCTGATGGTCATTGCGGTTTTCGAGCGGTAGCTGTGGGGTTGGGGATAGGTAAAAATGAACATATGTATGTCCGAGGCCAAATGCTACTCGACTTGCGCAATAACGAAGCCTTGTGGAGGTCAATCTTTGATCCGGAAAACGAAGGACGTTATCAGCGTCTCTGCGATAGTATTTGTTTTAGAGGGGTGGGAGAAGCCCTAGAAGCGAATTGGATGACGACGCCGAAAGCGGGATTTCTCATTGCACAGAGGTTTGGTTTTGTTTTTCATACACTCGACATTAAAGGTTGTGATATAGTTTTCCCTCTATTCTTGGGCCCAAGTGGTGCTCTACCACCTGTTCAGACGGTAGAAGTTTGCTTCGTGGGCCGACATTACATCAATATAAAGCTTGAAGGATCATATTCAATGCCATCCCCGAATAGAGTTTGGACTGCTTTTAGAAATGATGGTGGTGCGGAATGGGAAACTATGTTTAAAAATCAAATCGATATGTACAAAGAATTAGTTTTCCCGAAACGGGACACCAATCAAAGTCCCGAAGTACAAGATTTAGGTTAGATATGTGAAATTTGTAAAAATATTTAAACACTGTTTACGTTCTTAAAAATGGTATTGGTTATGTTTATGTTTTTAAAAATCGTATTGGTTATGTTTATGTCTTTTAACGGGCTTGTCGGGTCGGAACAGTCCGGTTCGTTAACGTGCCGGTCAGGTCGGACTGTTTCGGTTCGTTAACGGGCCGGTCGGGTCGGAACAGTCCGGTTCGTTCACGTGCCGGTCGGATCGGAACAGTCCGGTTCGTTCACGTGCCGGTCGGGTCGGACTGTTTCGGTTCGTTAACGGGCCGGTCGGGTCGGAACAGTCCGGTTCGTTCACGTGCCGGTCGGGTCGAATTGTTTCGGTTCGTTAACGGGCCGGTCGGGTCGGAACAGTCCGGTTCGTTCACGTGCCGGTTGGGTCGGACTGTTTCGGTTCGTTAACGGGCCGGTCGGGTCGGGTCGGAACAGTCCGGTTCGTTCACGCGCCGGTCGGGTCGGACTGTTTCGGTTCGTTAACGGGCCGGTCGGGTCGGAACAGTCCGGTTCGTTCACGTGCCTGTCGGGTCGGAACAGTACGGTTCGTTAACGTGCCGGTCGGGTCGGAACAGTCCGGTTCGTTAACGTGCCGGTCGGGTCGGAACAGTCCGGTTCGTTCACGTGCCTGTCGGGTCGGAACAGTACGGTTCGTTAACGTGCCGGTCGGGTCGGAACAGTCCGGTTCGTTCACGTGCCGGTCGGGTCGGACTGTTTCGGTTCGTTAACGGGCCGGTCGGGTCGGAACAGTCTGGTTCGTTCACGTGCCGGTCGGGTCGGACTGTTTCGGTTCGTTAACGGGCCGGTCGGGTCGGAACAGTCCGGTTCGTTCACGTGCCGGTCAGGTCTGACTGTTTTGGTTCGTAAACGTGTCGGTCATAATAATAATATTAATAATAATAATAATAGTAATAAAAATCAACGTAATAACGACGACGACGACGACGACAACAATCGTAATAATCGTTCACGTGTCGGTCGGGTCGGAACACGGAAAATTTTAATTATTATAAAAATCCGGCATCGACTGTATAGTCCGTCCATGATGTACAACGATTTATGAATGTTCTTCAAACTCGGATGTTTGTACCGAAAACCACAAACGAACAATTAAACCTACCCAAACGCGTTAAACAGAGTCTGGAACTCCAGGATATCGATTAGACACGCGAAATTTTAATTAATATAAAAAAACAGGTATTGACTGTTTAGTCCGTGTATGACATATAACAATTTATGAATGTTCTTCAAACTCGGATGTTTTTACCAAAATCCACAAATACGCAACAAACGAACCGAAACGCTTCGAACGGAATTTTTTTGGGTTGGATACAACATAAAACTATTAGAAATTAATTAAAAAAAATTTTAACCGACCAAAACTATTTAAAATGAATTAAAACAATTATTTAAAAAAAATAAAAACTCTTGAAGCGCCTCGCTCAGGCCAAAGCGAGGCGGCTGCCTTGGACGGTTAGTCTAAACAAGCGCCTCGCTTAGGCCAAAGCGAGGCGGCTGGCTTAGACGTTTAGCCTATCCAAGCGCCTCGCTTAGGCCAAAGCGAGACGCTTGGCATAAACGGTTACTATTTCGAAGCGCCTCGCTTTGGCCTAAGCGAGGCGCCTCGATTTGGTTTTAAAGCCAAAGCGAGGCATCAGATCTGCCTCGCTTGGCCTAAGCGAGTCGCTTCAGAGGGGGGTTGAAATAGAAACCTGGGGGGTGCCAATAGACGGACCCGAAGCAAAACCCAACCCTCTTCAACTGCACAAAACCAAAAAATAAAAATAAAATAAAACCTTCTTCTGATGTTGTGAACGCAGCCAGGAAGAGCAGCAGCCATTAAACCTTCTAAACCTCCGCCTAACACGTGCCGTCAGTCGTTCTCCGCCCGCCACCGGACCACCACTGGTCCGGCGCCGCCCCTGTCCACAGTCAACTCTCTTGTGAGTTTTTTTTTTTTAATTATAAAAACTGTCATGATTAACATTAGAAATTAAGTAATTATAAATTGGGTTTTGGAATTTGATGTTATAGTTGATTATAGTGTTTTTGATTAATTTATTAGGTTTGGTTGGGGTTCTGTATTCTATTCCGTATTTCATTCTGATAATAAAAGTGAAAAGATATTCAATTACTTTGTTCCAACTAGTTTGTTTTAGAACCTGTTTTGGGATTTTGGTAGATTTTTCATGATGTTTTGAATCATGATTTTGATTTCAAAAGATTCATTTTGTTTCTATGAATATGAATGGTACTCGTTTAACTCGTTTAGCGTGTTCATTGCTAGTTTTTAGTTTTTCTGTGTGAATATGAGAGTTTATATTTATGGTGATTTTATAAGACCCAAGCGCCTTGGTTTTAAAAAGCGCTAGGCGCACAAAAGTGACGAGGTCTAAGGGCATCGCGCGAAGCGTAAAAAGCGTGGGATTTTCGTACCCGAAGCGCACACTACTTATATAATTTTTTTATATATCCCACATATATTCCATGAGTTTTTAGCTTCATTTACCCAAAATATAGCTATAAATAAGGTTTTTATGTGATTTTACGTATATGTACAAGCCAAAAACTCAAAGGTACAACATTTTTATGCATAAAAAATACCCAGGTTACGTGAGGCGCGCACCTCAGGGAGAAAAGCGCCTGAAATTTGACAAAAAATCCCTTGAGACGCGCGCCTTTGGGAAAAAGACTAGGCGCAAAGCCCTGAGGCGCCCTAGGCTGAGCCTTGATGCGCCTTGCGCCTCAGGCGCGCTTTTTAAAACCCAGCCAAGCGCCCCCTTCTTAATCTTACAATCTGCTATGTCTTAATCTTACAATATGCTCTTATAGTCTTACATTCGAATTACCTTCTTCAGGCATATATCAACTTCGACTCCAGGGCCGGCCGGTTGAGTCGATTGTTCTGTTCGATTGGACAACAGACATTCAAAAGGTTAGTACTGGTTTACCGTTTATCAATTGATGCATTGTTCTGTCAATCCATTCCGGTTCAACAAGTTTAGGGATTTGTTGTTTGTTAATTGATTTAGGCCGTAGGAATTAGGTAGTAATCCAGCAGTTGAGTAAGCTTTTCTATTAGTTGATTTAGGAGTAAAGCATAAACATTATAACAATGTTAAGTCGAAACCGAAAGTATGATATGAATCGGGTCACGCAAAAAGGGTAAAAAAAATAGAAGCTGATGAATTGCTTTAGGCCTCCGAAAACGTTGAGCTGGCCCTGTAAATAAATCATAAAAAATAGTTTGTTTTCTCATGAGTTAAGAAGGGTGATAGCAATCCATTGTATGAAACTACGACGAATTTTTTTTTGGAACGTTACTACTAAATTTTTTTTCTAGATCCGCCACAGCTAACCATCCTCTTACAACCTCTAAAAATAGAGTTGAGTTATCTTTGTTCAAATGTACAAAGTACATAATGTTTAAAATTTATACTCTCTCAATATATGATTTTCCAAACAATGTCTTTCAAACATTAGTTACGTTCTTGTGTACAATAACAACACTTTTCGAACAGTTATTTTCAGGATTTTGGCTAGCCTCTTTTTCGGCTTTCTTTCTTTCACGTTCAGCCTGTTTAAGATTCTCCTCATGACATTCTTGGAATAGTCTCACAAAGCTGCTAAAAGTTTGAATGGCTGTTCAAAAATATACAAACACAATAATTCAATAAAATTTTTAACTAAAGATGGCAAATCATGTATGTCATGCGGGTTGGGTAACGAGTTAAAACATGTTCAAATCAATATGAGTAATTTTTTGTACCGGTTGGAAAAGAACATGTCAGGCTAAATATTGTTGACATGAAAACACTTTTTGACTAGTTCCAAATTAATGTGTCAAATATGATTATAAAACTTATATTATTTCAGGTAATATTATAAACTTTCAAATACATGATTCAGGAGGTTCTACTTACTGAAAAAAAAAAAGTATACTTTGGATGACTTTTGATTATCTAATTTTGATGTTACTATCATGAACTATATTAAAGTGTGTAGCTTGTTCGAAAGGGCACCGAGCAGGGTCTTCACTAAAATATAAGGCCAATCCATCGGCACTTTTACCCTGTAACAGAAACAGTTAAATGAAATAATCCGAAACGCAACTTTCTTACAATAAAGCACAAATCATACATAAAAGGAACTTAGTTTTACTAGGATTCTGTCTTTGAGAACATAATTTCAAAATCAACATTTAATATGACAATAATAGTTATTGAGATGTACCACAATGTGAAAGAAATTTGTAACACTTCTCACTTCCGCCTCAGCGTAGCCAATAAACTCCTCCAGTCTCTTCACAATGTGAGAAAATCTTTATCAGTATTTTATAAATGCTCGATTAGGGCCGCTTAAGCAGTACGCTAAACAGCAGCCTAAACTTAAGCATCCGACAGTTCCAAAATTAAAAAAGAACATGCCTTTAAATGAATTAACCACTTAGAATATTAAAAGCTAGCTAGGTCGCGTAACCCCTTAGCTCTACTAGTCACTTGAGTTATGTTTTATCTCAAACGGGTCAGGTCAATAAAAGATCAAGCAAAAAAAAAAAAAAGAAACAAGTCTAATAGGTAGAACCAGTTACTATTGTTATAGTATATTACTCTATTTGAATTAGATTATCGAGTTAATATTTTTCCTAAATTAGAAATTTGACAAAAAGTTTAAACTGTTTTATCTCAAATGGGTCAGCAGACCCGACCCATTTTGACCCGTTAATACCTCTAAATTTAGGTGGAAACAAAACATCTAACAAGAACTCCATAGGATGTTTACCTACCCGGTGAAAAACTACATACACATAGCCATCATTTGCAGATGCTTCTAATTCATTCCTGGCTTTTTTCAGTCCATTGCTAAGGGCTAGCATTTCTTCGGTTAACGCTTTCACTTTTATCTGCAAGTTTTGGCATTAATAAGCAATTTGTTAAAAGTTTCAATAATAAATCTACGCAAAAAGAGAAAGAGATTATTTTAAACCTTTTTCGCAGCTTCTAGGCTAACAAGATCCTCCGGAAAATCTATAAGATCTGGTGATCTGTTGGCAAGAAGCTGTACAAGAAATAAAAATATTGATTTAGTATGAATCAAAAGCTGCAACATGTTAGCTTGTTAATAAAATCGGTTCAACTATGTATATTCTAGAAAAGAAATATTGTAAAACTAAATGCTAGTTGTGCCTTGCAGAGATAATGCATCAAAGTCATCCTGCGGTTTGAAGCTCGTGTATCTATCGATTTCAAAAGACTATCCAGTTTGAAACCGATTGCAGAACCTACAAATTTAGGATAACATGAAGAAACTTATAAATAAATACATATGCTTTCTATCTTTATGAAGGTCTAGTGATGTTATTACCTCTAGCAGTTCCTTGATTTAATGTATTTCCTAAATATAAGATTCTCTTCATAACTTCCTTCATTTTGACAGACCTTCGGACCTAACAAACCAACGACAGAAGTAAATCAGGTACAAATAAGAAAACAAAAACAGGAGTGTGGCATTTATCTATAACAATGGACGGGTACCTCGTTACATGCAGAGTTTACAATGTTTAAACTGTTCCTAAAATGTGCGATCTGAAAGAAAAGCTCGAATGAGATAATTAAAATATAAAAGATCAGAACATTTAAGAATTAGCAGGCATTCAACATATAACCACAAACCTGAGAATTAAATTGAAGTTTGAACAGAAAAATATTTAGTTTTGCCTCCATACGCGGCACTCTCATTAGCTCAAGAAAGTACTGCGATATAATTAACGTCTCAAGTGTTAGAAGGCATGATTATGATAGCCAGAGTTGTTAAGTTTATTTTCATGCAAGTTAATCATAAAGCCAAGGGAAAAAAGGTATTGTGATCTTGAAACTCACGTGCTCGCACTTGCCCAAGCGCTCCACGTCACCCATGTAGTTCTGAACAGTCACAATGCAGATGATCAATACTTAATGGAAGAATAAAGAGAAGTATAGTAGTAAGTAAATGTAAATGCATCTAGAAACTTATGGTTTCACCTTGAGTTGGTCCATCTCTTCATTTGTAGGACAGAAATCGAGAATATATTTTACTTGATCGACATCTAACAGTGTGTCATCCATAGCCAAAACTGCGTCCTGCAGATGGCAAAGAAAGTTGTTATCATCCATAGCCAAAACTGCGTCCTACAGTGTGTCATGTCTCGATGTAATTTTTTCAGTCATGTTATATTATTAAGAAGAAATAAAAAACGTTAAAGGTAAAATCATATTCAAACTAACAACCTAAGTATCCAAATTCAGAATTAAGAAGCCAATTAGATAAAGGCGTGTTAGAACATGATACCGGCCCTTACCACCATATCAGGAAGCGGCATTTTAACGTTTGTAAGCATGATTTCCGTGTTAGTGGCTCTCTCCGGATCAATCTAGAATCAAGAACACAATCGACAAAAAGTAATTCCTAGAATTATTGAATATCAGTATCTTTCTATCATATAAGGTTTGAGGTACTCAATTTACATTACATTACCGATTGGATCTTTTCCTTATCTGGCTGTTTAGGAGCAGTTAATTTGCGGGCTGCGTTAGAGATCATTGTCTTAAAATCTGATACATCAAGTTCCGACGGACTAGAATTCAACAACATAACATCAGTAGTTTCCAATGAAACAACAAAGTGTAGAAACCAAACAAGAATGATGGCTACATTTGGCTAAGCCCTTCCCAGAAGCATCCTTGACATTTGCACCTTCTACCGCGGCCACTAGGTGCTCCTCTAATAGAAGCAGCTTTTTTCAGGGGTGCGTTGGAGAAAAGCGTCTCAAGTTCTGATACATCAACATCTGGCCGACTAGAATTCAAAAGTATAACATCAATAGTTAGAATAAAATCATAAATGATATGTACATGCATGCATACATGTGTGATTTTGATTACCAAGATTCATTATTACCAAAAGAATAATGACACAACATAATACATAAACCAAACAAGAATGATGGCTACCTTTGTCTTTCCAGTTCTTCCCACAAGCTTCCTTGTAGAGCCTTGGTTACATTGTTCACTGCACGTCGACTTGGGCCACCAGGTGGACGTGAAGGGCCACCTGGAGGTCCAAGTGGTGGAGGAGGTGCACGCGCTCCACCATGCAGTGGGGGATGTGCGCGTGCATGACACCTTCCATGCATTGGCGGAGGGGGAGGTGGAGGAGGTGGTGGTCCATGCATTGGCTGAGTGGATCTAAATTGTTCCATAGCATGAAAATCAAAATTTGCCTGAAGAAATCAATTATCAAATTTTAGTCACCAACCAATAATATCAATGTGATCAAGGAAATGCACATCCACCAATTCATTAACAGAATACCCAAAAAAGGGTACGTCTAATAATTATGAAACACCATTAATTGTGTTTATTACAAGTTCTAAACTTTATGCTCCAATTAACTATAATGGTTTTCACCAAGTAACTTGGTCATTCATCTACCATGTATCACACAGTGTTCCAACGGGACAACCTAGCGGTAAGTGGTGTACTCCGCAATCAAAAGGTTGTGAGTTTAAATTTGGCAAGATACTATTGTGTATTTATTCTAGAATATCTAGGAATTGTTGTTAAAAAAATGTATCACGGTATGTTAAATATTTTTATTGTTATTCAAAATCTTTGGATTGTGATAATTTAAATCTAACATCAACCTATAGGACCATACATGTAAGAAATTAGGACCAGTAATTAGTGTTGCGCTGCAAATTATTACAATAATGTTGAACTATTTATAGTATTAAGGGTTGTAATATATATTTGGACGATGAACAAAAGGGAAAGAATTGTGGAGCTAGGCTCAATTGATTTCTAACAAATGCTTTAACTAGAAATTTATAGTGATATATTTTGAGACAAATGAAGTTAAAAAAAAACTACTTTCTAAAGTCAAATGAATAAATAGGTGTTTGTTCATGTTTAAAGCGACTATTGCGTTATTAAATAACTAGACTTGGACAAATTCTATTACAAAAGATATTGTCCGGATATAAAACTTTTATCCGTCTACAACCTTATACTGATCGTGTGAGTTGTGACTTGTTTGCACGCATGCATGCTTACTCGTCCATACATATATAGACGTTTGAGATAGTAAAGTGAGAACATGGTAATACGATGTCAATTAAACTACAAAAAGAAATGATTTATTTTTCAAAATTTAGGAAAAATTAGAAGGGTCATATAATTTGAAATACTTCATTCTCATTAAAAACATGTAGCTAGAATGATAGAATACACTCCCAACTAAGCTCACCACATTCTTGTAAGTTTCTAAATAATTTGAAAGACACAAGTAAACGTAATTATCTGATGAATACATTCAAAAGCAAATTCGTCATCAGTAAAGACGTCTTGATTCTAAAAGACATCTTAGCCTTTTGTCCCATGGCTTCATAGCTAAAGGTGTGTAAACTCCATCACATTTTAACACCCACTTGTGAGTTCCTTGTGTTACATTTTGTTATGAATACATGTAAGTACTTCACTTTCAATCCGCAAACACCATAAAACTTATATAGTTCCTCAATAAGACTTTTCAGGTCAAATTAGTAGAACACGGGTTTGTTTCTAAATCAGAGATCATTCTCTTTGAGTGTGGACACTATAATGTTAATTTGTATGGAAACAGAAACTTAAAAATGTCAATTTGTTAGCAAGGTAGGTTCAATTTTCTTTTACACTATGAAAAATGAATATTGTAATTTAAGAGCTAGTGCTTCTAATACCCTACATAGATAATGCACTAAGGTCATCCTGTTGTTTGAAACTCGTGTATCTATCAATTTCAAAAGACTATACAACTTGTAACCAGCTGCTACATCTGCAAATTTGGGATAACATGAAGAAACTTATATATAAGTACATATATCTTTTTACTTAACACAGGTTTAGTGATGTTATTACCTCAGAGCAGTTCCTTGATTAGATGTATTCTACAAACATAATATTCACTTCATAACTTCATTTGATTTGACAGACTTCCAGACCTTATAAACCAACCCACATATAGCCAAATTATTGGTGGGGTACGGGGAGGGTGAGATGTAAGCAAGCCTAGCAAATCATGCCCAACCCACTCTTCGCAAGTAAATTTCGGCCAACCACTACTCCCCCTTCCCTCCATAGTGGGAGTTTACACGATTCTAACTGCGGTTGTTGTTTGTCTCCTCCTAACTTTCCCAATCTAGCTCAACCTCCTCTCCCTTATTTTATCCGATATACTAGCCGCCCCTAATCTTCCCCTTAAACCCTCATTGCTTATATTGCTTATAGTGTGCCCCCAGGCCCCCCACATCCACCTCATCCATGCTACCTCCATCTTACGCGTTTGTGTCTTCTTGATAGCCCTGCAATATGCCCCTTATAACATAGAAGGTCAATCTGCAGCCCTATAAAATTTACCCTTTAATTTAGCTGGGAACCTCTTGTCGCACAAAACCCTGTAACTGCTCTTCACCTTATAAACCAACAACAATACTAAATCACTTACAAATAAAAACTAGAATAATAAAAAAGAAAACAACAATGTAGCAGTTGTAAGAATGGAGCACCTCATTACATGCAGAGAGTGTATTTTGTTAAACTCTTCTTAAAATCTGCAAGCTGGAAAAATGTTAATCTGGGATCATAAAGTGTACAATGATCAAAACATGTAAGAATTAGCTGGCACAATCAAAACCCTGATATATAAATTGAATTCAATAGCATAACATCAGTAGTTGGAATACATGATATATACTAATATACATGCATGATGCATGCATATATGCATATTGCACTTTACAGCATGTCCAACAAAAACATGATTTTGACTAGCAGGTTTCAACTTTTTAACAAAAGAAGAATGAAACAACAAATAACGGTATACTTCTATCACAGTTAATAAAAAAAATGAAACGTGAAGGGTAGTTTAAAGGATGAGGTACTCACTTTAAATTGCATTACCAATTGCTCTTTTTCAGGTTTGAAACAAGAAGCCGTTATCTTCTCAGCCTTTTTAAGAGCAGCTATTTTGGAGGCTGCATCAGAACAAAGTGCCTCAAGTACTGGCAGACTATAATTCAATAGCATAACATCAGTAGTTAACTAAATGATATATACATAATGTACATATTGCAAGATTCTTAAAAATATGAATTTAAGTAGCAAGATTCTTAAAAGAAAATATATGGAACAACAATTATGGAAACCAAAGAAGAATGATGGCTACCTTTGTCTTTAAAGTTCTCCCACTCTCTACCCGGGCAACCACCTAGTCTACCATGTAGAGGTGGAGAGCCAGCTAAAGGTCCAGTTGCTCTCCAGGTGGTGGAGGTGGAGTTGAAGCGCCTTGCATAGGGGGGCTGGATGTTATAGATGGAGACGAGGCTTCATGCACTTGAGGTGGAGATGTAGGATGGGATACAGGTGGTGGCAACATAGCATCTCCATCTCCTTCTTGGCTTTGTTTTCTTTTAAGTTCATCACAGTCAAGGTTCTCCTTATGACATTTTAGGAATAGTCTCACAAAATTGAGAAGGGTCTGAGTAGCTGCACAACCAATAAATGGACATAACACAAATTGTATAGAGGTTGGATTTGCAGGTTGACCCGTTTAATGTTATAACTTAAACTTATTGTGTATTATATATGCCAAGATTTATATGAAAAAAGAGTAACGACATAACTATTTAATGTACCTTTTTTTAGTTGTTAATTTGTAATTTTATAGCATTAATATACAAATAAAATAATAAAATTTGGGTTAAACGAGTTGTGTTCGTGTCAACCAACGAAACTCGTGTTGTGTTGAAGTTCATGATTTTACTCTATATAAACATATGCAAGTTACCTTCTTCGAAAGGGCAACGGGCAGGGTCTTCACCAAAATATAGGGCCAACCCATCGGCGCTTTTACCCTACAAGAGACAATTAAATGAAATAATCCAAAAGAATACTTTCTTACAATAAAGGGCAAATCAACGTTTAAGGAACTTAAGTTCATTCGATTTTTGTTTTACGTACCATACATTCAAAATCAACATTTAAGAGCCTATTTTATAATCTAATAATTGAATAAGGGGCAAGTTACCCGTAAAGGGTTATAAACCGATTGAAAGTATGTTCCCTAAAGTGAAATTATAATTTGACTATAAGTATGGTCCTTTTGCGTTCAATTTGTTGTAAATTAACAGTAATATTTATTGGGATTTACCACAACTTTAAAGAAATTTGTAACGCTTGTCACTTCCGCCTCAGCATGGCCAATGAACTTGTTCAATGTCTAACAATGTGAGAAAACCTTAATCAGAATTTATAATCCTAAACATGGAATCAGTGTTCCTACAGTTTACCTACCAAGTGAAAGCCTGTAGATACGGGGCCATCATTTGCAGATGCATCTAGTTCTTGCTTCACTTTTTTCAGTCCATAGGAAAGTTCTAGCATTTGTTCTACTAATGTTTTCAAATGTATCTGCAAGTTAATTATCAAGCCTTTTATGAGTAATATACGAAAAGCATCGATGATAAAACTTAAGCATAAAAAAAAAATTTAATTCAAACCTTTGTTGCAGCTTCTAGGCTAACCAAATCTTCATGGAAATCTAAAAGATCTGGTGATTTGGTGGCAAGAAGCTATACAATGGGGAAAATGTAAAACCAGGTCAGCAATTAAGGTACATTTGGATTCAAAATTAATTTTAAGTGTGGACCCTAAAATGTTGATTAAGTATGAATTGGGTGGCAATTCCTGACATGAAGCGAGTACGATACGAATATAATCAGGTTTGGGGTTGTGATCATACCTTGCAGAGATAATGCATAAAAGTTGCGTTGCTGTTTGATGCTCGTGTTTCAGTCAGTTTCAAAAGACTATCCAACTTGAAACCAATTGCAGCACCTGCAAATGGGAAATTTGAATATTGTAAAATGCAAACATTCACCCAGAAGGCCCGAACCCACTTTGACCCGTAAGCCAACCCACCCACTTTGCAATCTTTTTCTTTTTCTTAACATGAAACAGTAATGTTATTACCTCTGTCAGTTCCTTGATTTAATGTATTTCCTAAATATAAAATTCTCTTCATGATTTCCTTCAATTTAACAGACTTCCTGACCTAATAAAACAGCAGAACTAGATTTTGTTAAAAGAAATACAGAAAAATAAAAAGACATTATTTATAAACTAAGAGCACCTCATCACATGCAGACTTTACGGTGTTTAGTTTATTCTTAAACTCTGCAAGCTGAAAGAATGACTGAAGTGAGATGATCATAGAATAAACAAAAAACAGAACATGTACTCAAATAGTAACCACAAACCTGAGAATTAAAATGGCTTTTGAACATCAAAGCATTTAATTTTGACTCTATACGCGGCACCTTCATTAGCTCCAAGAAATACTGCAAGATAGTTCACTAATAATATAAGAAATGGATTAAAATGAATAAATAAAATTGAAAAAACATAAATTTTATTATCTTGATACTCACCTGTTCACATTGGCCTAGTTTATCCTGATCACCGGTGTAACTCTGAACAGTCACAATGCAGAAGATCAATACATAAATGGCATAGTCAACTCTTTTACCAAACAAATATATCTAGAATATAAAACACCATCTGCAATGCATTGTCGATACAAGTGTCCATAGGACTGCTACGTCAGTTTTTGAAATAAGATAACTTAGATGGTTGACTCGTATATGGATCAGTGGGAATGCGGAAAAAGAGTGAAGAATATGTCCATAACTCCCAAAACATAATCATCAAAGATCTTTAAAAATTTCTTCTTTATATTTTATGTTTAACTAAGTTAATTAGTCGGTTACTTTGACCGCAATATTTTTCAGTAACAAAAAGCGAGCTATGGTTTAAAGTTTAGAGAAAACTTTTGATATGATAAATAGAGTTCTCCCATTTGATTTTTATATAAACGTTTACTAGAATCTAACATTTTTCGCTTCCGTCCTAGGCCATCATTACAAACCCCTACAATGCATTTGACCGTATGATTATCCTTGCATTTGCAGTTGTGTCCCACTTTTAAATATACAATAACCTACAACTAATATTATATAGTTTGTGTTCATCCTTATTGCCCTAAACACTCAAGGACAAAGGGAGAATGCATGATGCGTCTAACAAATTGCAGGTTCACCTTGAGTATCTCCATCTCTTCTTTTGTTGGGAAGAATTTTAGAAGATTTTCTACTTGATCAACATCTAAAACTGTGTCATCCATAGTCAAAATTGCATCCTGCATATTCAAATATTTTATTAAAAATGTATATTGTTTTACAAAAATGGATGCATTTACAAGTGAGAGTATAAAACATTTAACTCGTGTAACAAAAAAAACGAAGTAAGTAAATTCAGAATTAAGAAGCCATTTAAAAGATAGTACGTAAAATCTACACTTACCACAATACAAGGAAGTGGTAGCTTAACATCTATAAGCATGATTTCTGCGTTATTTGCCCTCAACGGATCAATCTACAATAATACAAAGAATTTTCATAGTTAGTATGTGACTACGCGTTATTATAGTTTTATTTTGCACACTACAGAGAATACATATTACATTACCAGTTGGACTTTTTCAGGAATTGAACTAGAAGCTTTTCTTGTCTCTGCATCTTTAGAACTAGCTATCTTTGGGGGTGTGTTAGAGAAAAGTTTCTTAAGTTCTGATACATCAATTTCTGGTGGTGGCCTAATATTCAACATACATTATAATATCGATATTAGTTAGAAGTTAGAATGTATATAAGTTAGGTTCTCCAACATTTCTGCAAAAGAAGACTATGAAGTGACAAAATTTATCAGCCATTTTTTTTGTGAAAATCACCAAAATGACCATCTTGACCAATGAGTTTGACAAAATAGCCTCGACTTTTATAATTTTCCAATCAACCAGTGTCTGACAATTGTCCCATGGATCAGCTGATCCAATCTCCTATGCTGGATGGAATATGTGGCGCCATGTACAAGCTTCTTGTTGACTGAAACAATTTCTTAGCTAAACAATAAACAAAGTCAAATGATTTCTTGTAATTTGTAAAAGAAAAAAGTCAAAGGCTATTTTGTCTAACTCATAGGTCAAAGTGACCATTTTAGTGATTTTCCCAAGAAATACTAGCCAATGTGACCAAGTAAAATGTAGCGTGCGCTGGATAGGTGGTCTTCAACGTGTTTGCAAGCATGGCGGCTAAAATTTTGAAAAAAAAACATATTTTACACATATAAAAAATCACGTTTAAACTTGGTGTTTTGGTCCGTTCATATAATGGTGTTTTAGTTACAGCAAGTACATGGTGTTTTATTTTGCAAGTAACAAAATATTTATTAGGCGGTGCTTATTTGTAGCAGGTACATGTTGTTTTATTTGCAGTTATGACGTTTTAGAGATGATATCGAGAGTACAATACCTTTGAGGGTTTCCATGTATTTGCAATTCCTCCCACAAGCTTCCTTCTAATGCCCTATTAACCTTATCCCAATTCAATTGCTTTAAGCTACAACTTCCCGCCGCGGTTTCTCCATTGTTCTGCATAGGCGGTGAGGGTGGCGGTGGCGGTGGACTTGGGGCATCATCACCATCATTATTATTATTATTATTATTATTATTATTATTATTATTATTATTATTATTATTATTATTATTATTATTATTATTATTATTATTATTATTATTATTCTGAGCAGCAGGTGATGGTGGTGCCTCCACTGAACAATCATAATAAATTAATAATCATATGATATCATACAACTTGTGTCCAATAATCATAACTAATATTTAAAAAAATGGCGGGAATGAAAGAATAGAAGGTACCGACCGAGAAGGGAATCGGAGGTTTGAAGATGGCGATCGCGATCGCGCTGCTTATGATGAAGGAAGCGTCTGAACAGGGCCATTTAAATGGAATCAAAACAAAATGCTATGGTAATTTAGAAGAATGATGGGTTATGATTGTGTATAGGAACAATGTAATTGAGAGATTGATAGGGTTTTATTGGATATCATAAGGAGGATTATAGCAATTGGAATTAGATGATTTGATGATGAAAGGGAATTGACTGTTAAGTTTGTTTCAAAATCTGGCTCCTAAAATTATGCTGCCTCACACATCTATTCTTAAATCATTTTTTTTTTCTCAAGTAAAAGTAAAAAATAAAATATTTAACATTATTGGTTTTAAAGAATATACTAGAGCAGCATTCACAACCTGTCCTAGGGGTGAGCGATGGTCCAAAACCGACCTGAACCGACAGTACCCGATTGAATGGTACAAGATTACCAGGTCAAAACTGAAACACAGGTTTCTGATTGAATGATTGTAGGTTGCAGAACGAAAATGGCAGCCTTCTTCCTCTTCTTGTTGTTCTTGCAGATTAGTATATTAGGTCGAAGGTGGGTTTATGTTAGAGTTTGAGTAGCTGTCGTCCATTGTATTAGGCCCATGATTTGGCGCCTAAAATAGTGCAAGTTAGTTAAATTTAGAAGTTATTTTCTGTCCTTTTATTGTAGTTCTGGACCGACCCGAGAACCGGCTGGTTTTAATATGTTTTCGGGTCGATCCTCGTTTTTTTTTCGGGACCAATTGTGCTCACCCCTAACCTGTCCATCAAAATTTTATGAGTGTATCCCTCATATTATAAAAAGTGATTTTCAGAGGTTATAAATGAAAGAAATAAAAAATGTTAGTGTTTATCTGTATATTTGGGATACGTTGTTCCCCTTATTTGTTTACAAGTTGATACCCTTTAGTTTTGTTTTGTTTTTAAGGCGAGACGAAAAAGCAACCGGCCTCAATCAAGGACCTAGCCACCCAAGCAGACCCTAGAAGTTATGCACAATACAATATAAATAATCAAGAGATAAAAAACACCTTTAGGATCAATCTAACAACTCCATTCTAGATAACAAATTCTAGATAGAGAGAATTACACAGATTGTCCTTTAGTTTTACCTGAAATTGCATCCTATGTCCTTTTTTTGAATTTTTAACTCCTTATGTCCTTTCTTTTATACACTTGTTACACCCTATGTCCTTTAGGCCAAACCAAGTTAAAAAACTCGGTTAAGCTGCTCACGTGCCCCTCACGTGAGGGGCAATCTTGTCTTTTCACCCTCAAAAGGACAATATGTGTAATAATAATAATAATAATAATAATTCAAGAACACAAAACACTTCAAATAAACCAAATCATTTCAAAACTTCAAATGATCAAATCCAATCCATCATAATAAAAACCAAACAAAAAAAAACCCAAGAACACTTACAGATTCACCACAGAAAACCCTAACCCTAATAAACCTAAAACTGCAGAATAAGAATTCTCCGGCGAAGCTGAAACAGCCGGAACCACGTCAGACCTGAGACGACGACGGAGCCACGTCAAACATATTTATCTTTACACCTTATCGGTTTTGGCATATTTATCTTTACTTTTGGGCTTTCCACTGTAACCTTTCACCATAATCCGGTAGATCTTTAACAAAATCATCATAAGAAATGCTTGAGTGTTTATGAAATGATGAATAAAGAAACCTTAAAAGGTGGGTCAAGGCATGCGATATGATACATTTTTGAACATCCATCACAACAGAGCAAGTCGCCACCAAGACCTCTCTAAAAAAGAAACCATCGTCGTCGCCTTCACCTTCACCCACACTAGGGCTGGCATATCGTGTCAGACACGACACGATAAGACACGATAAGACACGATGACCCGAAGTCCTAGACACAAACACGACACGGTAACTAATCGTGTCTGGTTTTCCAAACACGAACCAATTTTTAACAGGTTAACACCATAATACACGATAAGACACGATAATGAAACCCTATAAAAAAACTCGCCCAAATCGGCCTTTGGTTGTCAAAGATCTGAATCCCACACCAACGAACCCATGACAACTATTGAGACCTGAATCCAACACCAACGAACCCACCATCAGCTTCGTCGTCTCTCCACCACCTTGCATCATTTCTAATCTCTCTCTATAATACATTCTCTCTCTGTAGACTTGCAAACCTGCAGATTACTGAAAAGAGAAAGCGATTTAGTCGTCGCAGCTGTGGTTGCGCTAGAGCACCGCCATGAACGATGGCTGGAGACCCAGTTGGCTCTCTTTCTCCTCTGATCTCTTTTTCCCTCTCTTTATTTACGGAGTGTGTGTGTAAAATGAAATGTTGGTGGTAGTTTTTGAGGCTTTTCATATACTGTCAAAGAAAGTGGGTGACAGCTTCAAAGTTCAAAGGCAGAGAAAGCAGGTAATAGCTTATTAAAAAAAGGACTAAACCTCTTATTAAATCGAACAAGTTGCTTTAATAGTGATACCCAATACCCGAGGCCCATCAAATACTAACAGGTCTAAACGGGTCTTAACAGGTTAACAGGTATTTAACCTGTTAAGACACGAAAATAAACAGGTCTTAACGTGTCGACCTGTTTAAGACACGAAACCTGTTAAGGTTAAACACGAAACCTGTTAAGAATAGGCAGGTTCGTGTCGTGTTATCGTGTCCGTGTCTGAAATTGCCAGCCCTAACCCACACCAGATCCAGAAACCACCATCACCATCGGAACCCATCAATCGAAAACCACCAACAAAAACCACCATCACCTCCACCCCCTACCTCTACGGCCACGAAACCACCATCGTGCCGCCGCCCAGGAAACAACCATCGGAACCCACCATCGAAAACCACACTCGAAACCCACCAACGAAACCCACCATCACCTCCACTGTCACCATCGACCACCTTCCAAATCCACCGCCACCATCGTGTATGTTTTTTTAGAGAGGGAGTCTTGGTTGTTGTTATTGGTTGGTGTTTTCTCTGTTTCTAGAGAGAGAGAGAGATTAGAGAGAGAAGGAGAATAGAGAGAGAGAGTAGAAGAAGAGAGAGAGAGGGATTTAAAATGACAGAGAGAGAAGAGATATTCTGTGTTATTATTATTATTTTTATTATTATTATTATTATTATTATTACACAAATAGTCCTTTAACGAGGGTGAATTGACAGATTTGCCCCTCACGTGAGGGGCACGTGACCAACTTAACCGAGATTTTTAACTTGGTTTGGCCTAAAGGACATAGGGTGTAACAAGTGTATAAAAGAAAGGACATAAGGAGTTAAAAATTCAAAAAAAGGACATAGGATGCAATTTCAGGTAAAACTAAAGGACAATCTGTGTAATTCTCTCTTCTAGATAACAAGCCCTTACAACAGTTATTCAACAACCAAAGATCCTAAATTACTGAAAATACGACTTATTAGTAGTCAACCTTTACATACAATTATGATCAACAAACATTAATGAGCACAAGCATCAAGAAACCTCAACACTAACTCAGCATGCTCCTTGACCTTAACATCCTTTGCACTTGTGTCCAATACCAACTTCGGCACCTCACCCACATCATAGTCAGTGCACCCATTGTAACCCTCCAACAACCTCTCCATATCGCGCCACGTGGCGGGCTTATGCCAGCTTCCATCACAACCATTTTTACCCCTATTCTCCAACCTTCTTCGCCACTCAACCTCGTCCTCAGGCTTGCACTCAACCACCACAAGTTGAGTGCCCTCAAAAGACTCGGCTAGCTTAACTAGCCGGTCCAAGTGGGCCCGATGGGAAAGAGGCGAGTCAATGACCACACTAAGCCCAAGACTTAGTTGGGTCTCGACCATTCGCCATATTACTTCATATGAAAGATGGTTAAGGAGTTTTTGGATAGTGGTGTCGGACCCTAATTGTGACTCGATTGTAGAAGTCGAGTCACGCACGTCGTCTTTGTCGATGAGTGGGCACCCTAGCGATGCGGCTATGAACCGAGCCAAGGTGGTTTTGCCTGAGCCAGGGTGCCCTTTCATCGCTACTATGACTCGTTGTGGTCGAGTTTCTTCATGGTCCATGGTTGGTATTGGTTTTGGGTTATATGACCTTGATCAGTGTAATATGTTTTAGTTTTATAGCGTTATGTCATTGTCACTTATACATATATTTAAATAAAATATCTCTTTTTTTTTTCTTCTTGTATTTATATTTAGATAATATAAAGTGAAACATGAATCATAGATTTCTTTTCTAGTCATTTCTGGATAAGGGTGAGAAAGAGACTCGTGAGTTTGTTGTTGATGATAAGTTTTGACATGTCACAAAACGATGATGACAGAGATTTTTTTGTTGTTACAAAGAAGTCCTTGTTTTATGAGATCATTTGCACAATTCACCCTCAACTCTCACTTTTAAGGATCTAGCCACCATATAAATAAAGAGACCGAGTCAAGCCGAACATCAAGAGGGCTCGGTTTGACTCAATGGTGTATACTAAACTCGAACTCGACATGAAAGGTTGAAGAATTTTCTTGACTAGACTCTTTTAAGTTTGGTTCAATAAAGATGTTTGCTTAACACAAGAACTCAATTAGTTTGAAAATATCCAATAGTTAAGTTGAATAACATAACCATCATATATAGCTATGGTCAGCGAGCTCGTACTTGAAGGCACCAGTCCAACACGAGTTGTGTTTTACCTCATCTCATAGGCCCCTTTCCCTCTGCAAATCCATCTTTGATCTGCACCAGTCCAACAAGGTTCACCTTGTTTTGTGTACAGCCAAAAGTTGCATTTCTCTTGTCTCTTTTGCATAACAGCCTTTTAATCAAGTACACCATTTACAATATCTTCATAGGAATAGTCATTTTTTTCATACCAGCCATTCCATATTTGACAAATTTTGACCCACATATACATGAAGCGCCGGTTTAGACCCAGAGGTCAACTTTTTAAAACTAAGAACATAACGAAGCTGAATGGCATGATATGCCTGTATCAAAGAGAGGGTCATAAGTTGGGAGCTTTAGATCATCCTTGGGGTTGCCATTTTCAGTCGGCAATCTCACCTGCATAAGTTGTTTATGATCAAACCCAAAAAAACGTTTTGCAAGTAATTTATCAAGGCTGGACATGAGGAAACACACAATCCATCCTCAGTAATATCAATTACCTGGTAGTCATTACGGCTGACATGACATGCAGAACCTGCAAATCAGATAAACAAAAAGGATGACTTAGTTCCATGTATTAAATCCACAATGGGAAAAAGAATGTGACATTCATTTATATGGCGAATAGCTAAAGGTGTGCGCTAACGTCCCCCCTGGGGGCGAGTTGGCGCCAGAGAAATCCATAGCAAGATGAAACTAGTGATCCACGATCATAAGCAGGATGGAATACCCAGATGACAATCATGACACTGAGTAAGCTTCAGCTTTCATCCTATTAATTGTTTCCATAGCTACCAATACCATCCAAAAATACGAAGTCATTGCAACAGATTCAGATCAGAGATCCCATGTTTGACTCTATCCAAAAATACAAGTCAATGCACTAATGTTTTAACTTTTATGTAACTCTTCTTAGTATGAGATATACTTCAAACCAACCTATTGTTAATAAATTAGTATGAAGTTGCCATATCTAATAACACGTGTAAGTAAAAAATAATGCAATTTTTCATCATTCGACATCTTGAATCATGATAAAGAGAATAAAATACTTACTAGATTTCGTATTGAATATGAGGATGCTCATAGGAGCAAGGACACACAACTTATACCATATCTAAAGTCAAAAGTCTAAACAAAGTAAAAAATATTTTACTTCTAATAAAAAATCTGTAATCATATTTAATACAGTAAAAAAAGAGTGTTGTGTTACCATGTTTTTCCATTTTACTCTTGTACATGATCCATCCAGCTACTTCCAGGAACCTTGACCAGACCCTTTTCATGAATACTCATTCTTAATCTCTTAGCATCATCCCACCGACCGGCACCCACGTATATATTTGCAAGAAGTGAACCATAACCGCTGCTATCGGCTTCCAACTCAAAGCAATGTTTGGCTGCAATTTCCCCCAACTCAACATTATTATGTGTACTACAAGCAAGAAGCAATGCACCCCAAACACCAGCATGGGGTTGCATTGGCATGCCCTTTATGAAGTTGTGGGCTTCCTCTAGTCGCCCGGCCCGACCCAAAACTTCAACCATGAGACTATAATGGTCAGGGGTGGGCGTAAGCCCATACCTTTTCATGGAGTTGAAGCAATGGTAACTTTCTTCAACCATACCAACATGACTTAATGCGGTTAATAGTCCTGAAAATGTGACTAAATTAGGGCGGATTTTGGACTCCATCATTTCATCAAAAAGTTTGATAGCAATCTGTTCTTTCCCGTTAATGGCGCAGCCCAAGATCATGGCTGTATAAGCAACGACATCTTTCTTGTACAACTTGTGAAATAACTCAAAAGCTTTATCAATGGAACCACATTTTGCATATAAGTCGATTAAGGCAGTACGTAAGTGGTCATCCATTGTAATGCCCATTTGCTTCATGTAAACCTCATGAATCCATGATCCAAAACTTAAGTCTCCCAGTTGGGAACACGCTGATATTACAGTAGCTAATGTCATTTTATCAGGCTGAATGTTCACATTTGGTTGAAGCATTTCATCAAACAGTCGAAGCGCTTCATTTGGTTGACCGTTTTTAGCATAGCAGGCAATCATAGCATTATGTAACAAACAATCCTTCCGACCCATCTCATCAAACAACACACGCGCAGACACAACATCCCCACATTTCGCGTATCCACCAATCATCGTAATGCAAGAAATAGTATTTCTTCCCGGCATTAAATCATAAAACTTCCGCGCTAAATCCACTTTCCCACTCTCAACATAAGCACTAACCATCGCATTCCACGAACTCTGATTCCTCTCCGGCATTTCCTCAAACAACCGTAACGCCTTCTCCATATCCCCAACTCTCGCATACCCCGAAACCATCGAGTTCCAAGAAACCACATCCTTATCCACCATTCGACTAAAAAAACCTTCCGCCATCTCCAAATCCCCTAATCTCAAATACCCATCAATCATCGAGTTCCACGACACCACATTTCTCTCAGACATTTCATCAAACACCTTACGTGCATTCCCCATATCACCAACTTTCGTATAAAACCCAACCAAAGAAGTCTCCACATAAACATCCCCACAAAACCCATATCTAAAAACGTGCCCATGAATCATAACCCCACCATTTCGATCACCAAGTCTTGCACATGCTTTTAAAACAGATGCAACTGTAAATGTAGAAGGTGAAAGTCCTGATCTTTGTAACCCTGAATACAAATCAAGTGCTTCTTGAAAATTATTATGTTTGCAGAGATACCGTATGACTGAAGTTGATGAATCTACATCTGGGTGTTTTGTATGATAGAGGATTAATTGAAGGTAGTGACTAATGGGTTGAGAGTAAGTGGTTTGAGAGGTTATAAGATGGTGGATTATTAGCTTATTGAGGTGATTAAGGCCATGAATGAGTATTAATCCATGAAGCTGCTTCAATTGTCTGGTTGTTAGAGAGTGGTTGAACAAGGTAGTTATTTTTCGAACCAGCATTTGTTAATGTTCTTCATGAATACAGAAGAAACTCCGTTCAATATAAAATGTGACAATGTGACTACAAGGAAAACAATATGTTCGTTCTCTTTTGTTATCTTTTTTTTTTTTTTTTACTATTTTTGTTCATCATATTCATTCTTGGTAAACAACTTGGATTTCATGAGGTTTATGGTGGGCTTTCGGTCGGTATGAACGATATCAACACTTGATATAGCAAAAGAAAGAGATTTATTAATTGCCAACACCGATTTTGTTCGAAAGGTATCAGTTTAATTTGGCACGGTACATGTACGTTAGCAACACTCGTTATAGCTTACAATACTAAAAGCATACTTGTGAATACAACTTCGTTTTTAATGAAATTTATATTGAAACTTCAAGAAAAATAAAAACGAATATCAGTACCGATGTTGTTCAAACCCCTCCAATCAAATCGATCTACATGTACTCATGGATTATAATAGAGGAGGAGGAGATGTGAGGAAAATGGGTGTGGGGCATCGAACCGTTCAAGCGGGAACTTGCAGGAGGTATCTCCCGGAGAGAGTTCCCCACCACCACTCAGTCTTGTGTGTTTTTGTTAAAATATAAGTATTTCATGCTATTTGAGTTAAGTTTCAATTATATAACCTAGCATGAACATGATAATGAAGTTATGATTGTTTCAATTATATAACCTAGCATTCGAGGTGGATTGCGGAGTGAGCAACACTGGAACTTGATCATAGTTTGAAGGTAATAGTATTCGTCAATGTGAATAATGAGAAAGGAAAGGGAACGATGCATAAACAAGGTGAATATAGAGTTTCCTAGTTTAATTGTTAGGGTAATTGTTAAAATTATATATCATAATTACAAATTTACTTACACATTTTATTTTGTAATTGTGTTTGTTATTGGACTTTGCTACTGGACTTGAACGAGTTTGGAGATTGGGCTAGTAGCTGGTTAAAGTTGTTGCTGTGGGCTTTGGATTCGAGATTGGATTGCAGCTGCTGTTTGGGCTTTGATTGTTTTAATCTGATTGTTTTAATCAAAACAAGGGTGGATTGCCAAGCTGGCAATCCACTACCCTCTATCCATTCCTGATCCAATGGTGGAGATCTTAGGAGAGTGTGTTTATTTAAACACATCCAACGGTGGCTATTGGCTCGGGTGTGTTTCTACCCGAGCCTATATCCTGGCTATATAAACCACTCTCTTGTTCGATGTACGAGTTTAGTCGTCTTGTTAAAAGTCTTCTCTGTATTCGTTTACTCTCAACTTAGAACGATTAGGGTTTTGTTAGATCTGCTCTTATTCATCTCAATAAGAGCTTGTTCTCGGTATTCTAGTCTAGTTCTGGTTTACTGGTTTTGTATTTATAAGTTGTTGGAGTATTGTTTTGATTCTAAGAGTCTGTAATAGATTGATAGATTCAGAAGTTATTTACATAAAAGTTTTTCTGTTCTTTTCTAGATCTGTTTGTCTCTGAATCCATACCAGTTGACATGGTATCAGAGCCCAGCTCTGGTTGTTTTTGTTAGTTGCTTCCGTTTATTAGGGTTTTTTGGAGATCAGATCTCTTTCCATAGATATGTGTCTCATTGGAGTCTTGATTGCAGATCGATCTTATTTTATAGATCTTATCTGTAGTCTGTGTCTTCTTGGTAGATATAGTTCTGGTTGTGGATCTTGGATCTGGTGATCTAGCCTTGGAACTTGAGTTTGCTGGATCTGATCTGCTCTGGGGAGGAAAGATCTTCTCAGTCGCTGAAGATAACCCTTGATCTGAAGTTAACCATCAGATCTAGGGTTTGATAAAGGGATCTTGAAGCTGAACTTGATTTGTGGGCTTGCTTACTTGCTCTCTGACTCAAAACCCTAAGTGAAGGTTTTGAGTTACGAGTTTCTGGTGAGATCGTTCCATTCTCTTCTGATCAGTTTATTTTTTCTGTTGAGTCTAGGAGCAAGGCCCGGGTTAGGAGGACCGGTATTGGCTCATTATCTGGTTGTGTCTTTTGATTGACTGAATGAGTGTTCTCTGTGTGATTAATTTCTTGGTCTGTCAAGTTACTTTGATCTGTGAGTGCTTGTGTGCTAGATCTAAGATTAAGACTCCCCTGTTAAGACATGGCCAGGCACCTTGAGTGATGAACCTGGTATCTTGACACTGACAGGGCTTCGTCTTTGTGTGCTTGAGACTGTTTAGGTGTGGTTAATCATTGTTTGATACTTTGTGTGTTATTGTTTGCTTTGTGAAGTATGGCTGACTCTAGTAGTGATTCTGGTGATGGTCGTCTTGGTAATGTTACTCTTGTTAGCAAGTTAGATGCTAGTGATCCTTTGTATCTGCATGCTAGTGATTCTGCAAATTTGAATATTGTGAAAGTGAAATTAAAGGGTACTGAGAACTATACTGTTTGGTCTAATGCTATGATTTTGGCTTTGCAAGTTAAAAACAAACTAGGATTCATTGATGGTAGTTGTATTAAACCTGAAGATGATGATGTGTTAATTAGACAGTGGGATAGGTGTAATTCAGTTGTTTTAACTTGGATTCTGAATTCAATATCAGAAGAGCTATACTTAGGTCAAGTATACTCCAAGTTAGCTTCTAAAGTATGGAAGGATTTAAAAGATACTTATAATAAAATAGATGGATCAGTTGTGTTTGATCTTCATCTAAAAATCAACTCTTTTAAACAAAATAGTTTAACTGTGGCTGATTATTATCATAAGTTGAATGTTATGTGGAAACAATTAGACCAAATTCTACAACTGCCTTCTTGTACTTGTGATGCTTCAAAAGAATTTAACAACTATAGTCACATGATTAGACTTATGCAGTTTTTAATGGGATTAGATGACTGTTATCAAGGTGTTAGAACCAATTTACTGACTAAGGATACCCTTCCTTCAGTTAAGGAAGCCTTTGCAGTAGTATCTAGGGAAGAGTCTCATAGGAACTCTTCAACTGGTTCTAAAACTAGTCAAAGAGTTAATTTTGTTTCTAAACTAAATCATTCTGTTGACTTTAATAAAAGAAATGTAAAGGCTAATCCTGCTTTAAAATGTACTCACTGTAATAAGAATGGTCATACTATAGATAAATGTTTTGAAATCATAGGGTACCCAACTTGGATGAGATCCATAGGGAATCCAAGTAAGAAAGCAGTTGTAGCCAATAATTCCACTAGCAGTCCTAATGTTTCTATTCCATCCTTGACTAGTGAACAACTTGCTAAGCTGATGAATTTCTTGAATGAGAAACCTAGTGATGTTGCTCAGAATTGCAATGTTACAGGTAGTTTGTTCTGTGCATCTTCTGTTAATTCTCACATTTATTGTTTTACTAGTAGTAATGGGATACTAAAAGGGATTGGGTGGATATGTGATTCAGGAGCAAATGAACATATGGTAAATAATGAGAAACTTTTAAGTGATTTTGTTGATGTCTCTCAACTTAATATAAAGGTTAAACATCCTAATGGCACTTTTGCATTAGTAACTAAAATTGGAACTTTACATTTGGCTGATGGTGTTATCTTGCAAGATGTATTAGTTGTTCCTGAATACACTGTTAATCTGTTGTCTGTCCATAAGTTAGCCAGAGATAACAAGTTGTATATAGGTTTTGATGAACATACTTGTTATATTCAGGATTTGTTAACCAAGAAAACATTGGTGACTGGTAAACAAATGGATGGACTGTACATGTGTGGCAATGCTTGTGTGTCTAATAAGGTTGGTTTAGATAATAAAAAGATATATGATTTGTGGCATGCTAGACTAGGACATCCTTCAGATCAAGTGTTGAATGTTCTGAAAACTAAAATTAGTTTGACAAACATTAATAACACTGATCCATGTGAAGTATGTTTTAGAGCTAAGCAACACAGGGAACCATTCCCTTTAAGCCAACATAAAACTGTTAACTTAGGAGATCTCATTCACTTAGATGTATGGGGACCTTATAAAGTTCCAGATAGGGATGGTAATAAGTATTTCCTAACTATAGTGGATGATTACACTAGGGCTGTCTGGGTCTGTATGATGAAAACTAAAACTGAAGTTTTTGAATATGTGGTAAGCTTTGTAAATATAGTTAACACTCAATTCAAAAGTAAAGTAAAAGTTTTCAGGTCTGATAATGGAACTGAGTTTGTTAATAAACAGTTCAAAGAATTTTGTAATTCAAAAGGTATCATACACCAGACAACCTGTGCATATACACCCCAACAGAATGGGGTGGTTGAGAGAAAACATAGACACTTACTTAATGTTGCCAGGGCTTTGTTGTTTCAAAGTTCTTTACCTGCTCGTTTTTTGTCTGAATGTATATTGACTGCTGCTTATTTGATCAATAGGACACCCTCTTCTGTGATAGCTGGAAAGACCCCTTATGAGTTGATGTATGGTTTTGAGCCTTTCCTTGACCACCTTAGGATATTTGGGTCTCTGTGTTTTTGTACAGTCTTGAATGAGTCAAACAAGTTAGAAAGTAGAAGTGAAAAATGTGTTTTCATAGGCTATTCTTATGAGAAAAAAGGTTATAAGATGTTTAGTTTAGACAGTAAAACTATATTTTTCTCAAGAGATGTTAAGTTTTTTGAAAAATTTTTCCCTTTTAAAGAAAAAACTGTTTATGAAAAGTTTGATTCAAACATTTTTAAACAAGTTACAAATATTAATTTTTTTGACTTCTATGAAGACACAGATTCAGATATCTTAGGGGTAAATGATCCCAATGATGAGGGAAAGGTTAGTTCTGAACATGGTTCAGACAAATTAGACTCAGGAACACACTACACTCAGCAATCAGGTTCTGTAGACAGAACCTCTAAAGGCTTGGCTCATAAGTTACAGCCTAAGCAGGCTAACAAAGAGCAGCCTAGTAGTGTTAGTCTAGAATCTGATAGGGCAGAGGGTGTGAGTACTGAGAGTGACAACAACTTAGAACCTGAGGGTGATACTGAGAAACTATCTGAGTCTGTGTTGAGAAAGTCTAGTAGAGAGTCAGTCTTTCCTAAAAGATTTACAGATTTTATAGTAGATGGAAAGGTAAAGTATGGTTTTGAAAAAGTGGTTAACTATTCTAACCTTTCACTAGAAAATCAATGTTTTGCTTCTGTTCTAAATAAAAGTGTTGAGCCTATGAATTATTCAGAAGCTTCTAAAGATCCTAATTGGATCAAAGCTATGAATGAGGAATTAGAGGCTCTACATAGGAACAACACTTGGGATATTGTTGATTTACCCAAGGGTAGAAGTAAAATAGGTTGTAAATGGATTTTTAAAATCAAATATAAAGCAAATGGAGAGATTGAGAGGTTTAAAGCTAGATTAGTAGCTAAGGGGTTTAGTCAGAAAGAAGGAATAGACTTTGATGAAACCTTCTCTCCTGTGGTTAAACTAGTTACTATTAGATGTGTGATATCTTTAGCTGTTGAAAATGATTGGAAATTGTTTCAACTAGATATAAATAATGCTTTTTTGTATGGAGATTTATTGGAAGATGTTTATATGTCTATTCCTGAAGGCTTTACTGATACTGATAATAGTAATAAAGTATGTAAGCTAAATAAATCTTTGTATGGGCTTAAACAAGCCCCAAGAATGTGGAATGCTAAGCTAGTTGCTGCATTATTTGATATTGGATTTACTCAAAGTAAATTTGATGTTTCTATGTTTACTAAGGTTTGTGATTCTGTGTTTATAGTCTTATTGGTATATGTTGATGATATAATCATAACTGGTAACTCTGTAGATGAGATTGAAAAAGTTAAACATGCTATTAAGACTAAGTTTTTAATCAAGGACCTTGGTGAGTTAAAATATTTTTTAGGAATTGAAGTTATCAGAGATTCTGATGGTTTGTGCTTAACTCAGAGAAAATATTGTTCTGAGTTGTTGGCTGAATATGGATTAACAGGTTGTAAGCCTGTTGGTAATCCAATTGAACCCAGCCATGTAGTTAATAATATGGTAGTTGGTGATGATAAACCCCTAATCAATATTACTGGCTATCAACAGTTGGTTGGTAAATTGATTTACCTATCACACACTAGACCAGATATAGCCTATACTGTACACTTTCTCAGTCAGTATATGCATAAACCTTATAAGTGTCATTTAAAGATTGCAATGAGGTTACTCAGGTATCTTAAAGGAGCACCTGGTAAAGGTGTTTATTTTACAAAAACTGGTAGTTTTAATCTAAATGCATATGCAGATTCTGATTGGGGAAAATGTATAGAGACTAGAAGGTCTATAACAGGTTTTTGTGTATACTTAGGTAGCAATTTGATTACCTGGAAAAGTAAGAAACAGTCTACTGTGTCTAGGTCATCTGCTGAGGCAGAATTTAGAGCCATGTGTGCTGTGGCTTGTGAAGTTGTATGGTTAAAAGATTTGTTGAGTGAACTAAATGTAATGATTCAATTGCCTGTTAGTTTACATTGTGATAATAGTGCTGCTTTGGCAATAGCTGCCAACCCAGTTTTTCATGATAAAACTAAACACTTTGGCATTGACTTATTTTTTCTAAGAGATTTAGTTTCAAATGGTGTTATTAAGCCTTTAAAAATTGAGTCTCAAAATCAATTGGCAGATGTTTTTACAAAAGGACTTTTAGTTCATCAACATATAAATGCTTGTAGACAACTTCATTTGTTTGACCCATTTAGTCCAGGTAAATCAAATTGAGGGGGGGGGGTGTTAAAATTATATATCATAATTACAAATTTACTTACACAATTTACTTACACATTTTATTTTGTAATTGTGTTTGTTATTGGACTTTGCTACTGGACTTGAACGAGTTTGGAGATTGGGCTAGTAGCTGGTTAAAGTTGTTGCTGTGGGCTTTGGATTCGAGATTGGATTGCAGCTGCTGTTTGGGCTTTGATTGTTTTAATCTGATTGTTTTAATCAAAACAAGGGTGGATTGCCAAGCTGGCAATCCACTACCCTCTATCCATTCCTGATCCAATGGTGGAGATCTTAGGAGAGTGTGTTTATTTAAACACATCCAACGGTGGCTATTGGCTCGGGTGTGTTTCTACCCGAGCCTATATCCTGGCTATATAAACCACTCTCTTGTTCGATGTACGAGTTTAGTCGTCTTGTTAAAAGTCTTCTCTGTATTCGTTTACTCTCAACTTTGAACGATTAGGGTTTTGTTAGATCTGCTCTTATTCATCTCAATAAGAGCTTGTTCTTGGTATTCTAGTCTAGTTCTGGTTTACTGGTTTTGTATTCATAAGTTGTTGGAGTATTGTTTTGATTCTAAGAGTCTGTAATAGATTGATAGATTCAGAAGTTTTTTACATAAAAGTTTTTCTGTTCTTTTCTAGATCTGTTTGTCTCTGAATCCATACCAGTTGACAGTAATAAAATAAATAAAAATTATAGAATATAAAAAAAGATTAGATAAAACAAATATAAATGCAAAAAACTTTAATGAACAAGATAATCAGGCGAACATAAATGAACAAATGTTCACGAACACAATTGAAGAAACAAGACATATGTTCATGTTCATTCATTTAACTAACCGAAGGAATTTCTTGTTCATGTTTTTCTCGTTTATTAAACGAACGAACGTAAACAAACGGTTCACAAACGTCCATGGGCGTATGATTCAAATATAGTCTTACAAGTATTTAAAAGTATCTTAGTTGTGGTTAAAGAATAATATAAAGGAAAATCACGAAAATAGCCCGTTGATCGTTCGTTTTACGAAAATGGCCCCCTCCCGTCTCTTTGGAGAGACGGGTCACCAAGTTCGTGGCACCCAAGGCGTCTCCCGAAACGTTTCCGGTTTGGACAA